>JBAMNC010000350.1:0-616339 GCA_037902135.1 Cetoscarus ocellatus | reverse complement strand
TTATGGTAAAATACCTGATGTAGTCGTCATATTAAGACTATAGATCAAATGGATCAAAGATAAAGTGGATAAAAGATGAATAGTTTGAAATCTAATGTAAATCTAATGTCACTTTAAAGCTGTATTACTCAAACAGTGTCCTCCAGGCCTTTAACTTGCCATTTATTTATACATTATCATTTTCTTTTCTCTGTCCTCAGGTACACTTGTGGGAATTGTGCTCCAATGCCCAGAGAGGAAACATTTGCTGCAGGCAGACCCATAAAGCAGGAATCATACACGATGATTTTTCCTTCACTGTGCTTATAAATTTAGGGAAAAATGACAAATTTGCCTTTTTTCATGACAGAAGAATGAACCAACTCCACACTCCACCCATGTGCATGACAGATCATCCTGGATTAGATCCCATGTGTGTAAATGTGTCCTCTCTACAGAATGCAAGAAACATCCATCTGTGAGATTACGTCCATTTACCAGTTAGAGGAGAAGAGAAGTAAGTTTAGGTTCTGGAGGAAAACACCTGCAAGAGCAGAAATACAGCAGAACAAAGTACAACATATATCACAATATTTTCTCACTTTAAGCATTTATAACATAATACTGAAAAATACTTGCTGGAGTTTTATTTTTATATTTCCTGAAAAAAAGGTGAAAAATAATTTACTCAAAGGTCATTTTCTGACACATTCATTGACAAAAAAGGCAAAAACCGACCAGAAAGCCAGTTATATTCATAGTAATAAAAGGGTTAATGAGTCAGTCTTTTAAAGCTACTTCAGCCTGAAATATACATATCAAATATTCACATTTTGGTACAGCTAATGAAGATCCTTTTTAAACTAATAAACTAATTAGGCACCAATACTAGTAGGACCCTTTCTACGCAGAAAGAGCTACCTGAATTCTTTGTGGCATTGATTCAACAAGGTGCTGGAAACATTCCTCAGAGATTCTGGGCCACATTCAGCATCACTCACATGAATGGGTGTACCTAATTAAGTGGCCGGCGAGTGTACCTCTGCAGCCTCTGCCTCATCAAACTACTTCTCCTGGTGTTCCTACTGCCACCAACAGGAAATCAGTGGAGCAGCATGAAATCAGTTACTGAGGCTGGAGATGTACTTGCTGTAAACTATGCCTATGCTTGATGGTTGTCACGCGTCACCCTGTCGATGCAGCGTGGGGGTTGTGCACATTAACTAGAGTTAACACGACATGAGCTGCAGTCTGCACGTCACCAGTAGGATCAGTGCAGACTGCAGAAGAGAGATGAGAGACTGATCACAGCAGAAACAATACTAATAAGAGGAAGTTTACAAACTGGTAAAGAAGGTCACAATCATCAACATCTGTCAGGAAATGAGGAAATAAATTTGGTGTAGTAATTCAACTGGTGACTGTGTTCACTGATGACCTGGAGTTGACACCATTGTTGACAACAGACTCAATTTTCCCCTCCAGCCAAATGCCAGCAGAGTTCCAGCCATTGAGAGACTAAATATGTTTTTTTCCAGTTTTTTTTTTTTTTACTTTCTATACATAGTGACTTTTTTCAATACTCATTTAAATTTGTCTGTAAATATCTAGTGCAATATAAGTTTAATGGCTTACATGTTTATCACATCATTGTAGGGATCTCATTATATACCAGGAAATGGGGGAAAATTTTATTGGCTTCATCTGTATGTTTGCTTCATTTTCTCACAAATAAACAAATGAAGTCTTTGATACACTGGTTAATAAAAGTGAAGCATGAAAGGGTTCACTCTGCTTTTTCTGATGCTTTGACTACAACATCTATCAGCACAGTTGTCTGCATCATCAGTTGACACAGTAACTCATTACATCCATACACCGAGACAGTACTGATGGTGCACAGAGAAAATTATCTTAGAAATGGAGTTTAGACGATGATGATGGTGAGGTCTAATTGACAGATATTTGATGGTGATATTGATTATTGGAGTTTATTTTGTTACTTTTATGCTCACAATTACCAGTGTTTGCACTTCAGTTCTTGCCCAACAGACTAAGGTAATGTGCACCCTCTGGTGGTGTCCTCCAGTAACACACGTCACATGCAGGCAAGTACAGAAACAAAAACACTCATGACACCAACAGACACAAACGTGAGCTCCAGCTTTATACATGCACAAAGCTTGATTGCTGCTGCTGGTTCAAATCCCCACGTTGGTCTTTCACTGAAGCTCACTCTGTCTTGTTGAGCTTCTCCATGACGTGAACACTGATGACAGCAGACACCATGATGGACAGACCCACAGAGACGATGATTATCTTCAGCATGCAGAGAGAGACACCAGCTGAAGAACTCCCTGGAGCTGGAAAACAACAGAACAGGTTGGTACAAATTCAGAGCCATCTTGCCAAGCTCTAATCTACAACGGCTGTAAGTTTCCCAAAATGGGACAGCCAAATCAGAGTCTGTAGCACAGGAAGACGAGATGACAGCAGGATTTCAAATAATAAAGTAATTATTCACACTCACCATCAGACTTCCTGCAAAGATCTTCAATGGTTTTGGTGTCCTCTTTGGAGCTGACCTGGTTGCTATGATGACAGGTGACAGAGCCGTTCTCCAGGTAGACCTTCATTATAGCTCCAGGTGTGATGTTCAGTGTCAGCTCTGCTCCCTCATGAGAGCAGGTTGTGTTTTCACAGATGAACTTGATGCTTAGGCTAATGTCCAGATTTGTGCAGGTCACCGTGAGGTCAGACCGATCTGAGCTGCACTGTTTCACTTCAAGCTTCACGTCAGACACTGGATCTGTAAGAATCAGAGGACAGTACGTGAGAGGGGTTTTTAATCAGGGGACGACTTTCTGTGAGATATTTGAGATGAGAAGATACTTACCCAGAACTGTGACCTGGTATTGAGCTACGGCTCTGTTTACGTTACCAAAGAATAGGACCTTGTATTCTCCACTGTCAGTCTTTTGTACGTTCTTCAACAGCAACGACTGATTTTGAGGAAAAAGCTCAACTCTTCCTTTGTAGTCCGGGTGAAGTTTTTCATTTGTATGAGTTAGTCTAACAATCGTCACTTGACTTTGGAAAATCCAAGACATAAATGCATGCTCATTCATAGTAACTGGTTCCCCGACATCCAGGAGTAAATCTGTTCCTGTCTCCACATACAAAGACTTCTTCCTCCTGTCACCTGGAACAAGAACAGAAGAAGAATATCTGTGATTATGTGATAAATGCAGTCAGGCCCTCCCTGATACACAGAACACTGATATGTGTAGGGCCTCATCATCTGTGATCAGATTGGGCTCTATCCCAAACAGTTTCTCAAACCAATCATCTGTAAAGTGAAGTGGTGACAAATATAATGACTGTTTTTGTTTTTTATGAACCTCCCAAAGTTATCATAGACAAGCTTTTGTGTTTAAAGACACAAATACACTTCAAACTTCCACATTCAGCTGAAGTTAGGCATAGGCTCTATGTAAAGTCAATGTACAGCCTCAATGGGGCGGGGCTAACCCTTCCGCCATGCGACAGACGCGTTCCGGGCGACCACGTCGCTTGTTGCTTTGTCACCAAAGTTTGAACCCTTCAGGCGATATCGGGTGTAGCTGTGCGGCAACTGCCAATCAGCATTGTGTGGGTGTGTGACGGTACCTGTGACGGACTGTTTTTATTCCAGATCACAAAGTTACAATCCATGTCCATGTGGGAAAATTAGGTAGTGAGGACCGCAGAGAACTTGCAGAAGATACTGCAGGGCCATCAGCTGCAGAGTTTTGTGGTTGGTAGGTGAGTGAAAAGGATACAGTTGGAATAATGTCAGCTAATACATCCTATAAGATAACACAAGATATGATTGTGGTGAAGTTCTCAGCACAGCCACAGTTTGCTTTTTGCATTACCCCTGAATCTGTCTGCATCTATAAACCTACTTTCTGCTCTGATGTGCTCCTTTACCTACACTGCTCAGAACAGAGTCTTTGCAGAAGGTATTCTCATGCTCAGACACAGTGGTGGTCAGCTGTGACTCACTTGCTCTGTCTGTGGTTTTCCGTCCTGAGACGTTGTAGAGCAGTTGTTTTCAAAGTGTGAGGCGGACCTCCTCTGATTAAGAAAACAAACCAGTAACAACATTCTGCTCAGTCAAATTCTGCTACTTGTGGGGAACAATGAAGGCCCACAAACACTGCTGTTAGGAGTTTACACTGTGGACTTTAACAGTTAAGGATCCATCTCTTCAGACTTAGGCTTTGCCTTATCAGTGTTTCTGTTGTTGCATAATTTGGTGAATTTTCTGTCTTTTTATTGATGTTTCATTGTCAAGCTCTTTGTGACGTCTGCTTTTCAAAGGCACAAACTGGACAAGAGCTCCAAGAAGAAATACTTAGAGCTTTCCTGGTTGTTGAAGCCATCAAAATACTAATATTTCAAAACAATAAATGAACATTTAGGAAAAGTCAGGCTTATTCTCCACAGAGTTAAAGCACCACAGGATCTAAAAGGTAATGGTGGCTCTGGTGTTGATGATGTTTTTTCACTTAATGTCCAGTAAATTGAAAAGAATATAAACATGAATAAATGTTCTTCTCGTACCTTCTGCCTTGACGCAGACGAGCAGTCCCAGAATCACAAAAACAAACATGATAGGGTTGTTGTTGTCCCGTCTGTTCTGTGTGCTGCACCCTGTCCGTATGTGAGAGTGATCTGTGAAGCAAACACACCTCAGTGTTTGAGCTCTGCTCTTCCTGTCGTACCCACCAAGACTGTCAAATGAGATCATGTTCAGGATGAAGATGTTTTTTCTTGAGTTCCTTTGAGAACTGTTTCATCTGTTTAGAAGTGATGTTGATGTTTGTTCTGATTTCTACTCAGAACAAGGTAGACCAATAAAAATTCCAGCCACAACTGCCTGGAAAATTGTTTTATGATGTGAAGAAAAGGAGGAACTTGAATAAAAATGTTCTGCATGGTGGAGTTGCCAGAAGAAAGCCATTACTACACAAATGACACAGAGCATCCTGCTTGCAGTACCCCAAACAGCACAAAGACAAGCCTCAAAACTTCTGAAACAAAGTCATTTGGAATGATGAGACCAAAATTGAACATTTTGGCCACAACCATAAGCATTACATTTGGAGAGGAGTCAACAAGGCCTATGATGAAGGTCCACCACTCCTGCTGTGAAACATGGAGGTGGATCACTGATGTTTGGGGATGTGTGAGCTACAGGGCAGGAAACTGTGAAAACCTGATGGCAAGATGATGCAACATTTTATCAGGAAATACTGGAGGAAATTTTCTGCACATTGGATATACTTGGATATATGACAACGATCCAGAACTCAAGGCCAAGTGGACCTGTCATTGGCTACAGCAGGATAAAGAGAAGGTTCTGGAGTTCAGTCTCCTGACCTCAGTATCATTGAGCCACTCTGGGAGATCTCAAACCTGCAGTTGATGTGAGACAGTCAAGAATTTACAGGAACAGGAGGCTTTTTGCCAAGAAGAACGAGCAGCTTTACCCTCTGAGAAAATAAAGAGCCTCATCCACAACGACCACCAAAGACTTCAATCTGTCGTTGATGTTAAAGAGGGAAACAGGAGGTGTAAAGACTGGGGATGTAAACTTTAGATCAGGGTCATTTGGGTAATAACTGCTTTCATTATGATTTAAAAAGAGGAAACACAGTTGTTTGATAGTGAACAGCTTCACCAAACCACTAACCCTGAGTGAAAGAAAAGTTTGTGTGTTTTCATTCATATTCTCTGAAAAATGTTCTAGAAATCATCAATTCTGCAAGAGTATGTAAACTTATGAGCACAACTGTATTAGGGATGTTTTCCAAAGTATGGACAGACTTTAACAGGTCTTGCAACAGTTACCAGTGGGGAAGAGGCACCATCTTAAACTTTTGAAGCAGATTAGTGAATAAAAGGCACAGCAAATCCAGCCTGAGAGGCTTCTTGTAACTTTTAAGAGTGACTCCGGTCACTTTGGCGTCTTGAAAAGAACATTTAGGTCTTAGCCTCTCCGTCCTGAAACCCTAGAAAGATCTGAGAGACTGAGCCTCACAGAGATATGATTATGAGGGGTTTTTACTTTTTATAGTCTTTGTTTTTATTTTTTTCCTTGATTTTTTACAAAAATTTTGATCTGGTTTTAAGTTTATGCAGAAGCTGATGTTACAGCAGCTCACCTTGACTGAGCCCTTATTTAAGTGATTATGGGTTTAATTTATTTCTTTTGAACATGGAAAAAAAATCTCTAACAAACTAACAAATCAAACCATGGTAAACAAAATATAAATCAAAGTCACTAAAGGGTTCAACAGAAATCACAAACTACCTACAAAACTGGAAGAACACTGGAGAAAACACTAAGGAACAGTGAGGATGCTGAAGACTGACACTGTGGCTATGACGTGAAGAGGAATGAACCCACAAAGACAAGGGGAAACAAAAGACTAAATACACTGAGGAGTAATCAGACACAGGTGAGACAGTCACACAGGTGGATGGAATCATAATCAGAGGCACACAGGAAGGAGGGCAGGGGAACACCACATGGAAAAGAGGGATCTCATAATAAAACACGACACACATGACAAGACATAAAACACAAACTCAAAAATGGGTAACTTAACTAAGTCAAAGAGCAAGATCATAACAGTAACACAGGAGACACAAGACAAGAGGAACAAGAGGCCTAAACAAGAAATACAACGAACAAATCATACAAAACAAAACAGAACTAGCAGAATCACGACACTCTCTCTCTCCTTTACACATTATTTAATGCTTGTGGAGGCAGAATCAACTCAGACTCTTTGTTTTAGGAAAACAAGGGTAGTGTCTTTTTTTTAATAATCATCATCTCTATATACTAACATCTGATTATGTTCTGGCCCAAAATAAAGTAACAGAAAAATGTGGCCCAAGGCCAAACATAATTGCCAACCCCTGCTGTAAAGTATCCTGTTCACAAGGCCCTGACCCGTGCTGATAGGTGGACGGATGTATGAATGAACAGCCAACATGGAAACATAAAGCTGTTGGTTGTGTGGTAACATTCACCGTCAGGAGAGAGTTGAAGTTTGAGGAACAACGAGAAAGAATCTGCAGAGATCTTTGCTGGACAGAGACAAATTTAAGGTGACACGTGCAGTGGGACCTTTTTATGTGGATGATTAGTTTTTGTTAATATGCACATTTCAAATGTTTGTATCTTTTTTTATTTTAATTGCTTTGTAATTGTGAATACTTTGTTATTTTGCCACTGTGGACATTGATGCTCCTATAGAACTGGTCCTTAAACCTTCAGGCAAATAAAGCATTTTATTTACATTTATGACAATGGAGAGACTGCATGAACTTGAACTCATTCTGAGACACATTTTGGCAGAAAAAAACTCTTTTATGGTAATATGATGAGTGCACGCTGCTGCAAAGGCACAAGAAACATTATATGGTTTTTATTTATTATTATTATTATTATGGCACCACAAAATCAGGAAAAAAATAACCCTCAATATGACGGCAACAAAACTAGTTATGACTGTTAACTCTTAAAATGTAAAAGCTCAAATTGATTCAAATGTAAAGAAATGCCTAATTAATATGACTACAAATGATAATACCAAATAAGTGTATTTAGTTATTTTATTAAGTATGTATATAAAGTTATTGCATAGTGTAACTGTAGCTTATGTATAGAGCTATTGTGTGCAAACTGTGTGGTTATTTAAATTGTTGGATGTTGATAGTATTTTTAATTTATTACTATATTTATTTATACATTTATTTACAGGATTTTTATTTTGTGGTAAGCGTATTGTTATGTTTTTTAATTTTGTTGTATGTATTTTTAATATGTTAAGCATGTAAATTTGGTGACATTTGATCTATACACAAAAGACAATGATATGTAAATCCCTGATGGAGGGGGTGCAAAATAAAATCTCACCTGGGGGGTCACAGTGGGTAGGGCCGGCTCTTAGAGGGTAAAAAAATGAAGGATCACTGCTCAGTTCCTCAAACCAAACGCCACATCAAAATTCTAATTTATTACCAAAAAAAACTGACAAGCAACTTTTTTCACAAATAGGGTACAAAAATATTAGGTGATGATGTTGAGATCTGATCAACAAATATTTCAGGATGATATTTGGAGTTAAATTTGTTACTTTTGTGCCCAGGATTATCACCATATTTGCAGTCTAACACAACAGGTAGTTACATACAGCCCAAGGTCTTGTGCGCCCTCTAGTGGTGTCCTCCAGTAACACGTCACATGCAGGCAAGTACAGAAACAAAAACACTCATGACACCAACAGACACAAACGTGAGCTCCAGCTTTATACATGCACAAAGCTTGATTGCTGCTGCTGGTTCAAATCCCCACGTTGGTCTTTCACTGAAGCTCACTCTGTCTTGTTGAGCTTCTCCATGACGTGAACACTGATGACAGCAGACACCATGATGGACAGACCCACACAGATGATGATTATCTTCAGCATGCAGAGAGGGACACCAGCTGAGGAACTCCCTGAAGCTGGAAAACAACAGAACAGGTTGTTACATAATAAGAGGGATAAAATAATGATCAGAGTAATAAAGTAACCATTCATACTCACCCTTATCCTTCTTTACCCTGCAAAGATCTTCAATAGTTTTGGTGTCCTTGGTGGAGCTGACCTGGTTGCTATGGTGACAGGTGACAGAGCCGTTCTTCAGGTAGACCTTCATTGAAGCTCCAGGTGGGATGTTCTGCACCGGCTCTCCTCCCTCATGAGAGCAGGTTGTGTTTTCACAGATGAACGTGCTACTTGAGGAGAGCGTCCAGAGTTGTGCAGGTCACCGTGAGGTCAGACCGATCTGAGCTGCACTGTTTCACTTCAAGCTTCACGTCAGACACTGGATCTGTAAGAATCAGAGGACAGTACGTGAGAGGGGTTTTTAATCAGGAGGACGACTTTCTGTGAGATATTTGAGATGAGAAGATACTTACCCACAACTGTGACCTGGTATTGAGCTAAAACTCTGTCTTCACTACCAAAGACTTCTGCCCTGTATTCTCCACTGTCAGTCTTTTGTACATTCTTCAACAGCAACGACTGATTTTGAGGAAAAAGATCAGCTCTTCCTGTGTAGTTCAGGGTTAGATATTATTTCATTTGTATGAGTTAACCTAACAATATTGACTTCACTTTGGAATTTCCACGACATTTCATTATGCTCCTTTAAGGTCACAGGTTTCCCAACATCCAGGAGTAAATCTGTTCCTGTCTTCACAGACAAAGTCTCCTCCCTTACGTCACCTGGAACAAGAACACAACAAGAATATTTGTGATTATATGTTAATGTTTCGAGTAGGGTGGTTTTTGTTGATGCACACATGCAGAAGAGCATGCAGGAGTGAAAGAGAAAGGACAGTTGCAGAGTTTGTTTCCTGATGGTGCGGAGTTCCACGAAGGTTCTCGTTGTTTTTCTTTGTGTTAAGCATTTTATTTGTTGTATAATGTCGTTATTATTGTTTAATTATGTTCACGTGATTGGTGCATGATCATCATTAAAGCGCATATTTCACTTCTTTAAGATGCAAACATTTAATTTATGTATTGTGTATGTATGAAAAATGTTTTGTATTTATTTGTGCTTTATGTGTTTTTAATATAGTTTTCACGGCTCAATAGACGCCCGCAAACAGAAGTCCGTTGAGCTCGTCTTTACATCTTAAGGGGAGTCATACATAGACAAGCTTTTGTGTTTAAAGACACAAAGACACTTCAAACCTCCACATTCAGCTGAAATTATAGAATAAATGGTGATTTAATGGAGTACTATACAAACCTCTGGTCTTTTATTTACGGTGGCTGACAAATGTCACAAACCTCAATGAGAACTGGAGGACATGAGAACATCCAGGTTACCTGTGGATGCAGGTGTACAGATTTTGGGCTGATATTGCCAAATTCAGTAAACTATCAGAGTGACTTGTTAAAAACACTTCAGGATGTATGAGGACCAGAGGGCAGCAGCAGCTGATGTGTGTAAATCTACAGTCTGACCCTCGACATGCAGATCCTCCTTGCAATAATGAACATTTTTACCTGTACAGACCCAAATCAACAATTTTCAAACTCAGAAAACAAACCAGACAGGCCAGATGAAAGATCATCCTCTAAGTGAGTGATTGGCTTACGCTGAATTTTTTTTTTGAGATAAAGATACAGCCATGTTTTTTATAAGTTTACTTGACAACTACTAGGATTAGCGTTAGCACACAGTGTTTCTGTTAAATCATAGGTTATGCTTCATAAAATGACTCTCGGATATAAATAACATTTAAAGCCTTTTATGAGTGGTCCTCTGCACAGCAGAAGATTATTACCTCCACCAAGGAGGTTGTCTGTTTGTCTTTCTGTGGTCCAATAGAGAAGCCATTAATTTTGGTGGTCATCCAGATATTTGTCTGGATGAAAAACATTCCCAAAAAAATCATAAAGGCCCATATGTTAACATTTGCTCTCTGAGTGCTTTTCTAGTTATGGTTGGACTTGTCTGTTTAAGTTCAACAAGTGGACACGTGGACTAAGGGCGTAGGTTTGATTTTGACATTGGTGGGGACATAAAAGTGCTCCAAGGCAGCACCCCTGAAATTTGATATGTTTTACGTTTATGACTGTTATTTCACGTCATGTAGAGCTGATCAAACAAACAACAAACTATCATATTCAGAAAAAATACTATTCAGGATTTGACATTAATGTTCATACTGTCACCTGACAAAATAGATTCATGACGGTGTATGAACCTTGAAAGGTCTGATTTCAAAGTCATAAGGATGAACCATAGTTATACAGAATCATCATCACCCTAACATTTGTCACAATGCTGTATCTCATGACTAACTTATCTTTATTCTTTCAACCTCACCTGTGAGCCTCCAGCCTCTATTCTACCTCCAGCCTGTCCTCCTCCACCTCTACTATCTGTTCCCTGACAAAAATATATTGATGCATGACATATGAACAATGGGACAATTTGGGATGCAACAATCATACATTTTGATGGTTTGGTTATATTCTGAGGGGAAAACACAGTTTCACAATAATTACAGATAAGTGTAATTTATTCCCCAACAATATAAATGTATAAAATCATGTTTGTGAGTGATTAATGGCTGAAAAAATAGTGGTAGAACAAATATCCTACAAATGTAAAAATTATGAATAGTCTAGAATTAAAATATGAGAAATGCAGCATAAAAATATGAATGACAGCTTATTACACATTTCAGATTATGGCAACACGTATGAATGGAAGAACACATTATGATTAGCAGAGTAAAAAAATGGCAAAAACTGAATCAAGTACAACATAAAACAACAACAAAACAACTTTACGTGTTTACTTCACAGTTCGTAAAGTTATTATATTGTTATTATTATAGTTGAATTATCATGTGAGAATACTGTCTGTGATTTTGAAGGCATAACTTTCAGTTGTACTGTCAGTCACATCCGCAGAAAGTCATGAACTGAACTGAAACCTGAACCATTGAGTCGTGTATCAGTTCAGGAAGTCGGGGACGCAGGCTCCTCCTGCCAAGCACTGAATGATTTGGTGATTCAGTGAACGAATTGTTTGAGTGAATCTTTTGAATGAATCTTTTAAGTGAACTGTTTCTAGTGATTCAGTACATCTGAAAGAACTGCCGTGCCCATCACTAAGGCACGTTTTACAAGCTAGCGGGCTCCTCTAGTATCTACCGGTATCAGATGGAGGGACAGCGGGGACGGCCAATCACATGTTAGCAAGAAACAGTAAAGCCAATCGATGAGCGATACAGGTTAGAGGCAGGACTTATAGCAGAGATCAACTGTGTCTAACAGGCTGGTGGCCAAGGGAAATGTGGTGCAGCCGGCGGCCACAATGGCTGATGGGAAAGACCATGTAAAGAATGATTTTGCCTTAAAATGCTTGGGTTTTGTGTTAGGGACCATGCGGTGGTGGCATAATATTGATAGGAACGTGTCCCTAGCGTCCCTACCCAATTCTACACCCCTGATGTAGACTGTCACCAACTGATGTGATGTCATGTGCAAATGCTCAATTTTGACTGATGTTGGATTGATCAAAGCACAGTTAGCTGCTATGGTATCAATATGGACCAAAACCTCTGAAGAATGTCTCCAGAGCTGCAGGAAAGTTGCAGTGATTGGGCAGGCATTGGCTAAATTTGCATTAACTGTTGTGAATGCAAATCACAGTTCCCATGTCATCAGCCAAAATGTCACAAAGCAATGCATCAGATCTTAAAACTGCGCATGGAGACGGCAGTGTGTGAGGGTCTTCTTGTGTTTATTGCTTTTTTTGTGCCCTTTTGCAGGAAACAGAAGCAGAAGTTGCTCCCACTGCTGCATCAGTGGGTGAAGAGGTGTGAAAGGGTTAGAGTGATCTGTGGTGTAAAAGCACTTTAAGTAGCCATGCAGACTAGAAAAGATCTCTACAGGCTCGGGTTCATCTGTCTTCTCTCAACAGTTAGAGACGTTCTCAGCACAGCCACAGTTTGCTCTTTGCATTACCTCCCAATCTGTCTGCATCTGTCTTTAAAGGTGCAGTAGGCAACATTGTTTTAGCATAATTGAGTAAAAAATTTATAAAATGCTCCAAGCATAATGTAAGTCAAGTGGTCTGAGACAAGCAATAGGTTTCTGCACCTCACCATGGCTCTGTGCTCAGCCTCTAAAGAATCAGTATCGGGACGATGTGCATCAACCAATCAAAGGTCAGCTCAGACCACTGCGTTCCTATTGGCTGTTCCACTGCATATGCGCGTCCCCCTGCCACAGGCAGAAGAAGAGAGCAAGCGGCAATGGCAGACTGTACACCAGGTAAAATCGCTATTCCAGCATTGGCTACAACTGCCTACATGGCTAAACAACCCAAAAAAAGGAAGACAGAATTAGAAAAGAATATAAAAGAGAGGCTGACCAAAAAAGGAACAAAAGTCGTGTTAATATCGGCAGAGCATTCCAGAAATGGAGAGAACTGCGGGATAGCCTTGGTCTGAAGTTGGATGGCCACTCTTCTCTTGGACAGGTAAGCTGCTAAATGAATAACCTTGTAATATTTGTCGTAATTTGTTGCGGTGATAGTTGTGTTGTGTAGTTAGATTTCATGAAAGCACTCCACTGGACTCTGGATGACTCGGACATTACTCAAAATTCTGCTAAGTGGACCGGTGAATTCCAGCAGCAGCTCGATCGCGACTCTGTGTGCGCTGTATGCTGTGTGCGCGTGCTCGTCTGGTAGGAGGGGCTCAGGGCGGAGCCAAACGAAACCCAACAACTCAGATGAGACTCAAAAATCAACGGTTTTCTGACTTTCTACCTACTGCAGCTTTAATCTCCACTTTCTGCTCTGATGTGCTCCTTTATCTGCGCAGCTCTGAACAGATTCTTAGCAGAAGCCATTTTCAGCTTCGATCCCGTGGTGGTCAGCTGTGACTCACATGCTCTGACTGTGGTTTTCCGTTCTGAGATGTTGTAGAGCAGTGGTTTTCAAAGTGTTGGGCGGACCTCCTCTGAACTAGAAACAAACCAGTAATAATAATAATAATAATAATAATAATAATAATGATGATGATGCATCACATTTTTATAGCGCTTTTCAAAAAGACTGAAAGACGCTTTACAAAGCATAACAACAAAACAAATAAGCTATGAGTGGTCAGGGGTCATATGCATTTGTGAACAGGTAAGTTTTGAGTGACTGTTTGAATGACAGCAGATGTCAATGCAATGTTCTGCTCAGTCAAATTCTGTTACTTGTGGAGAACAATGAAGGCCCACAGACACTGCTGTTTAGAGTTTATGTTTTTCTCAGATGGTCTTGGAAAAAAAAAAACCTTAATGAGCACAGCCTGTAATTTGCTACAAGTTTCTAGATCAGTTTATTTTCAAAAGAATAAAAGGCAAGAATTAATAACTGATGTAAGTAGGGGTAGGAAGTGAGGCTGTTTATTTTCCTTGATTTTTATGTTGTTTAAATGATTCAGAACTGTCATTATTATTCTATTTATTTGCATTAATTATTATCCTTTACTAATGTAATGAACAATGCATGATCGTTCCTCATCATTGTCTCTCTGTAGATCCATTTGTCTGTAACTGTCTCCAAGTGAAGCTGAGAAACGTAGACCCTGTGGACAGTGAAGGACTCATCTGTTCAGACTCAGACTTTGCCTAGTCAGTGTTTCTGTTGCTGCATAATTTGGTGTATTTTCTGTGTTTTTATTGATGTTTTGTTGTCAAGCTCTTTGTGACTTCTGCTTTTCAAGGGCACAAACTGGACAAGAGCTCCAGAAATCAATACTTAGAGCTCTCCTGGTTGTTGAAGTCATCAAAATACTAATATTTAAACAAAATAAATGAACATTTAGGAAAAGTCAGGCTTATTCTCCACAAAGAACCACAGGATCTAAAAGGTCATGGTGGCTCTGGTGTTGATGATGTTTTGTCGCTTCATGTCCAGTAAATTGAAAAGAATATAAACATGAATAAATGTTCTTCTCGTACCTTCTGCCTTGATGTAGACGAGCAGTCCCAGAATCACAAAAACAAACATGATAGGGTTGTTGTTGTCCCGTCTGTTCTGTGTGCTGCACCCTGTCCGTATGTGAGAGTGATCTGTGAAGCAATCACACCTCAGTGTTTGAGGTCTCTACTCTTCCTGTGGTGCCCACAAAGACTGTCAATGAGATTATGTTTAGGTTATGTTTAGTTGTTTAGTTTGTTTTGTTTTCTCTGTGTTATGACTATGATTAGTGTATAAAAGGCACAGCAAATACAGCCTGAGAGGCTTCTTGTAACTTTTAGGAATGCCTCAGGTCACTTTGACGTCTTAAAAAGGCCGTTTAGGTCTTAGTCTCTCAGCAGAAAACTGCATGATTTGCTACTTAACATTTTTTGTGTATGTACTGTATATATGTGTTATGATATTGATGTTCATTCCTTGTGTATTATGTGATGTTTCTGCACAGCAGTTAAGATATAGATATATATTTAAATATACGGACATTAATATCTCAGAATTCTGTGCCTAATCTGCTGCTTGCTAATTAGTCAGTATAAACATCTATATGTACATATATGTATATATGGATGTATCTATGTGTATGTGTCACAGCCTACAAAAGGCTGAGAAAAGATCCTATGAATGAAGATGCTCTGACACGATGCTTCCATTCATATAGCTTCAATGAGAATTTAATTATAATTCAAAATTTGTTTACATAGATAAAAAATTTCTTTTGGTTTTGAAGCATTTGCATTTCCGTTACCACAGGATCATTCTCAAAAAAGTATTCACTTCAGTTTTACTTTCCTTTTTACAAGCAAATAAAATAAAACAGGTTAATAAACAAAAGTATTTTGTTTCACTGCTTCTTTGATGTCTTACTGACATTTTTATACTTCCTGTTTCTTATATTCTTATATATTCTTCTTATATATTGTTTTTAGGTAAAGATTAAAGTATAAGTTCTTCTTACACAAATTAAACATTGTAAATATATCCATAAAACAAAGCAAAAACAGTCTCTTTCTCTGTCTTCTTGCATATCTTCCTTATCTGTATATTCTGACTAATCAAGGACAGGTAGCATTTTTCAGAAAGGTTTAGCAGGTAGACCACAGATAAACAACTCTTAACAGTAAATCCTTACATTTAGAGTACTTTTAACCAGAAAAGTTTTAATGCGTTTTAAACCATTTAGGAAGGATTTTGATTTTATCAGTTAAGTCCTTTTAACCATTTTTTAACCTTACATGGATTTACAATTGCTTTTATGACCCTTTTTTTTTTTTTTTACAATAAAATTACATTCTTGTGTCACTGCAACTGTTTTTAATCACTATTAGTCAATTTTTAACTGACTGCATTTTACTGTTACATATGTGCATGTGTATTTATATCTATCTATCTATCTAGCTATCTATCTATCTATCTATATATATATATATATATATATATATATGTATATATATATATATATATATATATATATATAATTTAGATTATAATTTAGATAGATGTACTAATTATAAATACACGTTTTCTTTCATCTCTTTGGTACCTAGTGACTGTTGATTGATGATGTATTCCAGCTGAGTTAGGTCACCTGTATAGCTACCTATATTTAAAATGGCCTCTCATTTTTTCAAGTCTGAGAAAGAGCTGCATGGCTCTAAAAGCCACTGTTTGTATCATAATTTTTTCAAGGGACCTCCTTTTGGTGTTCAGATTGTTTTGTACTTGTTCATATGAATTTTTTTGATCCAGCACCCTCCACAGGATGTGTGTGTCTACTTTATCTTTCTCTCCTGGGTTTTAAATTTTTATAATTTTTTATTCTTTTTTTTTTCTGAGATTTTTTTGTCGTGATTTTGATCTGGTTTTAAATTTAAAACCAGAATTCCATGTAAATAAACAATCTTAGACTTTTTCACTAACTTCTTTAACCTTTTGGAGAGCTTTGGCTAAATTTTGTCTTGGAATTTTTTGATACTTTTACAGCAATTTAGTTTATTTTTATCTAAAAGACACTTGAAGTGACACTTGGTTAGGCCTAGCCTTAATCTTTTGTAGGCCTAGCCTTAATCTTTTATAGGCCTAGCGTACATTTTCGGCCAACAGAAGAGAAGAGACAAGATGGCAAACCAGTGCCAACAAACTGCTCTGAGAATAACACCAAATTCCAATGCAGTTGGGACGTTTTGTAAAATGTAAATAAATAAGAGTACAGTGGTGAACAAATCCTTTTTGACCCGTATTCAACTGGATACACCACAAAGACAAGATATTTAATTTTCAAACTGATAAACTTATAGTTTTTCTGCAAATATTCACTCATTTTGAATTTGATGCCTCCAACATGTTCCAAAAAAGCTGGGACGGGGCCTGCTTACCACAGTGTTACATCACCTTTTCTTTTAACAAGATTCAATAAGCATTTGTGAACTGAGGACACTAACTGATGAAGCTTTTTAAGGTGGAATCCTTTTCTGTTCTTGCTTGATGTACGATGTCAGTGGCTTAACAGTCTTTTTAATGCAGAGCTGCGTGAGGGATCAAAGGTCACAGGCATTTAGTGATGATGTATGTAAACTTCCACACTTTCCCTGATAGGGTCGTGGCTGGTCCCTGTCAGGTCTGTGACAGGTCCTGCCCCCCTGACAGTTTTAGATTGTAAACTCTGTTTGGGTGAATTTGTGGTGTTGAGTTGATGTCGGAGCTGAAAAGATTGAGGCTCTGTCATCTTGTGAGGGAGGCAGCCATGGAGACACCCCGGAAACACATAGATGAACATGTTTGCAACTGATTTAGGGCACAACCCCAGAGAGGTGGGGAGGCTGTAAGTGGCTGGTAACTGGCTGGAAGTTGTAAGGCAGCTGGCAGGGAGGGGAAAATTGAAGAAGCTGGATCTGCACGTTCTGAGACTTCTGATGATTTTACGGACTAAAGATGACGAAATCCCTAAATTTCTTGCTCTGTATGTTGTTCTTAAATTATTGGACTATTAGCTCACTCAGCTGTTTACAAAGTAGTAAACCTTACTCCTTTTATACCCAATCATGACACTCACCTGTTTCTAGTTAACCTGTTCACCTGTGGAATGTTCCAGACAGGAGTTTTTTCAGCATTCCTCAAGTTTCCCAGTGTTTTGTTGCCCCTGTCCCAGCTATTTTGGCAGATGTTGCAGGCATCAAATTCAGAATATGCAGAACCTGCAGTAAGAGTAACAATGATTTTATGCCTCTCTTTAATTTCTGCCAGAAGTTTTTAAGTTGAGGACCAAATTAACAATATAGAAAACTTGTAAAGCCTTACCCTAATATATTTGCACTGACTATCTTGTGTATGCAGTGCCCTTATATGGTTGTTTATTCAAGTCTCTTATGAATCTCATAACCTCTGAAATGGAGTGGTTATGAATCAAGCATAAAAAAGCAGGAGGAATTTAGCTTATAGCACTCTTACATAAGTGGCTGTCGAGTGTATGCCTGCAGCCTCTGCCTCATCAAAGTACTTCTTCTGGTGTTCTACTGCCACCAACAGGAGATCAGTGGAACAGCATGAAATCAGCCACAGAAAGTGGAGATGTACTTGCTGTAAACTACGCCTATGCTCGATGGTTGTCACGTGTCACCCTGTCGATGCAGCGTGGGGTTTGTGCACATTATCCAGAGTTAACACGACGTGAGCTGCAGTCTGCACGTCACCAGTAGGATCAGTACAGACTGCAGAAGAGAGATGAGAGACTGATCACAGCAGAAACAATAATAAGAAGAAGTTTTACAAACTGATAAATCAAGACCATGATCATCAACATCTAATAATGTGAGACTGAACAGACACAAACATGACAGTTCATCCGTCTGAAAATGGGAAACAGGAAAATATGTTTGTTGTAGTAATTCAGCTGGTGACTGTGCACACTGATGACCTGGAGTTGACACCATTGTTGACTACAGATTCAATTTTCAACTCCCAGCCAAATGCCAGCAGAGTTCCAGCCATTGAGAGACTAAATATGTTTTTTCCAGTTTGTTTTTGTTTTAATATCTATACATCGTGGCTTTTTTCCATGCTCATTTAAATTTTTATTTATATATCTAGTGGAATATTAATAGTATGGGTAACACAGTTATCACATCATTGTAGGGATCTCATTATAGCCAAGAAGGTGAAGACTGAGCCAAGGAAAATGGGGTAAAATTTAACTGGCCTCACATCTGTTTGTGTTAGCTTGGTTTACTTAGCTTTATTTTCTCACATATAAACAAAAGAAGTCTTTGATACACTGGTTAATAAAAGTGAAGCATGGAAGGGTTCACTCTGCTTTTTCTGATGCGTTGACTTCAGCATCTATCAGCACAGCTGGCTGCAAGTCATCAGTTAACACGGTAACTCAATACACCAATACACCGAGACAGCTCTGATGGTGCACAGAGGAAAATATCAGGATGGAGTTTAGACGATGATGATGGTGAGGTCTGATTCACAGATATTATGTGATGACATGGATTAGTGGAGTTTGTTTTGTTACTTTTGCGCTCAGCATCACTGCCATGTTTGCAGTGTACTTCTAACACAACAGGTAGTTACACACAGCCTGAGGTCTTTTGCGCCCTCTAGTGGTGTCCTCCAGTAACACACGTCACATGCAGGCAAGTACAAAAACAAAAACACTCATGACACCAACAGACACAAACGTGAGCTCCAGCTTTATACATGCACAAAGCTTGATTGCTGCTGCTGGTTCAAATCCCCACGTTGGTCTTTCACTGAAGCTCACTCTGTCTTGTTGAGCTTCTCCATGACGTGAACACTGATGACAGCAGACACCATGATGGACAGACCCACAGAGACGATGATTATCTTCAGCATGCAGAGAGAGACACCAGCTGAAGAACTCCCTGGAGCTGGAAAACAACAGAACAGGCTGGTACAAATTCAGAGCCATCTTGCCAAGCTCTAATCTACAACGAGTGTAAGTTTCCCAAAATGGGACAGCCAAATCAGAGTCTGTACCGCAGGAAGAATGAGATGACAGCAGGATGTCAAAATAAAGTAATTATTCATACTCACTATCAGGATTCCTGCAAAGATCTTCAATAGGTTTGGTGTCCCAGGTGGAGATGCCATTGTTGCTATGGTGACAGGTGACAGAGCCGTTCTTCAGGTAGACCTTCACTGAAGCTCCAGGTGGGATGTTCAGTTTCAGCTCTGCCCTCTCATGAGAAAACGTTGTGTTAGCACAGGTGAACGTGCTGCTTAGGCTAATGTCCAGATTTGTGCAGGTCACCGTGAGGTCAGACCGATCTGAGCTGCACTGTTTCACTTCAACTGTTTAAAGACACAAATGCACCTCAAACCTCCACATTCAACTGAAGTTAGGCATAGGCTCTATATAAAGTCAATGTACAGCCTCAATGGGGCGGGGCTAACCCTTCCGCCATGCGACGGACGCGTTCTGGGCGACCACGTTGCTTGTCGCTTTGTCGTCAAAGTTTGAACCCTTCAGGCGATATTGGGTGTGGCTGTGCGGCAACTGCCAATCAGCATTGTGTAGGTGTGTGACGGTACCTGTGACGGACTTTTTTTATTCCAGATCACAAAGTTACAATCCATGTCCATGTGGGAAAATTAGTTCGTGAGGATGTTAGTTCTGCCTTAACAGGACCGCAGAGAACTTGCAGAAGATGCTGCAGGGCCATCAGCTGCAGAGTTTTGTGGTTGGTAGGTGAGTGAAAAGGATACAGTTGGAATAATGTCAGCTAATACATCCTATTTGATGATATGATGTGATTGTGGTGAAGTTCTCAGCACAGCCGCAGTTTGCTTTTTGCATTACCCCTGAATCTGTCTGCATCTATAAACCTACTTTCTGCTCTGATGTGCTCCTTTACCTACACTGCTCAGAACAGAGTCTTTGCAGAAGGTATTCTCATGCTCTGACACAGTGGTGGTCAGCTGTGACTCACTTGCTCTGTCTGTGGTTTTCCGTCCTGAGACATTGTAGAGCAGTTGTTTTCAAAGTGTGAGGCCTCTCTGCTCTGATTAAGAAAACAAACCAGTAACAACGTTCTGCTCAGTCAAATTCTGCTACTTGTGGGGAGCAATGAAGGCCCACAAACACTGCTGTTAGGAGTTTACACTGTGGACTTTAACAGTTAAGGATCCATCTGTTCAGACTTAGGCTTTGCCTTATCAGTGCTTCTGTTGTTGCATAATTTGCTGAATTTTCTGTCTTTTTATTGATGTTTCATTGTCAAGCTCTTTGTGACGTCTGCTTTTCAAAGGCACAAACTGGACAAGAGCTCCAGGAAGAAATACTTAGAGCTCTTGTGGTTGTTGAAGCCATCAAAATACTAATATTTAAACTAAATAAATGAACATTTAGGAAAAAGTCAGGCTTATTCTCCACAGAGTTAAAGCACCACAGGATCTAAAAGGTCATGGTGTCTCTGGTGTTGATGATGTTTTGTCACATAATGTCCAGTAAATTGAAAAGAATAAAAACATGAATAAATGTTCTTCTCGTACCTTCTGCCTTGACGCAGACGAGCAGTCCCAGAATCACAAAAACAAACATGATAGGGTTGTTGTTGTCCCGTCCGTTCTGTGTGCTGCACCCTGCCCGCAGGTGAGAGTGATCTGTGAGGCAGACACACCTCAGTTTGTGAGCTCTCGCCTCTTCCTGTCAGACCCACCAAGACTGTCAAATGAGATCATGTTCAGGATGAAGATGTTTTTTCTTGAGTTCCTTTGAGAACTGTTTCATCTGTTTAGCAGTGATGTTGATGTTTGTTCTGATTTCTACTCAGAACAAGGTAGACCAATAAAAATTCCAGCCACAACTGCCTGGAAAATTGTTTCATGATGTGAAGAAAAGGAGGAACTTGAATAAAAATGTTCTGCATGGTGGAGTTGCCAGAAGAAAGCCGTTACTACACAAATGACACAAAGCATCCTGCTTGCAGTACCCCAAACAGCACAAAGACAAGCCTCAAAACTTCTGAAACAAAGTCATTTGGAGTGATGAGACCAAAATTGAACTTTTTGGCCACAACCATAAGCATTACATTTGGAGAGAAGTCAACAAGGCCTATGATGAAGGTCCACCACTCCTGCTGTGAAACATGGAGGTGGATCACTGATGTTTGGGGATGTGTGAGCTACAGGGCAGGAAACTGTGAAAACCTGATGGCAAGATGATGCAACATTTTATCAGGAAATACTGGAGGAAATTTTCTGCACATTGGATATACTTGGATATATGACAACGATCCAGAACTCAAGGCCAAGTGGACCTGTCATTGGCTACAGCAGAATAAAGAGAAGGTTCTGGAGTTCAGTCTCCTGACCTCAGTATCATTGAGCCACTCTGGGAGATCTCAAACCTGCAGTTGATGTGAGACAGTCAAGAATTTACAGGAACAGGAGGCTTTTTGCCAAGAAGAACAAGCAGCTTTACCCTCTGAGAAAATAAAGAGCCTCATCCACAACGACCACCAAAGACTTCAATCTGTCGTTGATGTTAAAGAGGGAAACAGGAGGTGTAAAGACTGGGGATGTAAACTTTAGATCAGTGTCATTTGGGTAATAACTGCTTTCATTATGATTTAAAAAGAGGAAACACAGTTGTTTGATAGTGAACAGCTTCACCAAACCACTAACCCTGAGTGAAAGAAAAGTTTGTGTGTTTTTATTCATGTTGCCTGAAAAATGGTCAAGAAATTATAAATTCTGCCAGAGTATGTAAACTTATGAACACAACTGTATTAGGGATGTTTTCCAGAGTATGGACAGACTTTAACAGGTCTTGCAACAGTTACCAGTGGGGAAGAGGCACCATCTTAAACTTTTGAAGCAGATTAGTGAATAAAAGGCACAGCAAATCCAGCCTGAGAGGCTTCTTGTAACTTTTAAGAATGCCTCCGGTCATTTTGACGTCTTGAAAAGAACATTTAGGTCTTAGCCTCTCTGTCCTGAAACCCTAGAAAGATCTGATAGACTGAGCCTCACAGAGATATGATTATGAGGGGTTTTTATTAAAGCAATCATGGGTTTATTTTATTTCTTATGAACATAAAGGTGAATGAGAGATCGCTGCAGAGGAGAAATAAAACAGCAGAGTCATAACACATGAAGTGAGCCATACAACAGAACAGGTGAAAAAGAGACGTAACATTGTTTAATCATCTGTTTTGATGTTTCTTAGTTTATCTGAGAGCAGATCAGACAGGAGCAGACTCATCACTGACTGACGCTGTCTGATAGAAACATACGGGAAAGCACAAATAAGCACGGATGAGATGGGCGTCAATGGATCATCAGTGATCTGTTAATTATAAAAAGCCCAGGAACATGTCCGTATGAACCTTCACTGTGAATTGTTTTTTTTTTTTTCGTGGAGCTGTTAAAAGCTCTTTCAGCATGAATTTTCCACAATATTCCAATAAATTAATAAAAACATATGACCTTCCACGTCCTGAGAACTGTTATTTCTACCTAATAAATCCAATTTTAAAGTTGGTGCAGTGTTTATAAACTAAAATTTATCAGATATCTGACAGGCGCGCAGTCACCAAAACCTCACAGGCAGGTTTTCAGAGTGTCAGGCACATTTCAATGCAATAAACAACAACAGCAACCACTGTTTAATGTAACCGTCTGAACCAGCACATACATTTGTATCTATATTAATTGTCCCGTCACATCTGATGTCAGATCAGAGACGTTTGTCATAACTAACGAGTTCACATCTCTCAGCCAACCACAAACAGCCACATCATCTGATACGGAGTATCTGGCTTCTCTCATCTCATGAAATTCAACAGAAAAGAAAAAAGAGAGAGACGCTTGCTGAATAAATGTAAGTCACTCGGTGTCTTAAGGATTTACCTGTGATTGCCCATATTTCTCTGTTTTCATCTTTTTTCTTAACGCGATCTAAAAAGATGGAGTACATTATTGCAAGGAGGATGAGGAGGATGATACCGAGAGAGAGTATTTCACCTAAGGTTCTGCTATTTGGCGATGACAGACCAGGAATGCAGGTGGATCACAAGCATGATGAATGGATTGGCCTGCTGCTGTGTTTAAATGTAATTATCACTTAATTTTGTACTCCTATTCATGACACAGGAACTGATTACACCGTGGCCTCTGCGCTCTCCCAGTTGCTGTAAAAGTAACAGCAGCTCTGACCTTCTTCGCCACCGGGGCTTTCCAGTACACTGTGTCCACGGGTTGGTTAGCCAACCATTTATTGACAATAAGTAAAGTAATACATAAATACAAAAAATCTCTCAGCTGCTGAGGTCTCTGATCTGCTCGCCCCCCCATGATGATCGGACAAGAGCCCAGGATAAAGGATGTCACAATATCTTATACACTTTGGGGCGGTGTCTTCATCATTACACTTATTTTTGTAGCAAAGTGTACAGAACAGAAAATCTGACTGTGTCTGGTTTCACGTCTGCCAGGAACAGATAAGCTAAAACGGTCAAATTCAAGGCAACAGAAAGTTCTTACAGCCCAGTTTGGTCAAAGTAATCAAGAGGAACTGAAAACGAGAAGCTGGCCTGATCTTTTACTGACGGACGCTGCATTTTTATTGATTATATGGCGTCTTTAAACTGGTCAGCTTTAACATGATATCTTTGGATAAATGTTAGCATAAACTCAGCATTCACAGACAGGAGAGTGTTGAAGTCTGAGGGACAACAAGAAAGATTCTGGAGAGATCTGTGCTGGACATAGACATATTTAAGGTGACACATGCAATGGGACCTGTTTATGTGGATGGTTAGTATTTGTTAATATGCACATTTCAAATGCTTGTGTCTTATTTTATTTTAATATATTAATTTAATTAAAATGGAGACTGAATGTGCTTGAACTCATCCTGAGCCACAATTTGGCAGAAAAAAAACTCTATTATGGTAATATGGTGAGTGTATGCTGCTGCACAGGTATAAGAAGCATAACATGGACAAGGGCTCCAATTCTGGACGAGCTCTAAAAGTTATGTTATGCGCCCATCTAGGGAGGTAGTTCTAATATTAGAACGTTAAAAAAAACACATCAAAATTCTAATTTACAATATTTATTAAAAAACTAACAGACAAGGGAGTTTTCTTTACAAATGGGTTAGAAAAATATTTGGCAAGGCTGATGGTGAGGTCTTATCATCAAATATTTGACGATAATATTGATATTTGGAGTTAATTTTGTTACTTTTATTCTCAGCGTTACCCAGTGTTAATTTCGACAGCACTTTTTAATTTAATTTTAGTTATAGTCTCCTGCCTAAAATATAATTCAATTTAAGTCATAATTTAGTCATCTGAACTGTTTTAATGATAGTCTAGTTTTAGTTGATGAAATTTCACAACATTTTAGTCGATGAAATGTACTGCAAATTAAGTTGACTAAAATATGAAGTGTGAGGGCTAAGGCATTTTTTTTTATGTTTCCTTGAATTTCTGAAGTCATGATTTACACTTGGATCCCGCTACCATGAAGCAAAGGCAGTTGTGATTGGATGTCCCTTGTAACTCATCCAACCTTTCCACACAACCAAAGTAGCTGTGATTGGATATATTCCCAATTTATCCATACTTTGTACATGACAAAATTAGGTCTGATTGGATTAAGTCTCTGTCAAACATTTTAGTCTAGATTTTATTTGTTGACAAAAATGTCAGTTAATGTAGCTTCAGTTTTTGTCCATGTGCATGTGTTTTTTTAGTTATAGTCTAGTTTTGGTCAGGGGAAAAAAAAGGTGACGAAAATAATTAGTCGACGAAATTAACACTGGCATTACTGCCATGTTTACATTTTAATTCTAACACAACAGGTCCTCCAGTAACACACTGTAATGATCGCCTCTCTGTGTATTGTAGCTGTGCTCTAAATCGTTCCCTATCATGGATATAGGGCACTATATAGTGTGTTCACTGTTTTGTAGTGTTGTCCGAATTCTCAGCGGTTAGTTTCATTCACTATATAGTGCACTATAAAATACCCACAATGCACAGCAAATGTGAGTGAACATACGATGTACCCTATGTTGTACTCCCGTATACCACAATGCAATACATTCAAGTTTATCTAGAGCAGAAGCAGAAGGAAAAGAAAAAGAGAATGAAGCCTGCTACGACACAAATTGGCGCTGCTTTCGTTCATAAATGTAAGAAACATTAAAGTATCTTTAAGATGTTTGTAGCGTAGCTTTTTTATGTTTTTTTATCAGTTGTAAACAGCTGCAAAATTTGCTAAATATCCTCCTGAGTGCCTGGTTTGTGTACGTGATGCTTGGTGCATCCACTTCCATCACAGGAATATCTGTCTCATCGACTGACGCAATAATGAGAAGAAAATATTGGTGTAGTGTCAGAAATGTTGTTCCGTCATTCCCTATTTAAATCAGTATTTCATTAATGCTACATAAGGAATAGTGAGTAAGTGAATGAGTGAACGGTTTCGAACACAGCTACTGTCTTTAATGTTTTTGGTTACTATGGTGACACACAGTGATGTACTGTAACACAGGACTTGCTCCCAGGATTGACATGCTGCTCTTGTTTATAACTCAGGACTCTTCAACCTTTTATTTGCTTTACCTTCACAAAAATGTGCTGATATGACCACATGCAGAATGTCTGAGCTCTCCTGCAAACATTACATGTGCAGTGTGACAGTAACGAGGTATTTTGAGTCATGTTTTCAACCCTTCTGACCTGTGGAGATCACCCTGATCACTACAACACGTCACATACAGGCAAGTATAGAAACAAAAACACTCATAATACACTCCAGCTTTATACATGCACAAAGCTTGATTGCGGCTGCTGGTTCAAATCCCCACGTTGGTCTTTCACTGAAGCTCACTCTGTCTTGTTGAGCTTCTCCATGACGTGAACACTGATGACAGCAGACACCATGATGAACAGACCCACAGAGACGATGATTATCTTCAGCATGCAGAGAGAGACACCAGCTGAGAAAACTCCATGAAACTGGAAAACAACAGAACAGGTTGGTCCATAATAAGAGGGGCTGTGAAACAAGTTCAATGCTTTGGGGTGTCGATTCGCTCAAACAGATTCACAACACATTCAGATTTGTTTGGGCTGCTTCTGCCTGAAGGGCTGGATATGATTTAACACAGAAGAGCACAACAGTAGCTGTTCAAGATATTCAGGACAGGATGAAGAGCAGGTTTTAGCACTTCCACATCTGCCTCATTTTTCTAACCTTGCAGTGTAGCTGGATCTGCCTGATTCAGTGTCTGTAATCAGGCAGATCCATCTTACCAAGCTCCAGTCTACAGTTATGAGTGTCCCAAAACAGGACGGCCCAATCAGAGTCCTTTAGAGCAGGAAGAGGGAGATGGCGGCAGGATTTCAAAATAAAGTATCATTCCCACTCACCATCAGGCTTCCTGCAAAGATCTTCAATAGTTTTGGTGTCCTCGGTGGAGCTGACCTGGTTGCTATGGTGACAGGTGACAGAGCCATTCTTCAGATAGACCTTCATTGAAGCTCCAGGTGGGATGTTCAGTGCCGGCTCTCCTCCCTCATGAGAGCAGGTTGTGTTTTCACAGATGAACATGCTGCTTAGGCTAATGTCCAGAGTTGTGCAGGTCACCGTGAGGTCAGACCGATCTGAGCTGCACTGTTTCACTTCAAGCTTCACGTCAGACACTGGATCTTTAAGAATCAGAGGACAGTACGTGAGAGGGGTTTTTAATCAGGGGACGACTTTCTGTGAGATATTTGAGATGAGAAGATACTTACCCTGAACTGTGGTCTGGTATTTAACCACATCTTTGTCTTTGTTACCAAAGACTCCTGCCCTGTATTCTCCACTGTCAGTCTTTTGTACATTCTTCAACAGCAACGACTGATTTTGAGGAAAAAGTTCAGCTCTTCCTGCGTAGTCCGGGTTAAAAACTGTTTCATTTGTATGAGTTAATCTAACAATCGTGACTTTACTTTGAAATTTCCAAAACATAAGTTCTTGCTTATTTATGGTAACAGGTTTCCCGACATCCAGGAGTAAATCTGTTCCTGTCTTCACAGACAAAGACTCCTCCCTTACGTCACCTGGGACAAGAACAAAAGAAGAATATCTGTGATTATATGTTAAATGCAGTCAGGCCCTCCCTGATACACAGAACACTGATATGTGTAGGGCCTCATCATCTGTGTTAAGACTGGGCTCTATCCCAAACAGTTTCTCAAACCAATCATCTGCAAAGCGAAGTAGTGACAAATATAATGACTGTTATTGTTTTTTATGGACCACTCATAGTTATCATAGCCAAGCTTTTGCGTTTAAAGACACAAATATACTTCAAACAGCTCTGCTGATAATTATGGTTATCAGTGCACAATAAAATCTCTGGCCTTTGATCTACAGTGGCTGATGAGGGCAAATGTCCTTCAACGGCTCAATGCAGTTCAATGAGAGGAAAACACCTGCGAGAGTAAAAATGCAGCAAACCAAGTACAACATTAGAAGTGCTCGAGGCCTGCAGGGGGCGCTGTGGCAGGGAGAGTGTGTGGAGGATACAGACAAGAGAGCCTGCAGTCAAATCAGCTGCTCCTAAATCTAAAGTATTGAAGCCTTTACGGGAAACGTTCAGTGCTGACAGAGAGGGGGATGACAGGCAGGCTGTCGACTTTATCATGCTCCAATTTCAAAGGAAACTTTTACCACCAAGATTGTGAAATGAAGAGTCTTGCCTTAACATTAACTCTAAGATATAGCTCTTCCAACATGAGTTATCATAATGTGTAATAATATTGCATCAAGTTTTGGAGTAATCCATTTTGAAAATATGCAAAAATAGCCACCACCACCTTATTGCAGTAGAGGAGTTAGTGTGTCCCAGTGATCGCAGGATTTATACTCCTGGTAGGGTCTCACAAGGCAGACAAGGGGCCAGACAAAGCGTAGCTCGAAGGCCGAATGGTGAAGAAAATAAATGAATTCCAGTTTCCCTCCTCTGGACACAGGCCTGGGCCCCCGGAGCCAGGCTGGGGGGGTGGGGCTAAAAATGGAGCATTACCAGGCCTTTTGGGCCAGTGGGACTCCAGAGGCAGCTGACAGGTACAGACAGGCCAAGCAGAATGCGGCTTCGGTGGTTGCCAAGGCAACAACCCGGTTATGGAAGAAGTTCGGTGATGCCATGGAGAATGACTTCCGGTTTGGCTTTGAAGAGATTCTGGACAACCATCCGGCGTTTCAGGAGGGGAAAGCGGTGCACTGTCAACACTGTCTATGGTGGGGATGGTGTACTGCTGACCTCGACTCGGGACGTCCTGGATCGATGGAAAGAATACTTAGAAGACCTTCTCAATCCCACCAGCACGACTTCCATGGAGGAAGCAGGGCTGGGGGACTCTGTGGTGGGCTCTCCTGTCTCTGGGGCTGAGGTTGCCAAGGTGGTCAAAATGCTCCTCAGTGGCAGAGCCCTGGGGTTGGATGAGATCCACCAGAGTTCCTCAAGACCTTAGATGTTCTGCACTTGGACATCGAGGGGGGTGCCTGTGGATTGGCAGATTGGGACGGTGGTCCCTCTTTTCAAAAAGGGGGACCGGACTCAGCCTCCCTGGTACGGTCTATTTAGGGGTACTGGAGAGGAGGGTCTGCTCAGATTCAGGACGAGCAATATGGTTTTTGTCCTGGCTGTGTAACTGTGGACCACGTCCATACCCTCCATAGGGTCCTTGAAGGTGCATGGGAGTTTGCTCAACCAGTCTTCATGTGCTGAGTAGACTTGGAGAAAGCATTCAACTGTGTCACTCATAGAGTCCTTTGGGGGGTTCTCCGCAAGTATGGAGAACCAGTTATGTTCTCTGTACGACAGGGGCCAGAACCTGGTCTGCACTGCTGGTGTCAGACTCATTTCCAGTGAGCGTTGCACTCCACCAGGGCTGTCCCTTGTCACCGGTTCTATTCATAACCATTATGGACAGTATTTCCTCCTGGTCCTGTTGGCTTTGTCAGATCATGACCTGCAACTCCCGAGAGTAAAGAGGCTGAGATGAGAATCAGCACCTCAAAATCTAAGTTCATGGTCTTCGACTGGAAAAGCATTGAGTACCCTCCCTGGGTCGGGGATGAAATTCTGTCCCAAGAGGAGGAGTTCAGGTACCTCGGGATCTTGTTCACGAGGGAGGGAAGGATGGACCGGGAAATCGACAGGCGAGTAGGCAGTGATGCGGACTCTGCACAGGTCTTTCATGGTGAAGAGGGATCTGAGCTGAAAGGCAAGCTCTCAATTTACCACTCAATCTTTGTTCTTCCCTCACCTATGGTCACAAGCTGTGGGTAGTGACTGAAAGAACAAGACTGTGGGTACAAGCAGCTGAAATCAGTTTCCTCCACAGGGTGTCTGGGATCTCTTTTAGTGATAGGGTGAGAAGCTCAGTCATCCAAGATGGACTTTGCACTAACTGTTTTGAATGCAAAAATCACAATTCCCTGGCTGGACTGTGTCATCAGCCAAAATGTTACAAAACAATGCAGTATATCTTAAAACTGTGACAGGCTGAATTTTATTTTAAAACGCAGTCGGTTAAAAATTGACTAGTAGTGATTAAAACAGTTGTAGTGACACAGAAATGTAATTTAATTGTAAAAGGGTATTAAAAGCAATTGTGAATTCATGTAATGTTAAAAAGGATTAAGAAGACTTAAGTGTAATAACAGAGTTCTTCCTTAAAGGTTTAAAATGCTTTAAAAAACTTTTTTGGTTAAAAATACTCTAAGGGCCTGATCTACTAAGATCCAAAATAACGGGTGCTAAATTGTGTGTGCAAACTAAAAAACTGCACATGCAATTAGGGGGCGTGTTGTGGGTGATCTACTATGACTGCATGTTTGGGAGAGCAGAGTGGCCATAAATGAAAAACAAAGTTTGAAGCCATGGAGTTTGAGGCAAATAAACACACTTTCTCTCATGCCATGTTTTTATCCGTCATTTAAAATTTTCCCTTTCTGATTCCAATTAAACATAATCTAAATGGCAGCATTCACATAGCTGCACAGCTGCGCCGACTGCATCACACTCGCCCTGCACTGACAGCTCCAGTTTTTTTTTCCTTTACACAGGTTAAATGACCTCCTCCGCGATGTTGAGCGCAAAACAGAGAGGGTTTTTACTTTACGCATGTGTCTGCATGGCACACTGGATTGTCCCTCTTTTACCAGTCCTTCATAATGACAGACCACCTCCAAATCTTTTCATCGTTCATAAAAAAAAATCAGTCAGTAATGGAAAATATTCGGCTAATGTGACCCCTGTTTGCCACCATGATCGCAGCCCTCCGTTCCGAACACTGGGCCTATCTTGCACCTGCTTTTCAAACGTACTAAATTCAGACACAAAAACACCAAACGCAATCAGTTGCGGGTTTGATAAATCACATTGCGGGGGATAAAATGATCACATTTGCATCTCCTTCTCCCAGTATTTTGCACGTTCTGATGATCTGCATGCATTTTGCATATTCATGAAGGCAAACACGCTAAATGGACTGCGTGTTCTATTTTGCTCATCTGACAGATGCAATCCTCAGTGCACCCTGTTAGTAGATCAATGTTTTTATACACGCAAACCTTTTGTAGATTGGGCCCTAAATGTGAAGATTTTCAATTTTCCTGCCAAGAGTAGATCTGTGATCTACCTGCCAAGCCTTCCTGAGAAACAATTGGTCATGCCAGCTTAGGTCAATAGGGGGAGCTCTTGCCCATGATGCCTCATTCTTGCTGAAGCTGCTTGAATCAAGGCATCGAGGCATCATGTCAGAGCAATTTCATCTTCTCAGGTAATAATGTAATGGTTTTTATCCCTGAAAAACGTTTGTAAAGATGCTATGATGCATTTTTAATTATTTTCAGCCTAAGTTTGAGTTTTTTGGTCAAGTTATTTACATTTTATGACCGTAACTGAGACTATTTCAAGCCAGTTAGCTTTGTTCTATCTGTAGTCGACGCAGCACCACAGGAGGTCAGTGTTGGTACAACTTGGTGCATCTGTGTATGTGGAACATGCAGCTAAATAAGATATCCAAGAAGACAGAGAAGGAGACTGTTTTTTCTTTGTTTCATGGAAAAATTTACAATGTTAAAATTTGTGTAAGAAGAACTTATGCCTTGATCTTAACCTATAACCAAAAATATGAGAAACAAGAAGTATAAAACTGTAAGATAGACATAAAAGAAGCGGTTTAACTCATTGGCTGCTAGTCGTTTTCAGAGCAGATTGCCCCATACTGCCAGCCATTTTAGAGGATTTTGACCGATCATTCAAGACCCTCAGAATATTGTGTTCTATGACTTTGTAAACACCAAAACTACCAAAAGAAAGAGTAGACTCTCTTCTTTCATCAGGACAAAAAGGTTTTTTCTACCTTTTTCAGTTCTTAGTGGTCGGCAGTCGAACATAGGGCGGTTTCACCAAAAACACCTGTTTTTGACCAAAAAAATGAGAAAAAGAGCTTTTTGTGAAAATAAACATGTCAAGAAGAACGGTGACATTGACACTAATATTTTTTGACTTAGTGACGCCTCAAACATCTGAACATTGGTTTCCTTCTATAAAGCAACAAAAACAATACCGAGAAAGGGCTTTAAATGGGAAAATACTCATTTATTTATATAAATATATGAAACTATGAACAACTTTTTACTTTTGCAGAAATGTATGAACTTTTAAGTCTGGGCTTCGCCGCTCCACAGAATAGTTCAGCTTAGTGTGGTAAGCTGTGAAACACTCTCCTGCATGCAAGGTTGATCGTCGGTGTTTTTTTTTTTGAAATAGCGCTTCTCTCCGTAGCTCCATCCTGCGATCCCCTCCATGATCTCCATCGTCTTCTCTCTCGATTGCGACACACTCTCTCTCTCTCTCTGGTGTACCACAACACATCCTCTGCTCGAGTGTGAGCTGCCTGAACTGGTCTGACTTCCAACGCTTTGCCATCTATTCTCTCGTCATCTCACATCTTCTTCTCATATCGATCACTCATCCAAAGACAGCACTGCTGCCATCTACAGGGGGTCAGTTTATCAGTAAAGTACTTTACAAGCCTGATATTCATGGACAATTCTGCAAGACTCCCCCCCCAAAAAAACATAATCGACATCAATGGAAGCCAATGAATGCACAAGGATACTTTTTTTTTTTTTGCTTGTCCAGAGTAAAGTGAAACTAAAGTAAATACTTTTTTGTGAATAATGCACTGACAATCAAAAATCCAAATACTTCAAAACCAAAAGGAACTGTGAACCTATATCAACAAATTGTGAACTGTGTTTATATCCTTGCTGAAGCTGCTTGAATGGAGGCATTGTGTCAGAGCATCTTCATTCATATCTTCCTCTCTCAGCCTTTTGTAGGCTGTGACAACTGCACATGGAGACAACAGAGTGTGGGAGTCTTTTTGTGTGCAAGACACTTAACCACAAGTTGCTCTCACTGCTGCATCAGTGGGTGAAGAGGTGTGATATGTGGTGGAAAACCACAGTAAGTAGCCAGACAGACAAGGCTCAAGTCCATTTACCATTTGTCTTCTCTCAACAGTTAGAGATGTTCTCAGCACAGCCACAGACTGCTCTTTGCATTACCTCCCAATCTGACTGCATTCATTTCCACTTTCTGCTCTGATGTGCTCCTTCACCTACCTAGTGCTGCTCTGAACAGAATCTGGTGGTCAGCCGTGACTCACATGCTCTGTCTGTGTTTCTCCTCTGGTTTTCTGTCCTGAGATGTTTCAGAGCAGTTGCTTTGAAAGTGTGAGGTGGACCTCCTCTGAATAACAGAACAAACCAGTAACAATATTCTGCTGAGTCAAATTCTGCTGCTTGTGGGGAACAATGAAGGCCAGCAATCTCTGTTATTACCTCCACCAAGGAGGTTATGTTTTTGCCGGCATTGGTTAGTTTGTCTGTTTGTCTGTTTGTGTTCAAGATAACTTGAAAAGTAATGGACAGATTTGGATGAAATTTTCAGGAAATGTGTGGAATGGGATAAGGAAGAAATGATTAGATTTTGGGACTGATCCGGATCACCATCTAGATCCAGGAATTTTTTTAAAGGATTCTTTAACATTGCCAGATAGGACCATTTTCGCCAAATTGGACTAAAGGTGCTTGGCGGAGGTCTGCGCTCTCTGAGTGTTTTCTAGTTTATAGTGTTGGTTTTTCTCAGATGGTCTTGAAAAAAATAACCCCACAAGCACAGCTTGTAGTTTGCTGTGAGTTTCAATAAAAGCAATTAGTTTATTTTCAAAAGAAAAAAAGGCAAGAATTAATATAGACGTAATAGGAGTAAGAAGTGAAGCTGTTTAATTTCCTTGTTTTTTATGATTTTTTAAGGATTTGTAGTTATCATTATTCTTCTCTCTATTTTTATTGATTATTATTGGTTTAATTAGTTGCTATGAAAGCTGGTGATATTTCGCTGACTTAATACTTTTGTTACACAGCTGATAAGAACAGAGTGAGTCCTCATAAAGTCTCTTTTTTTGTAGTTTAGAAACAAGCCCATGGCTCCCTCTGATTCACATTATGTTGAGTTAGACAATGAACAATGAACAATACATGATTGTTCCTCATCACTGTCTCTCTGTAGCTCTCTGAAACTGTCTCTAAGTGAAGCTGAGAACCGTGGACACTGTGAACTTTTTTAAAAACAGTTAAGGACCCATCTGTTCAGACTCAGGCTTTGCCTTATCAGTGTGTCTGCAGTTGTACAATTTGGTGTCTTTTTATTGATGTTTTGTTGTAAAGCTCTTTGTGACGTCTGCTTGACAAAGACACAAACTGGACAAGAGCTCCAGGAAGAAATACTTAGAGCTCTTGTGGTTGTTGAAGCCATCAAAATATTTAAACAAAATAAATGAACATTTAGGAAAAGTCAGGCTTATTCTCCACAAAGAACCACAGGATCTAAAAGGTCATAGTGGTTCTGGTGTTGATGATGTTTTGTCACTTAATGTCCAGTAAATTGAAAAGAATATAAACATGAATAAATGTTCTTGTCGTACCTTCTGCCTTGATGCAGAGCAGTCCCAGAATCACAAAAACAAACATGATAGGGTTGTTGTTGTCCCGTCTGTTCTGTGTGCTGCAACCTGCCGTATGAGAGAGTGATCTGTGAAGCAAACACACCTCAGTGTTGAACTCTCTGCTCTTCCTGTTGTGCCCACAAAGTCTCTCATAAGATTAAGATGAAGAAGGGGAAGTTTGTTTTGTTTTAAGTCCTCTGAAAAGTATTTAAACTATGAAGAAGTGATGATTATGTCAGCTCTGATTTCTACACAGAACAGGGCCAAACAAACTTTAAGAATTCCTCCATGTAAATAACCAAAGACTGTTAATTCCTTTTCATTTTTCGCACACTGAAAACTGATATATCCTCCTGATAAATCCCATTAAAGATGTTGGGGCAGTGTTAAGAAATGTAATGAGCGTAATGGAGACGTCAAGTGTTGATCCTCCCACAATCTCTCTCTTTCTCTCTCTCCTTTATATATTATTTAATTTATTATTCAGAAAAACAAGCGAAGCATTTTTTTAAAATAATTATCTCTATTATTAACCTTTGATTATGTTCTGGCCTGAAATAAAGTGACTCAAAAAATGTGGCCCAAGGCCAAACTTAATTGCCGACCCCTGCTGTAAAGTATCCTGTTCACAAGGCCCTGACCCGTGCTGATGGATGGATGGATGTATGAATAGCAGCCAACATGGACACTTAAAGCTGTTGGTTGTGTGGTAACATTCACAGACAGGAGAGAGTTGAAGTTTGAGGAACAACGAGAAAGAATCTGGAGAGATCTGTACTGGACATAGACATATTTAAGGTGACAAACGCAATGGGACATTTTTATGTGGATGATTTGTTTTTGTTAATATGTACATTTCAAATGTTTTCATCTTTTTTATTTTAATTGTTGTGCAATTTTGAATACTTTGTTATTTTGCCACTGTGGATATTGATGCTCCTATAGAACTGGTCTTAAAACTTCTAGGCAAATAAAGCATTTTATTTTAATGTAATTAAAATGGAGACTGTATGTGCTTGAACTCAATTAGGAGCCACAATTTGACAGAAAAAAACACTATTATGATAGTATGGTGATTGTAAGCGGCTACACAGGAATACGAAACATAACTTGGTTTAAAATTCCTGATCTGGATCCTGGACAAGTCCTCAAAATTATGTTACCTACCCATCTAGAGGAGGTGTAAAACATATCACAGGGTAAAAAAAAATACAAACACCACACCAAAATTCTAATTTACAGTATTAATTACAAAACTAACTGACAAGAAAGTTTTTTAACAAATAGGGTACAAAAATATAAGGCGAGGATGATGGAGAGGTCTGATCAACAAATACTTTGACGCTCAGCCTCACCGCCATATTTGCAGTCTATCACAACAGGTAGTTACACACAGCCTGAGGTCTTTTGTGCCCTCTAGTGGTGTCCTCCAGTAACACACGTCACATACAGGCAAGTATAGAAACAAAAACACTCATGACACCAACAGACACAAACGTGAGCTCCAGCTTTATACATGCACAAAGCTTGATTGCTGCTGCTGGTTCAAATCCCCACGTTGGTCTTTCACTGAAGCTCACTCTGTCTTGTTGAGCTTCTCCATGACGTGAACACTGATGACAGCAGACACCATGATGAACAGACCCACAGAGACGATGATTATCTTCAGCATGCAGAGAGAGACACCAGCTGAAAAACTCCATGAAACTGGAAAACAACAGAACAGGTTGGTCCATAATAAGAGGAGCTGTGAAACAAGTTCAATGCTTTGGGGTCTCGATTCCCTCAAACAGATACACAACACATGCAGATTTGTTTGGGCTGCTTCTGCCTGAAGGGCTGGATATGATTTAACACAGAAGAGCACAACAGAAGCTGTTCAAGATATTCAGGACAGGATGAAGAGCAGGTTTTTGAACTTCCACATCTGCCTCATTTTTCTAACCTTGCAGTGCAGCTGGATCTGCCTGATTCAGTGTCTGTAATCAGGCAGATCCATCTTACCAAGCTCCAGTCTACAGTTATGAGTGTCCCAAAACAGGACGGCCCAATCAGAGTCCTTTAGAGCAGGAAGAGTGAGACGGCGGCAGGATTTCAAAATAAAGTATCATTCCCACTCACCATCAGGCTTCCTGCAAAGATCTTCAGTAGTTTTGGTGTCCTCTTTGGTGCTGACCTGGTTGCTATGGTGACAGGTGACAGAGCCTTTCTTCAGGTAGACCTTCATTGAAGCTCCAGGTGGGATGTTCAGCACCGGCTCTCCTCCCTCATGAGAGCAGGTTGTGTTTTCACAGATGAGCGTGCTGCTGAAGAGACCATCCAGAGTTGTGCAGGTCACCGTGAGGTTAGACCGATCTGAGCTGCACTGTTTCACTTCAAGCTTCACGTCAGACACTGGATCTGTAAGAATCAGAGGACAGTACGTGAGAGGGGTTTTTAATCAGGGGACGACTTTCTGTGTGATATTTGAGATGAGAAGATACTTACCCACAACTGTGACCTGGAATTTAACAACATCTCTGTCTTTGTTACCAAAGACTCCTGCACTGTATTCTCCACTGTCAGTCTTTTGTACATTCTTCAACAGCAACGACTGATTCTGAGGAAAAAGTTCTGCTCTTCCTGTGTAGCTCTGGAAAGTAAATATTTCGTTTGTGTGAGATAATCCAACAATATTCACTGTTCTGTTGAATTTCCAAGACATAAAATCCCCCTCCTTTAAGGTCACAGGTTCACCAACATCCAGGAGTAAATCTGTTCCTGTCTTCACATACAAAGTCTCCTCCCTTACGTCACCTGGAACAAGAACAGAAGAAGAATATCTGTGATTATATGTTAAATGCAGTCAGGCCCTCCCTGATACACAGAACACTGATATGTGTAGGGCCTCATCATCTGTGATCAGATTGGGCTCTATCCCAAACAGTTTCTCAAACCAATCATCTGTAAAGCAAAGTGGTGACAAATATAATGACTGTTTTTGTTTGTTTGGACCACTCATAGTTATCATAGACAAGCTTTTGTGTTTATAGACACAAATACACTTCAAACCTCCACATTCAGCTGAAATTATAGAATAAATGGTGATTAATGGTGCTCAAAAAAACTCGTCTTTTATCTACAGTGGCGAAGGCAAATAGCCTACAACAGCTTGGTGGGTTTTTCGAGCCTTTACGGTAAATGGTCCTTGCTGACTGAGACGGGGGTGACAGACAGGTTTTCGACTTTATCATGTTCCTGTTTTTCTTTTACCATCAAGAGTGTAAAATACAGAAGTCTTGCCTTAACACTGGCTCCAAGATGCTTCTTTTTCCAACGTGGATGATCAGGCGGTGTAATACTATTATATCAACTTTTTGAGTAATGTATTTTCAAATAACACCATAATATTAAAAGATTTTGAGTAAAACTGTTATACTGTTTCTTTAATAGATTTTGGGCTTATGTCATGAAGTTCAGTGAAATATCAGAGTGACTTTGTAAAAACTCTTCAGGATGTTTCAGGATCAGAGGACAGCAGCAGCTGAATTGTGTAAATCTACTGTCTGACACTTGTCATGCAGATCCTCCTGCTGTGATGAACATTTTTACTTCTACAGACTTCAATCAAGTGTTTTAAAACTCATAAGAAAAAGCCAGAAAGGTAATCTTCTAAGTGAGTCTTTGGATGATTGTTTATTGTTTAAAGACACAGTCATATTTTTAATGAGTTTACTTGACAACTGCTAGCATTAGAGTTAGCACACAAAGTGTTTCTGTTAAGTTATAGGTTAAGCTTCATACAATGACTCACAGGTATAAAACTGACATGTAAGCCTTTTTAGAGTGGACCTCTACACAGCAGAAGATAATTAACTCTGCCAAGGAGGTTATGTTTGTTTGTCTGTTTGTTTGTTTGTTAGCAACTGTACTGAAAAACTACTGGATGGATTTAAATGAAAATGTACCCAGAGGTGTAGTTTCGTACTAGAAAGAAGCCATTAAATTTGGTGCTGATCCAGACATTTGTCTGGATGTAAAAAAAATTAGAAAATTTGAAAAAAGCCCATAGAAAAATATATACCTCTGCCATTTCTTCACAGATTCACTACCAATTTTACAGATAATACATATGTCTCTATCATCAAGGTAAGTTTCATCTTGATCTGATTCAGACTGACGTCACAAAAATCATTGAAGTTCATAATGGGAAATCACATTCATTTCTCCTCAGCTGCTGTGAGGGTGTTGCCCCCTTTACTTCATTAACAGATCAACTTTGACCCCGTGGTAGTCAGCTGTGAGTCATGCTCTGTCTGTGGTTTTCTGTTCTGAGATGTTGTAGAGCAGTGTTTTTTACAGTGTAAGGCAGACCCTCCTCAAAATAAGAAAGCAAACCAGTAACAATGTTATGCACAGTCAAATTAAGCTACTTGTGGGGACATTAAGCTGACTTAATACGTTTGTTACACAGCTGATAAAAACAGAGTGAGTCCTCATAAAGTCTCTTTTTTAGTAGTTTAGAAACAAGCCCATGGCTCCCTCTGATTCACATTATGGTGAGTTAAACAATGAACAATGAATGATCGTTCCTCATCATTGTCTTTCTGTAGTTCCTTTTCTCTGAAACTGTCTCCAAGTGAAGTTGAGAACTGTGGACACTGTGGACTTTATTTCAAAAACAGTTAAAGACTCATCTGCTCAGACTCAGGATTTGCCTTATCAGTGTTTCTGCTGTTGCACGATTGTCAAAAGTCTTTTTATTGATGTTTCATTGTAAAGCTCTTTGAGACGTCTGCTTTTCAAAGACACAAACTGGACAAGAGCTCCAGGAAGAAATACTTAGAGCTCTGGTGGTTGTTGAAGCCATCAAAATACTAATATTTAAACAAAATAAATGAACATTTAGAAAAAAGTCAGGCTTATTCTGCACAAAGTTAAAGCACCACAGGATCTAAAAGGTCATGGTGGCTCTGGTGTTGATGATGTTTTGTCACTTAATGTCCAGTAAACTGAAAAGAATATAAACATGAGTAAATGTTCTTCTCGTACCTTCTGCCTTGATGCAGAGCAGTCCCAGAATCACAAAAACAAACATGATAGGGTTGTTGTTGTCCCGTCTGTTCTGTGTGCTGCACCCTGTCCGTATGTGAGAGTAATCTGTGAAGCAGACACACCTCAGGGTTTGAGCTCTCTGCTCTTCCTGTCGGACCCACGCAGTTTATCTTATGAGATTATTTTGAGGATGAGGAAGTCTTTTTCTAAAGTTCCCCTAAGAACTGTTTTGGGTGTTTAGAGGTGATGATGTTTGTTCTGCTTTCAACTTAGAACAGGGCCAAACAAACTTTAAGGTAAAAACATTAAGAAACAAGGAACAATAACTGTCTGATATCTTGTAAGATTCTGTTTGACGTGTGAATGAGTATTAACGGTGTTGAAAGAATTAAAAAAGATCCAGTTGTTGAGTTTGTTTTGTTTTCTCTGTGTTATGACTTTGACTCATTCAAACTAGATTCATTTATTATATAGTTTGAGTGTTTGAACCCATATGTGACCTTTTGATTTACCTTAAACTTAGGGTCAATATGTCGTTTTGTCACTTGTTTAGTTGAAAACGTGCAAACAGCTTGACCTTGTGAAATGGGTGCTGTGGATTCACTATTTATTAAGGATGTTTACCAAAGTGTGGACAGACATGTCTTTCAAAAGTTACCAGTGGGGGAGAGGCACCATCTTAAACTACTGAACCAGATTAGTGAATAAAAGGCACAGCAAATACCATCTGAGAGGCTTCTTGTAACTTTTAAGAATGTCTCCGGTCACTTTGACGTCTTAAAAAGGCTGTGTAGGTCTTAATCTCTCAGCAGAAAACTGCATCGCTTCTACTTAATATTTTTTGTGTATAAACTGTATATATGTGTTACGATATTGATGTTCATTTCTTGTGTATTATGCAATGTTTCTGCACAGCAGTAAAGATAAGAACATATATTTAAATATAGGGAATGGCTACTTATTCAGTATAAACATCCGTGTATACATATATGTACATATGGGAGTATCTATGTATATGTGTATATATATATATATATACATATATGTATTTATGGATGTATGTAGGTGTGCATATATATATATACACACACACATCTATCTATCTATCTATCTATATATATATATATAGTAATATGATAGTTTAGATAGTTGTACTAGTTATAAATACTTATTTTCTTTCATCTCTTTGGTACCTTCTGATTGTTGATTAATGATGTATTCCAGCTGAGTTTGGTCACCTGTATATGGCCACTCGCTAAGACACCTTGTCAAGTCTGAGGAAGAGCTGCACAGCTCTAAAGTCACTGTTTATATCATACATCTTTGAAGGGAGCTCCTTTTGGTGTTTGGACTGTTTTGGACTTTTTCATTTTGGATTTTTTTGGATCCAGCACGCTCCATAATATGTGTGTGTCTACTTTATCTTTCTCCACTGGGTTTTAAATTTTTATATTTTTTACTCTTATTTTTTCCTGACTTTTTTGTTATGATTTTGATCTGGTTTTAAATTTAAAACCAGAAGTCCATGTAAATACACAAAGTTTGTAATATCTTTGACTTTTCCCCTAATTTCTTTAAACTTTTGGAGAGTTTTGACTGAATATTTGTCTTGAAATTTTTTGATACTTTTACAGCAATTTATTTTATTTTTATCTGAAAGACACCTGAAGTGACACTTGGTTAGGCCTAGCCTTAATCTTTTATAGGCCTAGTGTACATTTTTGGCCAAAAGAAGAGAAGAGACAAGACAGCAAACCAGTGCCAACAGGCTGGTCTGAGAGAAAAAACAAATTCCAATGAAGTTGGGACGTTTTGTAGAATGCAAATAAATAAGAACATAGTGGTGAACAATCTCTTTTGACCCATATTCAACTGGATACACCACAAAGACAAGATATTTAATGTTCAAACTGATAAACTTTATAGTTTTCATGCAAATATTCACTCATTTTGAATCTGATGCCTCTGACATGTTCCAAAAAAGCTGGGACAGGGGCATGTGTAGCACTACATCACCTTTTCTTTTAACAACACTCAATAAGCGTTTGTGAAATGAGGACACAAACTGTTGAAGCTTTTTAAGGTGGAATTTTTCTCTGTTCTTGCTTGATGTAGAATGTCAGTGGTTCAACAATCTTTTTAATGCTGAGCTGCGTGAGGGATCAAAGGTCACTGGCATTTTGTGATGGTTTTCAGCCTTGCCACTGACAGATGCAGCCACTTAAAACTTGGTGTTTGGATTTAGCTTTTAAGCACTCTTACATCAGCGGCTGGCAAGTGTGTGCCTCTGCCTCATCAAACTACTTCTCTTGGTGTTCTTCTGCCACCAACAGGAAATCAGTTACAGAAGCTGGAGATGTACTTGCTGTCAACTACACCTATGCTCAATGGTTGTCCCGCGTCATCCAGTCACCAGTAGGATCAGTGCAGAGGCGGAGGAGAGTTGAGAGATTGACCACAGCAGCAGAAACAATAATCAGAGGAAGTTTTACAAACTGATAAATCAAGACCACGATCATCAACATCTAATAATGTGTGAGACTGAACAGACACAAACATGACAGTTCATCCTTCTGAAAATGGGAAACAGGGAAATATGTTCGTTGTAGTAATTCAGCTGGTGACTGTGTACACTGATGACCTGGAGTTGACACCATAGTTGGCTACAGATTCAATTTTCCCCTCCCAGCAAATTCCAGCAGAGTTCCAGCCATTGAGAGTCTAAATAAGTTTTTTCCAGTTTGTTGTTGTTTTAAGTCCTATACATAACGGCTTTTTCTCCATGTTCATCTGCCAAGGAAACAGTGGAAAATTTAACTCGCTTCACATCTGTTTGTGTTACCTTGGTTTACTTGGTTTTACTTTCTCACATATAAACAAATGAAGTCTTTGATACACTGATGATGATGGTGAGGTCTGATTGACAGATATTTGGTGATGATATTGATGATTGGAGTTCATTTTGTTACTTTTACGCGCAGCATCACTGCCATGTTTGCAGTGTACTTCTAACACAACAGGTAGTTACATACAGCCTGAGGTCTTGTGCGCCCTCTAGTGGTGTCCTCCAGTAACACACGTCACATGCAGGCAAGTATAGAAACAAAAACACTCATGACACCAACAGACACAAACATGAGCTCCAGCTTTATACATGCACAAAGCTTGATTGCTGCTGCTGGTTCAAATCCCAACGCTGGTCTTTCACTGAAGCTCACTCTGTCTTGTTGAGCTTCTCCATGACGTGAACACTGATGACAGCAGACACCATGATGGACAGACCCACAGAGACGATGATTATCTTCAGCATGCAGAGAGAGACACCAGCTGAAGAACTCCCTGGAGCTGGAAAACAACAGAACAGGTTGGTCCATAATAAGAAGGCTCTGCTCAAAATCTCAGCCTGTTAGTTATTTGTTCTTGTCACTGTTAAAATGTTGATAAAAGCTGCACACATGGTTGGTCTTTTAAGATAAAATAATGATCAAAGTAATAAAGTATCATTCATACTCACCATCAGGCTTCCTGCAAAGATCTTCAATAGTTTTGGTGTCCTCTTTGGAGCTGACCTGGTTGCTATGGTGACAGGTGACAGAGCCGTTCTTCAGGTAGACCTTCACTGAAGCTCCAGGTAGGATGTTCAGCACCGGCTCTCCTCCCTCATGAGAGCAGGTTGTCCTATCACAGATGAACATGCTGCTTAGGAGAGCGTCCAGAGTTGTGCAGGTCACCGTGAGGTCAGACTGATCTGAGCTGCTCTGTTTCACTTCAAGCTTCACGTCAGACACTGGATCTGTAAGAATCAGAGGACAGTACGTGAGAGGGGTTTTTAATCAGGGGACGACTTTCTGTGAGATATTTGAGATGAGGAGTTACTTACCCAGAACTGTGACCTGGGGCCTCATTTATAAAGCTTGTGTACGCACAAAAGAAAGCGTACGCCACTTTTTAGCAATGTTTTGGATTTATAAAAAAACAAACATGACGGGAGAATGTGCTCACCTCCACGGCAGCTCTGACCCTGCCATACGCAAAAAATCTGAACAAAGGGAAAACTGCGATACCAACAGTAGGAGGATGAAATTAAAGACAGCTGTGTGAAACTGATACATTTATGTGAAATAATCAAATATTACACATTTCACAACACATCATATATGAAGGATATATTTGCAAAAATAAAGTAAGAGGGGAAATGTATTTTGATGACCCAGGGACTTTGCGAACGCATGCATGACATAACCTTTATTGTTGAATCAGTTATGTCTTAAAATGTCATGATCGTTGCTCAAAACTGCTGATCAGTTAGGCTACAACAGCTGTAGCTGTTCAGGAAATGAAGTGATGGCTGGATATAAAAAGGGATGCACAATACGCAAAGACGCACAGTGGCTTATCTGGCACTGTTGGAGGATATGACGCACGGGAGGCTCCGGCGCATTTAGTGCATTGGTGTCCCCCTTCGCTTTCGTCACCACACCACTCAGGAGGGTTTCACAGATGATCCCTGACAGCTTTTCATCCGTGTGGTTGGGCTCCAGTGTGTCCTTCCCCCACCTGTCGCTCAGTCTGTCTATGAAGAGCGATTCGCCTTTTCACCTCCACTTTTATGTCAGATCATTTCTTTTTTACTCCAGTCACAGTCCGACCCTCTGAGGGCCTTATTTACAGCATCAGCCATGTGCTTCACTTTTTTGCCTTTCTGGCATTAGTGCTGCCCGAAATGAGCCCACCTATTAATCTGTCGACCTCACATTAAGTAAAATTTCTTTTTTTCACTCGTTTTCCCTCTTGGTCCATCACGAAACTGGTATCACTGAATATTCATCAAGGTCGTTCCCTTGACCTTTTATAGGCTTTAGAGTTGATTGTGATTCATAAATGGAAACAGGTGTAATAGGACGTGTGTGCGAACCCTTTTATAAGTCTAAAGGTAAGATACTATGCCATTTGCATGAGCTAATTTACAAATATTCACTATTATTTTTATGTGCGATTATGAGTGTCCCAAAGCAGGACGGCCCAATCAGAGTGCTTTAGAGCAGGAAGAGCGAGATGACAGCAGGATTCGTTCTACATGAGTCTGGATCTGTTAGTTATTTGTTGTTGTCACTGTGACTTTGCCAAAATGTTGATAAAAGCTTTGCTCATGGTTGGTCTTTTAAGACAAAATAATGATCAAAGTATAAAGTAATCATTCATACTCACCCTCATCTTTCTTTATCCTGCAGAGACCTTCAACATTTTTGCTGGCCTTGGTGGAGCTGACCTGGTTGCTATGGTGACAGGTGACAGAGCCGTTCTTCAGGTAGACCTTCATTGAAGCTCCAGATGGGATGTCCTGCACCGGCTCTCCTCCCTCATGAGAGCAGGTTGTCTTATCACAGATGAACGTGCTGCTTAAGCGACCGTCCAGAGTTGTGCAGGTCACTGTGAGGTCAGACCGATCTGAGCTGCACTGTTTCACTTCAAGCTTCACGTCAGACACTGGATCTGTAAGAATCAGAGGACAGTACGTGAGAGGGGTTTTTAATCAGGGGACGACTTTCTGTGAGATATTTGAGATGAGAAGATACTTACCCAGAACTGTGACCTGGAATTTAACTGAAACTTTGTATGTGAAATCAAAGACTCCTGCCGTGTATTCTCCACTGTCAGTCTTTTGTACATTCTTCAACAGCAACGACTTATTTTGAGGAAAAAGTTCAGCTTTTCCTGCGTAGTCCGGGTTAGGTACTATGCCATTCACACGAGTTAATTTGCAAATGTTCACCTTATTTTGGAATTTCCAAAACATAAAGTCATTGCCATTCAAGGTCACAGGTTCCCCAACATCCAGGAGTAAATCTGTTCCTGTTTTCACATACAAAGACTCCTTCCTTAAGTCGCCTGGAACAAGAACAGAAGAAGAATATCTGTGATTATATGTTAAATGCAGTCAGGCCCTCCCTGATACACAGAACACTGATAAGTGTAGGGCCTCATCATCTGACATAGACAAGCTTTTGTGTTTGAAGACACAAATACACTTCAGACAGCTCCACTGCCTGAAATGTATTTCAGCTGAAAGTATAGAATGAATTTTGATTATTGGTGCACAAAACAAACTCTGGTCTTTTATCTACAGTGGCAGATGTAGGCTAATGGCCTGCAATGCTCGACGCAGTTTAATGAGAGGAAAACATCTGCAAGAGCAGATATGCAGCAAAACCAAGTATAACAACAGAAGAGCTCCAGGCCTGCAGGGGGCGTTGTGGCAGGGAGAGACAGGCGAGAGAGACTGTGGTCAAATCAGCCTCTCCTCCTTTTGAAGTGCTCATGTATTTGAGCCTTTAAGGTAAATGCTCCATCCTGAAATAAGAGGGGCATTACAGACAGGTTGTCCACTTCATGTTCCTGTTTTCCTTTTTACCCCCAAGAGTGTGAAATATAGGAGTCCTGCTTTAGAGCGCTAGTTAAACTTTTTTTATTTTTTGTGTCTTGCCTCACTCCCGAGTCCATGACAAGCAGATTGACTCCATTCTTTCGACTGTCCATCCAGTAACAAGGAAGAGACGGGCGGAGCTTGCCCACTGCTAAATAGCTTAGCTCAAACACTGGGAGTCAATAGGTTTAGCTAGCCTGCCTCTGCCTACAGTCATCAGATAAACTCTTCAGCTACTCCAACTGGTCCTGTATGCTTGTTGTGACTCATTTGTTTTTAGGTGCTATGTTATGTTATCTTCTACTATTATCTTATTATCTTCTGTTGACCTCCTTACCAGCACTTCCACGGTGGAGATGTGATGTTTGCGAACGAGTCAACTCTTTTCAATGGCTCTTGAACAATGAATGAACAATGAGAACTGATTAGTAGTTGTGAGTAAGCCGTTCATTTGTAAGCCATTCTTAAATGCAAATTGCCTGCAAAAATTAACAGCTACTCTCAACTGCAGATCGGTTCTTATCATTCACTTACAAGAGCAGTTCAAAGGAGTCGACTCGTTCGCGAACATCTCATCTCCACTGTGGAAGTGCTGGTGCTGGTTAACAATAGGTCAACAATACAAAGCCTTTGGCTCTAAGATGCTTCTTTTTCCAACATGAATGAACAGAATTTGTAATGACATTGTGTCAACTTTTTGAGGATCTATTTTCAAAATACAGAAAAATATTCCTTACTCTGACTGAGCAGTTTGAATGATAAATGGCAGAAAACTCAATCAGAACTGGAGGATATGGGAACATCCAGGTTACCTGTTGATGCAAGTGTATAGATTATGTTGTCAAATTCAGAGAAACACCAGAGTGACTTGGTAAGATCACTTCAGGATGCTTCAGGGTCAGAGGACAGCAGCGGCTGATGTGTGTAAATCTGCAGTCTGTGGCTCTCTTCATGCAGATCCTCTCTGCTGTAATGAACATTTATCCGTGTACAGACTCAGATCAAACTTTTTCAACGTAGAAGACAAACCAGAAGAGCTGAATGAAAGTTATCTTCAGAGTAAGTGCTGAGCTTACAATGATTGTTTATTGGATAAACACACAGCCATGTTTTAAATGATAAGTTTGCTTGACAACTGCTAGCATTAGCGTTAGCCCACAAAGTGCTCCTGCTACAAATTATAGCTTAAGCTTCATAAAATGACTCTCAGTAGTAAAAATGACATTTATAGCCTTGTTAGAATGGTCCTCTGCACAGCAGTAGATAGTTATGTTTGGATATGTTTAAGTTCATGAAGGCAACATTTTTATTTATATATCAAGAAGGTCCATGAAGCAGAACGGAGTGTAATGTCACATGCATCTATCTTTAATTTCCACTGTTGCTGTGCTCCTTTACCAACACTGCTCTGAACAGATGGGCAGAAGGTGTTTTCAACTTCAACCCCACGGTGTTCATCTGTGAGTCGTGCTCTGCCTGTGTGTATGTCTGTCTTCAGTGGTTTTCCGGTCTGAGATGTTCAGCATCTCAGATGCTGTTTTAGAGCAGTGGGTTTCAAAGTGTGAGGCAGACCCCCTCAGATTAAAAAAGCAAACCAGTAAAAATGTTCTGCTCAGTCAAATTCTGCTGCTTGTGGGCAACAATGAAGGCTTACAAGCACTGTTATTTTGAGTTTAGGTTTTTCTCAGATGGTCTTAAAAAACTCCACGAGCAGAGCCTATAATTTGCTGCAAGTTTGTAGATCAGCAGTTAGTGTATTTTCAAAACAATTAAAGGCAAGAATTAATAAATGCTGTAAGAAGGAGTAAGAATTCAGTGATACATGTTAAAAGGCGTATTAACAGCATTGATAAAAGAGTAGAGAAGAGCACTGTAGCAGCAGAGGTGAATATAAAGCAGCGTCACTATGTGCGCAATGATTATCCAGGAGAAAGAAAGCTGCAGTGTTTTAGCTCTGTTACCAACAGCAGCGTGAGACGACTCTTTGGTTGCATAAGAGACCCGGTGGCAATCATTTTAGAGCAGATGGACTCTGATGATGTTCAGTAGAAACAACTCTTTAAAATTTCCAGATAGACATCTGAGTTTTTGTTACTCCCCTTACCGCACAGGTGTCAAACTGATCCAGTAAAGGGCCACTGTGGCTGCAGGTTTTCATTCCAACCAAGCAAGAACACAGCTGATGCAAATCATTCAATCAACTGGATTGTCTTTACACAGTTGATTTGTTGGATCAGGTGTGTTCTTGCTTGCTTGGAATAAAAACCTGCAGCCACAGTGGCCCTTTACTGGATCAGTTTGACACCCCTGTCTTACAGTCAAATAAACTTTGCAGCTGTTTTATCCATCCTGTCAGGTCTCTTTTCCTGGTTCACACCAGTCGCACAGGTCATCAGCCCCCCCCCCCCGACTCCCCTCAGTGAATTACCCTGATAAATCGCTGCAGCATTCAGATATGAGCTACTCAGACTTTAAATGGATTTCCTTCCAATTTTACAGGATTATATATATAATATGTCTCTATCATCAAGGTAAATTTAATCTGGATCTGATCCAGATTAACATCACAAAAAACTATTAACTTTATAATGGGAAATCCCATTGACTACATTCAATAATTCATATAAAATCAAAATATTAAGGGACGTTCCCAAAACTTGTGTTAATACAGGATAACAGCCTCCATGTATGTGCATAATTTGGTCCAGATCCTAGCACTATTCTGGATCTGGTGATCTGAGCTGCTTGGTAGAGGTCTGTGCTCTCTGAGTGCTTTTTTAGTTGTAAATACACTGCCTGGCCAAAAAGTTGCCACCAAAACAAAAGGTCACACACTCTAATACTTTGTCGGACCACCGTTAGCTTTGATTACAGCACGCATTTGCTGAGGCATTGTTTTGATAAGCTTCTGCATAAGATTTATTTCCATCCAGCGCTGCATTAATTTTTCACCAAGATCTTGTATTGATGATGAGAGAGTCTGACCACTGCACAAAGCCTTCTCCAGCACATCCCAAAGGTTCTCAGTGGGGTTAAGGTCTGGACTCTGTGGTGGCCAATCCATGTGTGAAAATGATGTCTCATGCTCCCTGAACCACTCTTTGAGCCCGATGAATCCTAACATTGTCATCTTGGAATATGGCCGTGCCATTATAACCTGACACACCACATGGACAGTTTCATATTGGAAATATTTCACTAATCCATCTGGGAAGGAGCCGTTCCAAAATGTTTTCAGGGGCAGAACCTTCAAAAACAACAGCTGCTTGTGATTGGACGATCATTTGGCTTGTCACACTCATCACAGACCAATCTACATCAAGCAATGCTGCTATGAATGACGTAGCATACGTAGTGGCTACACGTAGTGGCTAAAGGCTAACAACAGCTAACGGCTGTTAGCCACTTCCTTTCCTTTCCTGAGGATCTAACTCACTATTCCCGGGGCAAGAGACAGTGACAATGCCGCTGAGCCACAATGAGCACGGCTAACAATGGCTAACAACAGTTAACGGCCGTTAGCCCTAGCGGCTAACTGTTAACTGTCTTAAACTACCCGAAGACTATCGTTTCACATTAAATTATACCACACAGATGTATCATTTAACACTTATATGTGACACAAACCTCGCCAAAGACAATCCCTACCAGGTTTTCTCAGTAAACTTCTGAGGAGAGCATTTTTCGCCAAGTATTGCTGAGTAACCTTGATGACCACAGGCTAACCGGCATGTCCCTGGATTGATTTCCGTGTTCTCTCCTAGTTTCCCAGCAGTGATCCCCGACCACGAGAAGAGCAAAAACATGACTTCCCATAAGACAAGCTTTAAGTGACGTTCTTTCCTCCTCTTTAAAAGAATAAATTGAGTCCATTTCTGATTTAAAAAACGCAGATATTGAGACCGCTTCAGAAGCCGCCATTGTTTTCAAACATGCGGTCACTTCCTGTTGTCGTCACGCCCGCTGCTCCCACAGCTCCCACAGCTCCCGCCTCTCTTCCCTGATTGGGCCACTAAGATTCTAGCCGGAGTGAAGTCTTTGGACAATGGGGGCTGGCAAGACGGATATGCATGATTTCAGAATCAGGCAGGTCTGATTCTGTCTGCTCTGCAAGGCAAGTGCCATTAGGGAAGAAAAAATCCATTGATGGAATAACCTGGTCATTCAGTATATTCAGGTAGTCAGCTGACCTCATTCTTTGGGCCATAATGTTTCTGAACCTAGACCTGACCAACTGCAGCAGCCCCAGATCATAGCACTGCCCCCACAGGCTTGTACAGTAGGCACTAGGCATGATGGGTGCATCACTTCACCTGCCTCTCTTCTTACCCTGATGCTCCCATCACTCTGGAACAGGGTAAATCTGGACTCATCAGACCACATGACCTTCTGCCAGTCCTTCAGAGTCCAATCTTTATGCTCCCTAGCAAACTGAAGCCTTTTTTTCTGGTTACCCTTACTGATTAGTGGTTTTCTTGAGGCTACACAGCTGTTCAGTCTCAATCCCTTGAGTTCCCTTCACATTGTGTGTGTGGAAATGCTCTTACTTTTACTATTAAACATGCCCCTGAGTTCTACTGTTGTTTTTCTTCTATTTGATTTGGCCAAATGTTTAAGTGATAGCCGATCACAATCATCCAGGGATTTTTTCTGACCACATTTCTTCCTTGAAGACGATGGTTCCCCACTATCCTTCCAGTTTTTAATAATTCGTTGGACAGTTCTTAACCCAATTTTAATAGTTTCTGCAATCTCCTTAGATGTTTTCTCTGCTTTATGCATGCCAGTGATTTGACCCTTCTGAAAACAAACTAACATCTTTTCCATGACCATAGGATGTATTTTTCGACGTGGTTGTTTAAGAAATGAGAAGCTACTCATTGCATCAGCTGGGGTTAAATAACTTGTTGCCAGCTTAAAGACAATCGGCCATGCAGTAATTATCCAATAGGAGGCTCGTACCTATTTGCTTAGTTAAATCCAGGTGGTGACTATTTTTTTGGCCAGGCAGTGTATATTGGACTTACTCTGTAAGATGAGTATAACTAGAGGGAAGTTAGGTACACAAGAACTTCCCTCTGTAGAGGGATTCAACTCAGAGATAAGACCTAAAAAATACCCATCGATAATTAATAGAAACCTCGGATCAGCTCTGACTGATGACCAATGGATGAAAGGAACACTGTCAGCACTGGTTTAACTAGTTAGTGTTTTAGACTTTTAGCTGGTTGAATACGTTTGTTGTACCTGATCAAAACAGAGTGAGTCCTCATGAAGTCTCTTTTTTTGTAGTTTTGAAACAAGCCCGTGGAGTTAAACAATATTCAATGAACAATGCCTGATCTTTACTCATGTCTCTCTGTGGTTCTTTATCTTTGAAACTGTCTCCAAGTGAAGCTGAGAACCGTGGACACTGTGGACTTTTGTCAAAAACAGTTAAGGACCCATCTGTTCAGACTCAGGTGTTTCTGTTGTTGCATTATTTTGTGTATTTTCTGTCTTTTTCATGATGTTTCATTGTAAAGCCCTTGTGACATCTGCTTGTCAAAGACACAAACTGGACAAGAGCTCCAGGAAGAAATACTTAGAGCTCTGGTGGTTGTTGGAGCCATCAAAATACTAATATTTAAACTAAATAAATGAACATTTGAGAAAAGTCAGGCTTATTCTCCACAAAGTTAGAGCACCACAGGATCTAAAAGGTCATAGTGGCTCTAGTGTTGATGATGTTTTGTCACTTAATGTCCAGAAAATTGAAAAGAATATAAACATGAATAAATGTTCTTCTCGTACCTTTTGCCTTGATGCAGACGAGCAGTCCCAGAATCACAAAAACAAACATGATAGGGTTGTTGTTGTCCCGTCCGTTCTGTGTGCTGCACCTTGTCCGTATGTGAGAGTGATCTGTGAAGCAAACACACCTCAGGGTTTGAGTTCTCGGCTCTTCCTGTCAGACCCACAAGTTTGTCTTATGAGGTTATTTTGATGACGAGGAAGTCTTTTTCTAAATTCCTCTGAGAACTGTGTCAGGTGTTTAGAGGTGATGATGATGTTTGTTCTGCTTTCTACTTAGAACAGGGCCAAACAAACTTTAAGGTAAAAACTATTCATTAAGAAACAAGGAACAATAACTGTCTGATATCTTGTAAGATTCTGTTTGACGTGTGAATGAGTATTAACGGTGTTGAAAGAAATGAAAATGATGCAGTTGTTGAGTTTGTTTGTTTTTCTCTGTTATAACTTTGACTCATTCATACTATATTCATTTATTACGTTTAGTTTCAGTGTTTGAACCCATATGTGACCTTGAGTGACCTTAAACTCAAAGTGAATATGTTGATTTGTCACTTGTTGAGTGGAAAATGTGCAAAGAGCTGGACCTTGAGAAATAGTTGTTGTGGTTTTTGCTAAGTATTAAGATTGTTTCCCAAAGTGTGGACAGACTTTAACAGGTCTTGCAAAAGTTACCAGGGGGGGAGAGACACCATCTTAAACTTTTGAACCAGATTATTGAATTAAAGGCACAGCAAATACAACCTGAGAAGCTTCTTGTAACTTTTAAGAATGCCTCCGGTCACTTTGACGTCTAGAAAAAGAACATTTAGGTCTTAGCCTCTCTCTCCCGAAACTCTAGAAAGATCTGAGAGACTGAGCCCCACAGAGATATGATAATGATGGGTTTTTACTTTTTATAGTTTTTATTCTTATTAGTTTTTTCTCTTGATTTTTACTACAAATTTGATCTGGTTTTAAATAAACACAGAAGCTGATTTTACAGCAGCTCAGGTCAGCAGCTGAGCCCAGTGATCTGTAAATCATACAAAGTTCAATAAAATGTCTGTATGAATCTTCACTGTGGATTTTTTTTTTATGGAAAGCTGTAAAAAGCTCATTCAGCATGAATTTTCTAATGCTGCAATGCAGTAATATAAACATATGACCTTCTGTGTCCTGAAAATGGTTATTTCCACCTCATAAATCCCAGTAAAGATGTTGGTGCAGTGTTGATAAACTTACATTTATCAGATGTCATAATCCAAACAGTGTAAAAACGCAAAATTCATGTTTTTGTTCTGTTGTCATGTGCATAATGGAGACACCAAGTGTCAGTCACCCCAGTGCTCGCTCTCTCTCTCTCTCTCTCTGTCCTTCACTCATCATTTAATGCTTGTAGAGGCAACATCAAGTAAACTCTTTATGTAGGAAAACAATGGCAGCAATTTTTTCATAATCATCATCTCTATGTATTAACCTCTGATTATGTTCTGGCCTGAAATAAAGTGACTTAGAAGAATGTGGCCCAAGGCCAAACTTAATTGCAGACCCCTGTTGTAAAGTATCCTGTTCACAAGGCCAGGTCTGATCAGCCCTGGTCGGGTCACCTGGGCAAGGGTGTCTGATGCTGAAAGACCCAAAACACCCAGTGACCCCAGGTTACATCACTAATGATGTGTTCCAGCGAATCAGCAAGATGTATTTTTCCAAAAGTAACTTTGTTTTATTTGGAACCTAAATCTTTTTATGAATGTGTCTGTAAAGTATGTTAAAACAAGAAAGCTTTCAAGACATCATGGAAAATATTTTGGTTCACATTACTAGATAATATCTGTTTTTTCTCTTTTCTTCAAATTTGCAAATATTTTTATTATATTATGCTTTGTTATTACATAATTTTATATTTCTACATCTAACACATTTTTTATTTTATTTTATCTCTTATTGTTGTCCTGCCCTGCCTTTTGTTTGATATTTATTATGCACTTCCTGTACTTCACTGTTGTTTCATTGTTTTGTGAGGTCATACGTTTTACTTGTCTGTTTGTGTAATGTTTCCAACATGACAATAAAGTTTGTTAAAAAAAAAAAAAAAAGTTGGGCGTGCTTAAGACATTGAACTTTGAAGTGATAACTGACCAACGGGGGCATACCTGGTGACTAACTTTTTTTATTCAGATCATTTCAGCCATGGACTTCACTTCTTCTCTTGTATTTTTTCTGTTTTTACTACTCTGTCAAGCTCAAGGTAAGCAGATTATATTTATATATGTTTAGGTGTATCAAAATGTCTGTTTTCTTGGCGAAATCCTCATGATAATTCATACATGTTATTACCCTCATCAACAACTAGAAAAAAGTTTTCTAGAGTAAGCCCCAGCCTGCTGATATACTGTTTTAACTCATTTTTTATTACCTAAACAAATGTGGTGCCATCCTCCAGTTATGTTCTGTTTCTTCTGACTGAGTGTCTTAAGGAATGAAAAAGTACTTTGTTGACCTCCTGTACTTTGACCCGTACAGTAAAGGTCAAAGTACGGAATGATATCAAAGAAAATGTTGAGCAAATGTTTAACATCCCAGTCCAAACCTAACCTGCCAGTAATAATTTCTGGCCCTTGCCATGAGCTAGAAAATAACTTTTATATTTGTATTAACACATTTTTCTTAACAAATCAAACTTTGACAATTAGTCAATAAAGGGAACGCCCCAGGCACAGCTTCACTGCAGACAGCTGCAGGCCTCTCAGGTCTCACATGTTCAGAGTGTGACACACATTTTAACCGTTTCACTCTCTCACATGCCACACCTGTAATTCCCACCGGGTTACCTCGTTATATTGGAACTCGTATCAAGACGCTTTGGGCGTTGGTGAGCTCAACGGGAGCTTGACATGACCCAGTCAGTCAGATCAACTGCCCATCAGCCACTCAGAAAATAGCACTGCTGTATCCGGGTAAGACCTGACCACAGAGGTTGCAGACTGCACACTCACGAAGGGAGAGCCTGACAGTGTTGCCAAGTCTGCTTATTATAAGCGACTTCGGGATTGTTTTTCTCCAAAGTAGCTTGCAAATGTCGTGAGTTGCGTTTTTTGAGCTTGTTTTTCACCATGCAGTTGCTTATTTGGACTTGCTTTACTGTCTGTGTGAATTCCCCCTGATTATCTCCCAGCTCCCCACAATAAAGCAAAACACAAGTAGGTGGTTTGTCCTTTCCACACCCCTGTTTCCCGGTAGTCCCTCCTAGCCTCCAAAAACACTCATGCACACGGTACATGCACTACTAAGCCAGAGCCATAGTTGTGAGGTCTACCTATTATAAGTTATAATAGGTAGACCAACTATTATAAGTTGGACTTCTTTTTTTTTTAAAAAGTTGCTTGTAAATATTGGCTGTTGCGGGTTGTGTTTTTTTGTTCTTGTTCCAAAAGTGCAGTTGCTCATTTGGGCTTGTTTCCCCGCCAAACCCAGGACGGACCTGATGCTCACTCTACAACCAATATAAACTCAATTCAGAAGTTACACAAACTATTTTGTCCCACTCCAAACACAAATATAAATTTGCCTGTAAAAAGAGGCAAACATGATGTTTCCACCAAAAAGAAATCCTTATAGCCAGAATTAAATTGATTTCTAATGTAGCTGTTACTGTTTTCACCATAATAAAGCAGTTGAGGATCAACATAAAACTTAGATAAAAGCCTGACTTTGTCTGTTTAGTTACACAAATCAAGGTTAGACAGACTGTTTAGTGATAACAGAGTTATAAATAACAGTAGCCCCTCCCTTCACTTCTGTATAAAGAAAAAGATGATCCACCTCCAAACAAAAGGATGTTAAAGAAGTGAATTAAGAGTCAAATCAGAAAAAATGCCACTGTGAAATTGAAATGTGATGTACATGAATATTAAAACACACTTCATGTAAATTTCTCTTAAGAAAAAAAAAAAAAAAAAAAATTATATATATATATATATATATATATATATATATATATATATATATATATATATCTAGCATCACAAAAAAAAAAGAACAGATGAAGGTCGCTTGTTTTGGGCTTGTTTTTATCGACTTGGCATATTTCAGTAGAAGAATCTGGCGACAGTGTTGCCTTATCACGAGTACAGTAAGTTATCTAATCATTTGATTTTGAAGCCCATTGATTAATTACTAATTGAACAAAAGGAAAACAACTAGGACTTATTCTTATTCTTCCTCCACACTTACCATTAAACAGTAAAGCAAAGTCTAATCACACTGACATACAAACTGTGGTTACCAGGCATCATATTAAAACAAAATCATCAGTGTTAAGTTAGTTAAGTTCATAGTTATACTTAGAACATGAGAAATGTTTGGCTATAATAAAAAAAATTGCACATTTTTAGCTTGAAAGAGCAAGATCAAATGTTGGATAATAATTATAAAAAGAATAATAATTTGTGTTATTATGTTTATCATTACTTGATATAATTTACTAACATCACAAAGTAACAATAAGACCCAATGGGTAATTGTAGGGGCAGAAAAAAAGCACCTGACTACTAATCGACCCAGTTTTAATTTTCAAACATCAGTGGCATCAAACTCTAAGTGCATATAGATGGTTGATGACTTATGAAATTTGAATCCTTTATAATCCTTTATAAACTATCATATCCAAAGGCCTGCACATCATTGAGCATATAGACGTTGACAAGACAACCTGCTGGAGCTCAAACTGAGCATCAGAATGGAGAAGAAAGGTGATTCGAAGGGATAGGTTTGTTTTTTCCAGTGGGGTTTTATGAGGTACATGAGCCTGAACATGTTTCACAGTTTCACAGCTCAGTTCTCTCTCTGTTCAGAAAAACTCTGGACAGACGCTTCAGCTATAAACTGCTGTGCATAGTGCCAAACTCTCTGTACAGAAACAGTGTGGGGTCATCATGGCTACAAACACTTTGTTTGCATCCACTAAATTTTCCACTACCAAGCTGCTTTGATTAGGCACTATTTTGAGACACAACACGGCCTATGTGTCCTTCCACCAGCAGCGTAAGGATCAATCTTACTTGACTTTTGCCAAAAACAAATAATACTTCAAAACAAAGATTAGCTGAATGTATGAATGTTTAAGGATCATCCTGCTGATCAAGCTCAGTAATTTTGACACAGAGCTCAGTTATAGCACCTTGTGCTATCATGAAGTAAACTTAACACTGAAAACGTGGCTTCTGTCTTACAAAATAAACGCTCAGCATAAGCTGAATACTTACTTTGACGACATGAGCTTAGTGAGGATCACTTGTGGGGTGGACAGTAATGAAGTAGATTTACTTGAGTACTGTACTTAAGAACATTTTTTTAATATGTGTACTTTAGTTGAGTATTTTTATTTTTAAACTTGTGACTTTTACTCCACTATATTTGAAAGACAAATATTATTCTTTTGACTTCTCTACATTTCTATAAAAGGTCTCGTTACTTGTTACTTTTAAGTATAGCTCTGAAGTCAGAGGATGAAATGTCTTTTCTCTTCTAAAATGTGATCTGCGTGTGATTTGTTCAAGTGGTGATGCCGTACCTGTACCTCGCATGTGCACTACTAAGACCGGGTCCCTAAACGTTGAGCTAATGTTACTCAGATAACAGTTTGTCTTGGCAGTAACGATGCTACAGCAGATACAGACGATGATTCCACACCAGCACATCCATATCTGAGGTCCATGTTTGAGATGTCTAAATGAAGAATGATTAATATTGTTTTAAATGTTTGCTCTGTTTGCGGTGCACAAACTTCATCACCGCCTACAAAAACTCACCGTCAACTCTGAGAAAGCATGTCGAGGTCAGGTTAGTTACACACATATTGCCAGAGCTGTTTCACAACACTGCCATGCTGTTTTGGGGGGTGTTAAATTAAAAAATGAAAATAGCAGTGGCTGTCCTTTTGTTGATTCAGTGGTGTTTCAGTAGGCATTTCTGTTGGCTTCACAGCTTATTTTACAAGCCTTTCATTCTACAGGTTCTATCAGCAGGTCAGTGCTTCAGTAGGTTGTTTCAGTCTTTAGGTTCTGGAAACTAATTGTGGCAACAATATAATAATACATTGACATTAAAATGTACTTTTAATACTTAAGCATTTTCAACAGAAGGTACTCCAGTACGTTAACATAAGTAAATATTTGACTAAACAACTTTCACTTGTATTGGAGTAATATTTGACCAGGAGTCTCTATGCTTTCACTCAAGTAATGGAGTTGAGTACTGTGTCCACCGCTGCTTGTGGAAAGAGGCAACCCCAGGCGTCTGGTTCAGGTTTTGGCGTAGCTATACTCCCACATTACTGTCCTAACGTTGATGTTGAATAGTCTTAGACAAACAGCATAAAAGATCACAGCATTTAGGCCTGGCTGGAGTCCATTTTGAAACAGAAACTACAAACATGTTTATGATTGTTATTTAACATGTCATATGACTGTGAGGTTAGAATAAACGGTCATTGCTTCAAGTTAAGCGCCATGTCTCGTCTTGTTATGCCTTGTCCACAGTCACTAGATCTCAATCAGATGTATCTCCTTAGCAATGTGGTGGACCATGACTTTGGCATCATAGTGCAGAGAACAAATCTGTAGTAAATGTGTGATGCTATCATGTTAATATGGACCAAAATTTCTGAGTTATTCTCCAGCAAATTGTTTAATTAATTATTAAGGTAGCTCTGAAGGCAAAAAGGGTCCAACTCAGTAGCAGGAAGGTGTACCTTCAGTTAGAAACATGGTTCGACTTGAAGAAATTATCATCACATGAAAATCTAAAGCAAAATTTATGGTGTTTGGTGGCACACAAACTACCTGTGACACAAAGCTTAATCTTTATGGTGTGGAAATTGAGATAGTCTATGAAACCAAGTTTCTTGTAGTGATCATAGATCATAAACTGAGTCAGACATCACATATAGAATAAATTAAAGGTAAATCATCCAAATCTGTTGCAAATCTTTATAAAACTAAGGATTTATCAAATGAAAACTGCCTCAAGATTTTTCTACTACTCCCTCATTATGCCTTAAATGTCATACTGTGCCGGAACCTGGGGAAGCACATACAGAACAAATTTAGACCCATAATCAAACAGAAAGGAGCAATAAGATTATTAAAGTAAAATTGGATATCTGGAACCCACTAATCAGTTTTTATTGGATCTTTTATGATCAAATTTAAAGACATTTTTTATTTAAAGTCACTGGAGATAATTTTTGTGCAGTAAATAATCTTCCTGCTTGTATTCAAAAAAAAATTTAAACTAAAAGAAGGAAAATATAATTTATGTGGTGTGTTCATGTTTGAAACAAGAAAAGTTAGAACAAATAGTAAATACAGATATGACAGATACAGATGTACAGATGGTGTCTCATTTGTCCCTTAGCAGTGTCTCTCTGGACTTAGAGGACAAAAAAGCAAAAATCTCCTTTTTTCTTGCATTAAACTCTAATTTATTGACATTATTTCTGCACGTTTTAGCACAGTTTCTTCTCTTTTTTTTTTACGTCTTGTCAACTTTAACATGCATCATGTTGTGAGCCTCATGACCTCTGCGTGACCTTCAGCAGCTTGGAGGAGGCTGTGAGCTCACCTGTGACATTGTTTTAGACATTTTATGCAGCTGATCCAGCCGATGTTCTGATGCTCTCTCTCAATTTAAAAAAAATCAGCTGCTGCTGTGAAGAGATGGAGGGTCGAACTTTTTAAAACAAAGGTGTGCTGGTGATAAAGATTCATAAAAGACGAGAGAAACTGGGAGAAGTTCAATTGCTAGAGTCATTATGACCTCTTCTTGAAGTGAGGAGATTTTTACACAAAGATCTCAGGAGGATGTTTGTATTAGCATGTCTGCTGTGAGGTGAGAGCTGTCAGTCTCTCTCATTCAGTCGACTACAAACTCAGGTGTATGTGAGTAACTGTGTTTTATGTTTATCTGACATATTTTGGAAAAGATATCAAGATTGACAAACTAAATTATTAACATGAGATAAGCTTCATTAACACTGATAAGAGATTTCAAAAATCACCTCAAAGATCACAAGACCGATTCATGATTATTATAAAAATTGTGCATAAAAAGTGATCAGAACTGCAGGAAAGAAATAACCTCTGACCCCCATCCCATCTGATGATGTAAAATAAATATAATTTACCTGCTGCAGGTATTACGTGATCCTGAGGACAAAGTATCAAAGTTATCAAAGTAAACACACCACTGTTTTCATTTTAGCTCTAAATAAATTATTTAAATATAACATGGTATAACAGTAATGACAATTTAAAGCAGGAGAAATAATGAGCCATTACAGTGCAGTCATGTTAAGTGGTAAAACAGTTTTTTTCATCAAATAAAGGTTGATAAATGCACAGCACAGTTTACTTTGAGCCCTGCTGACCAGATATTAAAATTAAATAAAATAATTGTCTTTCATTTACACTTGATGAACTTGATGAACTTGATGAAACTGGTATCATTGTGAAGAGGACCTCCTGGACTGTATATGCATGTAGTATGAAGAACTTTTACTGGTTAATTTAAAAACAGATTTCTCAAAAAATTCATATTACATATTCTGTTCATTCATGTTAGAAAAAGAGACGTCTTCAAGCCAACATTAAGGCCAGACTGCTGTATTTCACAATCTTGATGGTAAAAGGAAAACAAGAACAGGATAAAGTGAAGAGCCTGTCTGTCATCCCCATCTGGCTTGACCACAGTCTCTCCCTGCCACAGCGCCCCCTGCAGGCCTGGAGCTCATCTGTTGTTGTAGATGCTTTATTGTTATCGAACTGCATGGAGCTGCTGTTGTAGGCTGTTTGTACAACAGTAGATAAAAAAATCCAGAGATTTTGATAGTGCTCCATTTTATCACCATTTGTTCTATAATTTCAGCTGAATGTGGAGGTTTAAAGTGTATTTGAGTCTTTAAACATGAAAGTTTGTCTATGATAACTATGAGTGGTCCATCACAAAACAAAAGCAGTCATTATATTTGTCCCCTCTTTGCTTTACAGATGATTAGTTTGAGAAACTGTTTGGGATAGAGCCCAATCTGATCACAGATGATGAGGCCCTACCCATATCAGTGTTCTGTGTATCAGGGAGGGCCTGACTGCATTTAACATATAATCACAGATATTCTTCTTCTGTTCTTGTTCCAGGTGACGTAAGGGAGGAGACTTTGTCTGTGAAGACAGGAACAGATTTACTCCTGGATGTCGGGGAACCTGTGACCTTAAAGGAGCATGAACTTGTGTTTTGGAATTTCAACAGTACAGTGACAATTGTTAGATTAACTGATACAAATAAAATAGTACCTAACCCAGACTACGCAGGAAGAGCTGAAGTTTTTCCTCAAAATCAATCATTGCTGTTGAAGAATGTACAAAAGACTGACAGTGGAGAATACACGGCAGGAGTCATTGGTTTCACAGACAAGGATTTAGCTCAATACCAGGTCACAGTTCTGGGTAAGTATCTTCTCATCTCAAATATCACACAGAAAGTCGTCCCCTGATTAAAAACCCCTCTCACGTACTGTCCTCTGATTCTTACAGATCCAGTGTCTGACGTGAAGCTTGAAGTGAAACAGTGCAGCTCAGATCGGTCTAACTTCACGGTGACCTGCACAACTCTGGATGGTCTCCTCGCGTTAATCTGTGCAGACACAATGTTCAGTCATGACGGAGGAGAGCTGACACTGAACATCCCATCTGGAGCTTTAATGAAGGTCTACCTGAAGAACGGCTTTGTGACCTGTCACCATAGCAACCAGGTCAGCTCCACCAAGGACAGCAAAACTATTGAAGATCTTTGCGGTAAGGGTAAGACTTTAAGACTAAAAACAGTTCTGCTCGTATAAAGATGGTTCATGGCTAAATATAAAACAGATCAAAGGTTGTTTTTTTGGTGAAACTTTGACTTTGTTTACACACTAACACTCAAAATAGAGGCACAATCAGAATAAATACATTAATAAGTCAGTGTGAAGATTCTGATCTGATTTGGATGTAAATATTGTTACCATGACAGAGGTGGTTGAGCTATGGCTGTTAAATAAAGAGACTGCTCTAATGAGGATAAACCACAGGGTTCACAGTCACACTAAGTGTTTCGTATTAAAGGTTGATTTTTCATGCACAACTGCTGTAAGTTTAAAATAAGTTACGTCTTTATCTCGCTGATTGCTACAGATTCAAGTGCCCGTGTTTTTGCTAAGGCGTTGAAAACTGTTAGCTTCAAAGTTGAGCAACTTCAAATGTTTGTTGAATTGAACAAAACAGCAGCCCAATCTTTTGGTACATGAGGTGCAGTGATGGGCAGTAACGTCACTATAAATTGTGTTGTTAGTAGTTTAATTGCGTTTCTCAGTAGTGTTGTGTTAGCGTTGTTGTTTTCTGACTCAAATATCTTCTCAGTAGCTTATTTTATTTTATTGATGTAGCAGCGCAGCAGCATCTAAACTAGCTCCTCTCATCAGAGAGGGAGAGCAGCAGCAGAGCTCATGAGTGATTTCAGTAGATGATTTCAGATTAGGGGAGACAGGGACAAGGTGAACCAATGATGTAAGATAAGAGGCCTCATGTTATTATTAGTAAAATTTATGATCTTGTTTTGTGTTTATTTGACAGTGTAGAGACTGACTCAGACTGTTTACCAGGGGTGTAATGATCCATCGATCTGGATCGATGCATCGATTGGTTAAGCAATGATCCAATCAAATTGATTGGAACTCAAAATATCGATCAACATCGTCAGCTTTAATATACACCTTTATTTTGAAGCTCTGACTGGATATCTGTTTCACCGCTTCCCCCAAATTGCGCCTCATTCTGAAGTTTCCAGGCCTCTCAAGTCTCATGCATTCAGCGTATGAGACGCATTTGAACCTCTTCACTCTCTCACACGCCACACCTGGTATTTCTCCCACTTTAAAATGTATTGTGTAGCGCCCACTGAGTAACACCACTGTATGCTAAGGTGTAGCAAGACGCTCATACCATCACAGAGCTAATCAGGAGCTTGACATATCAGCCAGTCAGTAAATAGCACTTCTGTATCCGGGTAAAGTATGGTCGATCTGACCGCAGAGGATACTGCACGCACACAATGGGTGTGCCTAATCACACGAGTAAGTTATCTCATCATTAAATTTTGTAGCGCACTGATTAATGAAATTGTTTATTGTATTAAAGGAAAAGTGAGAGCTTGTTCTAATTCTTCCTTCACACCTACCATGAAACAGTGAAGCAAAGTCTAATCACATTGACATACAAACTGTGTGTCAACTGAGAAATATTTCGATTTAATTAAAGTCAAAATTGCACATTCTTAGTTTGATAGAGCATGGTCAAATGTTGGAGGTCAATATTAATAAAAATAAAATAATAATTCAATAAATTGTATTATTGTTTTGCATCATTACTTGATATAATATACTAACATCACAACGTAACAATGAGACCCATAAGGTAATCATGGGGTCATAAAAAGCACCCGACTATTAATTAAACCAAATTTAATTTTAAAACACGATTAGATCATACAGCTGGTTATAATCCTCTAATAACTATCATACCCAATGGTCAGCACATCGTTTCACATTTCAGTAATAAAATTGTCAAAACATCAAAATTGCTTTGTATTTCTTTCTAACTTTAGGTGAAATGTAGCTGATTGTGTTAAATGTGTACATGATATTGTCTTAAATCAAACCTGAATCATATGGAATAGAAAACAAATCGTGGCAGACTTTGTGATATCGGCAAAAATTGTATCCTTGTCCAAAGGATCGATATCATATCCTATTGTCATGAAACTGGTGATTTTCACCCCTACTGTTTACCAATAAAACATGACTTCAGCAGTTACAAAATGATTTCAGGCCTTTATTAGGTGACATATTGAACACATTTGATTTATGATGATTAGGAAGCAACAATCAATGACTCTGGCTTTTGTTTGTCATCACAGCAGTTCATTCACAGAAGGCATTTTTATTTGGATGTGTTATTTTTAGTGATATACTAAAAAGAAAAAAATGTTTGTCATGAAATAACAATCGACTGTTAGATGTGAAGCCAAACAAAACGCTGAGTCATGTACAAAGAAATTTCTGAATTCTTATCTGGATTTTGTCTTTTCAGATCCTGGAGAGTCTGTCCCCAAAGATAATGCTTCAACGATTCATGTTCCCATTATCATTACAGTTGTCATTGTGGTCGTATGTGGAGCAGTAGCATATTATCTTCGCCGTAAAAAATGTGAGTCAAAGTTTACATTTTCACAAAAACTGAAATGGTAAAATCTGTATCACTTTTTATTTCCTGTAGAGTGATGGCACATCATCTTCCCCACTGTGTGATCTCCGGGCCTTTCTCTAACCCTCTCCCCTCACACATACACTCTCTCCTCACTCACGTGCAGTCAGACCCTCAACAGCAGGTCTGCACTGATGCTAGCTCACTCAGCAGGTGATCCAGCAGTTTCTAAGTGGAGGCGTGAGGCTGACGTGTGTGCCAGCTTCAGCTCGGGACTCTGTGGCTTCATACCAGGCATGAGTGTGTGGTACTTCACCTCGACAATAAGCTTCAACAGACGGTTTTGAAAGAACCACAATAAATCAATCACTGATCCAGAAAACTTAAGAGTGAAAGGGTTCTGTTAAAACAAGGGAAGTTTCTCCAAAATGATGGCAAACTGAGGGCTAACTCTAAAAGGCACAGACAGGAAGTGCAATCAAGCTGTTTCTGTATTTTCTGTAACATATTCTACCAGTAAGGACAGACATATCTGCTGGATTACAGTAAACATGGCTCTCTGTTTCTCATTTTCTGGTTTGTTTTGGTAGAGACTCATGAGCCGCTTGCAGAAAAAGAAGGTGAGCCTCCTATTTTCGAGGTTTTCCGCACAGAAGATGTGATTTACAAGCAAAGCTCTGCTCAATATAGCTATTCGACAAGACAGTTCTCATTGTTGTTGGCTAATAAAATGGCAAAAGAGAAAACCCTGTCACTCCCTCTGAAACCCACTGTCATGATCCTCCATTTAGAGTAAGCCTGTGGCAGATTGTATGCCAGGATGCAGATTTTTGTCAATACCCTTTTGTCAAAATGGGGAAGTCTGCTGCAAGTTCACCACAAACATTATTCCAGGTATTTATCTGAAGCTGGTATTCTGAATCCCTTTTAATCTGGAGGGTTGGGAATCAGGAAGTGCTAAATGGTAACTCACTTCTGTTTTTTTGGGCTCCTTCCTGCGTCACTCTATGAACCGTTTTTAAGTGACGTCACACTTCAACCAAAATGATGCCCTCCATCGTGTAACCTAATGGAATTTTAAAATATATAAAAACAAATTTCCCCTTGGTGATCCTAAACAAACATATCCAACTAGAAAAATTGCATTTCCTTGCGGCAAATGTGTTGAAATGCTGAGCCTGAATGCAGAAAATGTGAATTGAAATGGCTAAAAGCAGTGCGAACAAAGCTGAAAATGTGAAAATGTGACAAAAATAGTTGGAAGCAGTAAAGCAAAGCTGAAAATGTGGGAAATGTGGAAAAAAAAGTTTGCAGTTGTGAAAGACAGCTTAAATTGAATAAATGTAAAATAAAATTGCCGTAAGCTGCAGAAATTTTTGGCCACCCTGAAGAAGTTCTAATCTTTGATTTAAAGAGTTAAACTGGTAAGGCCTAAAATGACAAAGATTGTAATCAGTAGCAGAAGTGTTAAATATGTTATGAAATATGCAGGATAAAGAAAGAAAAAATAAAAGTTGTATGGAAGTGAAAGGTTGAATGAGTGACAACCTGTGACGTCCAGACTGACAGCAAAGCAGCCAGATGTATATAGCAAGAAGCTGTAGTACTCAACTGTCTGTATTGGACACACAGATGAAAAGGCTGACTGCTGTAGCTGGGATTTGAACCTGGAGGGACAGTCAGCAATGTAATAATGATGCCACGAGGTGGTGATGTATCCATGCAATAGGAGAAGAGTCTATAATGTCACTGGTATGCATGTACAGAGTGTTGAAGTCAAGCGTGGTCTTCAGGTTAAACAAGCTGTCGCTGTGCCAAAACCGCGATAGCTATCAAAAAAAGGATTACACCATGACCATCCCAAGAATCTGCTGAAAAGATTGATGTGAGTTTTATGTCTGTAATGTAGAAAATGTTGACACAGTGGCTAGTTAAAAAAGGGCTTCAAAGTGAATCGATCAGCTCTCTGGAGCTGAAGTTTTATAATGGAGCAGATGGAGGAGTTTGCAACATACCTGTTGCTCTGAAGCTCACTGAGACAAAACGATGTCAATGTAGAGTTTGAAACGAATTTCAGGTGAAAGAAGAGAAGTGTCCCGACGTGTTGATGTATAAATTATGTCTGTTGGCAGATTTCTTGTCTGTCATCAACTGCAGCTCCGCTCTGACTGGTCACCTGACACACTCTGACAGCAGAGACTTTTGCTGAAAACCTCAAAACTTTGTGTTGCTTAAACAGTGATATCTCAAAAGCTGTAGAAGATAGCAAAAAGCTGAACACATGTAAAAACAGTTGAGAGATTAGTGAAGCTGTTAATGCAAAAGTGAAGTCTGTAGGTGGAAGTATGCTGAATCTGTAGAGCTTGAAATTTGAAGCACTTTTCAGCAGAACTGCAGTAATCTTCCATTCTTTCAATGTAAAAAAAAATCTGCAAAAAATATTTTTTACTGTAAAAAGTGTAATTGTTAAACATGTGAAAAATACAAGCACAGGTCTCCTGAACATGCTGCAATGTTCAATTTTTTTCTGTGAAAATCTGTGCAAATCGGTGGCGCAGCAGGTAGTGCACGTGCCTCACAGCAAGGTCAGAGAAAATATTCAGCTTACACTGACTGCTATTGTATAAAGACACAGCCATGTTTTAAATGATTGAAATGAACGAAATGAAAGTTTACTTAACGACTGCTTAACGACTTCTAGCATTAGCATTATCCTACGAAGTGCTTCTGTAGCATATGAAGTTTAAGCTTCATAAAATGACTCTCAGACATAAAACTGACATCTAAAGCTTTGTTAGAACTGTTCTCTACTCAGCAGTAGATAGTTATTACCACCGCCAAGGAGGTTGTGTTTTTGCTGGTGTATTTTTGTTAGCAAGATTACACAAAAACTCCTGGACGTTTTGCTGAAACTTTCAGGAAATGTTGGTAATGGCCCAATTTGATTACAAAATGATAAGATTTTGGTGGTGATCCAGATAACCGCTATTAGCTGACTCAGCATTTTCAACTTATTGCTCTTCTACTTTACTTTACTTTTCTACTTCCACTTTATCTTCTGTTATCAACTAATCCTCTTCTTTTTCTTATTCTTATTCTTCTGTACATATTTTGGCAGCTTTCACAGCCTTCAAATTTGCACAGATTTCATTCATTCATTCATTTTCTATAACGACTATCCCTTTCGGGGTCGTGGGGGGGCTGGAGCATATCCCAGCTGTCATTGGGTGAGAGGCGGGGTACAACCTGATTCGGTCGCCAGTCGATTGCAAGGCAACGTATAGAGACTGACAACCATTAACGCTCACACCTAAGGGCAATTTAGAGTCACCAATTAACCTAATGAGCATGTTTTGGTCTGTGGGAGGAAGCCGGAGTGCCTGGAGGGAACCCACGCATGCACAGGAAGAACATGCAAACCTCACACAGTGAGGCCCTGCCCGACCCGGGAATCGAACCAGTGATCTTCTTGCTGTGAGGCACGTGCACTACCTGTTGCACCACTTTGCCGCCAGTACAATTTATTATTATTTGATTTTGTTATTAGGCCCCTATTGTGCTTTGATGAATTTGATTACAATTTTATTATTACACTATTAACAGAATGTTTATTTCAATGTCTATAATCTCAAAACAGTTGTGACATGTTTTTATATGCCTTACAGAGAAGTGGCCGTTCTAGATTATACTCATATGCTTGACTTTAAGACAACAGGCATCACCTCTCAACTCAGGGCCCGTTGTCTTGGCTGTTATATTGCTTTTTAGGGATCTTATTCATGCCACAGTGGGACAAATAAAGTCTCCCTGCATTACTCATGGCACTTTGTTACCAAATATTCTGGACTGAAGCAAAAGTTATTTTGCATTTCACTTTAAAGAACTGTACCAAACATGGGCTGCTTTGTATAACCTCTCCTTTTTGTGTGTGTTTAAGGCTTCAGAGGATGACTCACAAAAGGACCTGGAACAAAGAAATGATGCTCAAGGTGAAATCATAGACCTGACCTACACTGATCCACAGTTATACTTGTCCAACAACTCAGAATCAGAATCAGAATCAGAATCAGACATACTGTCTATCCCAGCTATGTAAAGTCATCAGTCAACCTAATGAGCATGTTTTTGGTCTGTGGGAGGAAGCTGGAGTGCCTGGAGAGAACCCACTCATGCACAGGACGGTCATGCAAACTTCACACAGAAAGGCCCTGAATGACCCGGAGATAGAACAAGTGACCTTCTTGCTCTGAGGCACAAGCACTACCTGCTGTGGCACCGTGGCACTGTGGTTATGTTTTATCTAAATGTAAATGTATTTTAAGCAGCACAAGATGTATGACAACACTGTCCTGTTGTCCATCACTGGGTTTGACTTAAATTTGCTCTTTTTTCTTGTAGAACATTGGCTAGTATTTGCTGACAGGTGGATTTCTGTAAAACAGACCCAATAGTTCCAGTGGTTGCATTTACAGCTGTAGATCGTCCTGCCCCCCTCACAATTTTTGAACTTGATAATGTTTTGGGGGTTTATCAGGAAGCTGTGGACGGCCTGATGAAGGCCACCAGTTGGTGATCACCGATGTCCAGTATGATGACAGATTTGTCAAACAAGGTAAATTCTGGGGGTGACTCTGTCCTTTTACAAGAAATGTGTAAAAGGTTTTAGCATTAGGTAATTTGTGAAGTGTAAGGAAACGTTGATATTTGGCAGTTTATAGCAGTGGCGGCTGGTACCAAAAATTTTAAGAGGGGCGCAGCTTTGGAGGAAACAAACCAAAGAAGCGCTCCATACTACAGTGAAAAGAAACCAAAGACAAAACATAATCACAATACAACCTACTTTGAACAATGCACTACTTGAACAGAAATTTTGCCCTCCTTTCCTTCTGGGCTGCAAATTTCTCAGTGACCCTCTGACTGAAGTCCATTATATCCGTCAGCAGTCTCTCTTCCATTGACAGCATGGCCAGTGCATTCAGCCTGTCCTGGTTCATGGTGTTTCTGAGGAAAGTTCTGAGAAGCACCTAAGCTTCTGCAGTGGTCATGGGTGTGGTGATGAGGATCTTTATCTTTATTTATCTTTATCTTTATCTTTATCCTTATCTTTATTCTCACCTTAAGTTAATTTTTAAACTTCTTGTTTATAATATAGGATGTACACTGTGTGTACCTATTTCTTCTTTTATTTTTGTACTTGGAGAGTGAAGTGAACCGGTGACAAATTCCTTGTATGTCTAACATACGTGGCCAATAAAGCTGATTCTGATTCTGATTCTTTAGCAGAGTGACAGTCTCTGAAAATACCTCTCCAAGATCATTTTCCATCAACAACTGGATAAGGTCCACAGCTCCACAGCAGGCCTTGAACTCCTCCTTGCTGTAGATTGAGGCTGAGCTCTGTCTTCAGCTTTAGTTGAGCACTGGGTCGGCCTTCAAGGTGCTGCTGAGAGAATCTTCAGGAAACATGGTGTGGTACTGTGTGAATCTGTCATTAAAAAATACATAGAAAAGCACATTTATTACCAAAGGTTAACATCAGTATTTACTGAAAAAAAATCAATAAAACAGCCAAAGTTTAACCTGCTCCCATAAAATAAAGCTGTAATTTATGTCAGTTTCACTATTTTATGAACATTTCTTGTGTCACCTGAACAGTGTCTTATCTTATACCTGATGTCTCATGGCTCAAGATTGTAAACACAAACAGAATCTTATGTACCACTAAATTGATGCTTTTAAACTAAAGGTAAAACTATGTGATACAGTTTGGTATAGATGAACTGTAAAAAGTATGAACAAAACAGAACAAATAAGAAAAAAAAAACAAATAAGAAAAAAAAATCAGATACAAGCATGCAGCACAAAGGGCAGACGGCTCACACCAGCTGACTGATTCTCACAGCTGAAATGGAGGCTGTCAGTGTTTGGATGACATTTATAGTTTTCAGCAAAACTACTTCAAATTTTAAAAAGTCAAAAAAATAAACTTTACATTACAGGAGTCTGTTTCCATCTGCTGGAGCTTTTGAATACTTTAACTTTGTACCGTTATGTGCAGTATTCAGTCTGCAAAAACACCAACAGAATGTAAAATGTCTGTATACAAATAGAACATTTTATTATAGCAACTACACATATGCTATACAATTATATATAATGACAATACTGTATATATTTATATTGATATTTATTATCACATGTTTAGTTGCCATAATAAAACTACAACATTTAAAGACAAGATATACATCCTGTTGGTCTGTTTTCGTTGATTTTATACTGTGCACAATGGTACAAGCTGGAAAGGCACAAGGTAAGTGTCAAATCTAAAAGCTCCAGTAGATTAAAAAATAATTCTGTAATGGACATACACCTAAGAGCAAAAGAATTTAATTTAATTTAAAATATATTTTTATAGGTCCCTTAATATAATATTGTAATCAAAATAATGTATCAATTTTGTATTCAATTAAATTTAAAATGAACTTCTTGTGGGGTAAAATCAAACTTACCCACCCAATAAAAGCCCCAATTCCTCCTAAAAGTATTTTGTTTTTGTAAAAATATGCAAGAATTAAAAACAATATAGATTTTTGAGAACTTAAGTCTGCAAAAGGATAATGCTCTACTGAACAAAGCATTTATATCCTCTTGGCAAACTCATTTTGTGGCTCCTGATCTATTGTTTAGTGCCATGTGTGACATAAAATGGAAAGTTTTGCTCCTGAATTATGTTATGTCTACTAGGAAAGAAGCATCCTACTCTAATCTTCAGTGTAGCATAGCCTCTTACTGATTTTCTTCTCTAATGCAATCTCACCTCTTCTGTGATCCTCTGACGGATCTCTGGACGACGCCTCTTCGGTGCATGGGAGCATCGGTCGGACGCGTGAGGATACGTGAGATACTTCGGCATGAGTAAATCATATCTGCTGCGATGAACGTGTCCATATGATTGTCGGTGCTTGTTGTCCAGTCACACGAGGAAAAGAAACACCAAAGGGGCAAAGTTGAAGCGGCCAATCCCAAAGACGCCTCAGGTCACATGCTGAGCAAAAGTTTAAGGACTTACATAGACACCCTTTAGGCCAGCGCCCCTCTGTACGTAAACTATGTATTCACAACAGAGTTACTACGTAAAAACATGTGAAACCCCTTTTATTGAATGGTGACAGGTGCTGCTGACAGACTATTACTATGTGGTAAAAATAAATGTTTCTATCCGTTATTTTTTATAATTTAAAGACAAATTATGTTTTGTTTAAGTAGACTTTCTCTGTTGAATTTTGGAGAGGGCGGCGCCCCAGCGCCCCCTATTGACAAGCCGCCACTGGTTTATAGACAAAACATACACTGAAGCGGTGGCTCTTGCAGCTCTATCCTGAGAAACAATCACCATCTCCACAGTCAGAAAGGAAGCTCTCAATTGATCAAGAAAACACATACACAGCCAATTTGACCTTTGATGACTTGAACTTGACACACACACACACACACACACTCTCACACAAAAAAACACATCCACACTCACACTCACACACACTCACACACATCACCCCAACACTCCAAGTCCATGTTTGTTGTGTTTCCTTTTTTAATGCCATGCATTTTGCCAGGTAAGGGATCCAGACCTACATTGAAACATTATGTGATGCAGTTATGCCCCCCTGGTGGTTTTAGGGGGTTCATTATACCTAAAACCTGTTTTCCCTTTATTTTGAATGCAGAGGCTTAGAGTTATTAGGTATTCATGGGGAAAGTATTTTAAAATGTCAGGATTACAGTATATCAACAATATGTGGTTATATGGGAGTCAATGGAACCAAGTCGGACACGAAGTCAAAGAGTGTACGCTCAGTCCATATCTCCTATTCTATACTACTCACAATAGTGAATAGTATAGAATAGTGACAATACTGACCAAGATATTGAGATTCAAAAAAAAGAAAAATATACCAATTAGGCTCCCAAGGTGCCCGAAGGGTTAAACCAACACTATGTCGTTTTTCCACCCTAATATAATATTTCTAGAATCATTGTGATGGTACATCACCTTACAACAGGTTGAATGACACCTCTGTCATGGTCTGAGGGGGTCTGTATCGTCTTCACTGGCACTGTGTAAGGTGGATGGTAGGAACACTTCCACACTAAAAAACTACTGATTTTTACTGCTTTGACTGCTTTACGGCATACGTCACTTCCCCCTTGAGGCAAAGCTAAATGTTGGGAAAAGGAGAATATAAATCAGTTTCTGAATTTTTAAAACAGATTTAATGAACAGAATTTAGTTTATAGTAAATATGCACTCATTTTCCTCATGGAAATAGGGACCTCTGGCTCACACTTCTGCATAGTGGGTGGTGGTAATGCTCCTCTGATGCTGGATACCACTCGCCATAAAGAAGAAGAAGAAGAAGAGAGCTAAATGTAGTGTTGTTATCATGGTGGAAGCAGTGAAAAAAACGAAGAAAAACGTTTTATCGGAGGAGACGAAAAAAAAGAAAGTGGGGAGAGTAACAAGCTAAATGCCCGGACAGGGATAAACACTGGCCAAGCGTTCACTCACTGGCGTGAGCTGAAAGACGAGGAGGGATGTCCGACCGATGCTGATTTAGCCCTGTTATTGTTGGACTTGTAAGTACATGATGATTTCTTCGAAAAGAAACATGATCAGACTGTACCTTATCAGTCCACTTGATTTATTTGTCTCTGGCCACCATTGGCCACCACATAGCTCCGTCCCTGATTATTCTACGCACCTTTCCCCCTAGCAGGGTGCATAACAGTGGGGAACACTGCAAAGTCCTGAACCCTTCAGCATGATTTTGATTTATTCCTTTGCACTTTCAGGGAGATATCCAAAAACACGCCGTGGAAACTCCAGTTGTGGCTTTCTTTACCTTGAGCTGGTCTTTGTTCATCAGAGGTGTGAACTAGAGTCTCAGGACTCTGAATGGAGTCAGACTGGAGTCACTATTTTATTGACTGACTCCATTTGAGTGCAGTCTTGTTCTGCTTGAGTAAAAAATGACCATTCAGATAAAACATTCAAAATAACAAACACTGCCTTCAGTTTAACACGCGTATCATTGATAAAACACCCTCTGGTTAAAGTAAAGCTTCAACCAAAGTGGGGAAAAAAAGAAAAACAAGACAGAAAAGTGAGATTTTGATACTGGTCATGAGTAACTGCTTCACATATGAAAATAAGCAACCAGGTCAATAAAAACAAGCCCAAAACCTCCAGCTATTTTTTAATGTGATATATTGCTTTTTTTAAATAAAAAAAAAAAAAAAAAAGAGAGAAATATTCATAAAGTGTGTTTTGATTTTCATCCACATTTCATTTCAATCTCACTGACATTTTTCCTTATTTGTCTCTTAATTTACTTCTTCAACATCCTTTTGTTTAGAGGTGGAACATCCTTTTCTTTATACAGAAGTGAAGGGAGGGGTTACTGTTATTTATAACTCTGTTATCACCAAACAGTCTGTCTAACCTTAATTTTGTAAACAGACATATAGCCCTTTTCCACCAGCACGCCTTAGCCCAACTCTACTCTACTCTACTCGGCTCTACCTGGTTTGCGTTGTGTTTCCACTGGCACGGTACCTCCTAAAACAAACCAGTTTTAGTACCTACTCTGCTCTGGTTCTAAGCAAGCTGAGTCGATACTAAAAGAAAGGTGACGTCGACCGACTGCTGGCAACTGATTGGTCAGAGAATGTCGTCACCGATGAGTTAGGAGCGCAACGAGCTAGCTAACATGCTAGCGGTAGCTACCATGAGCTTACCCTAATACGTCTTTTCTTTGCAGCTCGATTGCTCTCGTCCTCGTATTTCTTCTCGCCGCCTGCAGCCTTCTTCTGCTTTCCTCTTTCATTCGGTTTGTGACAAAAAGCCACAGATCGAGCAGCAAGTATACTGTTGCCTCCAAGTCCTCCATTGTTTTGATTGTTGTGTCACGCTCAAAATGACATGAACTCAGTGTCGCCCAGCTGTTTTATGGTGACCCCGCCCCCACTGGGCAGGGAACCGGGCTGGTGGAAAAGCAACACAATGCGAGTAGAGTAGAGCCGGGTAGAGTCGGGGAAAGCCGAGCCGAGTAGAGTAGGGCTAAGACGTGCTGATGGAAAAGGGCCTATAGTCAGGCTTTTATCTAAGTTTTATGTTGATCCTCTACAACTTAATTAAGGAGAAAACAGTGATAGCTACATTAGAAATAAATTTAATTCTGGCTGTAAGGATTTCTTTTGGGTGGAAACATCATTTTTGCGTTTTTTTACAGTAAAATTTACATTTGTGTTTGAAATGGGACAAAACAGTTTGTGTAACTTCTGAACTGAGTTTATACTGGTAGTAGAGTGAGCATCAGATCCCTCCTGGTTTGGGGGTACAACAAGCCAACATGAGCAACTGCACTTCTGGAACAAGTCCAAAAAAACACAACCCGCAACTGCCAATATTTACAAGCAACTTTTAAACAAAAGAAGCCCAACGTTGCTTATAATAAGCAGCTCTGGTTCCTCTGGTGTGGAGCCGCTGACTGAGCTTCCCCTCAATTTACAGATTATAGTTCTGACAAAGCCATGCTTACTGTCTTAGTTTGTATTTTTTTCTCTTTTTTTTCTTTATATTGTATTTTTGCTCATGCAGACATTTTTATGCAAATGTCAAATGTTTCAGTCTTTAAATGTAAAGGATCTGAGATTTAACATTTACTTTTTATTTTTCTAAGTTAACTGATTACATGTCATATATTTTTCTAGAAAACCACCAATTCCTCAAATATTTCCTTAAGGTTTGGAGTCTTTGCTTTTTACTTATTTCTGCAGCAGCATTACAGCGCCTCTCGCAGGCCTGGCATATGTACTACAGTGTTTTCAATGTTTTCATGTGGACGAACACATTTCTTAAAAGGATGCCGTCTCTATGGTGTGTTGGGATGAAATGAACAGACGAAGGAGAGCTCACATGAAACAGAGAGAAGGGAGCAGCTGTGACTTCATGTTCCAGACATGTCAGGATGTCCCTGTCAAGTATTTTGGCTCTCCTAGTCACACCTTCCAGGACGTAAGTAAAATATTAACTGGATTCACCTTCAGTTGCTTTTAAGATATGGTGTTCGCCAACAAAGCCTAGCCCCAAGACCCCATGACTGATGATTCCCAAAATCTAATCAGTTCAACCTTAAGGGTGAATCCCAATTCAACCCCTTACCCCTTGTCTTACCCCTTACCCCTTGGTTTTGCACGTTCATGTCTAGTGAAGTGGTGTCCCAATTCTCTGTAGGGCTAAGGGGAAGGGCTAAGACCAAGGGCTACACAGCCCTTGAAACGAAGACAGACCGGGACCTCACTTTAAATGAAGGGGTATGAGAATTTCCCATAATACACTGCGCCCGCCAACACGAGGCAGAGCGGAGACTGAAGGAAGCGTTTAATTATAAATAATTATTAATTCATCAAGTATATATTAATCATGTTTTGAACTGTTGGTCATATTTTAAAATTTCTCGTTATAACGAGCTAGCCTTCGCAGGTGCTGTAGCTACGGCTATTGTCGCATCTGCCCTTGTCACAGCCTGCGAGCGGCTCTGGGTGATGACGTAGTGAGAATCGAGTGGTGTCTCGTTTCCCAGCAGTGGGTTTTCACCCCTTCCCCTTGGCCCTCAAAACAGAGGATTAAGGGGAAGGGGTAAGGGAAGGGGTAAGACGAAGGGGAAGGGCTAAGGGGTAGAATTGGGATTCATCCTAAATCTAGGTGGACATCACAGTTTAAGAAAATCCCTTAAAGACTGTAAAGTATCCTGTTCACAAAGCCCAGACCCATGCTGATAGATGGACAGACGAATGTGTGTTTGATCTCATTCTGAGCCACATTTTGGCAGAAAAAAACACTATTATGGTAATTTTTTACAATGATCAGCAGTTTTGTGCAACCATGGTATGGTGATTGTACGCCACTGCAAAGGTCTGAGGTTCCGGATCCGAATCCTGGACGAGCCCCCAAAAAATTATGTTACACACTCGTCCAGGGGGGTAAGGTATATAACATATTAGAGGATAGAAAAAAATGAACACCACATGAAAATTCTAATTTACAATATCTATTACAAAACATACTGACAAACCAGTATTTAGACAAATATGGTACAAAAATATAAGGCGAGGATAATGGTGATGTCTGATGAACAAATATTTTTACGCTCAGCGTCACTGCCATGTTTGCAGTGTAACACAACAGGTAGTTACATGCAGCCTGAGGTCTTTTGCGCCCTCTAGTGGTGTCCTCCAGTAACACGTCACATGCAGACAAGTATAGAAACAAAAACACTCATGACACCAACAGACACAAACATGAGCTCCAGCTTTATACATGCACAAAGCTTGATTGCTGCTGCTGGTTCAAATCCCCACGTTGGTCTTTCACTGAAGCTCACTCTGTCTTGTTGAGCTTCTCCGTGACATGAACACTGATGACAGCAGACACCATGATGAACAGACCCACAGAGACGATGATTATCTTCAGCATACAGAGAGAGACACCAGCTGAAGAACTCCCTGGAGCTGGAAAACAACAGAACAGGTTGGTCCATAATAAGAGGAGCTGTGAAACAAGTTCAATGCTTTGGGGTCTCGATTCCCTCAAACAGATACACAACACATGCAGATTTGTTTGGGCTGCTTCTGCCTGAAGGGCTGTGTATGATTTAACCCTCTGAGGTCTAAGCCGTTTTTTCCTGTTTTCGGGGTGCCTGGATTTTTTGTGTTATAATGTATGTAAAACCTCAAACCTATGATGCATAATCATGTATTAGACCTTGTTTTTCTCAGGACAAGCTGGGCTATCTGAATATATATGCTGCAGGAGTGTCACTCGAATGTATAAATAGTAATATGACCATTAAGACAAAAGAAAAAAAAAGCGGATATTGAGTCAGACAGAATTCATCACAAAAAAAATCCAGCAGAGTATGGATAAACACTTTTGACAACAGAAAAATGTTTTTTCAAGTCTTCTTTATAAGTTAGAACAAAGAAATAAACGCTATCACACAAAGCAAACTATTTACAATCATATTTACAAAAAAAGTCACTCGTTTTTTGCAGGTTCCAATGTGCCAAAACAGCCTGTTTTTTGCTTGTTTACCCGTGTGTCTCTGATACTGTGCGTCTCTAGGGGAGAAAGAGTGCTTGTTCATCCGACAGGCTAACCCTCCTGACATCATATCCGGTCATAATATGTGTAAACAAGAAATAATGTTTATAAATCCATAAGAATTATCTGTGCGCACTAGGCGCACGATTTGGAATAAAACCCAAATGCGCATCGGTAAATATACAATGTACAAGTACGAATGCATATGGATGTGTATGTGTATTCATAAATATGTGTATTAGGTGTATATATGTGTGTGTATACATAAAGACAATTTGTGTATAGACGATAGAAGATATTGGCATACAGCACAAGATAAATCTGGTATAACATATTGCACTATAGGCTCTATGATGTAAATCGTATATAATGTGAGAAAGTGTAAGCTCACTTTGCCCGGTGTTTTGTTGTTGTTTTGTTTTTCTTTATTTCTATTTTGCTGTACATATAATTTTGTTGGACCCCAGGAAGAATAGCTGTAGTCCTGCTGCAGCTAATGGGGATCTTAATAAACAAATAAACAATGTTTTGTATTATTTTTTTGTCAGAAGACACAGGAAATTATAGATTAACTGCACCCGCTAGACAAAAAGATGGAGACTATCTACTGTGCTAACGTGTTTTTATACAGAAATTGGATTAAATAATGTACCTAGAAGACCTAACTATTGGATTTATCATGATGGATTACTTTTACGAAGTCTCCGAAAAGACACCGATGTTTCAGGAGAGATATCTCAGCCTGTGGGAGAGCTACGATCGCACCGAAGAGCTCATTGGAACGGCTAAGTTGTTAGCTTTCTATCAAAATAATCAGTAAGTGGCTACGACAAATGGTTGTAAAGTTATTAAATATTTTTTAAACGGTGTGCGTTGCTGTCGTATACGATAGTGTCGACCTCCGAGGGTTAACACAGAAGAGCACAACAAAATCTGTTGAAGATATTCAGGACAGGATGAAGAGCAGGTTTTGGCACTTCCACATCTGCCTCATTTTTCTAACCTTGCAGTGCAGCTGGATCTGCCTGATTCAGTGTCTGTAATCAGGCAGATCCATCTTGTTAAAGAATAAGTTCGGTTTTTTGACACCTCGACCTTATTTTTAGGATTAAATACGCTCGTAGACTCACCCAGACAATTTTGGCGGAGCTCGGAACCGTTTTGGAGCAATTTAGATCCATCCGACCGCGTTTTTTCTCATGCCAAAGTAGCAGACGGGGCCAGAAATCGTATTTTGGGGGGCATCAATACGTGTTTCCTCTGGTCTCAAGTCCCACTCTGAGCAGCAAAGGCACTCCTCCTCTGTTGTGTTTGCCGTGCAATGTCCACAACAACACCACCAGTTAGCCCCCATTCGTGGATGTGCAGTGGTTGCTTGTTCTCTGGCCAGCTCTTCGGCTCTTTCCCCCTGCATCCTCCTTTCAAATAGCTCCTCGCCGGTATATTCTGGCTCAAAACGATACGGGCATCCATTATACTCAAAGTCGTCGTCAGACACTTCTACATCGGATAAATATTCCGCCATGTTGCACAAAAATAGCCGTGTAGCCTAGCAACAACAGCGGCTCTACTCATGTTTTTGTCTATGACGTCACCAAAAGTTACCCATCCTTGTAAAGCCCCGGATGACCATAACAAAGAAGTTGAGCTGACATGGTGATAACACTGGCCATTCATTTATAAAATGTAGCTGAAATGAGTGAGTTTCACAGCAGATAACGTCTAATTTAGGGGCTTCGATTTCTGGCCCCGTCTGCTACTATGGCATGAGAAATAATGCCGTTGGATAGATCTAAATTGCTCGAAAACGGCTCCGAACTCCGCCAAAATTGTCTGGGTGAGTCTACGAGCGTATTTAATCCTAAAAATAAGGTCCAGGTGTCAAAAAACCGAACTTATCCTTTAAGCTCCAATCTACAGTTATGAGTGTCCCAAAGCAGGACGGCCCAATCAGAGTCCTTTAGAGCAGAAGGAGCCAGATGACGACAGGATTTGTTCTACATGAGTCTGGATCTGTTAGTTTGTTGTTGTTTTCACTGACACTTTGCCAAAATGTTGATAACAACTGCGCTCATGGTTGGTCCTTAAAGATAAAATAATGACCAAAATAATAAAGTAATCATTCATACTCACCACTAGGATTCCTGCAGAGATCTTCAATAGTTTTGGTGTCCTTGGTGGAGCTGACCTGGTTGCTATGGTGACAGGTGACATAGCCGTTCTTCAGGTAGACCTTCATTGAAGCTCCAGGTGGGATGTTCAGCACCGGCTCTCCTCCCTCATGAGAGCAAGTTGTGTTTTCACAGATGAACGTGCTGCTTAGGCGACTGTCCAGAGTTGTGCAGGTCACCGTGAGGTCAGACCGATCTGAGCTGCACTGTTTCACTTCAAGCTTCACGTCAGACACTGGATCTGTAAGAATCAGAGGACAGTACGTGAGAGGGGTTTTTAATCAGGGGATGACTTTCTGTGAGATATCTGAGATGAGAAGATACTTACCCAGAACTGTGACCTGGTATTGAACTAAAACTCTGTTTGTGATACTAAAGACTCCTGCCCTGTATTCTCCACTGTCAGTCTTTTGTACATTCTTCAACAGCAACGACTGATTTTGAGGAAAAAGTTCAGCTCTTCCTTTGTAGTCCGAGTTAAGTACTATTTCATTTGTATCAGTTAATCTAACAAGTGTCACTTTATTTTGGAATTTCCAAGACATAAATGCATGCTCATTCATGGTAACAGGTTTCCCGACATCCAGGAGTAAATCTGTTCCTGTCTTCACATACTTCCTCCTGTCACCTGGAACAAGAACAGAAGAAGAATATCTGTGATTATATGTTAAATGCAGTCAGGCCCTCCCTGATACACAGAACACTGATATGTGTAGGGCCTCATCATCTGTGATCAGATTGGGCTCTATCCCAAACAGTTTCTCAAACCAATCATCTGTAAAGTAAAGTGATGACAAATATAATGACTGTTTTTGTTTTGATGGACCACTCATAGTTATCATAGACAAGCTTTTGTGTTTAAAGACACAAATACACTTCAAACCTCCACATTCAGCTGAAGTTATAGAATAAATGGTGAGTAAATGGAGCACTATAAAAATCTCTGGTCTTTTATTTACAGTGGCCAACTCCAGGTCTGTAGGAGGTGCTGTGGCAAAAAGAGACAGACAAGAGAGACTGCAGTCAAATCAGCCTCTCCACCGTTTGAAGTGCTCATGTATTTGAACCTTTACAGTAAATGCTCAATGCTGAAATTAGAAGGGGATTCCAGACAGGCCGCGACTTTATCTTATTCCTGTTTCCCTTTTACCATCAAGAGTGTGAAATATAGGACTCCTGCTTAAGAGCGATAGTTAAACTTTTTTATTTTTTGTGTCTTACCTCACTCCCGAGTCCATGACAAGCAGATAGACACCATTCTTTAGACTGTGCATGCAATAATAAGGAAGAGACAGGCAGAGCCTAGCTACCACTAATTAGCTTAAACACTGGGAGTCAAAGGGAAGTATTAACCTGCCTCTGCCTACAGTAATCAGATAAACTCTTAAGCAACTCCAAAAGGTCCTGTGTGCTTATTGTGACTTTTTTTTTTACATGCTATTTTACATTATCTTCTAATATTATCTTCTAATACTCCTAAACAGAGGCTTTGTATTGCTACCTCCTTACCAGCACTTCCTCGGTGGAGATGTGATGTTTGCAAACGAGTCGACTCTTTTGAATGGCTCTTGTAAGTGAACAATGATAACTGATTCGTAGCTGTGAGTGAGCCATTCATTTGTAAGCCATCCTTAAATGCAAATCGCCTGCAAAAATTAACAGCTATTCTCAACTGCAGATTGGTTCTTATCATTCACTTACAAGAGCAGTTCTAAAGAGTTGATTCATTTGCAAACATCACATCTCCACTGTGGAAGTGCTGGTAGGTAGGTCAACAATACAAAGCCTTTGGCTCTAAGACGCTTCTTTTTTCAACATGAATGAACAGAATTTGTAATGACATTGTGTCAACTTTTTGAGGATCTATTTTCAAAATACAAAAAAATATTCCTAACTCAGAAGTTTGTCTGCTGACTTAGCAGTTTGAATGATAAATGGCAGAAACGTCAATGAGAACTGGAGGACATGAGAACATCCAGGTTACCTGTTGATGCAGGTGTATACTGTAGACTTTGGCCTTATGTTGTCAAATTCAGTGAAACACCACAGTGACTTGGTAAGATCACTTCAGGTTGTTTCAGGATCAGAGGACAGCAGCGGCTGATGTGTGTAAATCTGCAGTCTGTGGCTCTCTTCATGCAGATCCTCTCTGCTGTAATGAACATTTATCCGTGTACAGACTCAGATCAAACTTTTTCAACGTAGAATACAAACCAGAAGAGCTGAATGAAAGTTATCTTCAGAGTAAGTGCTCAGCTTACAATGATTGTTGATTGGATAAACACACGGCCATGTTTTAAATTATAAGTTTACTTGACGATTGCTAGCTTTAGCGTTAGCCCACAAAGTGCTCCTGCTACAAATTATAGTTTAAGCTTCATAAAATGACTCTCAGTAATAAAATTGACATTTAGAAGCTTTATTAGAATGATCCTCTGCACAGCAGTAGATAATTATGTTTGGATATGTTTAAGTTTTTCAAGGCGATATTTTTATTTATTTATCATGAAGGTCCGTGAAGCATCTTTTTTGCCATCCAGCTGAAATGAAACGGAGTGTAATGTCACATGCATCTATCTTTAATTTCCACTTTCTCTGTGCTCCTTTACCAACACTGCTCTGAACAGAATCTTAGCAGAAGGTGTTTTCAACTCTGACCCCACGGTGTTCATCTGTGAGTCGTGCTCTGCCTGTGTGTATGTCTGTCTTCAGTGGTTTTCCATTCTGAGATGTTCAGCATCTCAGATGCTGTTTTAGAGCAGTGGGTTTCAAAGTGTGAGGAAGACCCCCTCAGAAAAAGAAAGCAAACCAGTAAAAATGTTCTGCTCAGTCTAGAGTAGCAATATACTATTTTCAGAACAATTAAAGGCATGAATTTAAAATGCTGTAAGTAGGAGTAAGAATTCAGTGATACATGTTCAAAAGGCATATTAACAGCATCGATAAAAGAGTAGGGAGGAGCACTGTAGCAGCAGAGAAAGAAAGAAAGAAAGAAAGCTGCAGTAATAGTCCGAGAAAGTTCATTATATCTATGTAGATAATATGCTTACGCTTTCTTTTTTTAAGAGACAAGAAGGTTAACCTTCTTTTTTCAAAATACACAAAAATATTCCTAACTCAGAAGTTTGTCTGCTGACTTAGCAGTTTGAATGATAAATGGCAGAAACGTCAATGAGGTTAACCTTCTTGTCTGTTAAAAAAAGAAAGCATAAGCAGAAAGCTACAGTGTTTTAGCTCTGTATACAACAGCAGCGTGAGATGGCCTTTTGTATGCCTAAGAAACCCGATGGTGATCGTTTTAGAGCAGATAGACTCTGGTGATGTTCAGTGGAAACAACACTTTAAAATGTCCAGACGCAGATATCCATCCTGTCAGGTCTGCCTTTTCCTGGTTTGCACTGGTTCGCTTACCCCCCCGCAGTGAATTACCCTGATAAAACGCTGCAGCATTCAGACATGAGATACTTGGACTTTACATGGATTTACTTCCAATTTTACAGGATAACATATATAATATGTCTCTATCATCAAGGTAAATTTCATCCGGATCTGATTCAGATTGACATCACAAAAAACATTGAACTTTACAATGGGAAATCCCATTGACTACATTCAATAATTCATATAAAATCAAAATATTAAGGGATGTCCCCAAAACTTGTTGTGTTAATACAGGATAACAGCCCCCATGTATGTGCTGAGTTTAGTCCAGGTTCTGGCTCTATTCTGGATCTGGTGATCTGAGCTGCTTGGCAGAGGTCTGCGCTCTCTGAGTCCTTTCTAGTTGTAATTGCAGTATATTGGACTTAGTCTGTAAGATGAGTGTAACTGGAGGGAAGTTAGGAACACAAGGACTTCCCTCTGGCATGGGATTCAATTCGTAGGTAAGACCTTAAAAAAATACTCATCAATAATCAATAGAAACAACAGATCGGCTCAGACTAATGACTAATGGATGAAAGGATAACTGTCAGCACTAGTTTAATTAGTTAGTGTTTAAGCCGGTGACTTTTAGCTGGCTGAATATGTTTGTTACATAGCTGATAAAAACAGAGGAAGTCCTCATGGATGTGTCTTTTTGTAGTGAGAAACAAGACCATGGCTCCCTGTGATTCACATTATGGTGATTTAAACAATGACCAATTAAACAATACGTGATCGTTCCTCATCATTGTCTCTCTGTTGTTCCTTTTCTTTGAAACTGTCTCCAAGTGAAGCTGAGACCCGTGGACACTGTGGACTTTTTTTCAAAAACAGTTAAGGACCCATCTGTTCAGACTCAGGTGTTTCTGTTGTTGCATTATTTTGTGTATTTTCTGTCTTTTTATTGATGTTTCATTGTAAAAACTCTTTCTGACTTCTGCTTGTCTTCTGCTGCACAAACTGGACAAGAGCTCCAGGAAGAAATACAAGCTCTGGTGGTTGTTGAAGCCATCAAAATAATAATATTTAAACTAAATAAACATTTAGGAAAAGTCAGGCTTATTCTCCACAAAGTTAGAGCACCACAGGATCTAAAAGGTCATGGTGGCTCTGGTGTTGATGATGTTTTGTCACTTAATGTCCATAAAATTGAAAAGAGTATAAACATGAATAAATGTTCTTCTCGTACCTTCTGCCTTGATGCAGACGAGCAGTCCCAGAATCACAAAAACAAACATGATAGGGTTGTTGTTGTCCCGTCTGTTCTGTGTGCTGCACCTTGTCCGTATGTGAGAGTGATCTGTGAAGCTGACACACCTCAGGGTTTGAGTTCTCGGCTCTTCCTGTTGTACCCACAAAGTCTGTCATTGAGATTATTTTGAGGACGAGGAAGTCTTTATCTAAATTCCCCTGAGAACTGTTTCAGCTGTTTGGAGGTAATGATGTTTGTTCTGATTTCTACTAAGAACAGGGCCAGACAAACTTTAAGGTCAAAATTATTCATTAAGAAACAAGGGAACAATAATGGCCTGCTAAAATCTTGTAAGATTCTGTTTGACACGTGAATGGGTATTAAAAGTATTGAAAGAAATGAAAATGATGCAGTTGTTGAGTTTGTTTTTCTCTGTTATAACTTTGACTTAGTCATACTATATCCATTAAATATATATATTTAGTTTCATTGTTTGAACCCATATGTGACCTTGAGTGACCTTAAACTCAAAGTCAATATGTTGTTGTTTTGTCACTTGTTTAGTGGAAAATGTGCAAACAGCTTGACCTTGAGAAATAAGTGTTGTGTTTTTTTTTCTAAGTATTAAGGATGTTTACCAAAGTGTGGACAGACTTTAACAGGTCTTGCAAAAGTTATCAGTGGGGGAGAGACAGCATCTTAAACTTTTGAAGCAGATTAATAAATAAAAGGCACAGCAAATACAACCTGAGAGGCTTATTTTAACTTTTAAGAATGCCTCAAGTCACTTTGACGTCTAGAAAAGGCCGTTTAGGTCTTAGCTTCTCTCTCCTGAAACTTTAGAAAGATCTGAGAGACTGAGCCTCAGAGAGATATGAACAAAACCTTTTCGACCTATATTCAACTGGATACAGCATAAAGACAAGATATTTGATGTTCAAACTGATAAACTTTATTGTTTCCATGCAAATATTCACTCTGTTTGAATTTAATGCCTCCAACACATTCCAAAAAAAGCTGGGACAGGGGTGTGTTTACCACTGTGTTACATCACCTTTTCTTTTAACAAATTCAATAAGCGTTTGTGAAATGAGGACGCTAATTGTTGAAGCTTTTTAGGTGGAATTCCTTTTGGTTCTTGTTTGATGTATGATGTCAGTGGCTCAACAGTCTTTTTACTGCAAAGCTGAATGAGGGATCAAAGGTCACGGGCATTCAGTGATGATTTTTGGCCTTGCCACTGACAGACACAGCCACTTAAAACTTCCCTGTTTTCCCTGATAGAGTCGTGGCTGGTCCCTGTCAGGTCTGTAACAGGTCCTGCCCACCCTGACAGTCATAGATTGTAAACTCTAGGAGATATTTGGGTGGATTTGTGGTGTCAAATATGCTCTCAGTTATTGTGGCAGCTGATTTACTAACCAAGGAAAAGGTTGAGGCTAAGTCATCTTGTGAGGGAAGCAGTAGCTCATGGAGACATCCTGCAAACGCATGAATGGATGTGTTTTAAATTAATTTTAGGCACAACCCCAGAGAGGTGGGGGGGTCTCCACTGGCGAGTGACTGGCTGGATATTGGCAGGCAGCTGGCAGGGAGGGGAAAATTGAAGCAGCTGGATCTGCGCGTTCAGAAACTTCTGATGATATTATGAACTATACATGAGGAAATCCCTAAATTTCTTGCTATTGTATGTTCTTCTGGAATTGTTGGACTATTTTCTCACAAAGTAAACTTTGCTTGCTTTTATACCCAAACATGACACTCACCTTTTTCCAGTGAACCTGTTCACCTGTGGAATGTTGCAGACAGGTGTCTTTCAGCATTCACCAACTTTCCCAGTGTTTTGTTGCCCCTGTCCCAGCTTTTTTGGAGCATGTTGCAGGCACCAAATACAGAATGAGTGAATGTTGAAAAAAAATCAATGAAGTTTATCTGCTTGAACATTACATTTCTTTCTGTTTTGGTGTATTTATTGAATATAGGTCAACAAAGATTTGCATATTGTTGTATTCTGTTTTATTTATGCTTCCTCTGCCTATTTTGAGCTTGATATGATTGCTACATGTTTTGTTTGAGCGACAAGTCATCGTCCATACCAGAATACTGGTGTGAACAAAGCCTGAGTACCAGTGGAAACTCTTTATAATGCATTATAAATAGTATTTTGACAATCAAAATAGTAAAATAAACACTAATTCTGATTCATGATGGCAAGTTGTATCATTAACACTACTAAAGGAAATTACACATGGAAGAAGAATGCTCACTGAAATTAGACAGAACCATGACCATCTTTTTCAGATCAGCTGTAGAAAACATGAATAAATCTGCTCAATAATGATGAGAATTCATCCACATTTTGTGAATTTAAATGCAAATGTATTCAGAAAAAGATCCAAGTCGTATTCTCTCACTATTTAGAGATGGATTATCTGAGGCATGGTCTAAATAGCCTTTACTGATCAGCGGAAATTGTTGAAAGATTAGAGTTAAAGCAGCCTAAAGCCTTTTCTCTCACACTGAGTTTAAAGATGCAGCTGATGAGGCTAAAAACAGAGCAGCATATCTGTGAACCGCTCTCTCAGTTCAGGCTCTGGTAAGGCCGAGGCTGGCCTCAATCAGCCGTCCTCTAAAATAAACTGCAGACATGCAGTGCTGAAGACGTCCTCACTCTCACGGAAATGTGTGTTAAGGAAAAACACTGAGGTGAATATTAACAGGGGAAGCTGAGGAGATGTAAATGAACACAGAAAAGCTGCTGGTAAATACCAAACTGGCATTGTTACCTGAAGTGAAGCAGGGGGAGCTTTGTTCTCCAGCTCTGTGGGTTTTGGGGGTCTTAGATTGGGGATTGGGAGAGATTATGAGTGAGTTGTGTATGGTAAAAATGCAGGCGATGAATCAAAAAGAAACCTGTCATTGTTTGTTCGACAGATTTGGCTTCTCCTTGCTCTTCAAGTCAGAATGAAAAGACTCCTGCTGGGATTGTCGAAGAAAAGCCTCTCACACTGTAAACAGCATCAGATGTTGTGAGAAACAAAACACAAACAACCAGGAAGCCAAGTGGTTACCGTGTGATAAATAGAAGCACGACAAAAACAGCTGACCAATTTGATTCACAGACAGTGTGATCAGGGATGGAGAGGCCCTCATACTACATGCACCAGGTACGCCTTGCCAGGACTTTGTTGGACCAAATTTTTCTTAATGGTATCAATTCAACAAGGTGCTGAAACTTTCCTCAGAGATGTTGCTCCATGTTGACATGATAGCATCACAAAGCTGCTACAGATTTATCAGCTGCACATCCATGATGAGAATCTCTTGTTCCATCACATCAAGATCTGGTGACTGTGGAGGCCACTGGAGAACAGTGAACTCATTGTCATGTTCAAGAAACCTGCTTGAGATTAGTTTAGATTAGACAGAACTTTATTTATCCCTTAGGAAGACGCCTTCAGGGAAATGAAGGACATAATTCTCCTAGTAGCATTGAAAGGTTGAAAATATCCATGGGATATGTATAAAACAAAAAAATGTCTTCATAAGAAAAGAAGAATAGTTGGGAAGATGGAAAAAGCTAAAACTGGATAAAGAATACTTTAAAAATGGAGCTACTGGAAAAGCAGCCGTTTGTTTACAGAGCCATGGCAACAATCTTAAGTCCCAGTCACATATTCCCGTTTCTCATGGTGATTGTGCACAATTGTCATAATCCTGATGAAATGTGCTTTGGTCATGGTGCATGTGCTACTTGATCTGGATCAGCGTTGTATAGTCAGTGGTGGTTATATAACCACTTAAAACTTCCCCACTTTCCCTGATAGGGCCCTGGCTGGTCCCTGACAGGTCCATGACAGGTCCTGCCCACCTTAACAGATAGCAAACTCTAGCCCATACTTGGGTAAATTTGTGGTGTCAACAGCTCTTTTAAGTGAATGATGAGAAGTGATTTGCAGTTGTGAGTGAGCCTTTCGTCTGCGAGCCGTTCTTAAATTTGAAGGCAATTTGCGTTTACTAATGACTGTACTAACGAATGGCTCGGGAGTGAGGCAAGGCATGAAAATAAAATAAAGTTCATCATGACAACGACTGATGTGTGAAAGTAAATTCAAGTAAATACTCTTACAGCATTTTCCATGTTGTTCATATGGTCCCAAATGACCGAACAGCTCAAAGAAGCCACGACAGAAGCTCAGAGTTACAGGAGACCCAGCAGCTCCTTCGGTCTGGCCTCGCTCTTGAATTTTCCATCTTTGTTTTGGGTAACCATTGGAGGATTCTGGATAAATAGAGCTACAGGCCCCTCTCTCTATCCTCACACAGCCAGACACTTCTTCTCTTTTGATGAGTTCTCCAGGGACACAAATATAATGTCCTACATTTTTACACCCTGACTTTCATTAAAGGTTTAAATGGGATAATGAGGATATTTGCCCATCAGGATGCACACATCATACACTGAAGTAGACCATTAACTCAAGGCCGCCCTCCAGCTACAACGTCATTCCCCTCAGAGATTAACTGTCTGACGTCAGGGATCTTTTTGATGGATTTGCTAAGAGCCCATATCATGCTATTTTTTAGTTTTATATGCCTTTTAGTGTGTTTGACATGTCTTCTCTGAATTACAGAGATTCTGTTCCCTTGTAATATCCAATTATATAAGAATGGTTACGTAGAGGCGAATTAGTCACCTCGAGGTAAACAGAGTTTGTTATGTTTTTGTTGTAAATATTAAATTGTGATAAAACGTACCAGTACGTTGGTTTGAACTTGATTCAGCGGATTTGGGTCTATTCATGTTGCGTCTTGGCCACCCCTAGATGGGGCATAACACTTGTTTTCACCTGAAACTCTTTAAATCAGGTGGGGTTTGGGCACTATCTATTAAATATACAGCTTTAGTTTTCATGCCAGTTCTTTCAGAATAGGTCAGAGCTGATCTCCGTCACTGTTGCTAATGTCCAGGCTAACACCTCATACAACTTCACTTCAAAAATTCAGAACTATTCCTTTAAACCAGTACAGGCCTGAGCACATCAGCACTTCCGATACTTCAGTTTCCCCTGCTATAAATGGTAAGTTTGGGTTTCTTGAAGTGAGGTTGCTAGAGGCCCATGGCACTAGTAAATATGAGTGCTGGTAAAGGAACTTGCAGGTCCATGGGAGAAGATATCCTTGGGCAGTACAAATCGGTACTTGGTGCCACCAAAAGACTCGTAATTAACCAACTCACAGATTAAAGCAATCCTTAGAAAACTATGTTAGCTCGACAATACCCTACAGTAAGATTCTTTGCAGTGTTTACAAAAAGGAAAATAAAAGGTTATGTATCCTTCCGCCAGCAGTTCCCTTCATTAGATCAGAGAATGCTGCAGCAGGGTCAGGTAGCAATCACTGAAGCACAAACTGATATAAATCTCTAAATTTGTCTTGTTTTAAATATAGACATCAGGACACACTCCTCTGCAGCGACAGAGCGTTGTGTTGCAGTGCCAGTTTTACCGATCAGGACTACGATCGGCTTGAAGGCTTACCAAAATTAAAGAGCTCTTATGAAAAATCCAGGAGACGCCATGTCACAAACACCCACTTGGGACAGCAATGAACATCTGGGTTCACAGATATGGGCTCAAAGTTCATGCATCTGCACCACCAGGTCACTCGTGATCTATCCTGCTCCTCTGCTCTCCATATGCTAAAATTCTTCCACTTTATACTCAGGTTCATGAAGACATCCTCTCGTACCTTCAACTAACAGTACGTCATCATCAATCGAGTCAAAATCACTTATTTTTGGTTCAGTTTTAGTGAAGTTAGTGTTCGTTGTTTCCTCAGATGACCTGACCAGCTGATGGTTTATACCAAGAGACTAAAGATCCAAGCACAGGAGCTTTGTGGAGGAAAAGTCAAACTCTGTAAAGAATCTTACTGTAGAGTATCGTCGAGCCAAAGTAGATTTTTTGAGGCTTTTGTTTGCCCCATATTGTTATGTCGCCCCCAGATATCTCCCCCAGGGATGGAGCTCGCAAGTTCTTTTACTGGCACTCATATTTACTGGTGCCATGGGCCTCTAGCAACCCCACTTCAAAAAATCTGAACTATTCCTTTAAACCCTGAGCAGAACTGAACACACCAACACGTGTGATCCTTCAGTTTCCCCTGCTTTATACCAGTACTTATTTCTGTGTAATGTTTGTCTTTGGTTTTTGAAACACTGCTTCAGTTTTTTATTGGTGGAAAAACGTTTGCTCACACTCAAATCAATGATGATCCCTCTTGTCATTGCAGCGAGCTCTTTATATGCGTTTATTAACCTGCATTTATAAGCGAGTCATGTCTGCAGCGTCTGTCTCGTTGTTTTGTCCCTGACCTGCCTGTCCACGTCAGTACAGTTACACCAAGGACATCTATTATGACTCACATTATCCTCTGCTTCTTTGATAAATAATTGCTTTCATACTGATATCCCCTCATTTCCACTCATCCCCCAGTCATAGTTGCCAGGTCTGCTTATTATAAGCGACTTTGGGTTTCTTTTTTTGAAAAGCTACTTGTAAATATTGGCAGTTGCAGGTTGTGTTTTTTTGGGCTTGTTCCTAAAGTGCTCATTTGGGCTTGTTGTGCCCCCAAACCCAGGAGGGATCTGATGCTCACTCTACTACCAATTTTAACTTAATTCAGAAATTACACAAACTGTCTTGTCCCAAACACAAATGTAAATTTTACTGTAAAAAGGGGCGAAAATGATGTTTCCACGAAAACGAAATTGATACAGCCAGAATCAAATTTATTTCTAATGTAGCTGTTACTGTTTTTACCATAATAAAGCTGTAGAGGATCAACATAAAACTTAGATAAAAGCCTGACTATGTGTGTTTGGTTACAGAAATCAAGGTTAAGCATGGTACACACATAAAGATTATCGGGCAGGATTATCTTATGTCTTGTAAGATTATCCTGTCAGATCATCCTGTGGTCTGAGGTGTGTTAAGAGTGAATTTGTCCCGATAATTGGCTCAGAAATGGGTCAGGGTCGACAATCGTAAATATTAAACTTGTCCAATATTTACGACCAAAAATCTTCATGTGTGTGGGGAAGGCCAACGACTCCCAAGTCATGACTCCGTGAATTGTGACGTGGACCTGAATGTAGCCAATCAAGAAGTGAGCCGACTGAGGAACAAGGAAGCAGGCGTAAATAAAAACAAGCACGGCCGACCTGAAACATAAACATAAAGTTTGGTGGACTGAAGAAATGGAGGACCAGCTCACGTGTTCACAAAGTCTACAGGATTTTTCCACAGTCTTCTGTTTTATTTAGTTCCTGATTTTCCACCAAAAATAGTCTCACAAGTCCTCTCCCATGTTGTGTGTTGTGTTTCCCAGTTTTTGCCATAGACAATGTTCATGGTTGTTGCTATGCTTCTTCTTTTTCGTTTTTGTTAGATCACGTTTAATCATATGAGATTTCTGGCTTTGAGGACTAGATTCTAGATTCGGTGGTGGGACAGAATGGTTATGCGTGTTGTGTGTTGTGTTGAGATTATCGGGGCACACCATACACAGTACGATCAAAAGTGTTCAGTGCCTGATTTTTTATCTTTATGTATGGGGTCCCTTACAGATCCTGGACCCCGCTTTAGACAGTATGTTTAGTGATAACAGAGTTATAAATAACAGGAGCCCTTCCCTTCACTTCTGTATTAAGAAAAGGATGTTCTACCTCTAAACAGAAGAATTTAAGAGACAAATACTAAAAAATGGTGCTGTGAAATTGTAGATAATGTAGATGGAAATCAAAACACACTTTATGTAGATTTCTCATTAAAAAAGCAATATATCACGTTAGAAAAACTAAATTTTCTGGAGGCTGCTTGTTTTTGGCTTGCTTTTATTAACCCTGTTGCTTATTTCAGCAGTAAAATCTGGCAACACTGCCCCCAGTCCCCATTTTACACCACTAGATGGCGACGTCCCCAAACTCAAACCGCCTCTCCAAAACGGAAAACTTCTCTGCCTCGGAGACACAAAGCCCGTGACATCATCTGCGGAGGGACAGAGGGTGTGCGAAGGACAAATGTCTTGAATTGCATTACATCATTCTTCACTAATATGATAATATATCTGGAGCGCCGAGAGCCGTGCCAAGCATGAGAGGGGCCATAATCCGCACAACGACCGCCGAACAAGGGGATGAAATGGAAGTGGAGGTGGTGGAGGAAGGAGGAGGGGAGGGGGTTTGGTGGGGGTCCGCTGGAGTCGGGAGTGCGGGAGCTGAAGGTTATTCCAGACATTTTTCCTCAATGAGAGCGGGAGGAGCGAGGAGACGATAATCACTATTACACACAAGGAAAGATGAGGGGAACAGGGAGAGGGGGGGCTAATGCTTCCTGTCTTTCCCCTGTCCTTGCCTTTTTTCCCCCTGTCATATCGGTTATTTCTTTTTCTCGCGTTTGCTCATTTTTTTAGACATTTAGAGGAGAAAGGAGAGGAATGTTAGAAATGAGAGGAGAGTAAGTAAAGGAGTGAGGAGTTGGAGGGAGTTTTAAAGAAGGAAAAGTGACCAAAGAGTGGATTTGAGAGAGAAAAGTAACGGATGTTAGGAGGGACAGTATGAAGAGGATGTTTTAAAGAGGAGAGAAGTACCTGCACAAAGGATTTTATGAGGAAAAGGGAGAGAATTAAGCAGGAAAACAGGAGGAAGAAGGACAGGAGCTGCTCATAGGTGGTTTCCCAATCAGCCAAAAGTAGCCCACAGTATTTCCTGAAACCTCTCATGGTGCGTTTCATTTACCTCAGAGCTGGGATTTTGGAATTACATCACATCCCAGTAACCAGCTGGTAAAGTCGAAGTACCTGAAAGACATCCTACTTCTCCTCCAAAGGGGCATTCCCAGTGATGCATCTAATATGAAGCCCCATCTTCCAAGATCAAATGCAAGCACCACAAGGCCGAGGTGCCCGACTACTGCTCTGCAGAGACACAAAACAAACTTTGTTATTCTTTCTTGAGTCACTGAGAAACAGCCTGTTGTATTTGAAAGGATGGCCCAATTCTGATGAAGTTGAGACATTGTGTTAGACATAAATAAATAAAGTACAATGATTTGCAAGTCCCCTTTCTACCTATATCCAATTTAATATACCCCAGAGGCAAACTTTTTATATTCAAACTATATTCAGTTTGATAAACTTTTATACAAATATTCACTCATTTTGAATTCAATGCCTCCAACAGATTCCCAAAAAGCTGGGACAGGGGCATATTTACTATAGTGTTAGATCACCTTTCCTTATAAAAACACTCAATAAGTGTTTGTGAACTGAGGACACTAACTTTTGAAGTTTTGTCGGTGGAATTCTTTCTCATTCTTGCTTGATCTATGACTTCAGTTACTCAACAGTCCAACAGACTCTGTTGTCTTATTTTGTGCTAAAGCCACGCTGTTGAAACAAGAGCAGAATGTGTCTTCATTGTCTTGCTGAAATAAGCAGGGACATCCCTGAAAAAGACGTCTCCAAAACCTGTGTGTACCCTTCAGCATTAACAGTGTCTTCACAGATGTGCAGGTAACCCATGTCATGAGCACTCACACCCCCATACCATCACAGATGCTGACTTTTGCCTTGATAACAGTCTGGATGGTCCTTTTCCTCTTCAGTTCTCTGCACGAACAGACATCAGGATTGTAACTAAAGACAAAAAAAGAGCATTTGCTGCTGTTCGTATGAAAGCCTTGTCCTCTTTTATTTTTTTTAATACTGTGGAAAAATAATTACATACATTTTAAAAAGAAACAACAAACAGTAACATGAAAATAAAGGAACATTTTGATAATATCTTGTTCATTTTGTACAGTTTTTTCTTGATTAAAAGAGATAAAATAAAGTACACAGCCCCATATGAAGATAATACACACTATGGTTAAAAATAAAGTGATTGAGATTATCTGAACACCTACAGCGTCCTTCTCTCACCTGCATGCATGCCTCCACTTCAGACATTTTGAGTGCAGTATGGATGCCCTCTCACTGTATTTATCATCGCCTGCATATGCTGAGAGACACGGAGCTGAACATTCATTAATCCTGCTCTCTGGTGCAGATGTTTGAGCGAGTAGACACGCTCAGCAGCTGGAGGGGGGAAGAGAGGACTGACTTGTCTCCTTCATTGTGCCCTTAGGCCATTAAATGTCTCCTTCACTCTGTTGTAACAGCTGTGCTGCTTCATATCAGGGTTTGACTGATTTATTCGTATGGACAATATCAGGATCTTTAAACTATTTATTTAAACATTTAAGGATAATTCGGTTGATATTTGTCTTCATGTCATGTCTGGACGGCGTATCACGCCCCTTTCACACCTAAAATTAGGTGACTCAGTTTGTTTTGGGGGTGAAGAAGTAACATTTTATTTTTCACTTGGTGCCTATCGTTTGTACTATGACCCAGAAACACACACGCTTGAAGCAATAATGAAGGTCGTTTTTAAAACCACATACTATACTAGCAGTAGGTACTGATTTTGCCAAAATCCAGTTTGCAAACATTTGTGAAATCTGCAGTGTGACAAAAATGCCTGGATGTTTTACTTCTATGGGAAAAATTAGCATTATGCATCAGACCAGTCTACCTCACATACTTTTACACATAACGTAAAACGCCAGGAGTCAAAATGGCTGACAGCTAGCCTTAGCGATATTAGCATTAGCATTGATCTGTTGAATCAAACTTAATAACGTTAAATTTAGTCCTTTCATGGATGTTGCACATTTCTAATGTTCGTGGTGAAAATCATCCATCCGTTATCTACACTGCTTACCCTCTTTGGGGTCACGGGAACCGGAGCCTATCCCAGCTGACATTGGGCAAGAGACGGGTACACCCTGAAATGGTCGCCAGCCAATTGCAGGGCAACATAGAGAGACAGACAACCATTCACTGTCACACTCATACCTAAGGGCAGTTTGGAGTCACCAATCAACCTAACTAATGAGCATGTTTTTGGTCTGTTGGAAGAAGCCAGGGTGCCCACACATGCACATGGAGAACATGCAAACTCCAGAAAGGCCCTGACCGACACGGGGATCAAACTAGTGATCTTCTTGTTCTGAGGCATGTGCTGCGCCACCGTGCCAACTTTAGTGAAAATCCTGAAAAAAACAAATAAATTATTAGAGTTTGACATTAATATAGCAGCACTAGCCGTTAGCAAATCTAATGTTCACTTTTATTTTTATGACCCGAAACAGAAACTGGCTAAATTATTGGACTGGGGGGAAAGCACACTGCTCTATTTTCATAAACGAAAGAAACTTAAATATTTATATTTGTCCCTTATAGTTTTTGTATTGTTGAAATAGTTACTCCGGTCAAAACCTTAGCCAGCAGGTGGCAGCAGTGAGCCTTATTCGATAGTTGCCACCTGCTGGAAAACCAAAAGAAGAGGAATCAGCTCAACTGGATGTAGCATGCCACAAAATAACAGCTGTGCATGATTGTGTATGCAGCTGAGTACTGTTTGATATGTCTGATTGGCCTCCAATGTTATATGACAAAATTTTGAGATTTAAGGGGAGTAATTAATACCAAAAATACTTCTGAAAGTATTGATACTTAGATACTTCCTTCCCTACTTCTAACAGGGACTACAAAAATGGCTGAGGAACCAAATGCAATCATTTGATTGTTTTTTAATAAACATGATGGCCACATTGATTAAGAGGTGATCCAAAAACACATTCAACAGTCTCAGAGAATTTCAGTCCAGGGATCCAGCCTGATGCTAACGTCCTGGTTGGCCTACAAAAATGCGACATCCATGCACCACTCAGTGAAGTCCACACTTCCTAAAAAATGATTAGTCAAACCCTGATCTCTCCATTTAGCCATCTACACATTTCCATTCCAGTTTCATGAGAGGAAAACTGTAACACACATGAACACACACATGCATGTTCACAGATGGATGCATGGAGCACATGTGTGACCACAAGCTTAAAGCACACACACAAGCACACTGACACAACAACGCTAGAACACAAATGGCTGCTGCATGTTTGTTTCCTTGGTCACATTTTTTTAGGGCTCACTGAAAACTCAAGAAAGGTAAAAATGAAGAGCAAGCTGCTTGAGTCTGTTTGTCGGGGATGGAGCAGCACAGCACCGATCAGTGCTGCAGGTCTGGCCTGGTTTGGCCTAATTGAGGCAGAGTTATGACTATTTGTGGCCTGGCTGAGGATGGATCTGGACACGGAATAACAAATTGCCCTTTTTTCAGCTGAGTTGATTCATTAAACCATCTGAGTAGGATGCAAAACTGACAGAAAAGCTGAAACATTACAATTTTGACTTTAGCTGTTTCTTTAATTGGTGATGAAACACCACAAATAATTCTTAGATGATTGGAAAGACCACCATGGATGATATCATGAGCTGGTGTAGCTTTTTCTTCTGGAAATACAGACCACCAAAAGTACAAACATCAGAGCAAGATGCTTCTAGCTTCTCCAAACAGTAAAATAATCAAATTTGTTAGCACTGGTTTACTTTACTTTTATTTAATCATGAAGGTGTCCCCAATTGGCTCCCTTGTTAAGTAGAAGTTACCATGATATCCTTCTGCTTTTACTTATTTTTGAGCACACAGTTGTAAAGTGTTTCGAGCTAAGCCTCAGGCCTGTTTCACACTGGATGCCTTTTACTTGCGTGACGGCAGTGGTACGGACTGGAAGCCATATTTACCTTAATCCAGCTGGTATGTACAGCCGTGCAAAAAAATCAGGACGCTCAAATGAGGACAAAGTGCTGTTAAAATTAGCACTGTCAGAAATGAACAACAAATACAACGGCAGAATATGTCGCCGCATTCATGCTGCAGATTAAGGACACCAACAACTGTAATTTTAATTTAATTTTTGCCCCACTTTTTACAGTAACATTTACATTTGTGTTTGGAGTGGGACAAAATAGTTTGTGTAACTTCTGTATTGAGTTTATATTGGTAGTAGAGTGAGCATCAGATCCCTCCTGTTTGAAGGCAACCCACAACTGCCAATATATACAAGCAACTTTTCCAAAAAAGAAGCCCAAAGTCGCCTATAATTAGCAGACCTGGCAACAATCTGCGGTGCCTGGTGTGAAAGCTGTGGTGGCACTCGATGGAGTTGCCTGCAAACAAAATGCTTCCAGTGAGAAATAGGCTTAAGACTCACAGACAGGGTTACTCAATGAAGCAGTTTAGATTATTAAAACACAAACTAGAGCTAAAAACAAGTTTTGTATGAGAATAATATTCCAAACATGTTCAGCCCCTAACTTTGCATTAAAATACTTGGTTATAGATCATTTATATGCTCCCAGATCACCTTCAAAACTGCGTATTTTTCCCACCCCTAAACCAAATTCAGGCATCTGCTCTGCATTATTGACATTTATAGTGTCTTCAATATGATTAAGTGTCTCTGCTGACAACACACCATAAACACTGAGGTGATAATGACAGAGCACCTGGATGGCCTGGCTGTGTTTTTGTTGGCCTCCGCGCACCCTTGATGTCAAATTTTCTCATTCTACACAAGGTCAAGATGACATTTCAAGTCAGCTGCAAAATACTGCGTGGCCACAACTCTGTAAAATGGTTGTAAAGTGGTAATAGTATGCAGCGCTGAGGCTGTGATAACCATATAAATTTAAAAGGGCGCTCCATCTGCCATTCTTCTCTCCATAACTACGGAGAAGCTCCGTATAGTGACCTTGGAGCTACAAGGTTTCATCTCGTATTCTAATCAGGATTGGCGTGGCTCGGCTTTCCTTTCAGAGAGTGTTTATTCAAAATAGGGGCAATAAATAGTGTTTTTACTGCCCCATGGCACAGAATTACCATAATATACTGTACATTGTGAGGGGTTGATAGGGTGGCTGATAAATATAAAGACCCGATGATTACCAGTGGAGGTGCTGAGAGTTCTGGCTCCACTTTGCAGCCTCTGGTCTTTTATGAAGCACCATGTCATTTGATATAATTTTAACTGCTTTAAAATGTATAGTAGAAAGGAAATTGTGGACTCTCTGTTACACTAAGTCCTGCTTTACTTTGATGACTCGATAAAGCACACTGAATAAAATGTTGAAGCAATTCCTGGTGGCAGCCAAAACAGGTTTAAGGTGTTTTATTTATCCATCCCTTATTATCTATAGTGCTTTCCCCTGACACGATTGTGGAGAGGCTGGAGCCTATCCCAGCAGACACTGGGTGCCCAGTGTCTGCTGGTTGACAGCCAATCATAGGGCTGACAAATGGCATAAGTGCAATATAGAGTCATCAATTGATCATGATGGGGATGAAAAAAAATGATACACCATAGTATCATGACATTTGACATAGCTATAGTATATTGATTAATGGGCTCCAAGTTTATGTATTTTTTATTGTATTAATTTCCAACTTAATAAAGCTTTTGGGTCTATAGAAATAAAAGTCTACACAATGGTGTTATCGTGCCATTTCCAGGTGAGGTCAGCAGAGGTGACGTTCTTTGTGCAGGAGAGAGTTAATAAACAAACATGGCAGCACAGGAGAAAGCAAAAAAGAAATGCACTGTCTGCATTTAAATCCATTGAATGGACTCATTTTGAATTTTTAAAGGGACATAGAGATAGACATGACACACAGGTTTGTAAGGGGTGATGCATTTGAATCAAGTACTGTGGAAATATGGCTCACCTCACTTTGCCTCATCCAGGGAAAGCAAAAGCTAATGCTAAGCTAACCCGCTGAAGCTGCCTCTCAGGTCTGAGCAAGCAGAAAAAATAGGACAATTCTTTTGCTACATGCTGGTTGGAGCCCAGGTATGTGCCTCCATCTCTGCATTGTTTCACAGGCACAGCAGTAGCCTACAGTGCGGTGAAGATAAAAGATGAAGATAAGTTGAGTACCGGAAGGTGGTTGCATTAAACTGTGGCTTGTGGACATCAGTCTGGGAGTTTTTCTGTTGTTTTTAATAAAACTGAAGAGACGTGAACATACTGAGATAGGTTTCTTATTAAATCTAACAGCAGGGTGCTGGTTTGACAGAGTAGTAAGCAATCAGGCATGTCCCATATCTGTTTCTGCTGACCCTGGGGCCCATTTGCAAAGTGTTCTCCCCTCCTCTCCTTTACCCCCTTTCACAAGCCCATCCACTGTCTCTCTCCATCAATTAAGACATACCATGCCCAAAAAATATGCTTAAAAAAATCAGTTGTATTTTTTCTTTTTGGATGAAATTGCAGTCTTGAAAAGGTTAAAAATCCCATTTTACTGAATTGTTCTGTACACAAAACTTTGCACTTCGTAACATATTAAGAATTAAAATAAAATCAAATTGCGACTCCTGTATTGTGACAATGTATCTCAGGGATCACTGGTGATTGGACTCTAGGAGGAAACAAAAGTACCTGGAAAAAACCCATGTATATGCAGGGACAACCTGCAAACTCCACACAAGAAAGCCCCCACCCAACCATGGAGTTGCATCAATAACCCTCTTGTTGTAAGGCCAAAGGAATAACTGCAGCACCTCCACGCAGCCAGATGTATTAAATTCAATTAAAGAAATTCAGTAAAATAATCTTATTAGTGATAAATTGTAACAATTAAGTAAGTGCCGATAGAGGGTAGGCGTGACATTTTCTCAAACAAAGCATCTGTGAAGGAAATATAGAAATAAATATTATGTTATAAAAGCTTAAAATGGAGTGCTTTGAATTATTACGTTAATGTTTAAAAGTGGGACATTATGTTGGTAAAGCTTCAAGTTCTGCTCATTCTCAACATCTTTTTAGAGTTTGATATAAATTTTAATATTTGATAAACTTTATATTTCAACCAAAGTTCAGTGATAACAACATGGATGGTAAAGTCTAGACAGCATTTGGGTTTTTGACATCAGCATGATACTCATTTTCACCACCACGAACTGTTTATTCTTGACGCTCTAATCCAGGCTAAGATGTGGGTCGATGGACATCATTAAAATGGAAACTTGTACAGAGGCTGCATCAGTAGAGTTTTGAGTAGAGAAGCATTATTTTTACGGTTGATATTATGAGCCCATGCGGTAAATTTCAAATCACACGTACCAAAGCAGACACAATTTAAGGAAACAGACAAAAAATGCCACCAAATTTTCTGTTGCACTGAACAAACCAGCACACTTACATATAAATGTACAAAGTACCATATGAGCTAGATTGAACCGTTTGTACCTTCATTTTGATATGTTAGACAACGTTTGAACCCTCTCGTTGCTTACAAAGTTCTCAGCGGAGCTCAAAGTGAGCTGCTTCTTGATCTCCATCCACCATTTTGAATGTCGTCCACGTTTGACAAAGGCAGTCCAGTCAGAAGACTGGAAGTCAAAGAAAGAGTTTCACGCCAAACAGAGAAATCCATTCAGCACAATACTGGATATTCATCAATTTGGGAAGAAGCTCTTCAAAAATTTTCTAATTTAAGTCTACGCAGCAAACATCATCCATCACTTTTTGAAGAAACGTCGCCACATACACGTTAAAAAGTGAGTTTCACCCAAAAATGCTGAACCTTTGGTCCACAACTCCTTATAAAAATACTATAAAATGTTTCTGAATGCCTTTTTCTCATATGTTTCGGTATAAATATGGAAAAAAGAAATCTACACTACTGTGCAAGTGAGAGAAACAAATGACACTTGAGGGCAGGGGAGGTATCTTTTTGTACAAATTGCAGAAATTTGCCGAATGAGAAAGCACTCCCGTCACACCTCGTTCACAAACACCAGACAGCAATGACCTCAAGAGGTGACGTTAAGAAATGCATCGTGATGATAAAAAATGACAGACGAGGAGGAGAACGAGCTCAGAGATGCTTGCTACCACTCCTTTTCTCCCCTCTCAGATGTACAAAACCTCTTTGTCCAGAGCTTCATATCGTCCACTTTTACAAAAAGGAGACACACTTGTATAGTTCGTGTGTGTTGGCACATAAGCATTGGCACTCCGGTCACTAACTACACTCCTTACAGAAACTCTGTCCCACTTATTCAAGGTAGATCTCGTAAGCACTGGGCAGGTTAAAGTGAGGAAAAGGATCAAAAAGTGCCATTTTTTTTTTTTTTTTGTCCAAGCTGCCCTGTTGCTGCGTTACATATAAACAAAGAAGTCTGTTTAGATCTGTGTGTGTTGTTGCTGTCTGTTAAAGTCAGAGTGTTGGAGGTCACTGTACTGCATCACACTGTTTGGTTTGTACAAAGGAATGACTTCAGGATGACCCAAATCTCCATTTGCACGTATTTACAGAGATGGGTTTGGGAGGGAGATGTGATGCAGGGAGATGATCCAAAAGCAGTTTTAGGAAGCAGAGAATAAAAACCGGCTCCTCCGTCAGCTCCTTTTCTTCATTTCTTCAAAGTGCTCTATTTCTCCTTTTGTCTCATGATTAGGGATGGGAATCAAAATAAAACAATTCCAGTCAAGAATCAATAACAACTTTCAAGGAATTGATATGCTTAACAATTCCCTTATCAATTCCTCCACTTTGTTCAGCATGCCTTGCATTTCAAGGACGCCATGCTCTCATCAGAGGTGGTCAGCAGAAATAAAATGGGAGAAGCCAAAGATGTGATCATGGCAGACAGATGTGATCAAAACTGTGGCTTAATTTGGCTCTGACCGCTACGTGTTCGTGTGATACCAAGCATATGAGGTATGGCTATTAAATAATAAGACTGAGCTTATGAGGAGAAAACCACGTGGCTCTCAGTCTTTACGTCTAGTTAACCACTAGCTACTGATTGAAGTGCCCGTTTTTTTGCTTTGGCGCCTGAAATGACATGTTGAGCAATGCATCAACTTGACATTTTTTTGTGAAATTAAACAAATCAGCGTTCACTAAGGTGCATCTGAATGACACAAAGGATTTCCTGAAGGCGGAGAGGATGTCCAAGACGATGAACATCCTGGGTGCCCACGCACATCAAAAACTTCTGAAATCATTCAACAAATTGACCAAGTCTGAAATGAATGAAAGCAGAAATGGTTTCCAATGATGAAGAGACAGTTCAAAAAGTTGACAAAGTTGTCCCAAAACTTCTGACTCCTGATCAAAAGGAGAAACTCAACAAATTTGTGGAGACATTTTTGAACAAACTGAAGGAAACCCAGAGAAGACATGCGATGAAACTTGGATCTTCCAAAATATTCCAATAGTTAGTCCTTTAAAAACACCATCGTCACGAAGAATGAAGAAAGCATGACACAGCAAGTCTAAACTCAAGACCATGTTGATGTTTTTTTTGACTCTAAGGGGGTCATTTTGGAGGAGGGGGTTCCAGGAGGGTCAACAGTAAATCAACATGATTACTAGCAAGCTCGAGAAAAACTGGGAGAAAAAGTCTGCAGACAGAGACCTCAGCTGTGGAGAAATGGTTCATTCTTCATTGAGACCACACTCCAGCTCACACTGTGGTCTTGGTAAAGCAGTTTCTGTCCCACAAACAAAACAAAGAGCTGATCACCTGCCATATTTACCTAATCAGCACCATGTGACTTTCTCCTAAGATCAAATCTGTGCTCAGAGGAACAGGTTTGAAGTCAGAAGTTAAGAAAGAACCACAGAGGTTCTGAGATAACTGTCTGAAGAAGACCTGCCGCACTGCTCCGATCAGTGAAAACCTGAATGCAGCGATGTGTTGATGCAGGAGGAGAAAGACTGGATTACAGCATTAGTCTTGTATTTTAATAGCCATACCTCGTACATTTATTCCGAACAGAAGTAAATATCAGAAGTGACATATGTTTGTGGTTGTTGCCTCTGAAAGGCTGTGATGGTCAACAAGGATTCACTTAGAAAATCCAGGTATCAACAAGGGAATCGTTAAAGAATCAGATTGATAATGGCATCGGTATCAATACAATCTTATCAATTCCCATCCGTACTAATGATTGTGGCTCTCGCTGTTGCTTTTGTAGGAGCAAAAACTCTGCATGCAACAGATGGTCTACACAAACTCATGTGTTGTATGTATTGCTGCTAACTGTGTCGATGTGAAGCTGCTGATGTGCGGTGTTGAGGTGTCTCAAAGGTTCAAAAATGAACCGTATCCCATGCACTGGAGGCTATGGAAAGAAAAAAAGGTTTTTTTATGATTGTTCTTTTATATTTATGTCTGTTGAATGTTTTTAAGTACTGCTGTTGGATGGAGCAAGGGTGTGAGTGTGCTCCTCAAACATGAGTCTGCATCCGCTGTGTGTGTCTTTGGGAATAGTCAGAAGGCGGAGATGAGTAAGAGAAACGAGTGGAGGTTCCATACTGCCCGAGTCCCGCTTCAGGACTCTGCTGTCCAGGCCCTGGACCAGGCCCTGGCCCCGGCCCGGTCCCTTGACCTGTTGGATACATCTCATAAGCCGGCCCTTCCTCTATAGGCGGAGCAAAACCCATGCGGTAGCTGGAGTACTGGGAGGGGTATCCGTAGTTGTCATAAGCCAGCTGGGTGTTGCTGTCCAGAAGGCCGCAGTCTCCAGGGTAGTCTCCAGGCGACTGCAGAGCAGGGTTTGGAGGTGCTTGTTGGCTCTGTGCCACCCTGGTGAAGGTGTTGAAGTGTGCGTAGGTGGCGTGGGACATCCTGGAAGGCGGGCGGGGGTCGTAGCAGCCTGCTCTAGAGCCTGGCACTGCGCTGGGGGGCACAGCACCGCTGGCTGCAGCAGGAGGACCGCTGGAGGTGGCGCCAGTTGGTCCGCTGTTTGAGTTTGGGGAGCGAAACTCTCCCTGGTAGTGGACGGCTCGGGACTGGGGGCGCGCCTCGTCGTGGGTGGTGGCTCGAACGTTGTAGTAGCCATTGGTTGGATCCTGTGGGTAGAAAAACGGGTGTTAGTCCATCAAGTATGCCTAAAGTGTCCTCTTTTTTGGACACAGTCTCTGAATTTTAATGGTTATATCAGAGCTTTGATGCTTTGTCAAACAAAAACAAGCACCTTTTGTAACTCTGTGTCCACTTTTTGGACCATTGACACCCCCATTATAGAATGTTGCACCGTTAAGACATGCAATGTACAATTTTAAGAAATCAATCAGCACACCAGGCTTCAAAATTATACCTTACACCGTTATTTATAGCACAGAACCATTTTCCCAATTTGGGCAGATGCATGCACTTTTTCAAGCAAACACCAGGGGCAGTGTTGAGGCTTCTAAAGAACATAATAAGGAATACGTGTCACTGATATGGTCTGTGTATGCAGACATGGTTTTGAAGGGAAAATTGCAACTAGTGAGCCGAAACTTTATGGCTTGTTATTTGCTCAGATGAATCTTATTAACTCTGCAAAGGAGGTTACGTTTTTGCTGGTGTATGTTTGTTTGTTAGCAAGATTACACAAAAACTACTGGACTGATTTTGCTGAAATTTTCAGGAAATGTTGGTAATGGCCCAATTTAGAAATGATTAGATTCTGGTGGTGATCTAGATAACTGCCATTAGCGAGCAAATTGTTTTTTTCAATAACTGTCCAACTAATGATGATATCAACATGATTCTGAGAGCTCGGTGTGGGTTTTCAGGGTCATGAATCATATTATGATGGTAACTTTATCATGGAACTATTTCTTATAGATGTAACAGCAATATGTGAGCTACCTTGGCGGAGGTTTGCGCTCTCCGAGTGCTTTCTAGCTTAAGTCTTAAACTGACCCTACACAAAAATAAAAATACATTCAAATCAATATTGCTGTTAGTCAATGACATGTCCCAGACCATGAAATCCAGGAAAATGAATCCCCATTGACTCTTTAAAGGGATACTTCAGGTTTTTTGAAGTGTGGTTGTGTGAGGTATATAGCATGAGCCTTTACATGGGCCACAGTGTCTCAGCTAAGTTCTCTCTCTGTTCAGAAATCTTGGGACAGATGCTAATGCTATACATTGCTGTACATGCTGCCAATTTCTCTGCGCAAAAGAATTGTGGGGAAAAAACAAGCAAAAAAATAAGCGCGCTGGGCCATCACACACTACAGTTTGTTTACATCTGCTTAATTTTCCACATCCAAGCTGCTTTGATTTGGCACTATTTTGAGGCATGGCACCTAAATATGTGCATAAGTCTGTGCTTGAGTTTTAACACAATGAAAGGACAGAACCACTGCACTATCATGAAAAATCTTCTCATTACTTCAAATGATGAACCTAAGGAAAGACAAGGGACCATTAATTGTCACTTTAAATGGACAAAAACCGGAGTTAATGAAATATGTAATGACTGTGCACCATGCATGACCCAAAGCTCATAATGCACCTTCAGCTCGTACTCCTCCCTGGACTCGCCCTCGCTGCGGATGTCCTGCTTCAGGTCCATGTCGTCTTTGAACGGCTGAGTGGAGGGAGAGAGGGAAACAGAGGGCAGAAACTAAACCATCAAACAACGAAACACACACACGGAAAGAGGGAGGGTGAGAAAAAGGAAAGGAGAAGGAAAGAGAGGGAGGGGAGAGGAAAACAGAGTTTCAGGTTTTTCATCCCAAGAGAGAGGAAGACGAAAAACGATTGGTGGGCGGAAACGTGGCCTTGGTTTCAATTCGGAACCACTTTGCTTGAGTTTCCAAAGCGTGGATGTTTTCCTGTGTTTCAGGAAGTGTGTGTTTGTCTCTGTGTATTCATGTACAGTAATGCACACTGGAAGAGTGAGAATGGCTGTGTCTATGTAGTGGAATATCTCTCTACAGCATCTCCTGTTAGTGTGTAGTTTTAAATGAGGGAGTGTGCTTATGTATTTGTTTTTATTTGACTTTAAAGTGTGTGCTCCTCTCCTGCCATGTCCTGTGGCCTTTGTATTGATGTCTCTATACATTTAAGGCCATTGACCCATACGCCTCCTCTCCTCGGCCCCTGGGTGACTCAGATATGGGCGTCTACTCACGGAGTACATGGCCTTGACCATCCGGGTTGCCGTGGAGACATCGGCCGCCTCCTCCTCCAGGCTGTGGGTTTCTTTGTTGACCGTCTCTACCTTGATGTCCGGTTTACCGAGGGTGACACCTCGCCGGCCTGGAAAAGAAACACAACCTCTGGTCAAAATGGAGATCAGGTTCAGGATAATTACTGATTCATTTCACAGTTTGCTTGAAAAGCACAATTAAATCCATAACAGCAATAAAAAAAATACTACAGTCACTGTTTTTGTTGTGCAGAATACTGTTTCAAAGCTAGAATTATCTTAATATTTTTAGCTGACAACACACAAGATGAATCTTTCAAATCTTAACTGATTTAAAAAATCTTTGTGAGCACAGACTTTAGGACAGTTTAGACAGATAACCCAGATCCCAATGAAGTTGGCACATTGTGTAAAAAGTAAATGAAAACAGAATATGATTTTTAAATCTTTTTAACACTCAATAACCATTTGGGATATGAGGGCACTAATTGTTGTAACATGAGCAGAATGTGTTTTGACATTGTCTAAATGAAATAAGAAGGGACATTCCTGGAAAAAATGTCTCCTGGATGGCAGCATATGTTGCTCCATGAGCTATATCTACCTTTCTACATTAATGGAGCCTTCACAGATGTTCAGGTTACCCATGCCATGGGCACTAACACACCCCCATACCATCACGGATGCTGTCTTTTGACCTTTGCTAACATTCTGGATAGTCCTTTTCCTCTTTAGCCTGGAGGACACCACGTCCATGATGTCCAAAAACAGTCTGAAATGTGGACTCAGACCACAGCAGACTTTTCCACTTTGCCTTTTTGGTAGAGTTTGACCTTGACCTTGTAGATGCAGAGATGAACTGTGTTAACTGACAGTGGTTTTCTGAAGTGTTCCTGAGCCCACGTGGTGATATCCTTTACAGAATGATGCTGCTTTATAATACAATTCTGAGGTGATGAAGGTCACGAGCACTCAATGTTGGTTAATGGGCTTGCTGTTTAAGTGCAAAGATTTCTTCAGATGCTCTGAATCTTTTCTTATTATTATGGAATGAAGAAGATGAAATCCCTGAATACCTTGCAATTTTACACTGAGAAATGTTCTTAAACTGTTGGACTATTTGCTCACACAGTTTTTTACAAAGTGGTGAACTTTGCTTTCACTCTTGCTTGTGAATTACTGAGCGTTTCAGGGATGCTCTTTTACAACCAGTCATGACACTCCGGATTAGTGTAAATAGTCGAATTAAACGGTTCACCTGTGGATGTTCAGAACAGGTGTGTTGTTTTTTTCAGGATTTTTGGAATGTAATGCAGGCATCAAATTCAAAATAAGTGAATATTTGCAACAAAATCAACAAAGATGATCAGTTTTTACCATTAAATATGTTGTCTTTGTAGTGTATTCAGTTGAATGTAAGTCAAAAAGGACAAGCAAATCATTGTATTTTATTTTTGCTTATGTTTTACACAATGTCCCAACTCCATTGGAATTGGAGTTTGTATGGTGTCATACTCAATACAGGGTATCAGAGCGAGTGGACTCACAATCATGAGAGCAAACCTAAACAGAATCAGCTGACCGGTGTTTTGGTAGAGCATTGCACACCAACATACAAGTATGAATACTGAGGACGGCAGGGGCAAAGCAGATTTGATGCAGAAACATAAACCAGGTGTTTAACTCATGCAGGATTATCCTTTTTTCATGTAATAACAAAAAACAAAATACACCCGTATCAGACAGTGAAAAAAACGTGAATCCACAGCACGTTTGAGGCCTGCACCTTGTTAGTGTATTTCAATGAGCTGGCAAATTTATATGTTTGTCTCATATTTGAATTAGTGCCAGAGTCACTTTTACATAAAAGTCACGGCGGCAATCTTATTAACCTTGTAATGTGACACAAGTCTGAATTGAGTGCTGTCAAATTAACATAAAGTCTGCAGCGGCACAAGGTTAAATATGCACAGGTAGAGATTAAACAAGTTTAATGTCATTTCATTAAAAGGCTTTCATTTCAATTAGTCTTCTCCATCACAGCCAAAATGGGACTTTTAGGGCATGAAAACATTTATATTTCCAGGTTAAACACTACCTCATGTAACCCTCTTTTTGAGAGCTGATAAATCCTCAGCACCGAGCAGTCAGTGTAACCCTCAAATGGTGTTAGGGTCGGTGGGACTTGTGTTTAATGCTTATCAAAAGAAAGTCCTTCAATCGTTCATCTATTAACTCCAAACTCACTGACTTTGCATCACTTTCTATTCAGAATATGCACAAAATATTTGCCAAAGAATCTGTCAGAGTTGGTTTAAGAGGTCAAAAAACTATAAAATGGCTGAACACGTTTAGAATAACCTAAAAGTCCCTTTTTATCTTAAACTCTTCTTAAGATATATATTTATATTATTGTCCTTTCTCCGTCTTTTTTTCATATATATTTCTGTGCTTTGATGAATGAACTATAACACTATATTGGCGTATTATTTACGTTCATCAAGCGATATTAATGTTTAAGGGTATGTATTTAGGGTAGTTAATATCAACACAAAAGATAACTGTATACATTGGTTGTTTAAGAGATACAAATGTTGTCGATTGGATCCAAGGATGGCAGGGTTTCCACTTTTACTTATTCATTTTTTAATTGTATTTTATTTTTATTTATTTATTTTTGTATTCATTACTTTTTTGCTTTCTTCACCCATTGTTTCGACATAATGATGGCAAATTTTGTAGTTTGTTAATCTTGTAAATGTTCAATAAAATCTCTTGTTAAAAAAAAAAGAATTTGCACAAGAAATGTTTCACTGAACCCTTTTGCACACACCCTCTACTTTCGTTAATTTTCTATACCACTTATCCCTTTCAGGGTCACGGGGGGCTGGAGCCTATCCCAGATGTCATTGGGCAAAAGGCGGGGTTCACACTGAATTGGTCGCCAGACAATCACATGGCCACATGGAGAGACAGACCCTGTCCCTGTTTCCCCAAATATGAAATCTTCTCCTCTGTTTCCTCATGAGTTTGCTCCTCTTCTCTCTTCTCTGCTCAGTCGTTAATGATTGAATGATTGTCAGCTGATCTTTACAGATCACCCTGCTGATGGTGAAATTAATATGACTTTTCTGATTCATTTTGTCTGTTCCCGCCTTCTGTTCATTAGTTTGGCTGCAGCACAAACACTGGGTGTGCAAAGGATGAGACAGCGGTGTCACCATCATGTGGAAACTCTCTGTCTGCTACAACTACAACTACTGATGAGGGAAACGTGGAGCTTATTTGACGCCACTGTGCTATTCGGTCAATACATGAGTAAGCTGTCAAAAAGCTATTTGAGTCAGAAAACTACGGCTAGTTCAGATCTTAAAATTAACTTTTAATACTTAAGTATTTTAAAAAGCAGGTACCCCAACTTGAGTAAAAATTTGACTGAACAACTTTCACTTGTAATGGAGTAATATTTGACCAGAAGTATCTATACTTTCACTCAAGTAATAGAGTTGAGGACTTTGTCCACCACCGCTAACGATGCTATTTGTAGTGGCGTTACTGGTTATCAGTATTTGTATGAAATGTGCTGTATTATAAAGTTTGATTGATATGTAGACATACAGTTGTTATCTGTAAGTAAGAAAAACTTAAAATCATCCTCTTACAGCAGAAACCATAAAAGTAAAGTCTACGCCGTTAGGAGTTAAATTGAACAACAAATGAGCTCCGGCTCATCTGGAGCCTCCACAATGTTTGTTTGAGTCTCTATTTCTGAACGATATCTTCTCTGCTGTGGCGTTATCAGCTTTAAAGCAGAGAAAAAAATACTCTTATCCCTCGGAAAATCCCTCTGGGGACTCTGCCAGTCACCTTCATTGTCTCTCCCGCGTCTTTATTTGCAGAGGAAATGCTCGAAATTAAACAACTTACAGGCACCGCATGTTCCCTTTTCTCTCTCCGGTTTGCCTAAGTGTGGTTTGAGCTCATAAATGCTAATTGGATTGCCTGAGGCTATATAAATAACGTATAGAAATTCATAATTTAAACACTATTCAGCCTTAAATGCTCTTGTTCCTGCTCTGTTATTTATGTACCTTTATTTAGTGCAGGAGCGGAACATGTGTGCGATTTATTTTGAAAAATCATCCTACAATTGCATGTCAGTTGAGTGAAAAGAGGAACATGCAGTAGGCGTTTCGCGGCAGTTTGTCAAATTATATGAATATTCATTAATCTCATTTGAATAAAGAGCTATAACGCTGGCGCATGCTCCTTTCTTCAGACGTGTAGAGTGACGGATAGAAAGAGCAAAATGAAGACAGACAGACTGACAGACAGCACAGAGAGTTGGCGTGTGTGCACTCACTGCCTTTGCGTTGGCGGTAGAGGAAGAAGGCGAGCGGCAGCAGGAACATCAGCAGCAGGATGGAGGAGACCACCGTACCACCGGCGATAATTCCCACCGGAACAATATCTGAAACAAACAACAAGCAGAGCAGGGTCGGGGGGGGTTGAGGGACAGCTGCTGCCTCATTGTAACAGAGACCTGCGCTGTTCAAGCATAAAGCCTGTTGTGTCCTACAGTAGCTTAATGCTGGATCTCCGAGGGGCTGCTTGTGTTGATAAGGCATGCAACTCAGACGGGGGATAAAAACGTTGTTGGTGCACATGGAGGTGCAAATCCACACTCTCTCTCCTTCTCTGTGTGAGATGTTTTGCTAGATTTTCTGAAGCCTGAGAAATCTGACAGCTGAAAGAATAAGAGGCAGATAAGACTGACAGAGCATGAAGAAATCATTTTCTCAATGTAATGTGACGCAGCGAGCGCTCCGAATAAAACGCACAGCCAGCCAGAATGGACTCCTAACACTCTTATCTATCCTGTGTGTCCTCCAGCTGAGGCCACCGCCAAAAACGCTTTGCTCAAGGGCACTCCTGTTTGTAGCAGAGAGGAGAGCATCATTCACACAGGAACAGGAGGAGAGGGGCATTTTTCAACGTACACAAAAATATACTTCAATCGAAGGGAAAGCTGTTGTGAGACCAGATGAATGCATTTTATTTCTTTAATGCCAGAGCCTTTCTAAAGCTCTTGTGAGGAATTCTTCACCGCTTTAAAACCAGATTAAGAACGAGAAAGCCCAATACCAATGCATTTGGGACGTTGTCTTAAACATAAAAAATAACAGCACAATGATTTACTTATCCTTTTTGACCTATATTTGATTGAATAGACTACAAAGAAAAGATATTTAATGTTTATACTGATAAACTTCTTCGTTGTTTTTGTAAATTTTCACTCATTTTGAATTTGATGTCTACAACAATTTCCAAAAAAGCTGGGACAGGGGCAACAGAACATTCCACAGGTGAACAAAAGCTTAATCCACCATTGCAAGAAATTAGGGGATTTGATCACAGTCCACAATATAAGATAAAGACTCAGAGAATCTGGACAAATCTCTGCATGTAAGCAGCAAGGCCTTAAACCAACATCGATGCCTGTGACCTTCAATCCCTCAGGATTGCAATAAAAACTGATATTCTGTGAAGGATATCACCACGTGGGCTCAGGAACACTTCAGAAAACCATTGTCAGTTAACACAGTTCATCTCTACATCTACAAGGTCAAGGTCAAACTCTACCATGCAAAGACAAAGACAAATATCAACAACACCCAGAAACACCACCGGCTTCTATTGGCCGAGCTCATCTGAGATGGACTGAGGCAAAGTGGAAAAGTCTGCTGTTGTCTGAGTCCACATTTCAGACTGTTTTTGGACATCATGGACATGGTGTCCTCTGAGTTAAAGAGGAAAAGGACCATCCAGACTGTTATCAGAGCAAAGGTCAAAAGACAGCATCTGTGATGTTATGGGGTGTGAGCATTAATGGGTATCCTGCACATCGGTGAAGGCTCCATTAATGCTGAAAGGTACATATAAGGTTTTGGGGCAACTATGCTGCCATCAGGGACGTCCCTGCTTATTTCAGAGACAATGAAGACACATTCTGCTCGTGTTACAACAGCGGGGCTTCAGAGTGAAAGAGTGCGGGTACTAGACTGACCTGCTGCAGTCCACACCTGTCGCCCATTGAAAATGTGTGCAAAATACAACAGTGGAGACCCTGGATTGTTGAGGAGCTACAGTCGAACATCAAAAAAGAGTGTGAAAAAATTCCACCTACAAAGCTTCAACAACTACTGTCCTCAGCTCACAAACACCTAATGAGTGTTTTTAAAAGGAAAGGTGATGTGATACAGAGGTAAACATGCCCCTGTCCCAGTATTTTTGGAGTATTTTGCAGGCATCAGATTCAAAATGAGTGAATATTTGCAAAGAGACGATGAAGTTCATTACCTTGAACTCTGAATATCTTGTCCTTGTATGTATTCAATTGAATATATGATGCTCATATTCACATTTTACACAAGGTCCCAACTTCATTGGAATTGAGGTTTGTACTTGAATTTGAGAATAACAATAATCATGTGTAAACTCATTTTTAATTAGCCTGGAAAACTCAATTAGATGTATTGAAAAGTTGGCTTCAATTAACTTTAATAATGTTTTTTGGCTTGTTCAATTAGGCATAAAAATTTGCATTGAAAACTCAGCACTGGCACAGTAAAGTCTTTAATGAACAATATGTATTTCTTCTTTTTATTAAAATATATGAAAACATGATTGTCTTGTTAAGACTGTCCATGAATCTGTGATAACTTGCCCCCCAATTAGAGATGGGAGTTATCGTATCAGTACTTGAAGAGTCAACAAGTAGTTGAGATTATTTTACATCGCACATGGACCTGCCGGTGGCTCACTTCTCATTTGTTTTTTTCCCCTCTGTCCTCCTGTTTTGTCCTTGCATCTTTCTTTCAGGGCAGGAGCTAGCAAGCAGGATTCTTTAAAAAACAAACTTCCTGTCTGTTATCTCTTCTCTAATACCAATCCCGCCATTTTCGGCCCTCAGGACAGACAGACATCATCCCTGCCTGGTCATACCAACCTATTTATTTATCTTCTTTTATTATACCTTTCTCCTCCAGCGTAATGATCATGGTTCCAGGTCCGAATGAGTTCCAGGCGGTGCAGTTGTAAGGCGAGTGAAAGTCCGACTCCATGACGTTGTTGATGGTGAGGGTGGAGAGGACGGCGCCGCCCTGGGATGGAGGTTTACTCTGCTCCACCGTGTACCGCTCCATCAGGGTGCCCTTCTCCTTCTCCCACACGTTCTCCTTCCACGCCCAAACCTGAAACACATTTAAGGGGATCATAAGCTTCCTTTTGTTGGAAGTAACTGCAGTTGATAGGAGTGAGAGTAGATCTTTTAAGGAACATGGTAGCTGTTGTCATTTTACCGCTTCAATTTTCCCCTCTCTACCAGCTGCCTGCCACCTTCCAGGCAGTTACCAGCCAACTTCAGCCACTGGAAGCCCCCAACTACTCTGGGGTTGTGCCTTGAATCCAATGAAAATACGTCAATTCATGCATTTGCAGGGTGCCTCCAGGAGATGACATAGCCTCAGTCTTTTCCCAAGTTAATACATCAGCTGCCTAATCAACTAAGAACAAACTAAGAACAAAAGTGGGGGTGTTTAAAGTGGCTGCATCTGTATGTTATCGTGCAACTTTTAGTACGGTGAGTTCACAATAAGTGCGATGTTTGATGACCTGAGAACTGCACACTGTGCCTCTAAAGCAAAAAAAGAAGAAGCAAGATGTTTCAGCACCTGTGACGCATTCAGAGTCACTTAGAAATGTCTTTACTTTCCATTCTGATGCTTCATCAGTGAGTGGCTGAACAGGCGTACCTAATAAAGTGGCCAATAAGCGTATGAGATCAGTTGTTCAGGCACTTGGTATGCAAAACTCCATGCAAACCTCCCTCTGTGAGCCGCTGCTTTAAAGCATTGCATTAAAATGGAGGAGCAGGTCGACGTCAATTTAGGATTAAGTGGAGATCAAAGGCTCACTGCATCTGTACTCTAAAACATTTGTAGATCTATAAAATCTGTCACTAATCAACACAGCAGGCCGACTCCTGTAGGCGATGCCAGCCCCATAAAGACACAACTCTGAGTGTGTTTATTTGTTTGATTTTATTCAAACTCCACTTTTTTACCGCTGCTATCTCTCCGTTTCCCCTCGGGGATCAATAATGCTAATTTCACTTTATCTTATCTTATGTTGTATTAACCAGAATGACTCTGACATGCTCTCTCCAACACAATTAATCCAGAGTAAACATTTAGCAAACAGATGGGCTGGTGTTCAGAAAGGTTAAGCCAGTCCCACCAGAAAATATATCTCAGGGAAACAAATTCTCACACCTCCTTTACTGCTTTGCTTTTCTGCTCATGATATCCAGACAGTTTGTTAATTCTCCTGCCAGAGGGCCGACAGGCAAATTCACAAAGAGAAGACAGACTTGCTGTCAGCTCAGCCCACCTTTACTGCTTACTTGTTTTGAATTTTAGTTTAGGTTTTAGTTGTAGTTTAGGACTTCATCTCATTCTGTCATTAAAGGAAAATATTTAATACAAAGATAAAAAATCTCAAACATGTGAATAAAAAGGGGCAGAAAGAAGAAAAAATCTTATAGTCTGCCCCTGTCACAAGATACTAATTAACTAAACACATAACACAAATTAACAAGAGCTGCAGGCCAACATACCTTTTCACCTTTTATTATTTCTTGTTTTCAAACACCAGAACAAACATTGTTAGTCTTAGATTAAAACATTTCCCTGTATCTACTCAACATGCTGGCTTTGATACTTATTTAAAGACAAAATATGAGTTAGTTTCTTTTTTCAGATTGGTTCATAAAGTGATTCCTCTCACTGTAACGCAGCGCTCCTTCAGTTTAGTTCTGAATCTTGTTTATTTTTTTGTTAAATACTTCAAATCCTTTTAAAATTATAGCACTGCCTTTTGGTGTATAGCATAGGGAGACAGCGGATGAGGTTGCAACGCTTTTGTTTCACTTTGGTTTGCTTTTCTTTCACACTGCTCTATGTCAGCGGCACAGGTGGCGCAGATGGTAGTGCACGTGCCTCACAGCAAGAAGCTCGCCGGTTCAAAAGCCTTTCTGTGTGGAGTTTGCATGTTCTCCAGGTGCATGTGTGGGTTCTCTCCGGGCACTCTGGCTTCCTCCCACAGAACAGAAACATGCTCATTGGTTGATTAGTGACTCCAAATTGCTTTTAGGTATGAGTGTGAGCATGAATAGTTGTCTCTCTCTATATGTGGCCCTGTGATTGGCTGGCGATGAGGTGTACCCTGCTTTCCCGCCTCCTGAGACTGACAGCTACCACATCACAGCAGGCATGCTAATAAAAACATGTAAAAATCCCCCCACTTCAAAAACAACATCACAATTCTGCTGAATTTATCGTCTCCCTGTTTCTCTTGGCTTTTATGAAGCTTTAACGCCAACACGCCTCCATTTTGAAAAGTTTGACTCTCCATCCTTACAGCAGCAGCTGCTGTTTTTAAAGTAGGAGAGAGCATCAGAACATCGGCTGGATCAGCTGCAGAAAATGTTTAAAAGGATGTCACCGGTGAGCTCACAGCTCCCTCCAAGCTGCTGCAGGTCACACAGAGGTCATGAGGAGCACACATGATGCACGGTTAAGTTGACAAGATGTTAAAAAAGAAAGAATAATCATTTGATGGAGAAAAAACGTATTTTTTGCAGATAGTGCTAAAGCGTGCAGAAATACATTAATAAATTAAATTTTAATGAAAAAAAAGTTTTTTTTGCATTAAAATTTAATCTATGGATGTGTTTCTGCACTTTTTTTTGTTTTTTTTTGTTTTGTTTTTTTTTGTTCTCAAAGTCCAGAGAGACACTGGCGAGGGACAAAAGGGACCCATGCAGGTCTGGAGCCGCTGATTGACGACTCCTGGTCTATGGGCTCATGACTGACAGGGAAGCCAAGAATATTATGTTATCAGTTTTTTAAACTGATCAATTCTGAAATGTTTTGCTATAGACATTGTTTTTACTTGCAAAAAGTAAATTTAAGGCATCTTTTGCATCAGTTTGTATCTTTTTTAACATTTCTTAGAGGATATCAGTTTAGTTAATGCTTTGGCTCTATCAAATAGCATGCTAAAATATTTGACTAGCCTGTAATCTTCATAGGTTTGAATCATTTTCAAGATCAGAGGCTGATTATATGATCAATTAAAGCAATTTAAATGCTTAAAATGGCCAAAATGCAGAAAAATTCTGTACAGTGCAAAGTTACCGTTGCCAAGGAGGTTATGTTTGTGCCAGGATATGTTTACTTGTTTGTTTGTTTGTTTGTTAGCAAGATTACACAAAAAAGCTGGATGGATTCTGCCAAAATTTTCAGGAGATGTTGGTAATGGCCCAACTTAAAAATGATTAGATTTTGGTGGTGATCCAGATAACTGGCATTGGCGTTCGATCATTTTTGCTCAATAGCAGTCTAACTAATAATGATATCAACATGATTCTGAGTGCTAGTTGTTGGTTTCGTTGCTTAAAGATGTAACAGCAATATGTGAGCTTGGCGGAGGTTTGTGCTCCCTAAGTGTTTTCTACTTTAACTTACTATTTACTTCATTTGTGTCAGCTTAAAATTGTTCACTCTACTGTTTTGAGTTGTTTTCTTTAAACAGACTAAATTGGCTGTAAAAATTATAATTTGTCCATTTGAATTTGTTTATATTTTGCCATCTTTATTTAGCTTTACAGATGCTTGCCCAGATGCCCACAGTTAAAAACTCAAATGAGTTCCTGAACCTAAAATCTGCTGATGTTGAAAATTGAGGGTATGAAATATGGAGCGAGGCGATATCAAATATACATGGAGTCATATGTCAGGCTAATGCACCTTTTAACCTGACTTGAAAAAATAAAAAATGGCGAACATGATCAAGAAGAGACGTGAAAGAAGAAAAAACACTCCTTGTTTCCTCTCTGATGATCTTATGTAATATTTCTTTCACGATCCAATCAACCACCTTATAACGCCTCTGATTCTTTCTTTATTGCTCTCCTCAAAATAATTTTGTTGCCACCATCTGTTTTTCTGTCTCCCTCTCTCAATCTCTCATTGCCTCTTTTACACGAGCGGGCACACACGCTCACAGCATCATACTTCATATTTTATAAGTCTTTGTGTCTCTGCATTAAGCCAGGACTATAATGTCATATCACATTATACGCTCTGAGCTCTCTGCCACTGCGGCGGGGGGGCTGAAGCTTCTAAAAGCTCTGATTTCTGTCATGTCGGCACCGCACAATTGGATAATTGACACTGAAAGGTACAGAGTTTTTGCCCTCCCTCCATCTCTCTGCCTCTCGTTTCAATCTGTTTCACCCTCACACTCGTTCCAGTCGTCAAACTCAGACGTCCTTACTGGATTTATTTCCATTTTGCGGCTCATAATTGTGATTTATGAGTATTCTGGTGCTCATTTCAAAGGTTTATATCACACACCAGAGTACTTATTTTGCATCTTGTGTATTGCAGAGACAGAAACAGAGGGAACAGAGAACACAGTGAGGACTGCTCAGATGCTGCACATTCAGACAGTTATTTCATTACAGTCTGCTGGTGCGGCAATCTGTGAGAACACTTCCCTGTCAAGAAAAGATGGCTACCACTTGGAAAGGGTTCAGTGAATTGGAACGGTTTTGGCTGGTTGGTCCAATTTATTCTGTAATCAGGATGGCATGGATTGTGCAGTGAACCTTTCATTGGTGAAAAGTAACAGTTAGTGGTTTTAAAGCTGTATGTGTGACTTTATGTGGTTATAGTTTCCTTTACTGCTTTTCCAATGGCTATTTATGTTGTAAAGTGATACAGTCTGAGAGCCTGGCATGCTTCGATTATGTAAATCCTGACTATCTGATTGTGGATTTAAGGTCTTTTCTGATAGAGCACAAATGTTAGAACCCTTTAAAGGGATATGCCAACATTTTTTTTTGTTTTCTTGTCTTGCCTCATTCCTGAGTCCATGACAAGCAGATAGACATAATTCTTTTTGTCTGAGCGTGCAGTAACAAGGAGAGACAGGCAGAGCTCGCCCACCGTTAATTAGCTCAAACACTGGGAGTCAATGGGTAGTGTTAGCCTGCCTCTGCCTACAGTCATCAGATAAACTCTTCAGCACCTCTAAATGGTCCCATGTGCTTGTTGTGACTCTTTTTTTTTTACCACATTATATCACGTTATCTATTTTTTGACTAAGATTAGCAGACGTGCTTGCAAGTAGGTCAACAAAACAAAGCACGTCCGCGGTGGTTTGTGCGTGTGCCCTGTGGTTTAGTGCTAATCTTAGTCTAAAAATAGATAACAGAACATAATGTGGTAAAAAAAAAAAAAAAGTCACAACCAGCACACAGAACTGTTTAGAGTTGCTGAAGAGTTTATCTGATGACTGTACGCAGAGGCAGGCTAACACTACCCACTGACTCCCAGTGTTTGAGCTAAGCTAATTAGTGGTGGGCGAACTCTGCCCGTCTCTTCCTTGTTACTGCACACACAGTCGAAAGAATGGTGTCTATCTGCTTGTCATTGACTCACGAGTGAGATTAGACACAAAAACAACAAAAATGTTGCTGTATCTTGGTCTTAAAGATCAGAACCCAAACAAGCCGGAAAGACTCCTGTTAGCTGTCTGCAAAGCTCAAAAGCTCAAGTATCAATTAAAGGGATATTTCAGTATTTTTGAAGTAGGGTTGAAGAGTTATTTGATATTAGTCCTCTCCAGTATGCAATAAACCATATTTGTATTTATAATATCTCAAATCTCCATCTGTATAATATCAAACAATGTACATAACGACTGTAAATATACCATTTACCATAGACTTTTTTATTTTTTATGTGATTTTATCTGATTTGTAATTACTTTATTTTTCATTTGTAAGCTTCTTTCTTATATTTCTCTTGTATCCTGCAGCTGCTGTAAATTTGGAATTTCCCCCTGTGGGATTAATAAAGGAATATCTAATCCAATCTAATCTAATCTAGTCGGTGAAGTGGTTTACACATGCCAAAGGTGCTGGCATGTGGGGCATCAAAAAGCCTTTTCATCCAGGGGACTGCTGTTCACTTGATATTTTCTCTTTTCCCTGATCAGTTTCTGTAAATTGATGAAAATTGCTGTAAATCCCAGTAAATCCACAGTTTCTGAAATTCTCAGACAGACATGCTCAAAGTCAGTTAAATCAGCTTTCTTCTCCACTCTGATGCTCGGTTTTGATTTCAGCAGGTCTTCTTCACCTTGTTTGCATGCCTTACTGCATGGAGATGCTGCCATGTGATTGGCTCCCATTAGACCCCGTTAATGCAGATGTCTGTATTTGACATTTGCTCTCTCTCTGCTGTGATCCCACCTTTTATGATGATGTGCACAGTTTGATTATGCCCTTCATACAAACTCAACACAAGAGCAGCTGATTTTATTCAGTCACACTTTCAGAGGAAGAACATCTGTATTTCACACAAACCAGCGACACAGACAGAGGTCCACGTAGCTCAGGCTGCTGGTAAAGATAGAGGCAAGGAAGCCAAAGAAAAAAAAAGCAAGAATCATTGTTTTCTGGGTGAACTGGGAGCTGCTCTTATCAGGGTTGTGTTTGAGGAGAGATGTAATCTAAAGAAAGGACGAGGACCTCTGCTGCAGATTACAACTTCCAGGGATGGACTTACAATCTTATCAGGTGGTGGGGTGCTGGCGATGTAACACTTGATCTCTCCTCTCTCTCCCCTGACGGCATACTGGACTGGATCACTCGAGATGATTGGGGGACCTGGAGATGTGGGAGAATTAAGGTATTATCATTAAAACTATTGAACAGATGTAGAAATATGACCACACTAACCTTGAAGGAAAATCATCAAAAACCTCTGCACACAAGTTAGATCAGTGGACCACAATGTTTTTGTTTTTAGGTTTGACCTTCAGAAATCCTGGTTCAGGACATCTGCATTGTAAGAAAGTGCTGAGCAAAAGTTTAAAGCAGGTGTGAAAATGCTGCAAGGTAAGAATGCTTAAAAATAGACGAGGTAATAGTTTATTTTTATAAATGAACAAAGTCACACAGTGTTTGGGGAGGGCAGACAATCATTCTGTCAATCACATTCAATACAGGCCAATCAGATAATTACCACGTTTACATGAGAGCTTTAATTCTCCTTTAACTCTGAATAAAACTTAAATCCTCTCTAAAAAGATTAAAAATGACCTTGTAAACACCTACAGTAATTCAGAATAAAACTTAATTCTGAAGTAGGTGGGTGGTTTATTCTGATTTTAAACCTGAATTGAATAATTCCTCGATCACATATAAGTTCATTCTGCTTTAAATTAATTCCAGTCGTTCTGCTCATACTCGTTCCCTTGTCCTGTCGCGATAACGCACTTTTCCGAGCTGACGGGAACAGGATGGGCGCCTTGGGCAAGTGACGTAAGCATAAAAATGTGGACCTTTTTAAAGTTGTAGCATCCAAGCTGGGTGAACTTTCCCTGACACAGACGCTGAACTGGAGTTTGTTTTCTTCCGGTAGATGTAAATACGCCACTATGTTACGTCTGCCCCCTGACCAATCAGAACCATACCCAACCCCAAGACCTTAAGCGGAATTGAATAAAGGCAAAAAAATGTTTTTCATGTAAACCTCAATTTGGAATTACTATATCCATGTAAATGCAAAGAAGAATACTTTAATTCCGAATTATTTAAGTCTGAATACTTAATTCCGAATTAAAAAACATCATGTAATCCTGGCCAATGTAGTAGGTGGGTGCTACTGCTGCCTTTTAAAGGGCAGAATATGAGCCACTTTGTAAATTAAACTCTCGTCAAAACATAAGGGAAGTCGCGAAAATATTCTTTCTATAGAGAAGTTTTAGTGCTGATGTTTGTTTTTCAATTGATAAAGTAATGCAGTCCACATCTGAAGCTGCTAGCATCTATGCTAATCTCTGTACGAGCAGTCATTTCCTGCTGTTGTCTTGCTCTTCCTGCTCTAAAGGACGTTGACTGGGCGGTCCCATTTTGGGCCAATCGCAATTGTTGTAGACTGGAGCTTGGTGGAGAAGGATCCACCTGATTACAGGCAATGAATCAGGCAGGTCCATCTGCACTGCAAAGTTAAGTGAAAAGAGGAGGAATCTGAATCAAATCAACATTTGGTGTGACAATGCTTTGTTTCAGTTGACCTGCAGGTGTATTTTTATTCGAAAAGGCGTCCATATATCATATTATAGGAGCCATTAAGAGCTGGAATCGATCAGCACAACTGAACTTGGAGCTGCAATAGATAAAAACTAAACACTACCCAACCCTAGACCACCCTCCCACATTTACACTGAAGGCAAGAAGGCTTAACATCCCTCCTTGAAGTGGCGATATAAAACGGGCTACTACTATATATCATCAAGCTTCTAGGACCAAATATTTCACGAGGAAGTACCAGTGAATGTCGGTGCCCTCTGTATGGTGAGCTGGACATATGAGAAGATTCAGGAAGTTTATCTGAGCTCAGCCTGTGGACCCTGGGTCATGGTGAATCAGTTTTGATTTATGAAGTAATTGCTGTTCTTTTGGAGGGGGAGCGTTCTGACATTGAAATAATAGCTTTGCTCGGGAGCAGTTTAGACTTGAAGAATTAGATGTTGGGTTTAGGTCAGGCTTGGGCTGGAATGAATCAGAATGCGCTGACAGAAAAACAAGGCCTGTGGAGTGTTGGACTCCACCGTAGGGATATACAACTCTGGGATAAATCAAGTGTCTGCTGCAGAAGGTGCTCCTCTGTTTGTGTTTGAGGAAAGTGACCATGTTTTTGATTTGATTTTATACCAACATTTTTTAGCCTCCAGATTATCCTTCATTATCTCAGCCAAGGAGGGTATGTTAGTGCCTGCATGTGTTTGTTTGTTTGTTTGTTAGCAAGATTACAGAAAAATCTACTTGATGGATTTACATAAAATTTTTACCAGAGGTGTGGTTTCTTCCAAGGAAGCCATTCAATTCTGGTGGTGACACGGATATTGGTCTGGATGCAAAAAAATACCAAAATTTCAAAAAAATCCCAGAAGTTAACATTGGGCAGAATGTAGAAAGAATCATATTTCTGCCATTTCTTAATGGATTTGCTTCCAATTTTAATATGGGGTGCAAGTCTCTATTATCAAGGTAAATTTTATCTGGATCTGATTCAGATTGACGTCACAAAAAAAAGAACTTTATAATGGAAAATCCCATTGACCACATTCAATAATTCATAAAAAATCAAAATATTAACTGCTGTTCACAAAACTTGTGTTCATACAGGATAAAGACCTCCATGTATGTGCTGTGTTTGGTCCAAATCCTGGCACGATTCTAGATCTGGTGATCCAGACTTTAATCTTTTACATGGGTTTTGAAAAAGCCACTGCTAGAACTGGGCTGCTTGGCGGAGGTCTGTGCTCTCTGAGTGTTTTTCTAGTTTAATGTGTGGATCATGACAAGAGGTGGAGAAAACATCACAATTTGCCATTTGTGACAAAAGCTTTTAGTGTTTGTCAGAATTGTTGAAACAAGTTCCCACTCTTAGGTAGCAGTTTAAATTTAGAATAAATATTTTAATATAGAAATAAAGTTTTGGATGCATCAACATTAAAGGCACCAACACACATCAAGGTGCAGAAGTTGACACTGACCAACGTTGAGAAATCATCCAAGTTTCTGTTGAAGTTTGTATGTTCATTAAATGTAAAGCAGAGAGAAATGTGCTGGTGGAGTGTGATGTTCCCCGAAGGCCCTTCTGACTTATTTTAGACTTAAAGTACGCCAACAAACATAAAAAGCATGCTCAACTAAGGTGAACTTTGGCCTAGGGCGCTTAGCTTCAGAGTTCATTTCACTGACTAAAGGTGCTCCACAAGGCTCAGTTCTGGGCCCCATATTCATCTTTTTGCAAATGATGCTATTTTATATATTATTTTGCTAACTCAGTGCAGAAACTACAATTTGCTTTAAACAGTCTCCAGAATGCTTTTATCAGGCTAAATTGTGTCATTAAGATAAGATAAGATAAGATAAGATAGTCCCTTATTGATCCCCAAAGGGGAAATTCTTGTATTGCAGCAGTACAGGGCAAGTACAGGGATAGTAGCATGCATAAGACATAGATCAAGGAATAGAAGATATATACGATTATCAAAATTAACTAACATACTAAGCACTAAATTAACAGAGTAAGTGGCGTTCAATTATCAAATTAACTAACATACTAAAATAATAATTTAACACAGTACAAAACAGCTGAGCTTCCTGTGCAGTGCAGTAAAGATAAAAATAAAGTGACAGTGATATTAAAGTGACAATGTGAAATGTAGCAGCGCTTATTGACCACACAGTAACAGTGCAAATTATTTACCTAGAGTAATGAACCATGATCAGGGATATGAATCAGTAACAGTACAGTATGGATAGAGGTGGTTTGGAGCATATGGAGGGTTACTATAAATCTATTAAAGTTGCTGTTTCGGGGGGGGGGGGTCAGTGCAGTGACAGACTGTGGCCTTCGCTGCTGTTGTAAAGTCTGATGGCACAAAGGAGCGCCTGAAGCGCTCAGTTCTGCTTCTGGGGGGGATGATGCGTTGGCTGAAGGAGCTTCCCATGTCCCACAGCTCGTCGTGGAGAGGGTGAGAGGGCTTGTCCAGGATCGACATGATTTTGTCCTTGATCCTCCTCTCAGCCACAGTCTGTAAAGTGTCCAATTGAAGGCCCACCACAGAACGGGCCTTCTTCACCAGTTTGTTGAGCCTGTTGACCTCACCAGTCTTGATGCCGCCCCACCAGCACACTACAGCAAAGAATAGTGTGCTGGCCACCACAGACTGGTAGAAGATCTTCAGGAGCCTGCTGCAGACGCCAAACGACCTGAGTCTCCTCAGGAAGAACAGCCTGCTCTGTCCTTTCCTGAAGAGGGCATCTGTGTTGTGTGACCAGTCCAGTTTATCGTTAATGTGGACCCCAAGGTACCGATACGAATGCAAACAAAACCAAATTCATGATCTTCTTGAAAGCTAGACATAATGATTTTAATAGCTAAAAAAAATCTACACTCAATGGTAACAGCACTGGGTTACAGAATATCAATATCTGCTTATTTCAGCAAGACGATGAAGACACATTCTGCATGTTACAACAGCTTGGCTTCAGAGGAGGAGTGCAGGTACTGGACTGACCTGCTGCAGTCCAGACCTGTCTCTCATTGAACATGTGTGGAGCATTATGAAGCTCAACATATGACAACGGAGACCTCGGACTGTTGATCAACTGAAGTCGTACATCAAGCAAGAATGTGAAAGAAGTTCACCTACAAAGCTTCAACAATTAGTGTCTCAGTTCACAAACTATTATTGAGTAACGTTGAAAGAAAAGAATATGTAACACAGTGGTAAACATGCCCCTGAATTCGACTGAATATAGGATGAAAAGGATTTGCGGGGGTGATTGTGTTCTGTGTTTATTTACATTTTAGACAACGTCCCAACCTCACCGGGCTTGGGGTTTGTACTCAAACTTCTTTTCGTGAAAGCATCCTTACTTTCAGCAGTTTTTCCACCTGCATAACACTCTGTATGTCAGTACTTATTGGTAGCAGACTGATTAAAAGTGACTGACCGTTGACAGTGAGTGTGACCTCGGTCTCTCCCACTCCGATCCGGGGCACGATGGCTTTGCAGACGTACTGGCCTGCATCCGACTGGCTCACTGACTTCAGATAGAGCTGGTTGTTGTTGCTTAGCACCTGTACACAATCATGAGTTAAAGTAAGAATACAGAGCAGCAGACGAAGTCTCAGACAGGCAGAGAGGTTAAATAAGAGGGGGTGAGGAAGATCTATATTTAATTCATAAAACATGTTGATTTACTCAGCAGGATCCATTAATTTTTTTTTTTTTCCTGGAGCCTTTCTTCACTTGTTAGCCATGAATTAAAGATTTAAGATATGAAGACTGAGCTTCTCTTCTAATCGTCTGCTTTGCAACTGAGCAAACATTTATGAAGTCTGGCTCTTAGATATGAAAAAAGGCTTGAATCTGGGCTTTACCCTAATACATTTTATGTTCTGATTTTAATATTTGATACTTTAGTGGGACAAATTCCTCATACATGATGTTAAAATGGAGGCTAAAGGGTTTAATGTCTTCCCCTCACCATGTTGGAGCCCTTCTTGGTCCAGGTGAGGGTCAACGGGGGGTTACCGGACCACTTGCAGTTTAGAGTGACGTCAGAGTCCACATCCACTGTGACAGGCCGAGGTTCCACCACCAGGATTGGGCCAACTGAAGGCCAGAGGTAGGAAAATTGAATGTAGACAAATACATTGTGTCTAGAAACCCGAACAAGTTAAAACATTTTTTCGGAGGACTGTCTTTGGTATAAGTTGTGAAAAAATGCAGCTAAAAGAATATAATTATATTACTTTGACTCTCAATACCACCATGTTTGCGGATTACTTCGAACACAACATGTAGTTACATACAGCCTAAGGTTTTTTGCGCCCTCTAGTGGTGTCCTCCAGTAACACGCATCACATACAGGCAAGCATATAAACAAAAACACTCATGATAGTAAATGGCTAAAACCTCAATGGGAACCAAAAGACATGAGAAACCAAAGTAACCTGTTGATGCAGGTGTATAAACTGTGAGCTTCTGAGGTAGATTTAGTGAAATACCAAAATGACTTAATTAAAATACTTTAAGAAGTTTCAGGATCAAAGGATGCCAGCGGCTGATTTATGTTAATCTGTGTTACATAGCTTTTTTGTTTAGAAAAATGAGTTTAAATGTAAAGTCATTTTCCAGATCATTGTGCAGTCCAGAAATCATTACTAGCTGGCCAGGTTGGACCATAAGCCACTGCTTGCAGATCCATGATCTATGGTGTTACATGCTTTTCTGAGGTCAGCAAAGATGCCTAGCAAATATTTTTTTCTTGTGTTCAAGTTCATTCTTAAATTTCATAAAAAGGAAGAACATATGTTGATATTGCCTCATCAAGAGTGTTTGGATGACTTATTCACAATGACAAGGTTAATGGGTGGCATGATTTGCAGGGGCCCCTTAAACCTGATTGACCATCCAGGTGCCACCAGCCACAGTCAACCTTAACCCACTTCATTCGTTGGTATTTATGTGTCAAGACCACGAAACCAACTTCCAAGCATGATTCGATCTGGACTTGACTCGGCCTCCCTCTGGTTTCATGCCCAAGCCCTTATGGATTGAGCTACACTGTTGCCATCAATCAGTGACCAGTGGTTTTCTAAAACTGTTGTAGTGCTGGTTCAATAAACCCAAACAAACATTTTTTAGGTGCTGTGGTGAATATTCAGAGTCAGTTTTAGGTCTTTGTCATACAGGATAATATTCACATCATTGATTTAAATATTTTTTCATATTTGATGTTGGTGGACCTCATGAGCTCAAACATTTAAACATCCAGTGGACTCAGAAAGGCCATTTCTAGCAGATTTTTCTTCATCCCAAAGCATCACCCCATGAATGACCCTTGCGGCGCAGACATTTTAAGGCAATATCAGTGAAGAGAAGGTGCAGAGGGAGCTGGACGGTGAAGTTAAGTCAGAAACAAGTTTATTTTTTAGTTTGTTTCTTCGAGGAGCAGTGCCAGGAAATGGGCAAAAAGCCATATAACCACCACTGTACACCTCTGGCCTCAAGTGCGGAACAGCAAGATGTGGAAATGCAAGGTAACTAGTTGGCTTGCCATGCTGACCACACGAGACCACTTGGTGGAAGTGCAGCAAAAGAGTCAACAACAAATTAAAATGCCTGCATTTGCATGGCATGGTAACGCAGACAATGATGCATTTGGCATCAAGCCTTCAAGATGAATTAAGAAAAAAAGCACCCTGAAGAAGATTTTATGCCAAAACACGCACAAGTGTGTTTTTAAGGTCTCCACAGTTATTGAATAAATTATGTTTGGAAGAGATCATGTAATCTTCTTCTGCGTATTCACTTTTGAACATTCTCATTTCTGTTTGGGAACAAATTGGTTGGTCTTTGTTTAACTAAAACAGACAAAAGTGAGAGAAGAACACATTCAAGAGACCAAATAAAGAACATTTCTTGGACACAGCACTCAAGTACGGTACTGTTAAAGAACAAACACAGTGTAACATGAAGATATATGACATAACAGTGTGAGTCAGGTCAGGTGTGTTTTCCTCTGAACTCACAGTGCACGTCCACCAGGATGCTGACATTGGTGCTCCCCACAGCATTGAACACTTGACAGGAGACGGGCTCGGTGAAGAAGGAGTGATCGGCTGTGGTAATGAACACGCTCTCTCTGGCCCCCTCCAGCAGCACGCCGCCTTTCGCCCACCTGACCGAGTCACATGCAACAGAATCTAAGCATTACAAATCATTGTTATTTCAGTTTGACAGTGGGGTATCTCTGAAGCATGATGGCTTTTAATAACTGTTTGGAGATGATCCAAATGTTAGATTACCTCTATGAGACACTGACTGTTTTTATATTATCGATTAGAGCTGTTAAACTAACATTCAGAAAGCACTGATGTCAAAAGCTGCAAGAGTGATTGCAACTTAAAGAAATAAATCTATCTTAATTTCTGTCAGGGATTCTATATCTTGCCAGATATATGGCTCAAAATCATTCAAGCATATTGCACATCTGCCATCAGATGACACCCTCATATACACTCAATAGGCTCAGTGCTTAAGTACCTGGCAGAGCTCCAACACTGGGACCCTCCGATGGATTCTCAAACCTCAGATTAAAACCACTGACGACTTAAAGCCTCAGCATTTAGCAATTTCCCTGCCTCAGTGCTGTCACTTTAGATAAAAGTCAATGTTTAATTGAACAATTGTTCAATACTTTCACCAATTCTGTTCTGCAAGCAGAAATTACGATTCAGGATCACCTCCAGGTGGTGGTAACAAGAAGATTGGAAGAGATGAGAGTAAATCTATGGGCATTACAGAGAAGCACAGTCCGGCTCCTGATGTTGGACTGTGGTTATTAATGAAACAGCGGCAATAAAGAACACTGACCAAAGTCAGAAAGTCCACTACTTTCTTAAGTGGACTTGAAGTTGCAACAGCGCTGACCAAGTAAGTAGAAGCCATTATGGTGTTTGTTTGATACAGACCACCAAACTTTTTATCACAAAGAAACTTAAGTGTTATCAAACCAAAGCTCTATATTAATTATTTTGACCCTCTACTGTACACATTATAATGCCCAGTTAGGGAAAAATGTTTGGAGGGTTTTTACATTTTAAAATAGACTGAATTAACACAATCTAAGAAATTTAATACTTTATTATCATTTTTTTTTCATTTAGTTTTTAAGGTTCATTGCCTGTAGGCAACATTGTACCATAAGGGTGCATAAGTAAAAAAAAATATAAAAGCTTTTTTTAAATTTGATTATCATTTTTTTATTTAGTATCCTCTCCTTTCTTCCTCAGCTGTTTACTAGTGCACATGCGCCCTGTGGTTTAATTTCATTTGTATTTCTTTTGAAAATTACATGAAGTGCTAATCTTAGTCTAAAAATAGATGAAGTAACATAACATGTTCAAAAAATCAGTCAAAACAAGCACACAGGCCTGTTTAGAGTTGCCGAAAAGTTTATCTGATGACCGTAGGCAGAGGCAGGCTAACACTACCCGTTACATCCCAGTGTTTGAGCTAAGCTAATTAGCGATAGGAGAGCTTTGTCTGTCTCTTCCTTGTTACTGCACACAGAGTCAGAAGAATGGTATCTATCTGCTTGTTATGGCCTCAGGAGTAAGGAAAGACATGAAAATAAAGAGATATTGGCGTATCCCTTTCAATATAAGCAGCAGAAAACTTGCAACTGAATTAAAGTGTTGGACTGTTTCCCTCTTATTAACGGTTACTTTGTAATGGGTTAAACATGTGTGCACACGGCTGATGCATTTCTCTTGACAGACTCCCAAACTCATTTTAATTGCTGTTTATCACTGAGGCCCATGAACATTTCCTGTATACTCCTTAAGAGTAAACTCTGTAGCTTGGGTTACATGCTGATAGGATTATTTTCCCCTCACCTGTAGCCCATGATGGGAGGGTTAGCAGAGGCTTGGCAGGTGAAGGTGACTCTCTCGCCTTCCAGGACCGACCGAGGCTCTATAGACAGGGTCACCATGGGAGGGTCTGCACGGAGAGGGACATGCAGTCAACGTAAAACTAAAGACATGGAAAAGCCAACAAATCTAATATTTCATTTTTAGTGCAAAGGAGCCCGCTGATTGATTTCCTGCACAAATAATTCAAACAGTCAATAAGTTCTCCAATAAAGTCTGATGTTTCTTCATTTTCTTACAGCCTTCTAACACAGAACTGGTTATTTTCCCACTAATTAATAACCACTCTCAGTTTGAGAGCACATTGATCCTCTTGATTGAAAATTCAAAAGTTGAGTTTTCTTGTGAGCAATCGATCCTTATTTCATTCTTTGGGGACACCACTATAACCCTCTCTAACACTAAACGCATGAAGAGTTCCAGATGTTAAAGAAAATCAACTAGCTGAACTGAGTTAGTGAGAAAATTACAGGCCTTAAGAGGGGAGCCAAATCAATAAAGAAAAAAGCAATATTCAAGCTGAGACCGGCCCAAGTTTGAGGAAAAGTTGAAAAATAATGGGCCCTGTTTTGATACCATGAAACACATTGTCTGAGTGGTGCTCAGGGGTTCTCCATCACCATTCTCTACCTAGAAAGCACAGAGATGATTGATTATGTGCCTGGATTACAAAAACTACATTTACTTTAAAAAGGCCCACATGTTGCTTTTTCAAGTTTTACCTTTAGTGTGTATCTTCAGCATTAAAGATTACTTCTATCTACAAGACAGAAACTAAAGAATCAGGACTTCTCCCTCTCCTCATCTGCACAGCGATGGTAAAAACGTCTTGGTCTTCTGGGCCCTCAAACAGGTGATACAAATACAAGATAGGCCAGGTTTGGCAAATGCCAACTCTGGGCTCCATGTGGACAAAATGCCCATATGATTAAAAAAATGGATACACTGATTAATTAAATGAAACATTGAAGGGTACACCTTCTACTTTTTCTGGTGCTTAAAGTCAGCAGCACGGTAACTCATTACACACATACACGAGACAGCTTCGACGGTACACAGAGGAGAATATCGTAAAAATGGAGTCCAGACGATGCTGATGGTGAGGTCTGACCACTGCTTATCCATTGTCAACAAGTATTTTTAATTATTGAGGTTCTTTTTGTTACTTTTACTCTTGGAATTAGCACCATGTTTGCAGTTTACTTCCAACACAACAGGTAGTTACATACAGCCTGAGGTGTTTTGCGGTGGTGTGTGGTGGTGTCCTGCAGTAACATACATCACGTACAGGAAGGTATAGAAACAAAAATGATGCCAATGGTCTGTTAATGTATATCTCTGGCTTTAGCCTTTAAAGGGGAGATCAGTCTCTACACCACAATGGGCAATTGGGAGTTCTCAATTATTCAGATCTCCATTTTCGATCACCAAATGAACAGCCACTCTTCCGGGAGCCCAGGGCTGCAGTGTTTTCCGACATTGGGTTTGACTCCGGTTGATCTGCTCTCCCGGTTTAACAGGGCTAATACTGGCTGACAGGAACATGAAGTTATTCCTGATGCAGCTGTTTCAATCACATTTGTTTTGGGGTTGCATTATTTAGTTTTCCGGATTTTGGAGTCAAACGGGAGGCTGTTGGAGCTGCCAGTTTATGATCACTGCTATGGACTATGGTTTAGGTGGCCTCAATTGCATTTATCAACATTAGTTCCTTGTATGAAAATGACTAATGCATTCAGGATAACATGGGAAAGACATCTGCGCTGCTCCCTGCACTGCTTTAGCCCTGGCAAATAGGCCCCAGTCTCTAAAAACAGGATATATTTGGCTTACTTTAACCAAAAGCTTGGGATTGGACTCAGATTTTGGTGTCTTCACACACACAGCTTGGCCCCAGTAACCTGAACAACTCTGACAGGAGAAAAAGGCCAACATACGGTGGACGTTGAGGGTAACCATGGCTCTTTTTCCCATCGGCACCGCAGGGTTGCTGGCTACACAGGTGAAGTTCCGGCCGCTGTCAGTGTCTGCTGGCATGATGGGAAGGTAGCTCCTGGTCGTTACCCTCTTCCTGTCAGGTAGCACCTCCTGCATGGCGAAGAAGCAGGGAGTGAAAAGGGTTGTAGAGAGGGGATAGTGTAGGTAGAATTTAAGAAGGGAGAAAACAGAGGAAGATCAAATGGAGAAGGATGAGAAAATAAGGAAAGAGAACGATCATGGAGGAATTAAGAGTAAAGAGGGTTACTAATAAGCTAGGAGCAATAAAGAAAAGAATATAAGATAATAAATGGTGATCTGAAAAAATAAAGTGAGCAATATTTAACACACAAAAAAGGCAGGAAGAAAAGGAAAGACTTCAGAAGTACATTTTTGCAGAAACTTGTTTTGTTCTTTATCTTCATAGTTCAGAAGTTTAATGTCGAAACAGGAAAATAACCGCCTACAAAATGTTCCTCCAATTAACACAAGAAAATCAGTTTTTTAATGACAGTGGAATGTGCATTCATAATGAGAGCTGAACACTTCAAAGAAAAGGAGCAGAAACAGAGCAGCTAAAGAAAACAACTGTTTTAAAGATGGAGCCACTTGAATTTTCCCCACTGAGTCTTGACTGGTCAGTGACTGGAACATGCTGGGACCTGCACACCTGCCTGGATGTAATGAGATCCTCACAGTGATGGGACAAACTGGTTGATGCTAAGTCTACTATAATGATGGTGCACTCTACTTAACTCAGAGCTGGGATGTAGAAACTGGGAATTACATCACATCCCAAATAAATGCATTCGATTTGCGAGCTGGTAAAATCTGGGTATCTGAAGATCGTTTGACTCCCCAGAGGCATTCCCTTGGTTGTAGTAAGTGGAGTTACTGTTGCCTTTCTAACTTCTCAAATCACTGTCCTTTCCTTAATAAGCTTTGACATCCCCAGGGCATTTTTGCCAATTGAACTGCAGCTCCTTGGACACTTTCTCCTCTTTGGACCATTCTCTATAAATCCTGGAGTTGGTTGTGCATCTGGATCAGTCTGGCACCAAAAATCTGGCCAAGACACTGATACCACCTTCAGGCATTCTGACGCCCAGTTTCAGCTTCAGCAGGTCATCTTGACCAGGTATATGAGCTTAAATTCGCTAAACTTTTAGCTGTTTTTAACAGACGACATCACATCATTCTCTCCTTGCTTCCCTCCACTGTCTTCCTGTCTGTTTCAGAATTGATTTTAAGATATTACAGATCACTTTCATAGCTCTTACAGGTCTGGCCCCAACCTACGTATCTGAGCTATTGACTCCTTATGAGCCAGCCTGCAGCCTCTGCCCGGACAGGGGCCTCCTCTTAAGTCAAGGCTGAAGACTAAAGGTGATCGAGCCTTTTCTGTCAGGGCTCCTTGACTTTGAAACACCCTGCCCGGGAGATAAGGCGTGCTGAATCAGTGACATCCTCTAAATAACTTTTAAAACTCACTTTTTTAGACTTGCTTTTGTGTGATGCTTTTTTTACTGCTTATATACTTGTTTATCAACCTTGTTAGTGATTTATTTGATTCTATTTAATCTACATACTTATTTTATGATTACTTTTTAAACTGTTTTTACCAGTATCTCATCGTTTTAGTCCTTTTTTTTTAACCATCTTTTCACGTTTTAGTATACTCCCTTTTTTATCCGTAGTCTATCTACTCTCTACTCTCTTCTTTCATCTACCTGATGTGATGTTGTCAGTTATCAATGATCATCTATTTATCTATGTATCTGGAAATCGATCATCTATTTATTGTCTTATTGTCTCCTTATTACATATAAAACTAAATACCTTCTTTACTTATGCTACTCATATGTACATGTTGACAGTTTAACCTGCACGTATGTAGTATTTTCCTATATTACTTCAGTCGTCTCCAGTTTACCATTTTCTTTCCTTTTGTTCTTTTATTTTAACCTTTGTGCCTTTGACTCTTTTGGTCTCTGTTTGACTTGATTTATGATTTATTGTACTCAGAAAAACACTTTGTAAGCATCTGTTTTTAAAGGTGCTGTAAAAATAAAGTTATTATAATTATTATTATAAGCTGAAGCCACGTGATTGCCTAATTAGCTATGTGCATGAATGAGAAGTTGAACAGGTGTCCCTAATAAAGTGGCTGTAAGTATATAGCCTTTTAAAGTAGCAATGAAACTTCATATAAATCTTTCCCTGCACAATAAGAACATAAAGCCTGGTCCTGTAATGTTCTGAAGGTGTGATGATTTGTGTTGCAGCCATAAAACCTCATGAGGAAGTGTGTGTGGCGTGCACGATGGTGCGTCTGCGTGGTCAGTAACATTAGAGCAGCATGTAATATGTATGAGTGTGTGTATGTGGGGCAGAAAACTGGCTGCAAGATGTAAAAACATCTGTGTTTGAGTGCGTGAGTCACCGTTTGTGCTGCCTCGCTGTGCATATGGGAGCATGAGTGTGCAGTATGTGAGAGTGGCTGTGTATGGGTCTGTATACGCACTCACAGGCATCATTTTTATGTGTAGGAGAGAATATGGGAGCAGGGAGAGTGTGAATTTTAGAGGAATAGAGTACATGATAAATCACTGCGGTAGTAAGAGTCTTTATAACCTACAGGCTGCATGTTCTTTTGCATGTGCGTTTGTGTGGGAGTTTCTTTGAATGATAGTGAGACGGAAGAGGATTAAGGACCCAGTCTTTCAATCTCTGAGATAAAACAAAGAATTCTGACTTTTTTTAACTTTTCTCCGAATATAGTGAATGTTAGGAATGGTAGGATGTCACACTGGTAGGTCCATACTGCCATTTCAGGCGGCTACTTGCGCTGTAGACACAAGAGCAAGAGAAAAGCCCAAATGCAGTAGACTTTGTTTTTTGTCTTGTGCCTAGAAGTACTCTTTCACACAGAGGGAACATGTAAAATTAGATTAGAAAGAACTTCAATAATCCCTTTGGATAACTCCCTCAGGAAAATTGGGATTCCAGTAGCAGTTTAGTATAACAGATAAAACAGATATATTAAAAGATAGATTTAAAAATTATATATACATATATATATATGTGTATATATATATATATATATATATATATATATATATATATATATATATATATATATATGTATATATATATATATATATATATATATATATATAGATATATATATATATATATATAGATATATATATATATATATATATAGATAGATAGATATATATGTGTGTGTGTATATATATATATATATATATATATATAGATAGATAGATAGATATATATGTGTGTGTCTCTGAACACATTAGGGGGCAAATAAAACTCCAAAAAGCATCCAAAGTAGTGAAAAATGACCCTTACAGAGATGGAGGATCCAACAAATCATCTCAGACAGACTGATAATACAGGTGGATCAGAGGAACAAAGAGGGCTTTCTAAATATAAACGTACTCTACAAGTCATTAAAATTAAATATATAAACCTAAGTTAAGGAAAAATACGAGTTCTCAGGGATTTCCTACCCCCATACATCTCATTGTAGGGCTGTTTGATTCTGACAAAAATTCCAATCATAATTTTTCTACTGATATCAAGATCCCCCATTATTGTTCACAATTACCCACTAATATTATAATCATGTGCATTTATTGGGCTTAACACTTTAATGCATGAAAACATAAATTACAGCCTGAAAATTCTATTTTTTTGGAGCTGAAATGTTTATTTCACTGTAACTGATATCCTAAAAAACTCAAATTTCCATAAAATTTGACATATATATTTTTTGTATCTCATTTGATACACTAGGTGTTTTTGGAAAGTGATAATCCATTGGACATTTTTATCATTTATCTGATTGTATTCAGATGTTTTTTTTAGTAATTTGTTGATCATATTGATAAGACAGAGGTATCATAAAACTATGCATCAAATATGACACAAAAGGCGTTAAAGGGTTAAACACTCTCAACATGGTGTCACCTGGAACACTTTGACAGTAAAATTAAAGTTACAAATAAAAAAAAAGAATTTATTAATTGATGTACATATACCCTGATCTTTTGGTATCCAAGAGACTATCTCAACAGGTGGTTGCTGATTTATCTGCCTTTTATTTTCTGTTTCATTTTTCATAGCATTTTGATTTTTAGTGATGTATTGTGTAGATTACGTTTGTATGTGTGGACCCCAGGAAGAGTAGCTGATGCTTTGGTAGCAGCTCATGGGGATCCAAATAAACAACAATAAACATATGTAGTCAAATGATATGAAAACCTGATGAGTAAAGAAAGATAAATCAGCCTGTTTTTTTCCCCAGTAATCCCCTAATTTTGATTATATTGTTTTAATAATGAGAGAAGCCCAAATTGTGATTGTAATTGAAACTCAATAAATAACCCAGCCCTACCTCATTCACTCTTTGTCTTAAAGCTTCCATGTCTTGCTGTGTTTGACCACAAACATCATGTCTTGGGTGTCTATTAAGCAAGTATTTGATTTAAGTTGAATAAAAAAATGAAAAATCTTATCTCTATAGAGGATGAGCTCTTTTTCCCTCCCCTTTGGAAACGTCCTGATCTGAGGGGGCGGGGAGGCTACAGGAGGTGATGATAATGAGCTCTGCTCTGATTGGCTGCCCAAACGATGTCTGTTGGGACGGGGAGGAGGGGTAATAGGCCACACTGAAAACACGTGTAGGTGGAGGGTGTACAGCTATGACATCATAAACCCAAGGAAGTAAGAAACAGAGCATTTTAATGGGTGTTTGGTTTAAAGGACGGTAATTTGCTGAACAGGAGACCTTTAACTCTTTCATAAATAAAAGGTTATCAAAATCATGAAGGCAGAAAGCTTAGGCCTGGACCAACACTTTTTACAGTGATAACCACGGAAGGTCTTAAATACAGCTCATGTTTTGTTTCACCAAATATAGCCTGAACCTTTTTACTGTACTTCCTATATAATGCAACATTAATTCAGTTTGTTTGTGCTCTTTTACATCTCAACATAAAAAAATACTGTATAAATCTGATCCCATATGCCTCACTTCTCCCACCAGGCTGAAAGGCATAAAATGCTCCTGCTTCTCCTTAGAAGGTCACAATTTACAATTTGCAAGCATTCAAAGGTGTTATTTAATAAATATGTCCCCCATCTGCCCAAACATTTTCCTTTTTGAAGCAAGAAGCACAATAATCTTGTGCAGACTTTTCATACTAGACTGCTTCCTCTGCTTACTGTATTTGCCTAATGCAGGACTCCAGGGGTGATTCATGGCCTGAGGTGTAAACACTGTAATTCCCCTTTGCAAAGCCAGCAGCAAGAAGCATCAACACAAACAAACAGACTGACTGAGAGTGGCTGCTGCTGAAGAGAAAAATGCACAAGATGGAATATGTGCTCCAAAGCTTTTTGAAGCCACTTTCACACGTCACATTATGCAGATCACTCAGCTCCTGATGGGTCTGTATAGATATTATAATGTTAAAGTGAAAATTTGTTTGTGTGTGAGTTACCGTGGACTGAACAGCTCCGTCCACAAAGACTCCATCCTTGGTCCACTGGATGTGCGCTGCAGGCTTGGCCCCGCGGGTCACGCAGGTCAGATTGTATGGAATCCCAGCCATCAGCAGGAGCTCCGGGGCTCCATCAACCACCGGGTCCTCGGGGGGAACTGGAGGAAAAGTACACACAGAAACACTCTTAAAGAAAATTCACCTGAAGGCAGGAGTGCAATCATTCAGACAGAGGAAGGTCTTCATTTATATACAGTAGAAGTACCTGTATTACAGTGTAGAAAACACCTCTGCTGACTTTAGTACTGATGAGCATGACTTCCTGTTAGTGCTTGCAAAGTTTTAAACTGATCTTGTTGCATGTGACGGATGATAGAAACAAAAATAATTTCTTCAAATATAGAAAGAAAAAATAATAACACACATATAGACGCAACCTATTCAGTTTTCCCCTCCCAGCCAAACTATCTTTTAATTTTGCATTAGTTATAGTCTTTGCCTAAAATATATTTAGTCATTTAGTCATTTAAATTGTTTTAATTTAGTTCTGGACTAAAATTAAAAATCCATTGTTAATTCAGTCAACTAAAATATGAAGTGTAAAGTGTAAGGCATTTTTTATGTCTCCTTGAATTTCTGAAGTCATGTTTTACACTTGGATAAAATGAAACATCTAATAACCCTTTACTGAATGCTAGTAAAGTCTGAATGTATAAATGAACAGAAACAAATTGAACTTTTGTGTGAAATGCAGTCACCTTTATTTAGGATACCTGACAGAGCATCTCAGTTACAATACCAGAACTGACAACAAACAGTGAACCTGCTCTACATGAATATATCAATTCATAAAGAGAGGAGCTCTGATTGGATCGCTCCCCAACTTATCCCACCACCCCCAAGCTAAGGCAGCTGTGATTGGATGTCCCTCTTAACTCATCCAACCTTTCCACACAACCAAAGTAGCTGTGATTGGATATATTCCTAACTTGTCTCTACTTTCTACATGACCAAATTAGGTCTGATTGGATTAAGTCTCTGTCAAACATTTTAGTCTAGTTTTCATTTGTTGATGAAAATGTCAGTTAATTTAGTTAGAGTTTTTGGCCATGTGCACTTGTTTTTATTAGTAACTGTCTAGTTTTCGTCAGGGGAAAAAAGGTTGTTGACGAAAACTATGACGAAAAACAATTAGTTAATAAAATGAACACTATGGCAACTCCCTGCTTGCCCCCATCTCTCTGCTTGTACACCTAAATTTTTGTGACATAAGATGAAACTTAGACAAGATCTGTGAATAAATGAAAGTGTATTTCACTCGCTCTTATCACATTGTTACCCTAACATTTAAAAGTGGGGGCACAATAAGTCTCAAACATTCAGGCTTTGTGCCTCGGAAACCAAGAAAAAATAACAAATGATCCGCCTCATGACTGCAATGTCATATTTAAGTTATAGTTGAGATTGTTCGAAGTGACACAAACTCAAAGACAGAGTCACTTGATGTAGGGGTCAAATTTAGAATCAGAATCAGAATGCTCTTTATTGTCATCATAAAACATGTTCAAATAGATTGGGGAGCTTCTCCTTTTTCTGTGCAATAGATGGTTATATAAAAAAAACAGAAGTAAAGTATAAAATAGTTGTAAAAAGAATAGTTACAAAATATTTACAAGATAAAATTCTACAGGACAGTGCAATTGAAAAACTATATATACAAATATAAGATAGAAAGGATAAATATTAAGAATAAAAGTAATTATTTCTATGTACATATGGAAATGTATTGCACAGAATAGTTGAATATTTACTGAAGAGTGCACATGGTGATTAACACTCACTTCTGCAGCTGAAAACTCTTCATAGAGCTTATAATACTCCATCTAGACTTAAAGAATATACCCAAGTGCTTCAAATCTTTGTTGGCATGACTGTGGACAAGTGGGAAATTTGATTCATACGTTATGGCTCTGCCCTGTAGTCAAGTTATTTTGGACAGAAGTCTGTCAGTTAATTTCAGTGATCATTAATGTAAATATTTCTCCATGTCCATCTGTCTGTGTGTCTGTTGGGTCACAGGGCTGTAGGACAGCTGCTTTAGCCTTCCTGACTGCCAAAAGAATGGTTTTGTCAGACTGGAAAATTCACAAACCAAAATGTTTCTGGATAGAAACATGGATATTTGAGTTTTTTAATCTTTTAGGTATGGATCGAAAAACAGATACATTAAATGACATGAAGTTTAGGTCTGAAACCATTTGGAAGCAGGTGTGGGGGCACATATCATCATCGCCAATATTGATTTGATTGACTGTTAAATCTGATATGAGAAATGTTTCTGTTTCTGTCTTTGACATTGATCTACCCCTGAATAGGACAAGTTGAACCTTTTCACAATGAACTAAATATTTATTGATGAGATGCACTGATCTCTCTTCTATGTGATGTTGTTGTTGTGAACATGTTAATGTTGTCTGTTTGTATTTGTCTATCAGGTCTGGATCTGTGTGTGTTGTTATGTATAAATATTAAAAGTGTTCAATTTAAAATAATTTAGAAAAAAGAGATTGTTTGGAGTGTGTTTTCTCTCGTGAAAGATAGAAAGGAAAATGATACAAAAATATGTCATAGTGGCAAACCAGACGAAAACTCTTTGCTGTAGAATTTTTATCTTAATGGGTGCATTTCCTGGAAATTTGACTTTGACTGGATGGCTGCATTGCGTGAAGAGGGCCACATGTGGCTCCAGGGCATCCATTTGTCCAACACTGATCCAGCTCGACGCAGTTTGAAAGAATTCTGAGCCATAAAGACAAAACTGCATTCAGGTTGTGTCACTCGGCACTTGGATATTGACCATAGCGATGCGTAACCATTCAATATAAACTTGTAGACACTAACATGATAAAATGCTAACGTTAGCCACACTCTGCTATGTTAGCTTACTCACTGTTGTGATATTCAGTCAATTCAAGCAGAAATTCTCTGCTTTTTGGTTTCCTGGTTTCCTGGCAGAAGAATCATGTTAGCACTCATTTATTCAATCTGGTCTCCATTTCAGTACACCACCTTTTCTCCCTTTCCCCGTATCAGAGTCAGGTTCACTTACTGAGCACGTTGAGTTTGGCCCTCCTGGAGCGCAGCGCCGCCTCCGTGGCCTGACATTCGTACAGGGAGTCATCAGACAGCTCAGAGTGGGAGATCTCCAGGTTGTACTGGCCGATGTCCAGAGCCCTCAGCACACGGTACCTGGGCCAGGCTGCTTAAGAGAGACACACAAACTCACTGTTAGCACACGCAATCACGGGGTGAGTACAAGCAGACGGATTCAGAACAGGACTGTCAGTGTGATTCATACGCTTGTTAGTGTCTGTTTTAGCTCTTACTGTAAGTCATCAGTGTTTATTTACAGGTCAGGGGAACCTGACGCATTTGGAAGAAGAACTTGTGGAATATGATTTAAAAATAGTGCACCACCTGGAGAACATGGCCCACTGTTTAGAAATGATGGCTGGCATGAGGGAAGAGGCACTGCTGCTAGAATGATGAGTCATCAGAACAGAACTGCCTTCACAAATGATCTGCATCTGAGGACAACTGCAGAAAATGTCCTTATTTTAGAAACATGAAGTCATGAGCTCCAGATTCTAAAAAAGAGATGCAGAACATTTCGGGGGAGTTTTTTTTTTTTTTTTTTTTTTTAACTGCCAACCTGGGTGAGAAAAATGTTAAGCAGGACACTTATTCTGAAATAATCCGCCCAATTTTTGGCCCAAGTGCCCACTCCTGATCAAAGTCAGGAGAAGGCCTGATTATCTCTTGGTCCTAGATTTTATCTTATGCAGGGTATATAAGAATATAAGCTGGATTCTAGCTTTCAACCGAAGTCAGCCAATGCCTGATTATATGTTGGTCCTAAAGACTGTCTATTAGGGGTACACATTACATGAATTTGGCTCAACTTTCAGCTTGTAGCCCTGCTTCCGACCAAAGTCTGCAAATGCCTAATTATGTGAAGGTCCTAAAGCTTTTCAATAAGGGGTACACACTACATGAAAATCGGCCCGGCTTTTGGCTTGGATCCCACTTCCAACTAAAGTCAGCCATGGCCTGATTTGAGCATCTGTTTGTCTGTTTGATAATTTATTGAGGGAAGAAGCTACCCAAAAATTGGCCCGACATTTGGCTTGTAACCCTGCTTCCAAATAAAGTCAAGCCAGTAAAGGCCCAATTAGCTGTTGGTCCTAAAGATCACTTAAGTGGGACACATACTACACAAAAATCAGCTCAACTTGTAGCTTGGATCCCCACTTCCAACCAAAGCCAGCGAATACCTGATGTTGTGCATGTGTTTGTCCTAAAGATAATTTATTGAGGGATGAAACTACCCAAAAATTGGCCCAACTTTTGGCCCGTAACCCCACTTCCAACTAAAGTCAGCAAAGGCCCGATTATCTGTTGGACATAAAGATATCTTTTAGGGGTACACACTACACAAAAATGGGCTCGACTTTTGGATCGGATCCCCACTTCCAACCAAAGTCAGCAAAAACATGATTGAATATCTGTTGGTCCTATAGATTATTTATTGGAGGAAGAAACTATATGTAAACAGACGCCACTTTTGGCTTGTAACCCTGCTTCTAACCAGAGGTCAGCAAAGGCTTCATTATTTGTTGTTCCTAAAGATTGTTTATTGGGGGTAGAGAAAGCAAGGAAATAGACTCCACTTTCGGATTGTAATCCCAATAAAGTTAGCAATGGGCCCGATTATTTATTGGTCCTAAAGATTTTATTAAGAGGGGCACATACTACACAAAAATTGGCCTGACTTTCAGCTCAGATTCCTGCTTCCAACCAAAGTCAGCAAAAGACCTAATTATCTGTTTGTCCTAAGGCTTACCTTACCTGATTATCCTGTGGTGTGAGGTCTTTAGAGTCATTTTATTGTCTAGGAAGGAGACAAGAGAGGCCTGACTTAAAATAGTAAATATTGAACAAGTAAAATATTTCCGATCTGAAATCCTGATGTGTGTGCAGTGCACTGAGGATAGCAAAGCCAATTTTTTTGAGTCTTTATGCAAACAAATTGAGCCAAATGGGGAACCCCAGCTTGTATGGGAACACCTCTCCCAAGTGATCCAGGTTTGAAAACTACCTCAGTCTCCCTGGCTGTGATTGTGTTTCCTCTGCTAAACCTTAATAGTTGACAAGATAAAGAAGATGTAAAATATGCCTCAAATAAAAGCAGAGTGGTGACTGTGTTAGTTCCATCAATCAATGACAAAGAGCACAAGCAGGCTGTGCATTTATGTGAAAATGTCAGCGCTATTCATCCTAACATTAGGGTAGCATTAGCATTAATAGCGTTTATTTCAGAAAGATATTTGGATCAACATCTCTGGAGATGATGAAAGGATGTCTCCTTCACAAACAGCACAAACAGCTGGAGGGTTTGTGCACACACTCACAGATCAAACATTGACACATATACAATGATACCATCAAACCCTGAACGCTCCTCACACGGCAGAACTACAGGCAGCTCCGTTCCAATTACAGCACCCCCCCCTCTCCCTGTTTGAACCCCTCGCCTCTCAGACAAAGACATAATTGAGCGTGACGTCCCACTAGGGGGCACTCATTGATCCTCCGTGCCCAATCCTAACATGACATCATGGATTCAGATGGCAGAGGCAGCGGGGAAGGCGAGGGAGGGTTGTGGGGGTGCATGGAGGAGGCGGGCGGGTGCGAGGGGCTAAAGTATTAGTGGAGATTACATCATCCGCTCCAGCACCTCGCAGCATAGCAACCACAGAGGTGAAAGCACCCCGGGGAGAAGGAAGAAGAAGAAGAAGGAGGATGAACAATAAACTGATGCCTGAAGGAGGTGTGCACGTGTTTATGGTATGTGCATTAAAACCTGAAAACAGGATCTACGTACATATATGTTGCCATATGTGTCACGTGCACACATTTAGCAGGTTTAATATGTTTGTTTCATGTGATTCTGTGATGTTGAGGTTTCTGTCAAATGGCGAATGTGCACACATCTCCTGCATGTGTGTGGGCGTGAAAACTGCAGGTATGAATTCACAGCTCAATCTTCACTCCCACACTGTCATCAACAGCTGTATGAAACAGTGCAACAACCTCTAGTATGTCTGACTACATGTTAGAGCTGGAAAATACACTCACTTCATACCATTTGCACTGTGCTTGTACCCATTGGACCCTTTTTGTCTTCAGAACTGCTTTACGATTAGATAAGATAACTTTATTTATTCCTTTGGAGGACTCCTTCAGGGAAATTGAGATTGCAGCAGCATGTTACAGCACTACAGGTATAAATGAACACAGGATATCAAAAAGCAAAAAACAATTAGGAGAAAAAATACATAAACACGTATTAATAAATCTAAATAATTAATAAAAAATAGAAATAACACATAATAATAATATGGCTACTGACTGACTACTCCTCCTCCTCCTTACATTCATGCGCAATTACTACGTGAATGTGTTAATAATCCTTATAGGATTTGCTTTTTAGTTTCTGTAGTCAAGCCCTTTTTTATATTTATATTGGTAGAATAATGTACATATACTGCTATTTTTCTTGCTATTTTTATACAATTTTTATACTTATTCTTTATCAACGCTGTCCCCTTTGCTGCTGTAACATTGCAAATTTCCCCGTGTGGGACGAATAAAGGTTTATTCTATTCTATTCTTCTTCCAATCATCTGTCTTTCTGTTACTCTTCCTTCCCTCGGATGAGGAGTTGTACAGTTTAATTCTTGGTAGCAAAGATTCAAAAAGGTACTGTAAACAGTCCACAGAGGTTCTGGTCCATATTGACTAGGGTTGGGCAAGATATCGATTAAATCGATTAATTTGAATTATTTTCTTCAGAAGATTTAAAAAATAAAAACCGAGTTTTCTGTAAGTTGTTGCAATGTTTAAAAATGTTTAAAAAAAAAAGGGGAATTTTGTTTTGTTTTATCATATATTTTTATAACATAAAGGCAAAACTTGACTCATGTCACTTGGATTTATTTATTTTTTTGAGAGGGAATAAAATCATGAATTGAGTGTTGTGGGATAAAATCAGGGATTTTATTTTTAGGTCATATTGTCCAGCCCTAATATTGACATAATAGCATCACGCAGTAGCTGCAGATTTATCGGCTGTACATCTTTGATGTGAACCTCCAGGTCCGGCACAACCCAAAGGTAAATGGTAAAATGGACTTGAGCTTATATAACGCCTTTCTAGCGACTACTCAAAGCTGCTTTAAACTGCAGGTCACATCTACCCAGTCATTCTCACATTAACTCACTCATGGTGAGTGATTGAGGTGAGACCAAAATCTCTGAAGAATGTTTCCAGCACCTTGTTGAATCTACGCCACAAAGAATTAAGGCAGTTCTAACCTGGTGTTAGCAAGGTGTGCCTAATAAGGTGGCCACTGAGTGTACACATTGTCTGTTAGTAGGGATGCACGATATTATCAGACCAATATCAGTATTGACAGATATGAAGATTTTTGCTTGTATTTACAGCTGATATTTTGACCATATGTATTGGCCATGAAAATCCCATAATTGACTGTAATATTGGCAAAATGTACCATGATTGTTTACCTAATCATCATGCAACGTCCACTTCCAGGACCCCAAAGTGTCACTTATTAAAGAAAAAATTGTTGCTTTTTGTGCTTCATATTTGTTTTTATTGGCAAAAATTCAGTATTATTCCTATCCTAAAGATAAGGATGATTTTGGATCATCATCGCAAAGGATCAGACTGTACAACTCCTCACTGGGGAGGAGGAGTAACAGGAAGACTGAAGACGAGAAGAAGCAGTAGCCAGCCAGCTATTCATATTTATTCATTTTTTTATTTCATATTTATTTATATTTTGTTTCTATCTATCTTTTTATCTATTTTTTTCTATCTACTTTTTTAAAACTTTTAAAACATCAGGGATTAATAAAGTTCTATCTAATCTAATTTAAAGTGTTTATCTAACAACTAGAAAGCACTTGAAGAGCGCAAACTTCTCACATATTGCTGTTACATCTATGAACAATAGTTCCATGATAAAGTTACCATCATAATATGATTCCTTGACCATGAAAACCCACACCTAGCACTCAGAATCATGTTAATATCATTATTAGTTAAACAGTTATCGCACAAAAATGATCGTTCGGTGATGGTGGTTATGTGGATCACCACCAAAATCTAATAATTTTTAAGTTGGGCCATTACCAACATCTCGTGAAAATTTCAGCAAAATCTGTCAATTAATTTTTGCATATTCTTGCTAACAAAAAACAAACAAACAAACACTGGCAAAAACATAACCTCCTCGGCGGAGGTAATGACAGATATCTCAGTTTGGTGCATGTTACCCAGCCCTACATCCAGCAGCAGAGCCTCATCAGATCAGAGTGCATTAACATGACGTGCTGGTGCAAAAACACATTAACAGCTCACACACTTTCCCCTCCATTAAGACATGACTTTGTGTTCACACTCCGAGACAAGAGGAGCAGCAGATTGAGAGACGGTGTGTCAGAGATGAGGGGACGACTGGCAGTGCAGACGACTTAAGGATAAATAATGGACAGAAGGTGATGATGGATGGATGAAGAGGGGAGGAAAAAAAGAGACAAAGGGGACAACGTGTTTATCAAACGCCTGTGTGTTTGTCAGCAGAGCAATGCTCACAGAAGGCTGCAAGGACAAAGAGAGCATTAGCGGGAGGAAGAAAGAGGGAAGGAAGGAGGGAGGAGAGAAGGGAAGAAAGCAATGGAGGAGGTCTGAAAAGCATGTACAGAAAGATGATGGAGCTCAGGTGAGAGAGACGGAGAAGGGAAGAGCATGATAGAGGGAGAAAAATGAAAGCAGATTGGAATTCAGGTAAGAGAGAGAATGGAGAGGGATGAGACAAGAATGAGATTGACAAAGATGGAGAGAGGGGAGAAAGCAGAGAGAGAGGACAGAGAAAAATGATGCAAAGAGTAAAAGAGAAAGAGAAGGGAGGGGAAGACGAAAGAAAGGGGAGCGAGGGAACAAGGTAGCAAACGTTTGAGAAAGAGGTAGGAAGAACAAGAAATGCACAAGGAGAGAGGGAAAGAGAAAGGAAGAGTACTAAACTAAAATTTGGAGGGAGACGAGGAGGGAACATGGTTCGACAAAATAAAAAAACAAAACAGGGTGCTTAATTTTACCAACATTTGACAGCCAGTGACCCCCCCAGAGCTGCCCAGAGCTGAAGCCAGAAAATAGTCCCCTCCCTCTTCTGGTCCAGAGGAGGTCGCTATAAAGTTTGGAAGACTTGGCTCAGTTCAGGGCTAAAGGTACAACATTATTGCCATTTTTACTTAGTTTCCTTTCAAACTGGTCTTTGTTAGGCAGACCAAAGCCTCAATAATGTGGTGTAATCAAGCCACCAGCCACTAGTTTGCAGTCTTTGTGCCTTTGTGATGTGTTTTTTATGAAATTCTTTGTAAGTAACTACCTACAACAACAATAAAGCTGTTTTATATTGAACTGAATTGTGAGGAAGAGAAGAGCCAATGAGGGATAAAGAAAAATAAATGCATAAATATGGAGTGAGGAGAGGAGAGACATGCTGACCTTTTCTGAACCTGTGAATTAAACTGAGTTGAACACAAGATGCACATCACATGTCAGATCGTTGTTTGTCAGACTGTGGGTGTGTGTACGTGATGCATTTCTGTGCCGAATGTGTGGCTGCTTGTGTACTTGTTTGTGCATTTACAGTGTGAGGATCAACATGGAGAAAGGTCACATAGTGAGCAGAGTTAATGTACTCTCTGTTTGTTATATTACATTCTGTCACATGCATTATTAGAGTGTATGATAAAGTCAATTTTAGTGACATCTGAATATTAAAACGAACGTTTTCTCTCAGCTCTGATTGTCAGGTGTTAAAAATAAGGTCTCATGCAGGTTTGACTGCAGTGACAGTTGCAGTGTCTTTGGATTTCACTTGAAAGTCTTGGATTACATATGTTAGACTTCAAGTCTAAATTTGAGACAAAGTAAACACAATGTTAACTGATCAAGATGTTGTACTCTTTGTAAGAGTAAATGAAATGTACATGTAAATGCATCAACTGCAGTCAGATCATTGAGAGGTACTCAAGTTCACATCATACACTTATATCTTAAAGGGGTAGTTCAGGGATTTTGCAGTGGGGTTGTGATCCTGAAAGTGTCCCACAGTGTCACAGCTCAGTGCTCTTTCTGTTCAGAAGTCTCAGGGCAGACACTAATGCTATACATTGCTGTACATGGTGTCGAATTCTCTGTGTAATAGAAGAATTATGGGAGAAAAGAAGCCACAAAAATAGCACAGAGTTCTCACAAGCAACAGCAGTTTGTTTACATCTACTTAAATTTCCACTACCAAGCCACTTTGATTAGGCACTATTTTGAGACACAGCACAGGCTATGTGTCCTTCCACCAGCAGCTTAGGATTAAACTACGGTCTTACTTGAATTTTGCAAAATACACAATTAATATATACATGTGATTAAGGATTATCCTCATCAAGCCCACGGAGCTCAGTTTACCCACAACAGCGAACTTATTGTGTGTTATCATGAAGTAAACTTATCATTGAAACTGTGGCCCCTGTCTTTTCAAACTAAACAACCAGTATAAGCCAAATAATTACCCTGGAGATTAACTTTCATTCTGCTCCTCTGTTTTGTCCTTAGAGTTTGTAAAACAGTGAATCTGGTCTGAACAATTATAAATGTCAATTAAAGCAATGAGGCTCTGCTTGATGAGAGCTGCTCACTGAAGACTAACGTATAAAAGCCGATAGGGTTATTCCGTAAAAACCCAACCAGAGGGCCCACAGTGACCGACTGAGTTTGGTTAAAAAAATTCTATTGGTGCGTCTACATGTATAATGAATGTGCAAAGTTTTAGGTGGAAATGCTTAAGGGTGTCTGAACTACAGGCCTTTAAAAAAAGGGGCGTTGTGCCCGTTTTTGACCATTGAGAAATGCTTATTTTCCTGAGTGGCCACGTTTGGATGCCAATATCTCTGAAGAAGTGAAGATTTCTGGCTGAAATTTGCTCTCCTAGGTAATTTGGGCTCAGGCTTTCAGACTGTCACCAGAAAAGGCCTCTCTCTTCTAGTTTCTGACTTATTGGTCTACAAAGTGGTGAATTTTTTATGCTCAAAAATGAAAAAAAAAAAAAAAAAAAAAAAACAATTTTCAGAGGGCCAGTGTCAGCCTACAATCACTGACAACAGACTATTGATGCTGAATTCCTTTAGTTTGAGGACAGGACTGTCTGCAGGAGGGAACCTGATGCTGCAAAGGTCTTAATTTAGAACTTATGGGACTTTTGAAGATAATACACTTTTTGACCAATTTTTGACTAGCAAATTCAGCATGTGGGCAACTACCCATGTTCATTAAACTTTTTCTACATTATTGTACAAATCATTTGCTTCATAACAGCCTGTTTTCTCACCTCCTTCATGTTGAATTATTTTTCAGTCCTGTCATCAAATTGGAGGAATTCAGCATCAATAGTCTGTTGTACATGATTATAGGCTGACACTGACCTCCTGAAAATTGATTTTTCCATTTTTGCACATCAAGTATTCATCACTTTGGAGACCAATAACTCAGAAACTAGAAGAAAGAGACCTTTTTTGAGGAAAGAATCTTAAAGCCTTGGTCTGATTTACCCAGGGAGCAAATTTCAGCCAGAAACTTTGTTTGTTTCAGAGATAAACATCCAAAATAGAACTGGCCACTGACTTACGCAATTGTGTCAAATACAGGAACAACAGCCCTTTTTTAAAGGCCCATAATTCAGACACCCTTAAGATTCTCTTACTTAAACTTTGCATGTGTTCACTATACATGTAGAGGCACCAACACAATGTTTTTAGTCAATCTAAGTCTGTGACTGTGGGACATTTCTGAGCTTCGGTTGGGTTCATATAGAATGACCCGATAGTCTCCTCTGATCCTGAACATCCTGAAACATCCTGAGGTGTTTTTTCTTAGTCACACTCATGTAGTTTGATGACATGAGCTCACAATTTATTCACCTGAATCAACAGGTAACGTGGGTTTCTCTGATTTGATCCTGGTCGTGGCTGGTCCCTGACAGGTCCTGCCGATCCAGACAGTCATAGATTATAAACTCTAGGCCATATTTAGGTGGATTTGTGGTGTCAAGTTTGCTCTCAGTTGATGTGGCAACATGAAGGGGGGTGTTCAACGGAAATCCTCTGCGGATGATGCCAAATAGTCTGTGATAATCATGGTTACTCAACGATACCTGGTGAAATCTGCTCTCCTCAGAAGTTTACTGGGAGAACTTGGTGGAGATTGTCGTTCACGAGGTTCATGTCACATGTAAGTGGTAAACGATACATCTGTGTGGTATAATTTATTGTAAGACGATAGTTTAAGGACTGAAATGTAGTTTAAGCTAATGGCTAACAACACAGTCTATCTGCTACGTCATAATGTGGCTTGATATGATTGGTCTGTGATGAGTGTGACTGGCAGAAAGATCGTCCAATCACCAGCTGCAGTTGTTTTTGAAGGTTCTGCCCCTCAAAACATTTTCCATGGACTCTTGTCCAGATGGACTAGTGAAATATTTCCGTGGCGGATATATGGAACTGCAATCTGGCGTGTCAGGTTAGCGAAGAAATGAGTGGGCATGTTTCAATGGATTTTAGGCACAACCTCAGAGAGGTGGAGGAGCTTCCATTGGCTGGTTTGGTAGCTGGAGAGGTGCCAAATGGCTTTCTGGGCACTGCCGAAGTACCCTTAAGCAAGGCACTTAACCCCAAAACTGCTCTGTAGCGCATCTTCAGGAGCAGCAAGCCATCACTCTCTACATTAAAATCTCTACATTAACGCATGATCGTAGGACCTGCTCATACATGTACATGTGTATTTCAGCATATGTCTGTGACATGTCTCAACGACAGAGTGTAAAAGAATTGAAATTTGCCACGAGGAATTAATAAAGTATAATAATGCTGCAACTTCACTCGTGGACTGACCCGAGTCCGCCGAACTTTATGCATGAAAGTGGCCCTTGTTGAGAATTGAGTGATCTTTCTGGGACTGATTATTTTCAAAAGCTTGAACATTTGGCATAAAATCACTGTTGGTATTGAAGGCAAATTTAGGAGCCGCTGTTAATCAATCACAGCATTCAGAGAGAAAAAGGGACTTTCCTCCGTTAGAACTGCAGCACTTGAGAGCTTCCTGCGGCCATTCCCTTAATGCAGAAAAATAAATTTTCTCTGTCTTTTGTGGCTTTGACCCTATTACTCTCCTTCTTTTGGTTGCATTTTATGCTTCCCCATATATGAAATGAAGTGTATTCTCCTGCTCTGTTGCACTCACAGTAAGTCACTCTGGATGTGCGTGTCGGCTTATGCGAATGTGCGTCTGCTTTTGTCAGCAGTGTGAGGGATTTTCTCTAATTCAGCATGATATACAGGACTCATTTTTGCCCAGATTGTCACTCAGACGCCTCTCGGCTCTTAAACTCTCTCTCCCTCTGTGCACACTGTTCATTCCCTTAATGTTAAAAACCCCTACACTTTTCAGGCATAATAGCTTTTGTCAGGGTTCTTACAGTCAAAACTGAACCGAAACCGTGGCGGAGTTATTCCCCTTCTTCCCTTCACTTTGATCCCTGCAGCTTGGGGAGGTAGTGAGGGTCTTTTTTTTTTTTAATTCCCTCTCCCACTCCAGGATCTGTCCCCCTTCTTCCCTCACCTCGGAGACCCTCGCCGATGCCGAGAGCCAGGCCGTCCTTGGTCCACTGTACGATGCCGCTGTAGTTGAAGATCACGCAGGACAGCACCACCCGCTCTCCCAGCACCACCGACTGGTCCGCCGGCTCCTGAGAGAAGCGAATGCACCACACTGCAACAGAGGGACGGAGAGAGAAATCAATTTTAAGTTCTTTTCATTGTGACCTGGCCATGAGCCGCCATCTTTTATTGCACTGTATTGAGCTGCGCGGTCCCTCTCCACTCTTATCGACTGCTGTTTGTCCATATGGGGGCTGCTGGGGTGATTTGTTATGTGTCTTTATTGTGTATGTGGGGTTTTTACAACTCAGCTTTTACTGTGTGTTTTTATTGTGAGTGTGTTTTAATGTGAACCCCGTGTCGGGGTGGAATTTCTCTAACGGGACAACTAGAGTTTGAATGGACAGTGTTTTATATATGCACGTTATCCATTAGCTGAATAGAGGGGGTGTGAAAATCTACATTAAAACCTTGAAACACCTGGCCAAAGGGACATTTTAAGTTGTGTTGAGCTATAAAAATGAAAGCGTATCAACTGATTATTTTTATTTATGATTTGTGCATAAATCTAACGTATGTAAAATGAGTAGTGCAAAAATTGTGCATCATATTTCTTGTTTAAGCACCAATAGGTAACATTTCCACCTTTGATTTGCAGCTATACAGTCGATCTATCGATAGAGGTGGCAGAAAACTTCTGGTGAAATTCACTTTTTCTCAGACCTTCTTGAAACTAATTTTGGAAATATTCCAAACTGGAAACTTTCCATAGGAAAAATGGGTATTTACTGGAAATTGGGAGTTATTCAAATAAACTGCTTCATAATTAAATATAAATATAGACATTGTGTTTTGTCATAGGCAGATATTCATGCAAAAATATACAATCAAAAAACATTCAGACAGATTTATTTATAAGCAGACAGAATCGATGCCTCCCGGACGCCTCCCTGGTGAGGTGTTCAGGGCATGTCCCACCAGTAGGAGGGACATGCCCTGAACACCTCAGCTAGCCTGGGAACACCTCGGGATCTCCTGGGAAGAGCTGGATGAAGTGGCCAGGGGAAAGGAAGTCAGGGCTTCTCTGCTAAGTATTAATTATTTTATTGAACAATCAATTTCAGCTTCCCATTATGTCGTCCATAGCCTCAAATGTGTGTCCTCAAGTAGTCCAGGGTTCAAAAAATCATCTGTGCACATGATGGAGGAATGGAGTGCATAAAGGGGTTGTGGCCTCAATACCTCTGGGTATGCTTGTTTTATGCCCAATCATGACACTCACCTGTTTCCAGTCAACATGTTCACCTGTGGAATGTTTCAAACAGGTGTTTTTGAGTCTTTTGTTACCCCTGTCCCAGCTTTTTTGGAAAGTGTTGCAGGCCTCAAATTCAAAATGAGAGAATAATGAAACAATAAAGTTTATCGGTTCGAAGACTGAATATCTTGTCTTTGTAAGGTGTTGAATTGAGTATGGGACACCATTTACATGACAGCATTATCACCAGAAACTGAAAGGTTTTTCCTTTGCGTTTTCTAAAAGCTCTGCATTTACACGGATATGCGAGAACAATAGAAAATGTGGTAGTGTGCATGCCTGGCCAGTAGTTGGCGATGTAGGTTTGAAATGAAACAGCGGTGTTACAACACGCGTACGCTTTCCGGTGCAGACAAACTTTTCGCTAACAACAATAGCGAGTTCACGCACAAAGACGCAGGACTTTCTTGTCTGGACAACAAATCTGTCTGGATATATTTTTTTTGTCTGGATAACAAACAGCACAGTAAGCAGCACACATGTTGTTCGGTAGTCTGCTGCAGCTGTTGTTGTTCTTCTTCTCAGGTGCACGTGCAACCCTCATGTGGGAGAGTACTGTGCATGCACCACGCGTCATCGTTTTCCCTGAAATTGCTGATTCCTGTTTACATGGATACGAAAACATTAAAAACTTTTCTCTCTGGTTTCAAAAGTTTGCAGATTCCGGCACTCCAGGCACCATTCTCGTGTAAACGGACGGCACAAATGCAAGGGAAACTCTGTTTTTCTGCCTTCTTCATTGTCGTGTAAACAGGTCCTTGGTCGAAGTTGATTTGCAAATCATTGTTTTCTGTTTTAGTCACATTATACACAATGTCCCATCTTCACTGTAAATTGGATATGTTATTTGAGTTAGCACAAATAGAAGCTGTAGGTGTGAAAAGGACCTTAAATCATCTTTGTCTAACTGCATTTTTTTATCCCTCACAGGTTGGCTTCTGCATTTGGGTTCATTCAGGGTTCAGTTTCATCGCTTTTATATAAAAAAAAATCAAAATCCCTGAAAAGATCTGCTGTGAAATCTTGCCGACAGATTTCACCTCTCTGTATTTTCAGCCTTTAATTTCAGTGAAAAGTCATTTCAGTCATTTCTGTTTCCAACTGGACCCAGAGCTCAATTGCACGGATTTGCATATTCGTCATTCCTCTGTGCTTTCGTCTCTTTTTTGCCCCCTTTTCAAGTTTTCCCTGGACCTCACTGGGGCTTATGTGTGTCTCTGCGTGGGCATTTGTAAGAGAAAGTGTGTGTGTGTGTGTGCGCCTGCATGGATGTATGTATGTGTGTGTTGTGCGACCATCCTTGCCAAGCTGTGATACAGCCTGCTCTTTTTCATCACGCAGTACAAAGGATTCTGCTTACACACTCACATTTCCTGCAGCAAAATAAGCCTTTTGGCGATTGCAGAGCCACTGAAATACACGGGTATAAAAACTACAAGTGTAGCGGCGGCATACATTAGCGCTCTTGCATAGAAAAGAGAGTGTCAGGTGAGGAGGCAGGCACTTACCCGCTGCTGTTTTCACCCGTTTGCATCATCAGGTAAAATTGTTTCATATTCCAGAGAAAGTCTTGCGAGAAGGCGCGTTAATTAAAGGAGAGAAGACGACTGTGGTGCCTTAGATGACACACACACAAACAGCAGTATCCGCACACTCCCCACTGACTCACACTCAAAGCACACACTCTTCACTCGTTCATGCTTTACAGCCGAGGCTACATGCACACACATCCTCAGAGTTGGTGTTTGTCTTCCCGTGGGCTATTCTGTTCTTGGATCATGGTTAAAACAATCCTATTAGCTAATTAAGGCAAAACTGCTTAATAAAGCGGGCCGTGGCTCAGAGGGACACGTCTCAGCGGGAACCCGGCACAAAGGTGCAAACAACAGGGAGATTCACTGATTTGTCAGGAGGATTACACGACCTGTCATGTTATTTGTGCAGAAGGCTTCTTTTAATGTCGACAGGAATCTTCAGACTTCACAGCGAGCGCTTTGATGTTTTCCTCAACTTTTCCTTTTGAATACTGAATCGAGAAGACGACTGCTGCGACTGCGAGCTGATGGAGCTGCTGTCTGTTTGAAGTTAAAACCAAGATCCTCCTTAAAACTCTAAACCACTGCACGTGTATGCTTGTTTTTCTAATCCCGAGGATAAAGCGGGTCTGAATTCATGTTTCATTACATACAAACCAATTCCAGTGAAATTGGGACATTGTGTAAAACATAAACAGCAGAATACAATGAAGTGCAAATCCTTTTCACCACAAACGCAACAAAGACGAGATATTTAACATTCAGGCTGGTAAACTTCACTGTTCTGCTGCAAATATTCACTCATTTAAATTTGACACCTGCAATATAATTCCTGTCTGAAACATTCCACAGGTGAACACGTTGATTAAACAGATGAGTGTCATGACTGGGTATAACAGAAGCATCCTGAGAGGCTCAGTCTTTTACAAACAAGAATGGGTGAGGTTCAACAGTTCAAGAACAACTTTTCTCAGTAAATACTAGCAGAAGATTCATGGATTTCATCATCTATGGTCCATAATATCATCAAAAGGTTCAGAGAACCTGGAGAAATCTTAGCACATAAGCAGCAAGGCTGAAAACCAACACTGAATGCCTGTGACCTTTGATCCCACAGGCAGCACTGCATTATAAACCAACGTCATTCAGTAAAGGATATCACCACGTGGGCTCAGGAACACTTCAGAAAACCATTGTCAGTTAACACAGTTCATCTCTACATCTACAAGGTCAAGGTCAAACTCTACCATGCAACGACAAAGTCAAATATCAACAACACCCAGTAACGCTTCTCTGAGCCGACCTCATCTGAGATGAACTGAAGCAAAGTGGAAAAGTCTGCTGTGGTCTGAGTCCACATTTCAGACTGTTTTTGGACATCATGGATGTGGTGTCCTCCGGGCTAAAGAGGAAAAGGACCATCCAGGCTGTTATCAGAGCAAAGGTCAAAAGACAGCATCTGTGATGGTATGGGAGTGTGTTAGTGCCCATGGCATGGGTAACCTGCACATCTGTGAAGGCTCCATTATTGGGTGTTGTTAAAAGAAAAGGTGATGTAACAGTGGTGAACATGCCCCTGTCCCATCTTTCTTGGAACATGTTGCAGGCAAGATATATCAGTTTGGACATCATGTCTTTGTTGTGTATTTTATTAAGTATAGGTAAATTTAGGAAAGTGGAGCTCTAAACAGATCATTTCCAGGTGAGTTTGGGACTTTACAAGTTAAAAAATAGCCAAATCAATAACACAAAAGGAGGCACAATGATTAAAAGTTCTCTCCACAGAAAGCATCATAACCCTCATTCAGCAACAATGAAATTTAGTTTCAATGGGCTGCAAATACAAAATGCACTAAGACAACCCAGATGAAGCTTCAAAAAGCGTAGAACCCTCATTTCCTAGACCTTCAAAGTTAGGAAGACTTCTGTTTTTGTGGCATCTTCCTCTTTCATCTTCAGGAGTCAAAGACAAACAAAGCAGACAACACAGCGAAACGAGAGCTGCTGCTACTGAAGGAGAAGAAGAAGAAGGCGCTGCTGGGATGTGATATCCTGCTGACATGAGTGATTTACATGTGGGTCATGTTATGCATGATTTATGCAAAATTAACAGCTATTATGAGCGGGGGCCCCCTTCCTCGTGTCTCACTCTGTACAGAACAACGCATGCTCTCCTGGGACGGGCTGCGGTGGGTTCCTGTGTGTGTATGACAAAGATATAGATAGAAGGAGAGGGAGAGGAGACACGATGACAGAAAGACAAAAAGGAGGAGACAGAGATCATTTCTGTTTGTGTGTCATGATATATGAGTGTGCGTCCATGTTTGTGTGTGTGTTAATCTGTGTTTATGAGGGTGTGGGTTTGTATTAGTGTGCGTATTTGTGTGTGTGTGTGGCCGCTGTCAGCCTGCAGCAGGGACTCAGATCGCAGAGGATCGAGCCGCACTGACAGAGAACAGAGATGTAATTAACCCTGCGGGATACCCCCCCCCCCCTCCTCAACACACACCTCCCTCCTCCTCAAATTCCCCGTCTATCTCATCTTGCATGTGCTCATCACTTTCTCCCTCCTTCCTTTCTCCCTTCCCTTCTTCCCCATCATTCCTTTCCTCTTTTTCTTCCTGGTTTTGGTGCCCATGCCTCCTCTCCTGCCTCTCTGAGGTACATGCCAATAGCCACAGTGACACAGATCAGCTCTGCTATGACAGAGAAAGAGCCGCCATAAAGGCCAGGGTGATATACTGCAGCAGATGGGGCCGACAACTCGGCACAACTTAAAAGAGTTTAATGTAAAAACAACTTAACTTTTCCACTACCAAGCCTTCTTTCTTTAATAAAAACTACCATCATTCTGTAAAGGATATCAGCACGTGGGCTCAGGAGCACTTCAGAAAACCATCGTCAGCTAACACAGTTCATCTCTACATCTACAAGGTCAAGGTCAAACTCTACCATGCAGAGACAAAACAATATATCAACACTAGCTGAAGATCCTGAAGCTTCTTTCAGCCTGAGCTCATCTGAGATGGACTGAGGCAAAGTGGAAAAGTCTGCTGTGGTCTGAGTCCACATTTCTGTTTTTGGACATCATGGACATTGTTTCCTCCGGGTGAAAGAGGCAAAGGTCCATCCAGACTGTTACCAGAGCAAAGGTCAAAAGACAGCATACAATGGTATCTGGAGTTATCGGCGTGCCAGTTACAAAGTCGGAAAAAATACTCGCTGATCTACCAGGCTATTGTTAGCTGTCGTTAGCATGCCCTGAGTTGTAGTTCGCAAACACCACATGAAGAATTTAATAACATAATAAATAATACGGTTGATTTAGTGTGACACATGCGAGTCAGAAGTGCTAATAAATGGAATATTACAGGAGCTTAATAACTGTTTGCACTGTGGGAAGCCATCTTCAATTGCCAACTCCGGAGTGGTGAGGATTAACTTCCAAGTAGGAAATTCCAACCTTTGGGGACGTTCCAGATCAAATTTCCCACTTGGAACTTGGAAATCCCGACTTTCCAGCACAACTGGAAGGCAGCATTAGTGCCCATGGCATCTGTGAAGGCAGATTTTAGAGGTACAGGTTTTAGAGCAACATACTCTATCAAGCAAAGAGATGTTTTTTCAGGGATGTCCCTGCTTATTTCAGTGAGAAAATGCAGAAACACATTCTGCACGTGTACATCAGTGTGGTTTCAGAGTAAGAGTGCAGGTACTAGACTGACCTGCTGCAGTCCAGACCTGTCTCCCACTGGAAATGTGTAGTGAAGCCAACAATCTGCCAACAGAGACCCCAGACTGTTGAATAACTGAAGTCGAACATTAAGCAAGAATGATAAGTGTTGTTAAAAAGAAAGGTGATGTAACATATTGGAAACATGCCTCTGTCCCAACTTTTTTGGAAAATGTTGCAGGCATCAAATTCAAATTGAGTGAATATTTGCAAAAGATCAATGAAGCTAATCAAATTGAACTATAAATACCTTGTCTTTGTGGTGTATATAATTGAATATAGGTTGAAAAGGATTTGCAACTTATTGTTTTCTGTTTTAATTTCTTTTAAATGGTGTCCCAACTTCATTGGAGTCAGGGTTTGCATTGTCAGAGTTATCAGCTGAGAGCTTGCGCGGCTCACAGTTATTAAAAACTGTGTATTTTGTAAGAGGTGGAGGGAAAGACAGAATATATTTGTCAGTTTATAAATTCACAGTCTGATACAATTTTCTTCTTTGCAGATTTTATTTGTCACCGCAAACACAAGATCTGATTGAATCAAAGGTCCAAGGTTCAACTTGATCAATCGATCTGTGCACGGAGATGAACATTCACCCACTTTTTGTTCGTACGCACATTCGTGTCCCACCATCATACCTTGATTGTTACTGTGACATCTCAATAATGCTTTAAGGGACTTTCTTCAAACTTTGCAAAAATATCTTCGACTAATCACACAACCACAGAATCCTGCCCAGTTATTCTTCTTGATCCCCTCCTGCACCTTCACTGTCTGGCAGCTGCACCATTTGCAGAGGCATAAAACAACCAGGCGGCAGTTTGAGCTCCAGCCTCCATTTTTGTGTTTCTCTCTTATCCTTTTATCCTTATTTTTCTTTTTGAGACAGCATCTTTTCCCAGCTCTTCTTCCCCCTAATCTTCCTCACCTCTCTCCATCTTAACCACTCATCTCCTGCTGCTTCCTTTTCTCTTTCTCTTCATCATTTACAATTCTTTCCTCTTCCCACACTGTCCTCTTTCTTTCTCTCTCTGCAGCTCTTTCTTCCTCCTCCTCTTCCTCCCTCTGTTCATTCTTACCGCCCTGCATCATTACCCTGAGGGATGATGTAAGGTATATCTTCTCTCTTCCTCTCTCTCTTGCCGTCTGATTGCATAATGACCCAGTGGTACAATAGACAAAGCTTCACAATAACAGCCTCGGTGTCCAAACATATTATGCTTAATGTCTTTAATATCTTTTATTCTCTTTGTCCTCCTTTTATCCTCCATCCGACTGAGCTTTATTAAACATCTTAGCTCTATTCAACCAGCCTTTTATCAATTCATACACTCCACGTTTAAGAAGAAAGTACACAAGTCTGGGGAAATTCTCTACATTTTCTATTATACATGAGCTGAAGTATTAAGATTTTAAGATCCACTGGAATAAGAAACAGTCTCCTTTTGGAAAAAAGTGCTGCAGGTTGAAGCTAAATGACTGAGAGAGCTTACCAGCAAAAAGTGTTTTGATTGACAATGGAGTGAATTCTCTAATGCCTGACTTTAAGAGATACATATGTGGGGCACCAGTTTCATCCATGCAGACCGTTAGCCAAGTGATTATTGACCAGGGATGACTTTTTCATATGGTATGATGGTCAGTATAGCAGTGATAGGTACTCCCACTTAGTGCAAGTCCAAGTCTCAGGTCTCTTGAGGCATCAGTGGCTAATGCTGCGTTACCTTTACATCAGAACTGGGAAGAGCGGAGTGGGAATGTGTCATATCCAAGTTATCAGCATTCCAGTTACAAAGTCAGAAAAAGATCTACCAGGCTATTGTTAGCCCTGCGTTGTAGTTCGCACATACTACATGAAGAATGTAAATAACACTATAGCAGCATTTTCATATATACTTGGCGAACAATCCTACGTACACTGCTGATTTAGTGCGACAGACACTAGTCAGAAGTACTAATAAATGGAATATTATCAGAATCAGAATCAGAAATACTTTATTAATCCCCAAGGGGAAATTCGGTTGTTTCAGTTGCTCTTATACACAGTGTAGCAGTTGGAAACAACAGTTGAGGACATTAGAGTAAACAGTAGCATTAAAAAAAAAATAATAAAGATAAAATAAATAAAAATAAAACAAATGAAAAGAGCATAAAAATTACGTAAGTAGTTTGCAATGTGCAGAGTCTTTAAGCAGTATAAAACTTCCTTATGAAGGAAAATAAGTAGAATAAGTAAGTAAAATGAAGTGGACATGAGGCTCCGAAATGAGGTGGAGGTATACACAGTATTAACAATTAACAATATTTACACTACGAATTTAAATGTATTAATGACAGCACCATTTGTCCGAAGATTTACTCATCAACAATATCACAGGAGTAAAAACAGTGAGAGTTTATTCTCCAGGACCTGAGGGAGCAGTGATTTTAGAGGGAGGAGTTATAAAGTCTGATGGCCACAGGCAGGAATGACTTCCTGTGGCGCTCTGTGGTGCATCGTGGGGGGATGAGTCTCGCTCTGAATGTGCTCCTGTGTTTGTCCAGCATGCTGTGGAGGGGGTGGGAGGTGTTGTCCATGATGTCCTGCAGCCTGGACAGCATCCTCCTCTCTGACACCTCTGTTAGAGAGTCCAGCTGCACCCCGACAACATCACTGGCCTTTCGGATCAGTTTGTTGAGCTTGTTGGTGTCCGCTACCCTGAGCCTGCTGCCCCAGCACACAACAGCGTACAGGATAGCACTGGCCACCACAGACTCGTAGAACATCCTCAGCATCGTCCTGCAGATGTTGAAGGACCTCAGCCTCCTCAGGAAGTAGAGCCGGCTCAGGCCCTTCTTGTAGACGGCCTCGGTGTTCCTGGTCCAGTCCAGTTTGTAATCCAAAAGTACTCCCAAGTATTTGTACTCCTCCACGATGTCCACCTGGACCCCTTGGATGGAAACAGGGGCCACTGGAGCCTTTGTCCTCCTCAGATCCACGACCAGCTCCTTGGTCTTTGTCACGTTGAGCTGTAGGTGGTTCTGCTCACACCATGTGACAAAGTCCCCCACCACAGCCCTGTACTCCTCCTCATCACCCTTGCTAATACACCCCACAACAGCCGAGTCATCCGAAAATTTCTGAAGGTGGCAGGACTCGGTGTTGTGGCTGAAATCCGTGGTGTACAGGGTGAAGAGGAAGGGGGACAGGACTGTCCCCTGGGGGGCCCCTGTATTGCTGACCACCCTGTCAGACACGCAGTGCTGCAGACGAACATACTGCGGTCTGCCAGTCAGGTAGTCATCAATCCAGGACACCAGAGGAGCCTCCATCCCCATCGCTGTCAGCTTCTCCCCCAGTATGGACGGTCTGATGGTGTCAAAGGCACTGGAGAAGTCAAAAAACATGACTCTCACAGTGCTGTCAGGCTTGTCCAGATGGGCGTAGACCCTGTTCAACATGAAGATGAGGGCGTCCTCAACACCAAGTCGGGGCTGGTAGGCGAACTGAAGTGGATCCAAGTGGGGCCTGACCTTAGGCCGGAGCTGCTCCAGAACGAGTCTCTCCAGGGTCTTCATGATGTGGGACGTCAGTGCCACCGGTCTGTAGTCCTTGACGTTGTTTGAGCACGGCGTCTTCGGTACAGGAACGATGCAAGACGTCTTCCACAGCACGGGGACCCTCTGGAGACTCAGGCTCATGCTGAAGACATGGTGAAGTACTCCACAGAGCTGGGGGGCGCAGGCTTTCAGGACCTTCAGGCTCACACCATCAGGGCCTGCAGCTTTGCCTGTGTGGAGTCTTGTCAGCTGTCTTCTAACCTGGTCTGCGGTGAAGGACATCGGGGAGGTGAGTGGAGGTGTAGATGCTACCTGAGGTCCTTCAGTCTGGGAGAAGGAGGAGGAGGGGGGTGAGGTTCCCACATCAGAAGGCAGAAGGCTCCCAGGAGGGGGAGGTGTCCCTGGAGTGGCTGCTGGCTGCTGGCCTGCAGCAGGGAGGGGGGGAGGGAGGACAGGGCCTGAGTCGAATCTGTTAAAAAACAGATTTAGTTCGTTCGCCCTGTCCACACTGCAGTTCTCTCCCTTGCTGCTGCTCCTCTTGTATCCAGTGATGGTCTTCATGCCACTCCAGACCTCTTTGATGTCGTTTTGCTGGAGTTTTTTCTCCAGCTTCCTCCTGTAGCTGTCCTTAGCCTCCTTAATTTTCACCTTCAGGACCCTCTGTGTTGCCCCCACCTCCTCAAGATGTCCATCTCTGTAGGCCCTCTTCTTAGCATTTAGACAGTCTTTAATGTCCTTTGTTATCCACGGCTTGTTATTTGAATAACAAAGGACAGTCCTTGTTGGGACGATGGTGTCCACACAGAAGTTTATGTAATCCGTGATGCATTCTGTGAGCTTGTTGATGTCCTCTCCATGGGGCTCACAGAGTGCCGTCCAGTCTGTCACCTCGAAGCAGCTCTGCAGTGTGTCCATGGACTCGTCTGACTAGTTCCTCACAGACTTTGTGGTGGCTGGCAGTCTTTTCACCAGGGGCACATAACAGGGGGTGAGGTGAATCAGGTTGTGATCTGATCGTCCCAGAGGGGGGAGGGGGGAAGAGCTGTATGCCTCTTTCACATTAGCATACAGAAGGTCCAGAGTCTTCTCCCCTCTGGTTGTGCAGCTCACATACTGGGTGAAAGTTGGGAGTGTTTTCCCCATGGTGACATGATTAAAGTCCCCAGAGATCATGATGAGAGCACTGGGATTGTCCGTTTGCAGTGTTGATATGACGGCGTGTATGACGTTACACGCCGTCGCGGGGCTCGCGGAGGGGGGGGAGGTAAACAGCCACTAGGATGGTATGAGAGATCTCCCGGGGTAAATAATAAGGTCGGAGTCCCACAGCTAACAGTTCTATATCCGGGCTACAGATGCGTTTCTTCACCGTGATGTGACCGGGATGACACCACTTGTTGTTTACAAGAACGGCAAGTCCCCCGCCCTTTCTCTTACCGCTCTCGGTGACATCCCGGTCGGCCCGTACAGTCTGGAAGCCGGTGATGGAGACGTTAAAGTCAGGAGTCTCCGGCTGCAGCCACGTCTCTGTGAAGCACATCAGGCTGCAGGTACGATACTCCATCTGACTCCTGACCAGCGCCGTCAGCTCATCCATCTTATTCCCGAGGGACCTCACATTTCCCATGATGAGAGAGGGGAGACTCGGCTTATAACTCCTCTTCATAAGCCTCCGTCGTCTCAGTCCAACTCCTTTCCCTCGCAGCTTTTTTCCTCCTCTACACCCCCTGGAGCTTAAGAACTGTTTAAGAACTGTGTAAAGAACTGTTTACACTGGGGGCAGCCATCTTTGATTGTCAACTCGGGGTGGTGAGGATCTGTCAACTTCCCAGCAGGAAATCCCAATCTGAAGGGGCGTTCCAGTTGAAATTTCCCACTCGAAACTCAGAAATCCCGACTTCCCAGTACAACCAGAACGCACCATGCCACTTATAAACCAAACAGAGTTGTTGTTGCGTTTGTGCCTTCCATTTACACGAGAACAGTACCTGGAGTGCCTGAATCTGTTAACTTTTGAAACTGGGGTCAAGAGATTAAAGTTCTGAAAGCCTTTTGGTACTCAGGTAAACAGGAATTTCCATTGTCAGGGGAAACTGGGATGCATGGCACATGTGCAGTACTCTTTCAGATAAAATGTTGTGTACCAAGGATCAATAACAACAGCTATAGTTGACTACCAAGCAACATGTGTGCTGCTAACTGTGCTCGGTTTGTTTTCACTCCTCCAACAAAATGTGGATTTGCTGTATCAATACTCTAACCAGCGGAGATGCACTCTTCATTGTTGTTTGTTAAAAGTTTGTCTTCACTGGAAAGCCTTACTGCACAGATGTGAATTGTAACACTGCTGTTTCACAACAAACTTACATCACCATCTACTGGCCTGGCATGCACACTACAGTGTTTTCAGTTTTTCTCACAGATCTGTGGAGCTCTTCTGAAAACGCAAAGGAAAAACCTCTCAGTTTCTGGTGACAACGTCGTCTTATAAATGAGCCCTAAGTCTGTTTTCTTGAACATGACAATGAGTTTACTGAACTCCAGTGGCCTCCACAGTCACCAGATCTCACTCCAATTGATCACATTTGGGATGTGATGGAGAAGGGAAATGATGTATTATGGATGTGCAGCCAACAAATCTGCAGAAACCGTGTGATGCTAAAGTCAATTAGGACCACCTCTGAGGGGTGTTTCCAGCAACTTGTTAAATCAATACCATGGCGCTCCAACTGCACTTCATCCACTCATAAGTCTATGGAGGCCTACGCCCCTCTTTGTTAAAGTAACATGTTTGCACTCAACATCAGCCCATTATTCACACAGAAGCTGATGGATCTCTGCAGGGTTTTACTCAGGTAGGAGTCAAAGTCAGAGAACTTACAAAGAAATGCTTCATCAAAGAGTCAATTATATTTCTGAGATTTACGACAGGATGTCTGTCATCTTTTCTAACAATGCCTCAGTGTTCATTACACCCATGTCCTGGTAGCTAAAGGCCACCAGAGGCTGATGACAACCTCCTTCAAGTAATCCACTCCAGTGTGGAAATGAAAGGCCAGTTTGTGAGTTCTGTAACCCTCGACCGTGCTCCTCCTCACCCTGAAGCCTTCATCCTCCTAACCCTCTTCCCCTTAAACTGCTAATGCTGACCCTCACCATGTATTCATGTTCCGGCTCTGCCCCCGGGCTACGGCTCGCTCCCATTTCACCCACCACACACCACTCTCAGGCAGGAGAGAGAGCGCTGTGTGAGTGCGAGCGTTGTCCCTGTTTACACGCATGCCTGCATATATATCCGTCATTGTGGGGGGGTGTATGCCGTGTGCATATATTTGCCATTTCTGAAAAGGCAGCAAAGGGCAAAGTGTGGAAGGGGGAGTAGAAAAAGGTGTTTGCATGAGAGGGAAAAGGCAATTGAATGTGTGTGAGCTTATGTGAGAAATAGAGAGAGAGGGAGGGGCGAGCGAGAGCCACAAGGAGATAAAGGAGGTAGGAGAAGGGAGAGGAAGGAAAGACGGATGAATATCATGTGTACAAATTTTGGTGTTGGCATTACTTGCCTGTATGTGACACTGTTAATTAGGGACACCTCTAGAGGGCGCAAAAGAGCTCAGGCTGTTTTTAGCAACCTGTTGTGTCAGAGGTAAACTGCAAACATGGAGTTTAATAATAACAAAATAAACACCAATTATCAATATCATCACCAAATATGTGTTGATGACTGATGGGCAGAGGTCAGACCTCTCCATCAGCACCATCTGAACTCTGTTTCTACGATAATTTCCTCCGTACAATGTCAGAACTTTCTCGGTGTATGACTGTAACGACTAACCATGTTAACTGATGACTTGCGTCCAACTGTGCTGAGAGATGTCGTAGTCAAAGCAACAGAAAAGCAAAGGGTGAACCCTTCAGTGTTTCACTTTTATTAATCATTGCATCAAAGACTTCAGCAGTTTATAAGAGGAAATACAGACAAGGAACGCAATCACTTGGAGCTGAGCAGGTCCACAGCAGCAGGTCATCCATGATTGTTTAACATAAATATAAAACACAAAAACAGACAAAGTCACATGACTGAAATATTACAGCCTCAGTTTGTGCATTATGCCTGCTCACATGGCAGGTTCAACAAAGCACATTTCAGCCATTGATTAAAGTCAGTGCACAAAGTTACACATTAGAAGTTACCAGAAGGAGTTATTTGAGTGTGCGTCACATTTCAAAGCCATGTGTCCCTGTAGTCTTTTCAAACAAAGGTCAGACTACAGTGACCTGTTTGTTTCTAATCTGCTGTTGGGGGTGATATGTTCAAAGCCACCTTGTTCGTCCCGATGCTTTTGGAAATATCACTCCTGGAACATCTACACGCCCGAGGCTCACCGCCGTGATCTGACAAAGAGCCGACGGACTTGGACCGAGTGGGAAACACAGTGAGGGACAGGCAGCCGGATCATAACTTTGAGTCCCGGTGCACGTCATGTTTGCTGTAAACAGAAGCTCAGTGATTTCCCAGTGTCCCCTCTCACCACCAAAACGCCGCTTTTTATTTCCCCTCGCAAACACTTCCAGCAGAACAGAGGAGCAGCGTGACGCCGAGCGGAGGAGATGCTGAGCAAGGGCGGCAGTTATTGGAAATCACACACACACACACGTAAGCTCATCCAGGAGCAATTACGACCAAGGAGAGGCAGAAACACACACTCCCATACACACACGCAACTGCATGCATGACTCACAAGAACACAAACACACACGTCGACACGAAACAAAGCCGAAGAGGCAATTACCAAACAGAACGCACACACATATATATGCCCACTCACTGCACAAACTACACAAATGCCTGCAGAGTAAAACGCACACTCAAATCTAAACGCACTCACAAATGTACTCAATTACTCTCCCAAAATCCCTACGAGACAGCGAGACTGGATACAATCACGCAGACATTTTCCTTCGCCTCACACACAAACTAAAACACACACACACACACTTGACTTAAATGGAAATGAGTTTTGAGATCCACATCAACGAAGGAACGTCACCAAATTAAACTTCCCTCGCCAATCATGCCCTTGCTTGAACCCTGCTCATGTTAATCAGCCAAACTGATGTCACATGACACACGTGTATGTGTCCATAAAGCTAATGGGTTAGTGAGGTTCTGAAAAAAGAAGCGCTCCTTACTTTCTTCCTAAAGCACCACCAGCAACGTCAACACTACTTGTTCTTTTCTCACAGGCCGCCTGGGATGCTTGGTGTAGACCGCCTGCTGCTGTGGACTTAAGGAGCTTCAATAACTATAATAACAATTATATGGCCTTTAGCCCCAAAATTAAATACATGATAGTTCCTGCAAACAGCACACATATATCAGTATGCACTTAACAATCATGGATGCTGCTGTGGTCTCCAACAGCTCTATCCTTCATCAACAATCAACAGACATGACATCGTTACCTTCGCCAAAGAGGTTATGTCTGTCTGTTTGTTAACTAGATTACGCAAAAATTGCAGGACAGATTTTGCTAAAATTTTCTGGAGATTCTGGTAATGGCCCAAGTTAGAAATGATTAGATTTTGGTGGTGGTACAGATAACTGCCATTAGCAAACAATCATTTTTGCTCAATAACTGTCAAACTAATAATGATATCAACATGATTTTGAGTACTAGGTATGGGTTTTTAGGGTCAATGAATCATATTGTGTTGGTAACTTTATCATTGAACTATTGCATATATATGTAACAGCAATGTGTGAGCTACCTTGCCCTCTTCAAGTGCTTTCTAGTTTAACATAAATTCCAACCTTTAGAACCCATTTTAATGGCAGGTCAGCTAGATGCTGCTTTATTAATCAACTTCCTTCCCCACCAGATTATAATCATTATATATATTAATTTTAATATTAGATTGATCTCTCTATCCATGGTTGTATTGATTATTCATCCATAGTAACTATCTTTACAACTATATAGGCATTAGGTCCCTCTTGAAAATGAGGCATCTCAAGAGGCTTACTTTCAACAAATGTATATTTAACAAAGACAAATATGGTGCTATAGAGATACAGATTGATTAATTGAATCTATATTCAATAAAGACAAATGTGATGAGGACAGATTTATGATCTGGACATCCATGGTTTTTCACCATCATACATTTCTATTTTCAGTCCCTTAGTCTCTGCCTGAATAGATACATCTCTGGACGTATGTATGTGTGTATACAAAGATATTCATATATTATATATATTTTTATCTATGCATATATGTGTATCTATAAAATGAAGAGTTTGTCTTCAGCCTGCTCTTTTGCAAAGTGTCTGGAGACAACATTAGTTATCAACTGGCGCTATGCAAACAAAGATTGATTGATCGATTGGTTGATTGATTGACAACTTAATTTGCAGGTTTTTATATGTTATGACATTGTAGATGTTGACTTCCCGACACTCCAGAGGTAAGGAACAACAACCCCTTTGTCACGCCTCAGTAACAGGACCCAGGAGGTCAGCTACCAAAACCAGACTACACGCATGGTTCAATCAGAGCTTGAACCCCTACCCTCCAGTCCCCGGCCAAAGTTCTAGCAGACTAAAAAAAACTTGAGGTGGCCGAGCCTCCTGAATTCAGAATCTCCCTCACCTTACATACTTTTTAATCTCACTTTAAAACTCACTTTTACTCGTTGGCTTTTGATTCAGAAACAGTGTAGCATGGTTTCTGTTTTTGTGTGTTTTTATTGTAAACATGTCTCCCTCCTGATTCCTATTTTTGCACACTGACTCGAGGTCCATGTACTGTTACCGCTGGGGGCTCATGCTCTCACTTTGGTGCTGAGCACTTGATGTGGCACAACAGCCCACCATGACTGAAAAATGTCAAATAGAGTGGAAATGAAATTTTATTCCTTCAGGCAAAATGCCAGCATCAGCAGAAAAAAGAAGCATATTGGATCAGTGCATCCCTGGAGAGTTAGGGTCTCCACTACAGCATCATCTTCGAAAGGGGAGAGGATCTGGGGGGTGTTTTCACAGCCTGTCATGATTCAAGATTCATACTTATAACATCCTCGGAGTGTGACATTAAAAAAAATCAGACTCTGGTGTTAAACTGGTAAAACTGGAAACTGCACTCTTTGACTATGAAGCCACGCTGTTGCAACACGGGTAGAATGTGTCTTCATTGTCTCTCTGAAATAAGCAGGGACATCCTGGAAAAAGACATCTCTTGGAAATGAGATGCAAAATCAGCAAAAGTTGCTCCAAAGCCTGTATATATCTTTCAGCATTAATGGTGTCTTCACTAAAGTGCAAGTTACCCATGCCATGGGCACTAACAACCCCCCATACCATCACAGATCCTGGCTTTTGAACTTTGCTCTAAAAACAGTCTGGATGGTTCTCTGAGCATTCCTCAACTTTCTCGGTCTTTTGTTTCCCCTGTCCCAGCGTTTTTTTGGAACACACTGCAGGCATCAAATTCAAAACAAGTGAATATTTGCAACAAAAACATAAAGTTTATCAGTGTGACATTAAATGTCTTGCCTTTGTCGGGTATTCAACTAAATAAAGGTTGATAAAGATTGCAAATCATTGTATTCTGCACTGTAAACCTGGATAAGTTCCTGGTACTTTAAATTTTTGTTCAAAATGATTACCTCAAAAATTTCAAGTTAGTAGTTATAATATTTCTAAGTTAGAGTTTAATAAAATTATTACTTTATTGGAAAGTTAAACCTCATGTTTTATCACTGTTTTACTTAACTTGAAAGTACTTATTAATGTGAAATTCTACAACTGTTTTACTTAGGTGTGCTGTACTTAAAAAATAGAATTTAAAATGATAAAGTTTGATTTATTCAAACTTAGAGGAATATGTTTTTTTAATTCCATTTAAGGTTTGCAGTACTTTTAAGTATGTAAAAAAGTAGCTACTTTTTGGTGAAAACTGTTTACCTCAGAGGAATTTAGATAACTTAATATTTAAACAAAAACAACTACTTTATTAGAACTTAAAAGCACGTTTTGTTATTGTTCAATTTGAGTTGTTTAAAAATATAGTAATCAGCAATTGAGTGTGCCAGTCTCACCTTCAAAATAGCACATCATTTTACTCATTCAAAATCAAACTATAAAAATATGAATATATATCCATGTGTATAATTTAAAAACAATAAAAGATTTTTTTTTCAATATATGTCATTCAAACTAAATTATTTATGGATGGAATTTTTCAACCTGGTTAATCCTAAAGAGCAGCAACATTTCTTTATATGCATTATCATTTTTTGCTCAGTGTCAAATAGTCACATCAAAGTCCCCACACACAAAATGTCCTCAAATAAAATCAAGCTATAAAAACTGAATATTTGATATATATGTATGTGTGTTTACCTATAATTCTTTAAGCCAGCAACAGTGTTATCATACTTATCAAACATTATTGATTTTTTATATTTTTAACCCTTACATTGCTAAGTTTTTTCATAATGCAGGACCATTTTATGATCTTAAATACACAACAAATGATTTCTTTTCTTTATACTTCATGCACACTGGATTATTTTGGATTGATTATTGCAGCCAGGTATATATGAGAAAGCTCTTTTCTCAGATCACGCACTTAAAGCCTCAAATATTGTGTCAATAATATTGTGCATCTCTAGAAATAATAGTTTAACTCAGCCCTTTACTCAGGAATATTGGACAAAATAAAGTTAAAACAATCATTTGTTCAGTGACAGAAATCACTTTGAGGTCCAATGACTGGATGATGGGGTTTTAGTACAAATACATGAATTCTTTATTGGAATTACGGTTCACATTTTGTCAAGTTGCTAAATCCCTAGCACAAACATTATGTTTCTTTCTGAACAAACTTTTTGATCCCTTCATGAGCTTGAGAAGTCCTCCATCATATGATACCTTATTTCTAATTCCTGGTATTATAGTTTGGAAAAAGGGCATTACTGGCTGGACTCGCGGTGACAAAAACGTTATGTTATTTGGACATAGCTAACTTAGGGATTTCCATTGCCCGTATTCACGGAGCAAAAGACTCTGCCATTGAGACATGGTCTATGGTAATAAACAACCTCCAAAAGTGCTTGAATACATAGGTATTTAAAAAAGTTTTTCCATGTGGCTAGGGGCCTGGATTGGGATTTCTTTTGTGTTGTTTTGTTTTTTTATTTTATGTTTTTGTTATATATATGTATAATCTAACATGTTTTTCGAGGGGTAAGGTGCTATTGTCATCTAGTGCTTGCCTGATAATTTAATGTACCAGTACCTAAAAGGATCCAGCTGTGGACTTATGCATAAGTATCTTACAGACATTTATGCCCCCCAAGCTCTGTTATATTTACTGCCTGTATTCCTTTGTTAAATTGCTAAAATAAAAATAAAAATTTGATCACAAAAAACATATCTAATTCACATGCGACTATTCCAAAACACGAGGAAGCCACCATTTGGCAGCATGGCGCTCCTAAATGGCTTTTTGGAAAATGGGTCCCTGCCTCACAGGTTATTTACCGACACACTCACGAGAGGAGGAAACACTCAGGAACAGAGCGGCGTTCATCTCGACTGAAGTTCAGTTTTGTGAAAAGGGAACACGCTCTAATCATCCCTATACCAACCTGATTATGCTGCTGTCGACATCAAACAACTAACTGGGTTGTGTTACTTGACTCTTTTCCGGAAAGTAGGCAGGAGAGAGACACACAAACATGGCATGAACACGCCGGCAAACACACACAAAAACACACACTCCTCCTATCTGCTTCTCCCTGCAGCTCTGTCTCAGCCTCTCTAATTGACTTCTGCTTTCTTACATTTCATTTCATCTCTTATTTCAGTTTTATTTCCCCGTTTTTTATGATCCCCTCCGTCTTCAATTATTCATCTGTCTCTCTTTCTCTCTCTGATTTCTTTCCATCTGGTCCCGGTGATGTTTAATTCACCTCTTCATTTGGAGGAGGGGGTGGCGGCCGCTGCTGTGTGCTGTTAATTGGTTTTTAAGAGCGGTGAGTACACACACATGCACGCACGCTGGCATTTACACATGCACGCAAAAACACACGCACACCCACACCCACACCCTCCCTCTGCTGTTAGAGCACACTGTACATGTCTGCTGGCATTAACATCACCAAATGAGCAGCGAGTGAAAAGGCATGTGAAAAGAAGGAGGCAATTGTGTGTGTGTGTGTGTGTGTGTTTCAGTGTGTGTGTGTGTGTGTGTGTGGGGGGTGCTGTTTGTGTGTATGTGTGTTTTTTGGTGCATGTTCGAACGAGTGCGTCTGAGTGAGCAGGTCAATGCTGTGATGTTGCATCCGATAAAAATTAGACCAAGTGGATGCACGAATTTGTGTGGGTGCGTTCTGGTATTCCTATGTTTGTGAGGACCTGTGACCCTGAGGGATTCAATGAGAGAGGACATACAGTGTGGGCAGTTTGGCTCGTCCAACTTTTCAAGAGACATTTTAAAAAAAATTCTAGACTTCGTAAAAGAGTCAGTCTGAAAATAAAGTGATATTAACATTCACATTCCTAACATTTTTTTGTGAATATCTGTTTTTTGTTTTTCTGTCTTTGTGAGGACTCAACTCAGAGAGTCTTCTTGGGAAGGGACAAGTTTGGAGAGTTGGGCCGTCCATCTTTTTTAGAAGTATTTTTAGAAATTCTAGTCTTAGTTTAAGGCTAAGACAACATCCTTGAGAGTCAAAGCTTTCACCCGTCCAGCTTTTTCAGGGACACTTGTTTAAAAAATGAGTCTGGAAATTAAGTGATATGAACAATTACACCTCTAATATTTTGTGTGAATTTGGCTTGTTCATCTTTTTTTAGAGGCATTTTTAGAAACTTAAGTCTACCTTAAAGGGCTGAGACTAGAAATAAAGCCACTGTGACAATTTCATTATTTATATTTTCTGTTATAATATGTTAATATGTTTGTTTTTGTTGTCCTATCTTTGTGAGGACTTATGACCCAGAGGAATTTGTTTGGAGACAATATCCTTGGGGGTCAAAGCAGTTTGGTCTGTCCAACTTCTTTTGAGATTTTTTTTTTTTAATTCTAGACTTGGTGGAAGGCTGACAATGAATATAAAGACTTATTAATATTTTCATTCCTTATGTTTTTGTGTGAATTAATGTGTTTTTGTTTTCCTATCTTTGTGAGGACTACGACCCAAACAAATTTGTTGGGGGCTGACATCCCTGAGAGTCAAAGATATTTGGCCCTGCCAACTTCTTCAGAGACATTTAAAAAATCTAAACTTGGTTGAAGGCTGAGACTAAAATTAAAGCCTTATTAATATTTACACTCCTAATATTTTTTGTGGATGTTTGTGTTTTTTTCCTATCTCTGTGATGGTTATAACCCAGAAGGATTTGTTAAGAAGGGGACAACTTTTGAAGTGAGGGAAATTTGGCAAGTCCAACTTTTTAAGGGGCATTTTTAAGAATTCCAGACTTTGTTATAGAGGGACACTGAAAGTAGAGTGATATTAATATTTACACCCCTAATATTTCATGTGAATGTTAGTGGCTTATTTATTTACTTTTTCTTATCTTTGTGAAGACCTGTGACCCTGGCAGATTTGTTGGGAAAGGATATTTTTGGTGTGGCTAGTGTGGCCCATCCAATGACTTTGGAGGCATTTTCAGAATTCTGAAAAGGCTGAGACTGAAAATGAAGTGATATTTACATTTACAACATTACATTGTATTTTGTTTGAATGTATGTGTTTTTGTTTTTCTAGTTTTGTGAGGACTCATAACTCCCAGGGATTTGGTGGGAAGAGGATATTTTTTGTAAGACTTCAGGCATTTTGGCAAGTCCAACTTTTTTGAGGCACATTTAAAAATTGTAAAGGGTGCAATGAAATTCTTGCATTTTTTTTTTTTTTACATTTACATTTTTATGTGAGTAAGTGTGTTTTATTTTTCCTATGTTTGTGATCACCTGTGATAAGGTTGTTACTTTTCTCAAAAATCTCACTAGAACAACTTCTTAAGAGGCATTTTTAGAAATTCCAGACTTGGTTAAAGAGTGAGACTAAAAATAAAGTGATATTAATATTTACATCCTCATATTTTGTGTGAATGTAAGTTTTTTGTGTTTCTATCTTTGTGAGGACTTAAGAGCCAGAGAGAGTTTTGGAAAGGGGACATTTTTGGAGTGTGGGTAGTTTGGTAAATCTGACTTCTTCAGAGGTATTTTTTTTTTTTTAGAATTCCAGAAATAGTAATGGGGTAGACTGAAAACAAATGGGACAGTCAAAACTACACTCCTGATATTTTGTGGGAAAGTAAGTATTTTTGTATTCCTGTCTTTGTGAGGACTCATAACCCTGTGGGACCTGTTAGAAAAGTGACATACTTAAAGAGTGGAGGCAGTTTGGCCCGTTCATCTTCTTTAGAAGCATTTTTATAATGATAATATAATAATAATATAATAATAATAATACATTTTATTCAAAAGCACCTTTCAGACACTCAAGGACACTGTACAAGATCAAGTTTAGAAATTTCAAGTCTTAGTTAAAGGCTGAGACTGGAAATAAAGCCCTACTGACATTTATACTCCTAATATTTTGAGTTAATATGTGTTTTTTTCTTTGGTATCTTTGCAAGGACTTATGACTTAGAGAGACTTCTTGGGTAGGAAACATTGTTGGAGAGTCCACTCAGTTTGGCCAGTTGGACTTCTTCAGGGGCATTTTTAAGAATTCTGAAGGATGACATTGAAGTAAAATCATCACATTTAACTACTTAAATATGATATCAATGTGTGTGTTTTAATATTTCTATCAATGCTTGGACTCTTGTTAGGACAGGACATACTTGGAGATTGGTGCCAAGTTGGCAGTCCAACTTCGTAAGAGGCAGCATTAGAAATCTTAGATAGAGGGTGGCAATGAAAATAAATCTGTATTCAAATGTAAACTCCTAATATTGTTTATGCATGTGCATGTTTTAGTCTTCCTATCTTTGCTAAGACCTGTGACCCAGAAGGATCCGTTGAGAGTGCACATGTTTGGAGAGTGCATGCAGTTCAGAAGTCCTGCTCCTTTGGAGGCATTTTTAAGAATTCGGGACGTGGTTAAAGGGCTAGATTGAAAATAAAGTGATATTCACATTTACAATCCCAATATTCTGTGTGGATATGTGTGTGCTTATGTTTTCCTATCTTTGTGTAGACTCATGGCCTGGAGAAATTTGTTGGGAGATGACATTTTGGAAAGTGTGAACAGTTTTGCTAGTCCACATTCTCCAGCTGAATTTAGAAAAAAATGACTTTGCTTGAGGGTGAGATCAAGATAAAAGTGTTTCCAACATTTTTGTGTGCTTGCAAGAGTGAAGTTTGTGTTTTGTCGATCTTTGTAAGGACCTTAGGCCTTGGGGACATAGTTGAAGGAGGACATTTTGTGAAGCAAGGGCAGTTTGGCTGGTCCATGCTTTTTACATGCAGTACATCAATTTTAGATACAGTTGAACACTAGGTAAACTACTTATGCAGTTATTATACACTTTTTTAGATTCAGGGCTGTATGTATATCTAATTTTAATATTTCATAACAGTACAATTGAGTCTGTGGACTACGAATACTGTTGATAATTCTTTAAGTGTAAAATAAAATTCTTTTGTGTTTCAGGAACATGGTATTCTATCAGTACCTCAAAATCGAATCATGGGGACTCACCCTGTTTTTAACAGCTGATTAACAAGGACATGTAGGCTTGAGTTGGCTGAAAGTCACGAGTTGACGCTGCTAAATAGCTACACCTTATTAGTGCAGAGGGAAAATGCTTAAAACAGCATTCAAACAGTGCTGATGGTGTATTTTATCAACCTGATCATCAGTCTAAGCTGATCTGATGTTTTTATTGATTACTGACGGATAATTCATTAGGTTTTACCTCTACAATGAATACTTCTCCATCAGGGAGTTGAGGGCTCTTGTGTGTCAAATTTGTTTACAGTTACGTCCAGAGCAAAGGCATATGAGTGCATGGGCACAAGGTACAGCAGTGAGTTCATCTGAGGTAGTGCTTTTAAGTTCATCACAATGGTGACAGGAGAAGAGAGCCTGAGCACAAGGCTAAACCGACAGATATATGAGTGTCAGGTCATTCTTCAGTTTAAACATTGGCTTATGAAATTATTAATAATTTTTGTTTCTCTACAGCCTGGTACAAAATGATCTGACTCGGTAACAGTGGTCGGGGATCTCTGCTTGACAATATCTCACAACTTGAAAGCATGCAAACCTCAACCAAGGTAGATCACATATTGCTGTTGGATCTAAGTAATAGTTCCATGATAAAGTTACCATCATAATATGATTGTTCGCTAATGGCGGTTATCTGGATCACTACCAAAATCCAATCATTTTTTAAGTTGGGCCATTACCAACATCTCCTGAAAATTTCAGCAAAATCCGTCGAGCAGTTTTTGTGTAACCTTGCTAACAAACAAACAAACAAACAAACAAACAGGCAAAAACACTTCCTCCTTGACAGAGGTAATAAGGTATGACTGGGCATGGATGTTGATTTTAGAGATCACAAACTGTTTTCTTTCCCATAGTTCACTCTAAAGCCATGTTCACACGACCGAGATCACGTTGGCCACCCAAGTCGCATCGCTTGTCCTTAAAATAGCTCATTTGGTCACCATCGCCAAATGAAGTCACACCTGCTCGACTTTCACTGCCATCACATCATATTCAGGATGTATTAGCTGACATTATTTCAACTGTATCCTTTCCCCCATCTACCAACCACAAAACACTGCAGCTGATGGCCCCACAGCAGCTTCGTCTGTCAGCTGCACCTTGAGTAGGAAGTTCTCTGCGGTGCCGTCTAGGCAGAACTAATGTACTCACTAACTCATATGTCCACACGGACGTGGATTGTCACTCTGTGAGCTGGAATAAAAACAGTCTGTCACGGGTGTCGTCACAAACCCACACAACGCTGATTGGTTGTCGTGGCACAGCCACAAGTGATGTCACCAGAAATGTTCAAATTTTTCAACTTTGGTGACTGAGCGACACAACCTGGTTGCATGTCCAAAGCGACCCGGTAGCGCCCAGATCGCGTCCATTGCATCTCCATGACTTTGCATGGAGAGTGGTCAGTGTGAATATCCATACAATTCCTTTTGCCATATCAAACATGCTAGATAGTCAGACCTTTTGCTGTCCACATGAGATCAACTGACCAATTTTTGTGGCTAAAAGGTTTAGTAACTTCATCACTGTCTGGTTAGGGCAGAACCATGGATAAATTCTGTAGCATGACCTCAGAATTGGGTTCTCTACAGGCACTCCAGCTTCCTCCCACAGACCAAAAACATGCTTGATAGGTCTACTGGTGACTCCAAATTGCCCTTAGGTATGAGTTATTATACCTAACCATGAGTGTGAGTGTGAAAGCAATGGATTACATACTGATAAGTGAAGCTGCTTCAAATAATTCTGAATATATATTTTATATTTCAGATAAAGTGGTTTTTGCCGGATCTAAAATCAAAACTCAAGCAAACCAGAAATGGTACAAATCATCAGGCTCCTGGAGATATTATTCATGCCTTCTTTCAAAACATAAAAATGTGCTTGAAGTAAAATATTCTCCATTCAGTGTTAAGTGGCAGTCAAATAAAACGTGTCCTCTTTGAATATTTCACAGAAAAATGAGCAATGAAACCCTGGAAGGAGGAGATAAAGAATATTTACATGACAGAAGGGATTGATGTGGAAAAAATGGCTCTTTAAGAGGCATCTTAGAAGGAAAATAACATGGAAAAGAGGGTTTAAGGCCAACAGTGAGTGTCAATGCGTGCCATTGAGGCTAACTTACACATAAGTGTTTACAGTATGTGAGCATGTGAGTGACTTACAAGTAAATGTCTGCAAGTATCGTCCATTAGCGTGTTAGTGATCATGTTTTTTTCCCCTCTGCATTCCCAGACTACGCTGCAGCCACATCATTAGCCACATCCTCCGACTGCAACCTGGACGTCGGATCAGAGGAATGGAATTAAGTCGGGAGCAGATTAGTCATTATCCAAATAACGACCTCGCTCAGCAATGGCTGTGCGATTTCCCCTTCAATAAGAATTGGTGATGTGAGCTCCGCTGAGGCAGAGGAGATGAGATTCTGCTGTGAAGTGAAACGGTGAAGAGAGAAATAATCTCTCTGTGGCCTCCTCAACAATAGGACATATAAAAATCTCTGCTGCAAACAATAACGAGGATTCTTTGGAGTCCCCTGAATCAGAAATTTGTCTCTAAATGCTTTTAATGGATAGAACTTAGAACTATGCTGGACCAATGCTTTTTGGGAGCACACTCCCATTCCCCCGCACTAAAATAATAGATAAAAGCACCCTGCAGTCCACACAGTCCGTTGTTTTATGTGCTACTCAAGGGTTAACGTGTACAAGGGGTTTGTCTTGGAGTCATGCAGCAATAAACTGATTTCCTACCTGCTTTTAAAGTATTTAATCCACTGTCGTTCCATCTTTTGCTGGGTTAGACTACAAGATTTATGCATGATTATGGCCCAACCCAAAGGTCAGAGGGGTGCGGTTGTTCTGTCACATGTAGTGTGTCATAATGGCCAAGAACAACAGGCCAGTCTGGGACGCCCAATGACTTCACAACTGGGGTGGGCAACTGGCACCCCAGGGACCACATGTGGCCCTTCACCTCACTCAATGTGGTCCACCAATTCAAAAAAGAAACCCAGATTGAAAATTTGAAGAAAACACACCAACAACTGCTAAATGTGATTCATCATGAGTTACCAGCTCTACATAATACAATAGGTGATAAATCATTTCTACCAACCCTAGATTGCTGGTACATGCTTTGTTTTTTTTTTTTTACAAGCCTTTAAATAACTAACTTTGCTATTATTGTGTCTCTTAATATCTTAAGGAGGCATTAAATTATGATATACAGAATTATTAAAAACAATATTTGGAAACAATGGTAAAGGAAATATTTGTGCTTTAAAAGCTGATAAGCATCCATTATTTTATTACATTAAAAAGAAGCTTAAATTGGCTTAAGTTATGTGTCATGCTCATTAAATCATGATTTTTAATTGTGTTTCAGTTAATATATATAATTTTATTAAAATTATTTTTTGATGATTTATATTTGCTATTTTTTGTTTATTTATATACTTTTTCCTCATTGAGAGTGCTCGACAATATGTAACAGTGTGGCTCCTTAGGCACGTTTAGCCCTGTTGGTAACCAAAGTTGCCCAAACCTGGTCTAGCCAGTCTGATTTTTGTCCTATCTCATTTTATTTGTCCGATTTCAGGACATCCAACAGACATGCCCACAGCAGAGATTAATTCTTCTTTTAGGATGATTTTATAACATATTTTAAATTCTGAGCGATATGTCCTCTTTTATCCAAATAACAGAGTCCTCTGATGACAATTTTAAAGTGCATATTTTCTGTGGCTTTACAGGGATTTCAATCTAAAAGAAGATAAACACAAGTTTTAGAAAGGCCACTGCTTTCACAGAGCGCTCATGCAGTTTCATCTTACTGTTAACAAGTGACAGTAAAAAAAAGGAATTTCATGCACTTCTGCAGCAAGTCAGCATGAAAAAGAGCTGGGCTTCCCTCCAAGAAACAGAAAAGCTGAATTTAAATGTCAGGTTTTATGCTCAGTCAAGGTAAAAAAAGAAAGGTCTGCAGGTTAAGATATTCTTTGTGTGCTGTACTGTGCATACTGTGACCTCCTACAGAAAAGGAAACATACTTTATGTTGTCTCTCCAAGGTGTAATATTCAGTCAGTGCTTAACAGTATGCAAAGTGCATTCCTTGATTTTCATCTTGAAAATGAAAGCATGAAATAACACTGGCACCCTTCGACAAAAAAGCACGATAACACTTTGCCAAATAGAAATCAGCTCTCGAAAGTCTGTGTGGAAATTGAATTTCTTTCCTTCAACACACCTGATGGAAACACACCTAATTTACATTCCATTTTCCACCTGCATTTCTAAAATTTCACTTCTAATTCCTTTCTTTTCTCGCAGCGAGTGGTGGACATTTTCCATGCAGACTGTACACTTCTTAATTCAGAGATGTAACAGAGCGTCATGGAGACGGTGTGAAAGCCTGCCAAAGCTGTGAGTGGAGGAACTTCACAGCCCAACTGCATTCAACATTCATAATTTTCTTTTCCTCTGATGTAACTGCAGGATACGTCTGCAACTTCAGACTTTGAAGATGAGGTCTTGGTATTGCAAAGAATGTAAAATATGAAAAAAGGCCTTTCAGGTTCATGTGTGCTAATTTGGGCTCAGTCAAAGGCTGTATGTTTTAGATCTGTCATGCGGGGTTTCTTTGTGTATTCCCAGCTAATGCTTAATTAAAGAATGATGAGTTTGGAAGAGTGAGCCCCTGAACTCCTTAAATACTCTTATTTTCACAATGAAACAGATGAAACTTGTATTACTTTCTTCTACCAAGGTTATGCATAGCCTTTTTTTTTTTAAATATTGGGCTTTCTTTAGTTGGCAGAAAATAATTCTGTCATTTGATTGAATGATTAATTCACCATTTTTCAATCAGAATTTGGCTCAACATGGTTCATCAAAGGCAGCACGGTGGCGCAGCAGGCAGTGTGCGTGCCTCACAACAGAAGGTCGTTGGTTCAATCCCCAGGTCAGTCAGGGCCTTTCTGTGTGAAGTCTGCATGTTCCTCCCGAGCATGCATGAGTTCTCTCCCACAGACCACAAACATGCTCATTCAGTGGATTGGTGACTCTAAATTGCCCTTAGGTATGAATGTGAGTGTGAATGATTGACCGTCTCTCTATGTGGCCCTGCAGTTGGCTGGCGACCGGTTTAGGGTGTGCCCTGCCTCTGCCCAATGTCAGGTGGGATAGGCTCCACGACCCTGGCAACCCCGAAAGGGATAAGGGGTGTAGCTAATGGATGGATGGTTCATCTTGACTCAGTGACTCTGATACTTTACAGGGTAATACGTGCACAGAGGTTTTAAGCTACCACATTGACCCTAGGGTGGCACGTGGCGCAGCAGGTAGTGCAAGTTGCTGGTTTGATCCATGTGTCGGTAAGGGTCTTTCTGTGTAAGGCTGGAAGTTCTTGGCTTCCTCCTACAGACCAAAAACATGCTAACTAGGCTGGCGGGTGGTGCTTTGTTGTGGGGGTTATCTTCTTGGTGCACTTCGGGCTCCTTAGTACTGTATTACTATTACTGAGTATTGTTGCTTATCACATCCATGTGTTTAAGCCTCATGAAAAATTAAAGTCTACAATATGTGCAAAACATGGTTACACATTTCTTTCCTTATGCAAAATACTGAAAGACTGCTTTGAGCCAAACTTTGTTCCACCTTAAAGACCTATTTCTGGGTCTTTGTGCAACAGTAGGTCAGATGGTGGGAACAAAGACTGCAGCTACAGCCCCAGCTGAGGGGATGGATATTTGACAAGCTTTGGTCCACCTGACAGTGTGTGGCTCCAAAGACAATAACACAACATGAGAAATGCTCAAAGGAACACTCCAACAGTTTTTTTTGTTTTTGTGTCTTGCCTCACTCTTGAGTCCATGACAAGCAGATAGACACCATTCTTTCAACTGTGTGTGCAGTAATAAGGAAGAGGTGGGCAGAGCTTGCCCACTGCTAGTTAGCTTAGCTCAAACACTGGGAGTCAATGGGTAGTGTTAGCCTGCCTCTGCCTACAGTCATCAGATAAACTCTTCAGCAACTCTAAACGGTCTTGTGTACCTGTTGTGACTCTTTTTTTCCCCCACATTGTGTTACCCTATCTTTTATTATCTTCTTATTATCTTCCTCTACTCCTAAACAGAGGCTTTGTTTTGTTGACCTACTTCTGCGGTGGTTTTCACAACAGATTTTACATAAGCGAACGAGTCTAGTCTTTTGAACAGCTCTTTTAAGTGAACAATGAGAACTGATTCGCAGTTGTGACTGAGCCATCTGTTTCTTAAATGTGCAGGCAATTTGCATTTAACAATGGCTCACAAAAGGACAGCTCAGTCACAACTGCGAATCAGTTCTCATTGTTCACCTAAAAGAGCTGTTCCCAAGACTCAACTCATTCGTAAACGTCACATCTCTTGCAAAAAACCACCACAGAAGTAGGTCAACAAAGCCTCTGTTTAGGAGTAAAAGAAGATAATATGAAGATAATGAAAGATAACATAAGATAAAGGGGTAAAAAACAAGTCACAACAAGCACACAGGCATTTTGAATTGCTAAAGAGTTTATCTGATGAATGTAGGCAGAGGCAGGCTAGCGCGCTACCCATTGACTCCCAGGGTTTGAGCTAAGCTAACTAGTGGTGGGCGAGCTTTGCCTGTCTCTTCTTTTTTACTGCACGTACAGTCAAAAGAATGGGGTCTATATGCTTATCTGCTTGGACTAGGGAGTGAGGCAAGACATGCGAATGAAAAATGTTGGAGTGTTCCTTTAAGTGCTGCAATTTCATCGTGAACCAAACCAAATCGGCCAAACTTTCCATGACAGTGACAGAAGACCCTGCAACCTCTGGCTCTGGCAACAGTCATTTCAAGACTGAGGAGGCCGTCCCAAATAGAGACAATGAGTGACAAAGTCCAGTTGCCCCCCTTGAGATCAAGCTTTGGAGTACCATGACCTTTACATGTGCTACCTCAACTGATGAAGGTGTAAGCATGGACCTAGAATCCCAAATTGACTGGAGACTCCTGATTTCCCAAGCAAAGACATCACAACTCTCTTTGCTCTGATAATTACCCCAAATTAAATCTGTCTTTGCAAAAATAGTTTTTTTTTCAGAGTGATCTTAGTGAAATTTGCTGCCAGGGCAGAATTAAGGTAATAGGCTGGATCACTGCTCTAAATGAAACCGTCTTGCTCTTAATCTCTCCCTCCACCAGCAGCAGAAGCGAAGGAACGCACAGCTGCAGCCCCTCAAAGCAAAGACGCTGTGACAGAGCGGCAGAGCTCAGACGCCTGCATGGATTCTCCAGTCTGTTGATGAAATTCGAGTTCGAGTGGGTGGCTTCTTTTCTGGCTGTCGCTGCTAAAGTTGACCGTAGACTGTGGAAAATATTGACATACTGTAGTCTCTGTGGTTGTGTCTGTGAGGTTCTTGTGTGCCGTCATTTTTCAGAGGCGTGAAAACTCGACTGTAAGCAACAAGGAAGCAGCATGTGTGTCATCTGCGTGGATGAAACAGGTACTCCTCACCTTTAATCATGGCAGCTGTCCTCACCTGCTGTGTGACGGCACGCACTTGACTCGCATGCGTGCAACTGTGAACTGAGGCATATTTTCACACTTCGAGTGCACAGCAAAACTCGGGCTGAACACATGCAGAGTCGACGCTGACTCTGTGCCGAGCCTGCTGGGAAACTAAAGTGCTGATATTATGATGTGACCAGAGTGGACAACATGCAAGACACCTGCCAATCAAAGCAACTTGCTGGGCCATATCTGGTAAATAGACTTGAGCTTATAAAGCGCTTTTCAAGTCTCTTTGACGACTCAAAGCAGCTTCACACCACAGGTCACATCTACACATTCACACCCATTCACTCACTGATGGTCCAGAGTTTCTGTCAGTTGTCCATCAGTATCAGCTAAAGCGGGGTATGGGGTAAGGATTTTCTAAATCTGAAGAGATGTTTTATGTGTTACAGACCCCACACATGAAGATAAAAAATCAGGCATTAAACAGTTTTGATCGACTGTGTGGTGTGCTCTGATAATCTCAACACAGCACACCACACACATAACCATTCTGTCCCACCACCGATCTAGACTCGAGCTCTCCAAGCCAGAAATTTGATCAAACTTGATCTAACAAAAATGAAGGAGAAACATAGCAACAACTGGAAAACACAACATGGAAGAGGACATATGAGAAGATGGTGGTCTTGGGACTACTTTTGACGGAAAAATCCTGAACTAAAAGACTGTGGAAAAAATTTCCTGGAGACAGCGTAAACACGTGAGCTGGTCCTCCATTTCTGAGGTCCACCAAACTTTGTTTCAGGTCGACCATGCTTGTTTTTATTTACGCCTGCTTCCTTGTTCCTCAGTCAGCTCGCTTCTTGATTGAATACATTCACCTCACAACTCACAGACTCATGACACGAGAGTCATTGGCTTTCTCCAAGCACAAAAGATTTTTAATGTAAATATTGAACAAGTTTATTATTTATGGCCCTGACCTGTTTCAGAGCCGATTATCGGGACAAATTCACTCAACACACCTCAAACCACAAGATAATCTTATTAAACAGAGGATAATCAGGCATTTACAGTCCTTGGTCGGGAAGGGGGAAAGTCGGGACAAACACAGCCCGATAATTTTTATGCATTACCTGCTTAACACATTCATGCCCTTTCACACCCATTTACACACCACCGATGCAGCAGTGGGAGCAACTTTTGGTTAAGAGTCTTGCTCAAGGACACATCGCACATCGTGACAGCCAGAGCTGGGCTCAAACCTGCAAAGGTAAGCCCCTTAAGATGTGGCACCCTGCCCTCAAGAGGAACCCCATGTTCACATGGTTGTAAAGATAGTTACCATGGGTGTATGATCAATACAACCATGGATAGAGAGATTAATCTAATATTAACATTAATATCTAAAATGAATATAATCTGGAAAAGACTGATGTTGACTAATAAAGCATCATCTATCTGAAATGCTGTTAAAATGGGTTTAACTGGTCTAAAAGTATGAATTTATGTTAAACGATGTCATTTCTGTTGATGGTTGATGCAGGATAGAGCGCATGGAGTCAGCCACACTAATATATGTGTGCTGTTTGCAGTAACTACAGTGTATTTAACAAAGTAAAATCTTAATTTGTAAAAATACAGTCGGAAAACAAAGAGATATCCAAACTCAGTCTAGGCTGAATGCTCTTTGGTATTGAAATAAAAGTAGGCTGTGCCATGTCTCAAGATAGTGTCTACTCAAGGGTAGAGGAAAGATATGTGGATGTAAACTGTTTGTAGCGTATACTGTTTTTGTGGCTTGTTTTCTCAGAGAGTTTGGCCCCATGTATAGCATCAGCATCTGAACAGAGAGAGAATTGAGCTGTGACACCGTGGCACACGTTCAGGCTCATGCCTTGTACCTCACACGACCCCACTGCAGAAACCCCAACTATCCCTTTAAGGACATGACCCGTAAATTAGGTCGCAGGATGAGCCCCATAATCCCCGTATCCAACTAACAGAAACACAACTCCCTTTTAGCTCTGCACTGGCAGCAGCATGAGGCTGAGACGGCTGTGCTTGACTTCCTTTTCTATTTATTTAAAATAAACCTTTAAATGCATCATTTCCTATGCTGTAGATGATTTTCCTGAAAAACTGGCATTGAGTTAAAAACAGCAGATATGAGCAGGCCTCATATGGGGGGTTTTCACATGAATCACTGCTGTCGAGGCAAAAAAAAACGTGTCTGCGCGGGTCAGAAGGTGTTTAAAGAAGCGTGCAAGAAAAAAAAACAGACAAATACAGCAAGTGACTGTCACAGGGTCTGTCTGTGAGTCTGTCCTTTTCTGTTTGTCTCTCTGCTGTCTGTTTCCATTTGTCTACGGACGCGGATCACTGCGTCGCTCCCCTCATCCTTTTTTCAGTCTGTAGGCGTGTCTGTGGGTCCCTGTCAATCACTTCTGCTGCTGCTGTGTGTATTTCTGTGCGTGTACACATGATTTTTTAAAACCGTATCTCCCGCCGTCTTCATCTGCGTGCCCTCTCCAGCTCGAGTCTCCTTTCTCTCATCTCTGCCTGACTCCCTGTCAGTCTGTCTATTTCTATCCGTCTGTCTATCTGTTTATCTCGATCTGTTTTTTTTTTTTTTTTTTTTCTCAGTCTCTACAAGGTTGCGTTTCTCATGCACACACATACAAACACACACACCAGCCCTGCCTGCCTTCTGTGGGCTCCGTGGGGACGTGTAAGTGGGACGAGGGAGAGAGAACAAACAGATCAAACTTCAATCTGGGCTTTTCGCTCCTTTCCTGCACTTTTTAGACGAACCCCCACGACACCAACAACTCCTCAGATACACACAGCCCTTCTCCACCTCAGGGCTGGGAAACAGACTCAGTTTTATTGATATAGACGTATTCTCTCAAATGGGATACAGAATAATGTGTGGCACCGATATCAAAATATTTTCTGTTGGTGATGAATGAAAGATTACAGAAAGGCCTCATATTTAGTACAATGAAATATAAGAGGTCAAAACTTTACTGAGAATAAAAGAATTCACAAGATTAAAGTCAAGAGTCTGAGAAAAACTGAAAATAATGAGATTACGGTCAGGATTACAAGGTAAGAAGACACATCCCTGTGATTAGAGTCAAAACTCTGAGATTAAAGTCATCAATCTGATTAAAAAAAAGCCTGAAATTATGGTCAGAATTCTGGGAGTAATATACAAATTTTGAGATCAAACTATAAATTCTGAGAAAAAAAATCCTATATTAAATCAGAATTCCAAGAAAGCAAAGTCAAATTTAAGACATTAAGACCAGAATTCTGAGATGAAATTAGTAATCTCTGAGATAAAAGTCAAAACTTTGAGAAACAAAATCAAAATACACAGGTTAGAACCCCGAGAATTAAAGATATTCTAAGCTGAATCTCATTTATCAGAGAAAAAAATCAAAACTCTAAAAGACATAAAATCTCTGAGATTAAAGTTCAAATTCTGAGAGTAAATTAGAAATTCTGAGATCAAACTATAAATTCTGAGAATGAAAACCAAATTTTCGTGATTTAAGCCAAAAATCTGAGAAAAAAAAATTCTGGTGATTACAGTCAAAATTCTGGGGAAAAAAAAGTGAAATTTAACAGATAAAGGTCATAATTCTGAGATGGACTTAGAAACGCTGAGATTAAAGTAAAAACTCTGAGAAAATACATTTAAATTTCAGAGATGAAGATTAGAATTCAGAAATACATAAGGAACTCTATGATGAAAATGAATAATCCGCGAGAGAAAAATCACATTTCTAAAAAAGATAACATTTTGATAAAAGTCTGAATTCTTACTGTAACTTCAATTTGCAGATGGAAATCAGATATGTGGGAAAAAAGTAAAATTTATGGGATTAAGTTTAGGATTCTGAGATGAAATGAATAACTCTGAGATTAACGTAAAACATCTGTGAAAAAGTTAAATTTCTGAGATAAAGGCAAGAATTCAGAGTTCAGGATTCTGAGATCAAAGTAAACAAATTGGATAAAGTTTCTGAGATTAGAGTCAGAATTTCTAATTTTAAGTCAGACTTTTGATTAAAAAAGTCACGTTTCTGGGATCGAGTGTTAAATTGAGGTTTACAAAGGTCTGGCTCCCTTCTGAAACCTTCTGTATGAGCTGCTGCTCAGAGGAACATCCTGTAGATACTGAACTATCTGGCGTGTCGGGACATCGTGTATCACCATTTATCTAAAATATAATCCAGCCTGGTTTTTAAAGTTTCATTTAGCAGACTCTTTTGTCCAAGGCCCAGAACATCTTCCCGGCTCTACCTTCTCTTCCCCCTCTCTCTCTGCAGCCTGTTTATTGGCCTGTTTCATTCGCTCACTCCTCTTTCACACACGTGCACACACACAAACATATTCACGCCACCACAGCACACACACACACACACAAAGAAACACATGAGAAAAGTTGCAAACACACACACTCGAGTTCACCGCCGTCTAAAATGGTTAATTGGCTTGTTGACAGTGAAATATTTAAAATGAAGCATGAATTATATACGGAGACATCGATTGTATATTTGCTGTGTGAATAAAACATGAGCGTCCCGTGTTTCTTCTCTCACAGGCTCTTTCTTCCTGCCTGCTCCGCTCGCTCGCTCCCTGCCTCTCAATCATATTCAGCTCAGTTTATTAAGATGTGCAGATGTATTCAGAGGGAAGGGAACACACAACACATTTAAAAAGTCATGATATACAGAACATGGGTTCTCTCTCTCAGCTCCCTGCACACATTCAGGTCATTGTGTCTCCATCTGTTCACACTTTCACACGTTCGATGACCTCACTGCAGCTCACCCGTTCCGTCTTGCTCCACTTTTCTCTCTCTTTGCTTCTCCTCACACATTATCTTCTCGCTTTCTCCTTGGCTCTACTTATCACTTTCCTTTCTGGAGCCAAGCAGGAATAAGTATAGGAATAAATATTCATTTTCCTAGTTTTAGATTTTCTCATGAACCAGAGCTAACCTTTATTTTTCCTTTTTCGAGGTCACCGCTCATTAAAAAAATAACTTCTTTATAATTTAAGTGCTCATGCAACAGCGTTGATTGGGATTTAACAACATTGGAAAAAAATGCTGGTAGGCTACAATATTTTGCTTCCAAAAGAAATTGAATAGCATTTTTTTAACCATTGTCCTTGTTTTACAAGTCACCCAATTTACATGCTTAACAAATTAAAAATATGCAAAAAAAACTGATATACAATATAAATAACCTCACCACAAAAGAAAGAGCCTGTAAATAAGTGAATAATTATTCAAACTAATTTGGTATTATTATTTGTAGTAATATTTATAAGGCATTGCTTTACATTTGAATCAATGTGAGCTTTTCCATTTTAAGAGTTAATAGTAAAAACTAGTTCTAATATAATTACGCTGAAGGTGAAATTTTTCCCATTTAGTGGCGCCCCCTGAAGGCCCCGGTGTCCTTAGCATTTGCCTATTTGCCCCATGGTCCATCAGGCTCTGATTGGAACTGCCTTAATTCTCAGTGGCATCGACTCTACAGGGTGCTGGAAACATTCCTCAGAGACTTTGGTCCATAATGACCTTGCAAGCTCCAATAAATCAATCAATCATCCAATCAATCAATCCAATCAATCAATCAATCTTTAGTTGTATAGCGCCAGTTCATAACAAGCATGATCTCAAAACACTTTACAATAGAGCAGACTGAAGCTATAGGCTTCATTTTATAGACACACACACACACACATATGTATGAATATATATACTTATATATATATATATATTTGTATATATCAACATGGCTTGATGTTTCCCTCTATGTCGGCAAAAGTTGGCCAAAATGTCAGTGTGTGAATGCAGCTTCAGTCTGCAGAGGCCTTAAAGTGACAGTTTCACATTTATTTTTCTTACACTGATCACCTAATTCAAATTAATGGAGAAGGACAATTAAAATCTCCTCCTGATAGTCACATGGGCAAATAATCACAGTGACTTCTGCATCGTTTTTATCACACACACACTCATAACTACATTTGATGCCACATAATGGATCCTGTGAAGACGTCCCTTTAACTCAAAAAGGCAGATCTGCAGCCAAGAGATGAAAATCAAAATGGCCACAGCTCAGGCAGCTCAACACAAAAAGATCTTGTATAGTACTCCTCTAATTAAGGCCTCAGTTTGAGGCTGACCTTTCCCTGGTTCAGCATGAAAACCTTTCTCTAGTCCGGTGTGGGAGAACTTGACTCGCCCTGGCCTGAACCCGATCAAACACCCTGAAGGTTGAGCTTTAAATTCACTTGACCTCCTCCATGTTCTGGTGACTCAATCCCTGCAAGAGGTTATCAAATCCTGTGAAGAGCCTTTCTGAAATGTCAAAGGTTATCATATTGGCTAAAAGGGTGTGATTCTATTTGGCTGCCTGTGATAATAAGCGGTTGGTGTGATGGTACAGCATCCACGTCGGCTCCTGCAAACCTGTGATGTGGGTTTAACCTGCTGTTTGTTTCATTTTACATCCGTGCTCTATGTATCATATACAGTATGAGCATTAACACAATTTAATTTAAACATATCCTTTCTTTAACTGGGAAGACCTCATTAAAATCAAGAATCTCTTTTGGCGGGGGACACCCAGAACTGGTCACCAATCACAGGGCCACATAGAAAAACAGACAACCAGTTGAACTATTGAGCATGTTTCTGGTCTGTGAGAGGAAGCCAGAGTGACCCGAGAGAACCCACACATGCAGGGTGAGAACATGCAAACGCCACATGGACCCTGACCGCCACAGGATTTGAACCTTCAACCTTCTTACTGTGAGGCACGTGCACTACCTGTCGCACCACCACCCAGTGTAAGGTTTGTGCCACAAGTATTTTTTAAGTTTCTGTAATGGTTAACATATGAAGAAGCTCTTGAACTGAAATTATATTTTTGATGCTTAAATATAATTATTATTTTTATCCATGAATTTTCAAATCAACCGTTTTACAAAAGAAACAAAAATACAGTAAAGTACATCACTATTTTTTGTCTAAGATGTCAAGTGATTGTCATTTACTTGAACACCTGAAAAGAAAAATTAGTTTTAGCGGTTAAACATTATGCTACAGTATTTGTATATTTGTACACAGTACAGATACTACCATAACAAGCTATAAAAATACAGAAATGCCGTCCATTTTTCAGTCAGGTTCAGGTTTGTACTTAAATATTTAACTCTTTAATTAGCCAAAAAACAGCCTCAGCTCATAATAAAAACTAAATATAATAAGTTCTTTTCTCTCTGTCTCACACCTCCTCTTGTTCAGAGATTTGAGCCTCAGTCCTGTCGTGATATTAAATCTGAGCCCAGCAGACACTTCTGCGCCATTAACGATCTTTATATCGATGACAGATCGTGTTTTGCTCTAAATTTATTGATTTTCTTGGGTGGAGGGAATGATTTTAGTCAGTATAACCAGTGAAGGCGTGGGTTTTGTCTTGTATGACTGCATTCAATCATTCCAAGCTTATAAAAGTATTCCGGTTTCAGCTGCCATGGAAAATAAACATGTAAAAGTTCATCTTCTGTAAATTAAAGGCTTGTCCTGTCTTTTTTAAATACACGTGTCTGTTCCCTCTCCACTCACAAACACTCCTCACTCGCTCACGCTGATCCGTCTGACTCACTGGCTGAGAAGTCATGTGTGACTCTTTTGGACAAATTTATTGGTCGGTGATCCAGCAGTGAATGAAGCTGCTGTAAAGTTGAAAGAAGCTTTTATATGGAGTTAAATGACACTGCAAGCGACGCTATTTATATCAGAAACATGAATAAAATCAACCTGCGTCCAGATCGGTAGGCAATGCGGTCCGGGCTTGGACCAGAGTCCACCATTCGAACCACATGGACGGAGTTTCTTCACCCTGCGTGCGGACTCACAGGCACAAATGCAGCAGATGAAATACGGACAGAAAAAAGCACGAATAAATGAAATCTGTTTGGGCAAAATATCAGAATGTGCACGCACGTATTAAACTGTCGACATCGCACTGAATGGTTCAATATTTTATTCAGAATTGTTGCATCCCTGGTGGTTTCACTCACTTCCTGCAGTGTAGCTTTTGTTATTTTTATTTTCAAGCATTAATGATTAAATAGAGAGACCTACTTGGTAAAATCCGCCCCGGTTTTATTCCAACAGCACAAAACCACAGCTTTTCAAACCCGCACATCACATGACAGGCCCTCACTAAAATTAGGAAAATGCCACCGAATAACCCAAAAACACCCCGAGAAAAGTCTCTCACTCTCACCCTCTCTGCCTCCCGGTCTCAATCTCTCACCTCCCCCTCACTCCCCTCCCCCGTCTGCCTCCCTCTTTTTCAGTCTCTCCTCTCTGTTTGCTCTCTCTCCCTCCCTCGTTTCTCTGGAACAGTTTTAATTAGCCGTTAGCCTGAGGTCAACCTCTGCTCCTCCACACAATAACACACCAGCACTGACACACACACACATACTGCATATATGTATATATAAACATACAACCCCAAAGAAGTTGGGACACTGTGTAGAATGTAAATAAAAGCAGAACACAATGATTCGCAAATCCTTTTCGACCTATATTCAGCTAAATACACTACAAAGACAAGACATTTGATGTTTAAACTCGACCTTTTTTTGCAAACATTCACTTATGTTGAATTTGATTCCTGCACACGTTCCAAAAAAGCTGGGACAGGGGCATGTTCACCACTGTCTTACACAATCTTTCCTTCTGACAACACTCATTAAGCATTTGTGAACGGAGGACACTAACTGTTGAAGTTTTGTAGGCGGAATTCTTTCACATTTTTTGCTTGATGTACTTCAGTTGCTGAAAAGTCAGGGGTCTCCATATTTTGCACGGGCAGGTCAGTCTAGTACCTGCACTCTTTCACTCTGAAGCCACGCTGTTGTAACACGGGCAGAATGTGTCGTCATGTCTCTGAAATAAATAGAGACGTCCCTGAAAAAGATGGATGGCAGCATATGTTGCTCCAAAACCTGTATGTACCTTTCAGCATTGATGGAGCCTTCGCAGATGTGCAGGTTACCCATGCCATGGGCACTAACAACCCCCATACAATCACAGTTGCTGTCTTTTTGCTGGAAGTGCCCAGGTCAAAGTGCAAACACTGGGGTGACCAAGCCTTTTCCGTTGCTGCTCCCAGGCTCTGGAACAAGCCCCTGCCGAAATGCGTCTTATTTCTGACCTGGGCCTTATCAAATCTAGACAGAAAACGTATTTATTTAGGATGGCTTTTAATAACCAGTAGCGTGATGACGCTTTCACTTTATTTTATTTCATTTTTTTTATTTTATTGCTTTTATTGCTTGTATTGTTGAAATTGTTTTTATTGCTTTTTATTGTTTTTATTGACTTATCTCTTTTAATTTACTATCACTATCGTTCACTGAAAGGGTTGTTGTAAAGGGCTGTATAAATAAAGAACATTTACATTTACATTTTGACCTTTGCTCTGATAACAGTCTGGATGGTCCTTTTCCTCTTTAGCCTGGAGGACACCACGTCCATGATGTCCAAAAACAGTCTGAAATGTGGACTCAGACCGCAGCAGACTTTCCCACTTTGCCTCAGTCTATCTCAGATGAGCTCGGGCCCAGAGAAGCCAGCGGTGTCTCTGTGTGTTGTTGATATTTGTCTTTGCATGGTAGAGTTTGACCTTGACCTTGTAGATGTAGAGATGAACTGTGTTAACTGACAATGGTTTTCTGAAACAGTCATTTCTCTCTCCGTCATCTGTTGGCATGGTAACTTTGCCAGGACAACAAGGACAACAACTCCTTTTGGAGAATCATCTGTGTTGCTTCCAAAGTAGCTGGATCAAGATTCAGTAGTTTGGATGATATCTTGCTCAAGAAAGCCAAATCCATTCATATGGATGATAACCATCTTCTTAACAATGATTACAACCTACTTCCTTCTGGTCTCTGTATAAATGTTCCCCCAGCAACAAGAAAACAGGTACAAGTTCTCCTTTGTACCACTTTCCATCTGGGCCCTAAATGCAGCCGGAAGGAGAAGTTATCACGATGCTGCTATTCCTCTGCTTTAATTGTTTTAATCTGCTGCTTAATTATCTTTTTATTCTTTTATCTATTAAAACTGACCTGTGGTCTGTGGACTGTGCACCTTGTACCTGATGAAACATGCTACTCACATTTTATATTTTTGTCATGTCTGTCTTAACTGTGATTGTTGACTGTTTGTCTGCTGACAAACCAAATTTTCCCTTTAAGGGACAATTAAACAAAGTGAAGTGAAGTGTCCCTGAGCCCACGTGGTAATGTCCGTTACAGGATGATGTTGGTTTCCAATGCAGTGCTGCCTGAGCAATCAAAGATCACAGGCATTCAATGTTGGTTTCTGGCCTTGCTGCTTACATGCAGAGATTCCTCTGGATTCTCTGAATCTTTTGATGATATTATGGATTGCAGATGATGAAATCCCTGAATTCCTCACAGTTGAACGTTGAGAAATGTTCTTAAACTGTTGGACTATTTGTTCACACAGTTGATCTCACAGTAGTGGACCTGCCCCGTCCTTGCCTTCCTGGGATGCTCCTTCTATAACTGATCACTCATCTGTTTCCAAATAACCTGTTCACCTGCTGAATGTTCCAAACAGGTGATTTTTGAGCATTCCTTAACTTTCCCAGGCTGCATTGCCCCTGTCCCAGCTGTTGAGAATGAGAGAATATTTTCCAAAAAAATGAAGTTTATTGGTCTGAACATTAAATATCTTGTTTTGTAGAGCCTACAACTGAAAATAGGTTGACAATGATTTGTAAATCATTGTATTGTGCTTTTATTTCCTTTTTACTCAACGTCTCAACTTCATTGGAATTGAGGTTTGTGTTAACATAGACGTTTTCTGTCTCTGCTGTTGCATGTGTGTGTTGTGACAGCCAGAATTGATCCTCTGCACGTTCTACACACGCAGACTCCTCTTCCAATATTCAGAGCGACAGAGTTTGCGCTCCCATGATGCCGAGCAGGCAGATGCATTGAGTGTGTGTGAGTGTGCAAACATGAAGGTTCTGGAGCTTTGAGTGTCAACTGTGTGTAGGTGGGAGTGTATGTTTGTGTGCATGAACCATGGTTCTAATTACTTGTGAGTGCATGTCGTCCTGTCTGGTGTGTGTGTGTGTGTGCAGCCCCCTGGAGGCTCGTGGGACATTAGCAGTGACACAGAAAAGATGCATTAGTTCCATTTCTTATTGCGCACACACACAAGCATATGCACTCAATTCCACCAGCACCTATCCTGGACTTTTTTCCCAATTTGATGAATTTTTCATTTGGATTTTTACTCCAAAATCATCACTAAGAGAAATCATGTTTTTGTGACCGACTGCTGCAGGGAGGAGGGACATGAAAGCGATCTCTGTGGAGTTGGAGCAGAGGACGCTCTTCCTTAAAGGCGGCTCTTTGCTCCCAGACGTGGAGCCGTGGGACCGATGTGCGAGTGTGTGCACTTCACACATGCATATGTTTGTGTCAGCAGGAACTCCAAGAGTGTGTGTGAGCTCCTCTATCTGTGCCAGCTCATGAGCCTGCGTATCAGGCAGTGATTTCAGAGCATGACTTTCAGGCGTGCACCCATCGTACCAACATAATGAAGGTACAAACAAGAGTTCCGATCCGTGCTTACAACACCAACAACAACAAAAAGGCATGAACCGATCCTCTGCTGAAGTTCAAACCGAGAATCAGAATGGAGGACTTGAAACAAGTGTTTCAGAAAGTGCTGATCAACTAAGTTGCCAGGTCTGCTTATTATAAGCGACGTTTGGCTTCTTTTTCTGAAAGCTGCTTGTAAATATTGGCAGTTGCAGGTTGATTTTTTTGGGCTTGTTCCAAAAGTGCAGTCCCTCATTTGGGCTTGTTGTGTCCCCAAACCCAGGGGGGATCTGATGCTCACTCTGCTACCAATATAAACTCAATTCAGAAGTTACACAAACTACTTTGTCCCACTCCAAACACAAATGTAAATTTTACTGTAAAAAGAGGCAAAAATGATGTTTCCACCAAAAAGAAATCCTTATAGCCAGAATTAAATATTTCTAATGTACCTCTTACTGTTTTCACCACAATAACGCTGTAGAGGATCAACATAAAACTTAGATAAAAGCCTGACTATGTCTGTTTGGTTACAAAAATCAAGTATAGACTGACTGTTTAGTGATAACAGAGTTATAAATAACAGCAGTCCCTCCCTTCACTTCTGTATAAAGAAAAGGATGTTCCACCTCCAAACAAAAGGATGTTGAAGAAGTAAATTAAGAGAAAAAAAGTAGTATACGACATTCAAAAAAGAACATCTCTGAAGGTCACTTGTATTTGGGCTGGTTGCTTTTTTGAGTAGAAAAATCTGGCAATACTGTTAATCAACTGGGATTTTAACACCCAGCCATCTAGGTTTACACAGAATGGTCCAAGAAAGAGAAACTATCCAGTGAGCAGCAGTTTTTTTATGGGCTGCTAGGTCAAAGCAGGATGGCCACAGTGGTTTAAGACAGTAATGCAACAGTAACTCAGTTAACTTCATAAGTGAAAATGTGGAAAACTACTAACACGCACTGTTAACAAATCCTTGGAAATATTCCTGGATCAGGATTTGGATCATCACCAAAGTCTTAACACTTTTTATCACTTCTCCTTAGTGCCATGTCCAACATTCCCTGAAAATGCCATGAAAATCAGTTGAGAGCTTGTAAAGTTATTTGCAAAAATGTGGGAAACTGCCCTGTCTTGCACTGTTAACAAATCCATAAAAAGACTCCCAGATCCACATCCAGATTTGTCTTCTTCTCAGACCAACATTCCCTTAAAATGTCATCAGAACCTGTTCATAATTTTTTGAGCTATCCAGCTAACAAACAGAACAAACTCCAGCAAAACATGCCCCCCTCGGCAGAAGTACTGATGGGTTAAAAGGATAAGGCAACATTTTTTTGTTTTCACTCCCGAGTCCATGACAAGCAGTTAGACATTCTTTAGACTTTAACAAGTAAACAGTAACAAGGAAGAGATGGGCAGAGCTTGCCCACCACTAATTAGCTTACCTCAAACACTGGGAGTCAATGGGTAGCGTAAACCTGCCTCTGTCATCAGATAAACTTACTGTAACTCTTGTTTTACAAGCATGTTAGTGGCGGTCTGTGCATGCGCCCTGCGGTTTAGCTTTGCATGCATTTCTTTCAAAAATTACATAAAATGCTAATCTTAGTCCAAAAATAGGTCATGTAACATAACACGGTAGAAAAAACAAGTCACAACAAGCGCACAGGACCGTTAAGAGTTGCTGAAGAGTTTATCTGATGACTGTAGGCAGAAGCAGGCTAACACTACCCACTGACTCACAGTGTTTGAGCTAAGCTAATTAGTGGTGGGCGAGCTCTGGCCATCTCTTCTTTGTTACTGAATGCACTGTCGAAAGAATGTCTATCTGCTTGAAGACACAAAAACAAAAAATGTTGACGTATCCCTTTAATGCTTAGAGCTCTGGTGTGCCGTATGATGGGCTTTATAGTGGCCTAGAGACTCAAATGGCACAAAGTGTGGCCCATGGATAAATGTTCTGCTCTGCAGAGGACTGCTGGACAAAGGAGGTAAGTCTCGGTGCATTTGTGAAGTCGTTTCTGTTTGCTGTTCATGCTCAGAATGTCACAATTACTCTTTCATTGTGTATGGATGGCGCTCCTTACCTCACCATAACGTTTAATGTCAGCATGCACATGTGATTGTGTGTCTGTTCGTGTTTGTGCAAAGCAGGGGGAGACAGAGCAGAAGGTTTTTCATTAGACAAAGTATGAAGGAGGTGGAGGAGGATGCGGAGGAGGCTCGAGGGAGGAGATCCCAGTCACAGGACTATCAGCAGGGAAACGAGGCCTTGGCCTGTTCATGCACACAAACACACACTGGCTCAAACTCCACACACAAGTAATTTACTGATAAGAGCAGTGCTTGAAAGGAGCTCTGTAACTGCAAATGTCCACATGAAACAAATAAAAAGGGCGCACTCTGGCCGAGAACACAGAGAGGCTTTTGTTTGGGACTATGATCTACCTTTGCTGCTGTTCAATTGAATTAAATAAGAAGTCATTGTCTTGTGATGCCTTCACTGTTATCTTAGTGTCTGAGAGGCAGCATGAGACAGTCTGGCTTTAAATGTTGGTATAAATCTCATTATTATTTAAGCTGCTATAACAAATATGCTCAATAACAAGTGGCTCTTTGTTCTGGTTGAGATGATTAGAACATTGAGTCAAGTCAAAGTATTTCACCACAGTTTCACGGCACTTTGTACTCAAGTCTTATCTCCAGAAATTAACATTGAAGCAGGATAATTATGATATTAACCCCACTTCATTTTCATTTTGTGTTGAGGTCTATATTAAGCACTGCTGGTTTGCTATTTAGTTTGAGAATATGTGTGCTTTTATAATGAATTCAAAAGAGGGGCACTGATTTAAGTTTTGTTGGATTATGAGGAAATACAATTATTTTCAGAGGAAGGTAAACTGGTTTTTAAGTGTAAGACTTTCTAAACTTTGTCCTCTGGTAGTTTAAATAAGTAGTTAATAAGTAGTTCCCTCCTTGTTTCAAGCTCATCCCCAATTTAATTGTGAGCAAATTCAGTTTGTGGCTAAAAGTTGAAGGTCTTACTGGGTTTTTATTTCAGGAATAAGTCTTCAAATGTTGGACAGTGTTTAGCATGATGCACTGTAATAATGAAAACTTAAAATCGCCGGCAATAAATGAATTTTTCTGTAAACAACATCAAATATTTAAGTTGTGTTATGAACTTGATCACAGGAGTTAGCTCAACTATCCCTTTTAAGTTTTTTACGTAAGGTTGGGCTAATTTCTTAACTTAAGTTGGCAAAACTTAAAACAATTAGTTTAAGGTCAGGGGTGGTCAGCCAAGTTCTGAACACAGGCAAGTAAAGAAAATGTTTACAGACAGGCAGATAGATAATAGATAGAAAGATAGAAAGATAGATGATAGATAAATAGATAGATAGATAGATAGATAGATAGATAGATAGATAGATAGATAGATAGATAGATAGATAGATAGATAGATAGATAGATAGATAGAAAGATAGAAAGATAGATGATAGATAAATAGATAGATAGATAGATAGATAGATAAATAGATAGACTTTTTGATAGATTTTTGACTGGCGAATTCACCATGTGGGCAACTACCTATGGTCATAACACTTTGCCTACATAATTATTCATATCTTATAGCCATTTGCTTAAACAATCAGCTTGTGTTCTCACTTCCTTCTCATTGAGTTATCTTTTCAAATGTCAAACATAATCTGTCAATGTACTGACAGATACTGTATTGTATTTTTCAAGTCAAAGCCATCTTTAAAGTCCCATCCTCCTAAATTAAGACTTTGCAGAGTTAGGTTCCCTTCTGCAGACAGTCCTGTCCTCAAATTGAAGGAATCCAGCATCAGTAGTCTGTTGCACATGATAAAAGACTGACACTGGCCCCCTGAAAATGTTTGCACATAAAGTATTTACCACTTTGGAGACCAATATCTCAGAAACTAAAAGAAAAGGGCCTTTTCTTGTGACAGAATCTGAAAACCTGGGCCTAAATTATTCAAGAAAGCAAATTTCAGCCAGAAATCTTTGCTTGTTTCAGAGATATTGGTGTAAAAATTTGGCTTAAAGGTGCATTGTGTAGAAATTCGCATTTTAACGACATCTAGAGTTCAGATTTTGGAATGAGCCCGTCCGTTACTAAAACATCACATCACTAAGCGACGAGAGCTGGTGAAGACCAGAAAGGATCGTGAACAGGGCATCGTTTACAACAGTTACGAGGTGAGGGGTTTTTCATTCATATATGTAACTATTAATTTTATATATCCTAAGTCATTTAAGATGATGGTTATAGGTTTTGTAAACTTTAGTAACACAAGCAAACATTAGCGAATTAATGCTAAAAATAAATAGCGTTTCGCTCTTTTTGTCCCCAAAACCCACCAGTAGACAACATGGTGGATCGTTATGTCAGCCTCCACAAAAGGGAGACCCGCGGTACATAAATATAAAAAGCTTTTTCTAACTCAATAAAAAGAAAGCTGAAGTTTTATGGGGATGATTGTACACCTATTTTGACAGACTTTACATACAAACAAACATTAGATCCTATATTCACTGTTTCTGTTCGGCAAAATGCGGCCAACTTCTACACACTACACCTTTAAAAGGAACAACAGCCCCTTTTTAAAGGTTCAACCCTTACAATTTTCCATGTGAGTCAGTGACCATGGACAGTTTCTGGACTTCGGTGAACTTCATATGGGATGACCCATATTGTTCTGTTTCGAGCCCTCAATGGGAAACGTTTGAACAGCCTTACTCTTAGCCCAGGTGGCAGCGAGGCCAGGCATCTGTTCACTTGACGTCTTGATGCTGCAATGCTTTGAAATGTTTTTCAACATCTACATGACCATGCAGTGAAAATAAAGGTGAAAAAAGAGTGCCTTGGAGTCATTTCTCTTTTATTCAAAAATAAACGACTCAGACTCCAAAGAAGTGGAATGTTGAGTTATAAATGTGCCCACAAAGACAAATCTCTGCATATATTATTTCAGTGTCTCCTGCTTATTGACAGTAAGAGCGCTCACATGTTCTTCATCTCTTTATCTCATTTCTCAAACAAACCTGTTCCAGTGTTTACCCACAAACCCTTTCACACACAGAAGACTCACTCAAACACACACACTGTTGGATATCAAACAGTCAAAGATATGAATCACAAAGAGCTCGCTTCCTCTCGTGGCCTGAATGAGCGTCACGCTTCTATCTCAAACATCAGAATAAGAGACGAAAAGTTTTGTTCCTTTTTCTCCTCCAAACAAAAACACACGAACAAACCAACTGTTTACATTCTCCGGGGAGATAACAATGAAATATGCTTGTGGATCATTTACACTGATATAGTTCCTCTCAGTTCACGTTCTGACAGACTTCTTTCATACCTCCTGCTGCTATCTCTGGATTTCAAGTTTCTTTTCTCAACCTTTTAAACTCTGCCTGGAGGTGGATTTAAGACCATTTAACTTCTTTTGACACTCGATATCAGTCAAGTCTTTCTCTAAATTATGAAAAACAACCCTCAGCACATCGTATTCTTATTCTATAAAAACCTGCTCCTGCACTCATCTTGAAAAATATCCCCTCTAAGATGCAAAGATGATTCTTCAACACAGAGAATAAACAATGCCTCTCAAATATCTAGGGATGGGAATTGATAAGATCTTAGATACCAATGCTGCTATATCGATTCAATTCTTTCTTATCAATTCCTGTGGATTTTCTTTGTGAAAAAAGGGGGCCTACACAGGAGTTTGGTGTCAAAAATGCCAAACACTCGGGCTGTTTGATGCTGTGCTGCCTAAATTTGCCCCTGAGCCAAATGTGGTCCATGTGAACCAAAAGTTAAAGGTCCCACATTCTGCCAAAGGCACTCAGGGAGCACTGACCTCTACAAAGCAGCTCAGTTCCAACAGTGGCTTTTCCACAACTCCTGTGAAAGATACAATTCTGGATCACCAGAACACAACAAATTTCGGGAATATCACTTAATATTTTGATTTTATATGAATTATTGAATGTAGTAAATGGGATTTCCAATTATAAAGTTCAATGATTTTTTTGTGACATCAATCTGGATCAGATCCAGATGAAATTTACCTTGATGATAGAGATATGGACCCCATTTTATCCTGTGAAATTGGAAGCAAATACATTAAAAAATGGCTTTTTTTTTTTTTTTTTTTAAATTCCGCCCAATGTTAACTTATGGGAATTTTTAAAATTTTGGAATTTTTTGCATCCAGACAAATATACGTATCACAACTAAAATCTAATCATTTTGAAGTTGGGCAATTACCAACATCTCCTGAAAATTTCAGCAAAATCCGTCCAGTAGTTTTTTGAGTAATCTCGCTAACAAACAGACAAACTAACAAACAAACAATCAAACACTGGCAAAAACATAACCACCTTGGTGGAGGTAATTATCTTTGCTTTTAATGTTGTTAGAAGGGACTTGAAGAGCAGAAGAAGAGGACACCTTTTACTAAACTCTCAGTTCACAGAGAACTGGGCCATGTCTCTTTAAACGCTCTGTTTTTTACTTCCTAGGGTTTATGATGTCATAGCTAGACAACCCCCACCTACATGTTTTCTGCTCATTGCAGGCAGACACCATAACTGTTTAGAAAGTCCCTCTGCGACCTTTAACCCCTCCACCACCCTCCCATCTGACATTTGGGCAGCCAATCAGCACAGAGCTCATTATCATAGTCTCCTGTAGACTCCCACCCTCTCAGATCAGAGTGTATCCACAGGGGATGGTAAAGGAGCTGCATCTGATCCTCTACAGAAATGAAATTTATTATTTTTATTACCTCCTCCAAGAAGTTTTTTGCTTGTGTGTTTGTGTTTGTTTATTAGCAAGATGACGCAAAAACTACTGGACAGATTTTACTGACATTTTCAGGAGATGTTGGTTATGGTCAAACTTAGATATTATCAGATTTTGGTGGTGATCCAGATAACCGCCATTAGCAAACGGTCATTTTTACTCAATAACTGTCTAAGTAATAATGATATCAACATGATTCTGAGTGCTAGGTGTGGGTTTTCAGGGTCATGAATCATATTATGATGATAACTTTATCATGAAACTACTGCTTATAGATGTAACAGCAATATGTGAGCTACTTTGGTGGAGGTTTGCGCTCTCGGAGTGTTTTTTCGTATTCAACTTAAATCAATTACTTGCTTAATTGACACCCAAGACATGATGTAAATGCTCAAACTAACACAAAATGAAATATGCCCCACATTAGAATATGTTTGTGCCTGATAGTTGAATGAATTCAAATGTATTATAGCCTCACACACCATGCTCGTTTTTTACAATATCTGCCACATAAAGGCTGGATTTACAAACCTATTGCACTAATCATCTTCAAGCACCAACAATCTGGCAAACTTGAACAGCTCAATGTAGTTTGCTCTTGTTTAACGTCAGTCCCCACTACCTCAGGGAAGGGATCAGCGGTACAGATAGTGGATGGATGGATGTCAAAAGCAGAGAGAGTGGGCATTATAACACACAGTGGGTCATGTTAAAGTACAAAACTGGAAAACAGAGCCTACATAAGCGACACAGAGGCCCCTTCCCTCAGACTCTGCCTCCACCAGATATCTCCAAACCCAAACAATCTGTTACAACCAGGATCACAGTGCGTCCGTGGCATTTGTTCAAGGCTTGCCCAAGTGAAGTCTCACTCTGACTCATCTTGGCCAGAATCCTACTCAGAAACTGTTCCTGGGCTGCAGCGACGAGAAAACATCCACTCTCTCTCCCTCTCTCTCTGATGCTTTACTCCCAAGCAGAAACAGATACTGTATCAGAGACGACGAGGGTTTGCTGCCATTCCAGTCAAGGTTAGGCCGGCAGACACGTGAATAAATATGAGGGTAAAATGTTTTAGATTGCAGCAGTGAAAGAAAATGATAAAAACATGACTCACTGTGAATCGCTGAATAGGGAAACAGTGAAACGACCTCAAACTGGTGGCCTCAAACAAGTCATTTATTTGACTTGTTTCATAGATTTTCTTCCATGTTGACTCAGTCTCGTGTTTTCAGACTCTTTCCTCATTTACCTTCAGGGATCTTTAAGGACTTACTGATGGAGGCCGACCTTTAAAGTAGATTTACTTCAAGCAGAACACAACCCAGTCTTTACAATAAATGCATGATGTTAAACAGAAATGAGAATCTTGAAATATTGCCCTTTAATCCATCCAGTATCTACAGTGCTTATTCCTTTCAGGGATGCAGGGGGCGCTCACATTGGGTACACCCCAAACCGGTCGCCAGCCAATCGCAGGGCCACATAGAGAGACGGGCAACCATTCATGCTCACACTCCTCATTAAGGACAAATTAAAGTCACCAATCAACCTAATGAGCATGGTTTGGTCTGTGGGAGGAAGCTGGAGAGCCAGGGGAAAACCCACACATGCACTGGAAGAACATTCAAACTCCACACAGAAAGGCCCTGCCCGACCTGGGTATCGAACCGCCACCGCTGCGCCACAGTGCTGGCCTCAGTTATTCATCAGGTATTATGATAATGCTGATTCCTTTCAGGATCACAGGTGCGCTGGCTTGTCCAGCTATCACTGGCTGAGGCTGCATTCAAGTGTTGGCTGGAATTGTCAAAATGAAGTCTCCAAAAATTATCCCGTCCACTTGAGTTTAGTTTTCTAAAACATCATCCATCCTCAGTTAAATATCGCCAATATTGAAATTTTTGCAGATAATTACAGCTGATATATCGACCACACATACCAGCTATTTATCAACTACAATATCTGCAAATTACGTAAATGTACAATATTGATGCACCTTCTCATCACTGCATTGGTAAATTTAAAAATCAAGGGTTTCATTTTTTCAAGAGTTAAAGCTGTTTTCTTGTTCCACATCTTTTGGACAGAAATAAGTCCACTTTTCTGAAGCACAGAGCTTGTGCTCTTGACCAGAAATATCAGATTGGTATCGGTATCTGCGACAATGAATTAAAAAATATTGGCATATTGGATATCGGCAAAAATCCAACATCATGTATCCCTTCTGTTTTTATCTAATCTATTCCAATCACAAAATCTGACTGGTGTTACGGTTTAACTTGTAGCTATGTTATCTGGTGCTGGCAGGTATTTTGAGTGAAGATATTTCATCATTTATATATCAATCCGGTGGCACAGCGACGCAGCAGGAAGTGCGTTTGCCTCATATGGTGGTTCGATCCCCGGGTCAGTCAGGGCCTTACTGTGTGGAGTTTGGTTGTTCTTCCTGTGCATGCGTTGGTTCTCTCTGGGCACCCCGGTTTCCTCCCACAGACCAGGAACATGCCTATTAGGTTAATTGGTGACTCTAATTTGCCCTTAGGTGTGAGTGTGAATCGTTGTCCTTCTCTCTATGTGGCCCTGTGATTGGCTGGCGCCTGGTTCAGGGTGTACTCTGCCTCTTGTCCAATGTCAGCTGGGATAGGCTCCAGCCTCAGCTATGTTACTCATGAAGAAATCAGCCTGACTGCACTAAAGCTACTGCCTGGACAAAAGCAGCAGCTAAGTTACAACAACATGACAGAAGTAGCTCAGTAAATCCAGTCTATGTTCATCTCCTTCCCTTCTTTAGGTAAAACAGTATTTTCCCACATGTGGAGGCCACTCTTGTTTTTCCTGCACATGTAATTTAGTCTCAATAGACTTCCTTTACTATAAAACCATATGTACTGAACTGATGGCGGCCGCTTTAATTGATCACTGAAGGATTTTTTTCCATCATCACAACATCCTTTGAAAGTAGCTTGGTCTAACATTGCATAAATAAAGCACAACTTAGGGAAATGATTCCTTTTAATTGAAAACTTGGAGGAGCAGCATGGTCAGAAAAGATTTATAAGCAGCTAATTACAAAAAGGGAGGCCATATCCATGTGGACACAGAGGACAGTAAATTCAGCATCAGCTCTTATCTTCATTATTGCAGCAGCTCAGTTTGCAAAGGCTGCGTGTGCTCACAGCTCCAATAATCCACCCGCATGAAGTGTTTCAGCCCCATGTGTTAGACTAAAAACATGGTTGTGAGTCTGCTGGTCTGAGTTTGAACAACACAGAATATTTAAAATAATGTTGAGGTTTGCAAGTAACCCAAGTGATGTTCAGAAAAATGAGGGTCCAAAAGTTCTGTAATTCAATCCCTTAGTGATTCAGTTTTTCTGAGGTATGGGGTGCACTTGTGTAAACCTACTGCCAGTCTTTTAAGCTCTTTTCACACATGAGCTCCAAACAATTGATGGCAAATTTCCTCAAAATCTGGAGAAATTTGGGGCACAAGTGGCTCAGCAGTGAGGTCAAGACATCTTACAAAGTCCATTTAGGGATGCACGGTATTGGATTTTGCAGATATATGATGTGCCAATATTTCTGACCTTAGAGACAGAAATAAAAAACCCTGTGCCGCAGCTCCACACATTAGTGAATGCTGGATGACGGTGCTTTGGCACAAATGTCCCTGAAGGGGTTTTCACTACCTGGAGGTTGGTCTGCGAAGGTGGCAGTAATGTGGTAGATTGACACTTCAGGAGGGTCTTCAGCACATCAAGCAATGAGGTTAAATGTTCGGTCGACTAAACACACTCCCCCTGCTGGCCTAAAGAAAGACTGCAGTGTTGGTTTCACTGTAAAAGCAGAGAAACAACATTTTTTATGCAGAGTGTTCACTGCCACTACTCCTCATGGCAAGCGAGCTTGATTTGACCAAAATTCATAAAAGTCTCAAAATGAAAAAAAAAGGCAGCATAAAATTTTGGAAAGGGGTTGATGTCAGACATTTGGGGATCTGTTCTAGAGAAGGAAAGTGTCACCTGTGGATCCAACCCTGAAAGTTTTTCATTTTGACTTTACATGTGTAATTTCCTCATTGCCTCCTAGTATTTAATCCACATAAAGTCTGAGTAGCTCATGTCTGAAAGTTGCAGCGAATTATCAGTGTGATTCACCAAGGTGAGTGGGGAGGGATGCTGACATCATCCTGTGTGACCGGCGTGAACCAGGTAAAGAGACACTTGACAGGATGGATGAAAACAACCGCTGTAGAAGGAGAAGTTTGATTGATTGTAAGGAGAGTAACACAAACTCAAATGTGCGTCTGGACATTAATGTTGTTTCCACTAAACATCAACATTCTGTAAAACATCTGCTCCAAAATGACCACCATAAGGTCTCTCACCCATCCAAAGAGCTGCTGTTGGATACAGAGCTAAAACTCTGCACCTTTCTTTCTCCGGTGTAATCGGCATCAATCATAGTGATGCTGCTTCATATTCACTTCTGTGAGTCTGTGAGCTACAGTGCTCCTCTCAGCTCTTCAATCAATGCTACAGATACACTTTTTAACGTGTAACACTGAAGTTAGGATATAAACTGATCACGAACACTGATTTCCACATATGCTTGACGTCGTGTGCTGCCTCCGCCAATTCTCTCCCATCCAGCAGAGACTACTCCCTGCTGAGAGAAGCAAGTGTGAATTACCCAAGCATTATCCTGATAATATCAGGGCTGCATGTGTGAAAAGGGTTCCTGATGATGTGTGATGGTGTAGAAACTTGTTGAAAGTACATGCCTTTTGATGCTTAATCAATAGTTTACATGTTTGAGTGTTTCTTGCCTTGTTACATCACACATCTCTGTGGCTTCCAGCCCCGATCATCTGAACAGATCCTCTTATAAAAGCAGTTTTGTCTTGAGCCCAACAACAGGGCTTTCATGAAGTCATGTTTGTAATTTAATTGAAGATTTAATCGAGTCAAAAGTTACACAGTTTTACTTGAACAGAGGGGGCAGGGTGCAGCCAGAGCGGTCTGCCTTTTTTTTAAAGATAAAAAGTGACATGTGGAGTCATTTGCCCCTCTGGCTCTTTTCTGTCCGTCTGAAATAAATGACACAGAAAAGTTAAGTAACACTGATGTGTCCAAATCAGGCCATTTCTGCCCACAAATGGAAAATGTGACTGAATGTGTTGCAGTGAAGTCTTCTTCCTATTTTTGCTTGCAACATTTTTATAGATACAAGCCGGTCCTTGTTTGAATCTCAGATTTAAAAAGTTGAAGGTGTTTGCTCCACCGTCTTGGTCTGACTTTCAGATCACCTTAAACTAGAGCGCTGTATTAGTTTGATAGACTTTAAACCCAAAATTAAGGATCATTTGAACAGTTTATGCACATGTTTCACTGCTGAATGCTGCTGATTTGTTAATTATGAAACACTTTAATATCATCATTGTTTTTGGTTAAACTTCCTTTGCTGTTGTCTTGGCTGGGACCTCCTTTCAAAGCAGTTATTTATATCTTAAAGAGAGTGCTCCAGGTTAAATTTAAAAAAAAAATCAAATCATTATCTAAAAGCCTGTGGCTAAACAGAGGAGACAAAGCATTTGCTATATTTTTAAGATTCAGACTTTTAATGCATACAATGAAATCAAGAAGCACTTCTGATAACACAGCATTAAATCAGATTGTGTGAGCCTTACATGATGTGAAGCCATTTGTCTTCATTTATTTTTTCAGAAGAAAAACATTTGTTGAAAATAAAAGATAAGGATCAACTTTCCTTTCTGTTATTCTCAAATTGCCAAGGGTTAACTCTTAATTTTTTAAATAAATAAATATTTAAACAATAAAAAAACTTTTCCAAATCCTGTCAGGCCTTAAATACAGAGGATCTCTCTCTTTGTCTTAATTAAAGATTTCACTCTCAAGTTATAGTCTGTGGTGGTTTTCACACAGTGTCAAACAAATGCGATGGAAGTCAGTGTTTGTATTATATGAGCGGTAGAACAATTTTTATCACAATTTATATCCTAACTTCAGTGTTACATGTTAAAAAGTGTATCAGTAGCATCAATTAAAGAGTTGTGAGGAGCCGGAGAAGAAAGCTGCAGAGTTTCAGCTCCGTATCCAACAGCAGCTCTTATTATTATTATCTAGAGAACTAATAATGTTAAGCGCAAACAACACTTCCAAAGTCCAGACGCACATTTGAGTTTGTGTTTCGCTCTTTACAATCAGATAAACTTCTCCTGCAACAGTATTTCACTCGTCCTGTCAAGTTTCTTCATTCCTGTTTCGCGCCGGTCACACGGGATGATTTCATCACCACTTCCCACTGGCCTCCGCGAATCACCCTGATAATTCACTACAGCATTCAGACATGAATAACTCTGAAGAAGGGCTTTTAACACTTGTCTGTATCTGCAGTGGACCATTGAGGACACCAGATAGCATGGTAACATATCACACTACAACACCACTAGAGGAGCTGGCAGGGAAACTGTGATGAGAAGTAAAAAGCAGCTTCTTGGACTGAATTCTGGGACCTAAACAAGTTTTTGAGTCAGTCCACGTTGTTGAGTCTTGTGATGATCTGCTGTAGTTGTTATGTGATTCTTATTATTACTGCTGCTTATACTTCTACAGCAGTGCGATGAGTTAACTCCTCACCCTGTTTGTTCCTCTTTCTGGGTTGATTTTTTTTTATTATTTATATGGAACCTTCAATTCATGTTAACCTTTTCTTTTTTATTGATATTTTAGTCCAATATTTAATCAAAACATGACCACTTCAAGACATTTCCTAGGACATTTTCATAGCATGAATACCCTTTGCCCATCTAACCCTCCCTAATATCTCCACTGGCTAAGAAACAGAGAAAAAAAAAAGATAAATAAATAAATAAATAAGTGAATGAAAATAAATAAGTAAAAGTAAGCCAAAAATTAAATTTATTAATGTACTTTAACATTCCAACTAAAAATTAATAAATGGGTACACAAGTTAATAAAAAGATAAGTAAATAAATAAATAGTATATATATCCATACAGATACTGACAACAAGCATTATTGGCTGAAGTTCATTTCACATGATGTACGAGATCAGTCCTTGGGCATTGTCCCCTTTTAATATAGTCCAAGAACGGGCTCCAGCTTTTCAGAAATGAGTCCTGGTGTCCTGAGAGTCCAGATATGACTCGTTCATAGCTTGCTCTGTTGGTCATTACTTCGATACAGTTTTTATAAGATGAAGGTGAAGTTGTTTTCCACTGTCTAACAATAACTCTGCGTCCTGTTAACATGGTTAGTCAGCACCACATCTTTTTCAGATCACACATCTTAAATTTACTAGTTTCTGGGTTGATTTTGTCCTACAGTGCAAATGAACAGCCAAGAGTCGACTGAAATCGAGCTGAGACCACCTCTTTCAGGTGAGTTTGGCGCTGGTATTTGCACTGAAACAGGGGTGCATTTGTGTTCATATGTGTGCAGATGATCCACGCTGATCACTGGTATCAAAAGAACTCCAAAACAAAAACAACCTGCACATCCTGAGACATATGGCCAATCCCTGGTTATGAGCAATGTCTAGATTTTCATCCGCATTTAAATTATTCATGTGCCAACTTCCAAACATTTAACAAAAAACACACTGCCTTGCTTCCTTCATGTTTTGACTAAATTTAAAAAAAAAAAAGAAGGAGAGGCGAGGGGTCAGGACTCGCTTCGAGAGCGTGGCGCCGAAGCCTGGAGTCACCACGCTACAGCAAACACGCCACCCCCGGACACCGCAAATTGTTGATGGGAGGAGGACTAAGTTGACAAATGTCAAAGTTTACGTTTCATTACAGAGGAGGATGGAGGGATGGAGGAAGAAGAGGGAGAAGGGGTGGCGAGGAAGGAAATGCCATGCATTCCATTAAGTGTCCAGAGAAAGAGGAGGGGGAGGGAATGATAGATATAAGAGAGGAATACAGGAAGCAGAGGAGAGGGGGAGTGGGCAGGGATTAGACCATCCAACATAAGGACAGACAGAAATAAAAAAGAGGAGGGGGGGTATAAGCAGCAGGACGAAGAGCTCGATTCATCACCACCTCGTCTGAGCCCCTGACCTTTATAAAACGGACTAAATGTTGGACAAGGAAGCACTTAACATGCTGACGGCCTCTGTGTTTGTTCTGGAGGAAGACGCTAACATCATGATCTGCTTTTGTTTATACAGAAAATGTTAATGATGATGTAATAATAACCTTTATTTATGGAGCACTTTCCAAAATCAGAGTCACAAAGAGCCACATAAAGGCAGAGGAATTAAAGAAGGAGGCTGTTAAATCAGAGGAGAAGGAGACGGCATGCTCTCACAAAGCTTCCAACAGACCAAAGAATGATTTAAAGGATTTTTTTAAAAGGTAAAAATCCTTCATGAGACATTTATTAATCAATCTCAATCATTCAGTCATTTATTATTTATACCTTATTTTTAGAGGGACTAAAAATAAGAATTTATGACAGAGACTGGGGCTGAAAGATTTTAGGAAAAGATCTAATTGTGATTTTTCTGACAGATATTGTGATTTCAATTCGAATCATGATTTTCTTCAAATCAACCTTCAGTGCAATATTCACTATGTTTACAGTATAGACAACAGTAAGAAAATCAATGATCAAAAGCACATAACACATTATTCATCATCTAATATTGATGATAAATAATGTTTTCATTATTTAAGGCACTGCTTCTCAACTGGTCTGGCTTCACCCCTTAATGACAAGCTGCGACCCAAATCAAGTAAAATACCCAACTTCTCAAATATATTTAATGAAAAGATGCACTTTGAACCTGAGATAATACAGAATATCACAGTGTGCCAACACAAAAAGAAGTTAAATGAGGAACCAAAATGACCAACATCAGGATGCTAGAGAGGGCAATATTCCCTTTACATTTAAGTAGCTGCATTTTACTTTAAACCAAAACATGCATCTCAGGGACACAAGGTTTCAAGACTTTAAATATAACTTTAGCTGTGATAAGCCTACATCTGTGGACACAAACTGAACAGCTCTGTATTAATAATATGTTATCAGTAGCACTAAATAAGCTGCTGATCATGAAGCTGACACGAAACACTTCAGTAACTTCAGCTGTTTTAACAGACTCAGTGCTTCAACGCACAAACATGAAATAAAAAAGTGTAGCTACTGAGAAGTTATTGTAAAAAATCTTGAGCTTGACTTAGGTGCCTACTTTTGAATATTTAGAAAACACCTTTCTATAAAAGCATGTGTAAATTACCAGGGTATTATCCCCACCTGTTGTTAAGGACTGTGAGTAGACAGCACTCTTCTGCATAAAAATTCCCTTCAAAATAAAAGCCCTGTATTTTTTCCCATCATTTTTGCCCAGGCAAAGATTCAGGACCCACTTTTGGGTCATGTGAACAAGTCGACTCTTTTAAGTGAACAATGAGAACAGATTTGCAGTTGTGAGGGAGCCATCGGAAATTGCAATTTCGATCCAAAAATGATAAATCTTTCAGCCCTAATTGAGGTAAACCCATTCACGCCCAGATCATAAACCTGTCCTCATCACATTTGTCTCAGCTGATTCAGTCATTCAATCTTTATTTGTATAGCTCCATATTTGTATTTGTTGAATATAAATTTATCAAAGGTAAGCCCCTTAAGATGTGGCATCTCATTTTCAAGAGGGACCTCATGTCTATATGGTTGTAAAGATAGTTACTGAAGTATAAACAATACCAACTTTTGGAGAAGCGACAGCCCTACCATCCATAAGGAGCTTTTCACCCTGCGCTCTGCTTTGGTTCAGCACAGTTCGGTTTGGTTTGCAACAGTAAGCAGACTGTACCCTTACTTGGGGTCAGGGGTTTAAGCTTGGAAACCATTTAGGTTTGATTTTGGAAAAAGTGACAGACCTACTTCCCTGTGAACATGAAAGGATCCCGAGGAAAGATGCAAATTAATGAACTTTATTAATCCCTTGGGAAGACTCCCTCAGGGAAATTAAATTTCAAGAGGCAGCATTGCATCGCAGATATAAAGATATAGAAATAAAGACAGATATATAGTTGTATATAAATGTAAATAAAAATATGGATACTGCTCCCTCCCGTCCTCTGTCTTCCTGTTTCTCCTCCTTCCCCCCAGGGAGGAGATGTACAGTCTGATGGCCTGAGGGACAAAGAGCTGTAGTGTTTTCAGTTGGAATAAAAAAACTGAGCTGTAGGTAGGGCTGGACAGTTAATCGAAAAATAATCAAAACCCACATTTAGACACGCTAATCAAAGTAATTTTACTCATGTCGATTATTTGGATTATTTTCCCTTTGCAAGTCACATGACCGTGCACCCTCCGTACAGTCTGCGTTCACTTTAAGCGCGACCAAGAGCAAAGGATGCGCTACCAACATGGAGGAGACAAGTGCTAATCTATCAGAGGACCTTGTAGCCAAGAAAAATGCCATTTTTGTTATTTGGGCACATTTTGGACTCCGTGCAGAGGACATCGAGCAGAATGAAGTTAAGTGCAGGAAGACCGTTTGGAAGACCGTCGGTAACACCACCGATTTGTTCCATCATATCATAAAATAATCGTTCATTAAGTGTAATCGAGGTAAGAGCTCCAATTAATCATGATACTGAGATTAGGTAATATTGCCCAGCCCTGGCTGTAGGTGTGAAAACTAATGTATTTAAAGTTTTAGACTCCTTGAGATATCACATTTACAACACCTTCATGTACAGACAATCTCATCAGAGGCATAAAATTGTTCATTTCGGTGTCATTTCACCTAAAGATCTCCCAACATTATAGCTTCAAAAGATGTTATATTAGTGATTTCTCATGAGAGGCATCAGAGTTTGGGATGTAGTGGTCAAACAGACGGCACACTGCCTTTCTAATTAGTATGAGAGTCTGACCCTTCTAACGCTCATCATGTTTCTTTCCCGTCATTCTTCCTCTCCTTCACTTTTGTCTCTCCCGTCTCCCTTCTGTGTCGATAATCTTCTTTTCCTCCTTCAACCTCTCTCTCTCCCTCCGTCTCCCTTTAATTCAATTCTCCTCTGACTGATAATCTGGTTTTTCCCTTTATCCCTCCGTCCACAGAGGCTCCTTTTTCTCTCCTTCACTTTTCCTTTCATTCCCCAAGTTCATTGATAAGGTCTTTTGCCCTTTTCCACCCCCCTGCCAATCCTTCGTATTTCATATTCCGCTCCTCACAGCTTGAATCAATAGCAGTTTCGCGGCTAATTCCACAGCTCTACATCAATACCCAAAGGCTCCGGTCTCCTCCATCACCCCCCTGCCTGCATGCCTACTATGAATATTCAAATGCGTATTATAATAAAGTGGTTTTCCTAAATGCATTAGCACGCAGAGGGGAGGGGGCGAAGAGGGGTTCAGTCTGAAATGGAATTTTGAACGAAGCAATAAAAAACACGTTTACAGAGAGACAGAAAAAGAGGCTGCTTTATTCAGGCTGACTGCTCCGTTTGGCTTCATTTGGATGTTTTCAGAATGATTTTTTTTTTCCTCTAACGTGATGATTTGGCTGTAAAACTGCAGCAGAGGCAGAACAAAGCAGGGCCGAAGTGTGCCGCTGAGAGTTTAATGAAGTGGGTTTCTACATGCATTAGCACACCGAGATGGGTTTACGCTGTAATCGTGAGGATCAAAAACACAGCACACTCTCGTAAAAGTGATTGACAATAGAATAGTTACAACAAATGTCCTGAATGCAAGAAAATAGGGATGGGAGACAACGACCAAATTCTACATCCTAGTTTCTAAAACACTACTAACTCTAACTACGCAGCACCTCTGGGATGTGGTAAAACTGGAGACTCACTTCATGGATGTGCAGCAACTGTGTGATGATTTCCTATCAACATGGATCAGAATCTCTGAGGGATGTTTCCAGAACCTTGTTGAATCTACGCCATGAAGAATAAAGGCAGCTCCGACTGAATAAAGGGGTCTACCTGGTACTTGCAATATGCCCCTAATGAAGCTGTGAGAGTGTATGAAAATGCAGGACCAGGAAAATCTAGAACAGAAGTTATTGTACTAAATGTGATTTAAAGGGATACGCCTTTTTTTTTTTTCATTTCATGTCTTGCCTCACTCCCAAGTCCATGACAAGCAGATAGACAATACAACCTATATTCACATTTTACACCCAAATCTGAGCCTCTCACTGAGCTTCTCTGAGAAGTTAGTCAAGCAGATCAAACAGCCATCCATCATCTCCAGGGTGGGCCATAAGTTTCCATTCATAGGAAAAAATAATCACTCATGTAAGACAACCGTTTTTATTTATATAATGTGCTCTATATGATTACCGTTGTTTCGAAAACACATATTAATATGTGTTTTCCACTGTTGATGAACTTGCATTAGCACAGTTGAAGTTATGCTTGTAATGGCGTTGGTGATACGCTCCTTGAGATGATTATGTCTCGTATCTTCACCTGATACACCATGGCCTTTAAGTGCCCCCAAATATACCATAGAAGATGCATCAAACTCATCTTCTAGGGTATCTGAAACATCAAAAAAATGTACATTTTACATTTTCCTATGTATGGAAACTTATGGCCCACCCTGCTAATAACAATCGGGGTCAGGGGGGCTGAAGCCTATCCCAGCTTACATTGGGAAAGAGGCGGGGTACACCTTGAACTGGTCACCAGCCAATTGCAGAGCAACACAGAGAGACAGACAATTAGTCATGCTCGCACCTAAAGGCTATTTAGAGTCACCAATTGGCCTGTTGAGCAGATTTTTGGTCTCTGAGAGGAAGCTGGAGTGCTTGGAGAGAACCCAGGCATGCACAGGGAGAACAAGCAAACTCCACACAGAAAGATCCTGACAAACACAGGATTCGAACCAGCAACCTTCTTACACCTACTGCTGCACCACCAGAACATTCAACCACTAAAACAATTTTTCTCTGTTCAGGAATGCAAGTAAACAACAATAATTTAGCATCTTAATCAATAATCAATAATATACTTTATTGATTTTTTTGGTGGTAAAACAGTACATTTCAATATACAGTGCCCAGCATAAATGAGTACAACCCCTATTAAAGTAATGTATTAATCAATGTCTAAATAAACAAAATAACAATTTGCAAAGTTCTGACAAAGCTGAGTTTAACATCACATTTTTTTACCTTAAGATGAAAATAAGGGAATATGATAACTAAAATTTAGCTTTGCTCCCACACCTTTGATTGGGGCGTACTCATTTTTGCATCCTGATCTTAAATTGAGAAAAATACTTTTTTGTGTGCAACTTAAAAAATCTTGTTTGCAATCAATGGCCCACATTTGGAGGAGTATTTTGTGGTATAGTGTGCCATAGAAAATGTTGATTTTTAAAAGAAACTAAAGGTTTTCTTACAAATCTGAAGGAATGTACTCATTTATGCTGAGCACTGTATATGGATAACAATAATAATTATATTTTAGCATAAAAATATAATTTCTGTTAAAGAGCTTCTACATACAGGTGTATTAACCATCACAAACACATGATAATGATTTTGTTTATTATGTGCTGTTAATTTAGGGCAGCCGTGGCATTAACTCCACACTGAGTGGTGGAGTTTGGAACTTTTATCTCAAATACAATTACTGCTAAAAGATTACTGCGCCACATGGCATGTTGAACAGTTTTTTTTCTTTTTCCATCATTATTATTAGCATTATTCTGATCTTATTGTGTTTTTGTATTGCCTGTTATTAAAGTTATCAATGTAAACAGTAACATCTTGTCCCATATCTTATTCAAAATACTGTCTGTGGCCCAGCCCTGACTTATTTTCCTCTCATAGAAATGATTCCAGGTACTCAGGGGAGCATAACTAAACGTCTGCAGGTAATTCTTCTACTGTATTTTGGATAATAGAGCTGAAAAGACCAACCAGCACCACCATGAAACCCCCGACCCAAACACAAAGCTCTCTATTCTCCCTCCTCCCTTCTCCATTTACTCTACACACGCACGTTTTCTCTCCTTTTATTCCATCCATCCATCCCTCTATTCATCCGTCTCTCTCCCCGGCAAATCCAAAAGTTGTGTCACCATAGCAACAGCTGCCGTCTGCGAAAATTACCTAAATCCCTCCCTTTTTTTCTTTTTTCAGGTTTTTTTTTCCTCCCCACTGTGTGTTCCCGGTGACATTCAATGGTGATACTGTTTTGATGTGAGAACACACAATCGAGTCAGGGGGCTCAAAAAGAGAGAGGGATGAAGAAGAAGGAGAAGAGAGGGGAGAGGGGAGCGAGGTGGATGTTAGAGGAACAACAGAGCAGAGCAGCAGAGCAGAAAGAGGAGAGAGGAGGGATTAGAGGTGGTGGCCAGACAGGCAGCCAGTCAGCCGGAGAGAGAGAGAGGCAAAGCAAACACAGACACCAGGATGGAGGCTGGAAAAACAACCAGACAGACAATCGTGCAGATACATAAAACAAAGAAAATAAAGACTTTCCTGACATCTTATTGGATGATTTCAGAAGATTAAACCCCTGACATTTCCAGGAACCTGTCCCTCACAGTGAAGATCGACAGTGTGAATATACTCTGCTGACTAAAAGCACTCTGGCTGCATGCTAGATGGTTTTCACATCTTTTGCCTTAAAGGGTTAGTCCGGGTTTTTTGAAGCAGGGTTGCCCGAGGCCTATAGCATCAGTAAATATGAGTGTCAGTAAAGGAACTAGCCAGCTTTGTCCCTGAGGGGAGATATCCAGAGGTGGGTGCTAGCAGAAACATAGCAGTACATGGTGCCACTGGAGGCCTGATAATTACCCCACTTTGAAGTGAAACACCAGCTTATTTTTTCTTATCCAGTCTTGAATCACTCCTGAGTTCATGACAAGCAGATAGACGTCATTCTTTCGACTGTGCATGAAGTAACAAGGAAGAGACAGGCAGAGCGCGCCTACCTCTAATAAGCTTAGCTCAAACACTGGGAGTCAGTGGGTAGTGTTAGCCTGCCTCTGCCTACAGTAATCAGATGAACTCCTGGGCAACTCTAAACGATCCTGTGTGCTTGTTGGGACTAGTTTTTTTTACCGGGTTATGTAACATTCTCTATTTTTAGACTAAGTTTAGCACTTTATGTAATTTTCTAAAGAAAAACACACGTTGCTAAACCACAAGGCGCATGCATAAACAACACGCTCTGTATTGTGAACCTACTTTCAAGCACCTCTCGGTGGTTTAGAAAATATATCACTTAAAAGATAAACGAATAAATAACTAAGCTACTGAAAAGCTATTTGACTCAGAAAACAACAACACAAACACAAAGCTCCTGGAAAATGTTATTAAGCTGCTCATGACGTTATTTATAGTGACGGTACTGCCCATCGCTGCATGTAAAATACACTTAACGGGATTTTAAACTGAAGAAAGCACAATATGGCTTCTCAAATGATGTCTTCATTCTTTCACTGCACTGTAAAAAGGTTGTTGTAAATTTTACAGTAACTTACAGGCAGCAAGATGCCAGTAAGTTATTGTAAAAGTCTTCACAGTAGCATTTCTCTACTTTAATTTACAGCATTATTACTGTATTTTCTATAATAGCTTTCTTACTGTACTTCAAGGTAGTATCGAGGTATGAAAGGTACTTTCTTTCAAAACAGCATAACTGTTTTTCACTTACAGTATCATAACCGTATTTCATTATACAACTTTTTTAATGCATTTTAAATTACAGTGAACTGCTCTACTTTAGTGTATAATACTATATCTTTAATCTGTTTCCTGATCATTTATTAGCAATATATCATTTTGTAAAACAAAAAAAAATGAAATATGAAATATAATAATTGTTTGTTAGCAAGATTACACAAAAACTATTGGATGGATTTTGCTGAAATTTTCAGGAGATGCTGGTTATAGCCCAACTTAAATATGATTAGATTTTGGTGGTGATCCAGATGTAACAGCAATATGTGAGCTGCCTTAGTGGAGGTTTGCGCTCTATAAGTGCTTTCTAGTTTTGAATGAGTCTTCATGTTTGGGTTTGTCTGTTTGAGAAGTTTAACTTTGGTGACATAGAGTAATTATTATATGTATTTGAATATTTAGGGAGGTCTTGATTGATAAGTGATTTTAGAATATCTTCTTCTCCGTTTGTCAGCTAGACTACGATAAACTACACGATGGATTTTGCTGAAAATTTCAAGAGGTGTTGGTAATGGCCCAACTTAGACATGATTAGATTTTGGCGGTGATCCAGATAACCGCCATTAGTGAACAATTATTTTTGCTCATATGATGGTAATGTTATCATGGAACTATTGCTTACAGATGTAACAGCAAGGTTTGTGCTCTCTGATTGCTTTCTAGTTTACTGTGTAGATTTTTTTATAGTAATTTACTGTAGATGTTATGGTAAAATACTGTTAAGCTTACAGAAATCAAATACAGTGTGGTTAGTTTTGCCCTCTTTCCTTTGTTGCGGTGTTTTTTATGGATTTGCTTTGTTTTGCTGCTTCACTCACTGCTGCTGATGTCTTTGTTGCTCTTGCAGCTTAAGTCATCAATCATCATCATTCTCCTTCATCCCTGTTGTCAAACATTTCCCATCACACCCAATTTAAATAAAAAGACTTGGGCACTTCGGTCTACAGATGTGACCGACCTGGGTTATGTTTTTTAAATGAGCAGTGCATGTGTGAAAGGTGCTAAACACAGAAAGAGCAAACAGAGACAGACAGACAGATGAATAGAGAGACTGACCCGGGGAGACGGGGCAGCATGAGAAACAGGTAGCAGGCAGAGAGGAGACAGACATGTGTCGCCATGGTAACACTGAAACCAGTGAGTAAAGGAGAGAGGTGGTGCTGGTGGTGGAGGTGATGGTTAGACGGGGGGAGGGGGGATAAGAGGGAGAGATATAGGAAGCATGCCGTCCCTATGGTAACACAAACGCAGGGGACCCTGAGAGAGGAAGCGTGGCCTACACACTCACACACAACAACACAAAAGCCACATTAAGAAAGTGGGAAACCTTCACATCCCAGCATCCCTCCCCTCCGTCTCCCGGCTTGATTTGCATCCGTGCTCATGTCTTATGATGTGTCTGTGAGCCCGCTTCGATGTGGCCAATTAGTGCCTCCAACACGCCATTTATGATTCTCAGACGGTGCCAGGCAGGCAGCCGCTTCCTCTCTCTGATGAAGAAAGCATGTAGTTGTGGAACAAACCCTGACGGATGGTGTAAATTATTACAGCTCGCAGCATTATTCTTGGTTGGATGGCGTACAAGGCAATCTGTTGTCTTATCATGTGTGCGAGACGAGGCCAGTTTCCAGGATCATGGCCGAGCCAATTCGGCAAAAGACAATCACGTTCAATTGAGATAAAGCCTCGGTGGAAATCATGTAGCTGGGAAACTTCCCCAGAACGCTTATCAGACGCTAGTAATTACTCTTCAGCAAACACGCCAGCAGATTTGCAACTATTGTACCGCTTAATCAGAGCATTGTGGGAGCAGAAAGGCTCGTGGCAGAATGTGACGAAATGAGTCAAGTTGCTTGACCTGAATGTGCTGCTGACTACAGCGGCTGTCATTGCCAGGGAAAGAGTCACCAAACACAGCCTGCGGATTTACACCCACAGCTAGTAGTGGTGGCATCAATGAGCCCCCCTGTCATTGAACAGAGCAGAGAGCATCATGGGAAACAGCACAGAGAGTTGGCAGCTATGGGCTAACCAGCTAGTCCATTTGGCTGCTGCTGCTGGAGGAGCTCGCACAGAGCTGCTGCAGCTGTGATCGGATACAAACACAACTTCATGGAGCATTAAATGAGTTCTGTAGTTATTAACCTGAAATCAGGTCTGCTGCTGTCATTGACATCTTTGTTTTGTTTTATTAGATACACTTAATTTTTCAGATATTAGAGTAAATGTCAAGAAAATTCAGTTTTAATAGGTTGTTTAGGGTTGATCACAAACTGATCAAATGGTTACATATACACGATTTCTGATTAAAGGAATTTGAGTTAAAGGGATAGTTCAGGTTTTTTGAAGCAGGCTTGCTTGATGTCAATAGCTATGGAGCTAAATCTACGCCAAAAGTGTAAGCCCTAACCCTAACCCTAACAGGTAAGACATGCAACAAATGGGCCTCAGGTTGGAAATAAATCTGGCTGCACAAAAAGACTGAAAAAATAAAATTTGAAACTGAACTTTCATTTGTTCTTTAAATGTTTAAAAAGTAAAAACAATATATTTACTTTACAATAAGTGTAAGAGATTTTTTTTTCTCAGTATAAATGCAGTTTTGATACAGCTTAATAATTATTTTGATAAATATTTCATTTTCAATTTTTACTCTGAAATATATTTTAACATGTGATGTGTCAATGTTTTCAGTTGCAGGATCGATATTTTTCAGATTCAGATCTTATCTTTATGGTTTCAGATTTCTTTTTTTCACTTTCAGATTTTATTTTTTCAGTTTCAAACTTTTGGCCGTGTTCTGGCGTGGGGGGGGGGGGGGGGGGGGGGGGGGGGGGGCTTGACTTCAACTCAGGAGGGCGTGGGATTGTGGGTGACAGCATAGCAAAGCATCCTTAAATGATGTTGCCTTCAGGAAACGTGGGCACTTTGATAGATATGACTCAGCACTTTCTCTACACTTCATTCTCTTGATACCTGTAAAGAAGGTGATGCTAAGGACAGAGATATCTCATACAAGCAATTCTAGACAACTCTTGACAATTATTGATATAAAAAACTGGAAAATACGCCAGATTAAGTTTAACAGCCATGCCTAAAGAAACAATGTCTCCCAATTCCACACAGGACTATGAATGCAGCGCAGCATTTCGGCATGAATTACAATGGCGTCCTCTCCACCGGGGCAACCTGCAGGTGCAGGCACACAGATAAGAAACGCTCTTTATAGATAAGGTACAGTGGAAACAACTCAAAATATTATAATACTGCATAACTTTTGAAACGTAGGGGCAACCAGAGAGTGTAGAGAAAGTATTGAGTCATGTCAATCAAAGTGCCCACGTTTCCTGAAGGCATCATCATTTGAGGTCGCTTTGCTATGCTGTCACTCACAATCCCACGCCGCTGGCATCCTCTGATCCTCAAACATCCAGATGAACTTTCATTCAGCTCCTCTGTTTTGTCCTTGGAGTTTGTAAAACAGTCAGTCTGGTCCGCAGGATTATAAATGTCCATGAAAGCAACAAGACTGCATGATGAGAGCTGCTCACTGCATACCGACGTACAAAAGTTGATCGTCTCCTCTGATCCTGAACATCCTGAGGTGATTTTTCTTAGTCACACTCTTAGTTTGACGACATGAGCTCACAATTAATTCACCTGAATCAACAGGTACAGTGGTATCTCCAGTCTGGTTCTCTAGTTCTACACTCAAACCTGTTGACTCTCCATCTACAGAAGATTCTCCTGTGTGTACTCCACAGCTGTCCATGTATCTAGTTTGGTGTCAGTTGTTTCCTCTCATGAAGCCTGCAGACTGTATTTGGCCAGCGCTGGCGGAAGAACACGGCTCTGCTTTGTGCCAAAACAGTACCAAAACAAAGCTGCCTGGTAGAGGAAGAGTAAGTTACTGTAAATGTTTTTAAAACTGTGTGCAATCACTCTACACTGTTTATTTGGGGCAGCAGTAGCTCAGTCCAGAATGACCTGGGTTGGGGGCCGAAGGGGGGCAGGTTCAAGCCCTGACTAAACCATGTTTGGTAACTGGAGCTTACTTCCTGGGCTGTGCTGAAGAGCCCTTGAGCAAAGTATTGAATCCCAAAACTGCTCAGTAGAGCTTCTTTCGGGGCAGCAAGCCATCACTCTGCCATCTCTCCATTAATGCATGATCGTAGGACCTGACTGTACATGTACATGTGTATTTCAGTGCCTGTGTTTGTAGCATGACTCAACAACAGAGTGTAAAGAATTGAATTTCCCCATGAGGGATTAGTAAAGTATAGCTTCTCTTCTTCTTCTTATTTGGTTAAAAACTGTATGTCCTGTAGAGTTGCCCGATCTGCAGCAATCTTTCTCCATAACTTCCGTGCCGGCTCTTTCTGTGCAGATGCAGAGCTGATCTCTGTCACTGTGGCTAATGTTCAGGCTAATGCTATGTACCTCATACAACCCCACCACGATCCCAAACTATCCCTTTGTCTGCCATGTGTCTGTGTCCTTCAGTGAACCCTGGCAGATGCCAATCATCACGTGGTCAGGAGAGCTTTTGTCTTTATTGACTTCTTCTATGCTATGTTAACGGATTGATGTCTTTATTTACTTGTAATTCAGATTGTTTTATTTCTGCTTCACCTTACATTATACTCTTAATCTTTTTATAGAAAACTTTTAAGCTTCTTGTTTTATTGTTCTATCTCTTTTTTATCATCTCTATTCTATTACTTTATCATTGTCTTTTTATATTTGTTTTGTTTTTAGCTTTTACTTTGGTCCTTATGGTCTCATTTTATGTAGCAGGGTTCTTGTATTGTCTGGGTTCTTATGATATATTTGTGTATGTCTTAAATGTTCTTCGATTTTAATTGACCTCTTTTGGTTGTTTTTTCCTCTGTGTTTGAGCTCTTGTGCTTTGCTGTCTTTATGTTCCTGCCTGTTGTCAAAGCACTTTGTGAACCTCTGTTTTTAAAAGAGCTATATAAATAAAATTTATTATTATTATTATTGTTATTACTATAATTATTAGCTGTTCTCTACAGTAAGAAGCGCTTCCTGCTTCTCACTGGGACTTCTGATGGTTGCAAATGTGTTTTCCCTCTTAGATTTTATTCAACGAATAATAAAGCTCTCCACATTGATATCATGTGTGCACTTCTTCCACAGACAAACTTCCAGAGACTTTAAAAGTTAATTTGTACCATGAGAGGCAGAACAAAACAATCCATCTTAACAAACTCCATCAGTATTCATAGAGCTTTCCGGCTCTTCAGAAACGCAGATTGTTACCGCAGGTATCATTGAAAATTCCCCGCTCCCCAGACGTATTTACCATTGTGTTGGGTCATTAATGCATGCTCAACTCATAATTACTATATTTCCAGCAGCACTTTAAGGCAGCATAATTGCAGTGTGCGGCAGATGGCTGTTGGCTAACTGGCTCGCAGTAACGCCTAATGGCTATTTGCTATCGGTGTAAAACAGGCTAATGGTTCGCTGGCCGGCAGCTATAGCTTAAAATAGACAGCTGTCCTGTGTGGGCTCAGCCAGGATTGAAATGACGATGTGCTCCTCATTATCTGCCGTCATGAATACAGCACACAATGATTAGCCATAAAAAGCACGAGAAGAAGAAGTGATCAACATTTTTTACTCCCATGTCTCATGTCTGAGTGCGCTGGAGCTGAAATTCAAAAAGGTTAATTTATGCAGAAAAAGTGGCCTGTGTTTATGCCTCATTATGAAGGCCAGTCCTCTCTGAAAATAATTATCCTTGTGAATTTGAGTATAACAAATGTAAATCATTAATGACTGCATATAGCATAACTGCTGTTCAAAGGCAGGCTGTGCTCTTGTTTATCAGCACGCTGCTCCACAAAAGACATTTCGTGCTGTTTTTCTCCGCAATTTCATCTCCCATCTCGAGAGGGAAAACGAGGGGGAAGCGAAGAATGTATATTCCTTTTCAAACAAGAACACTAATTACAAGGGATTAAGTAATTGCATGGGGAATAGTCAGGAAATCTCTCTCAAAAAACCTTTTGTTCCAAACCCCATTAATTTCACCCTGCTCCGTCTAGTGTGTAACGGGCTGACTTTCTGTGAGCTGTTTCAAAGGACAAATCTGTGAGTTCGTTTCTGTGCTGCAGAAGAAAAAAAACTGCTGATCATGAAGGCAGAGGCACAGGCAGCTTGTTTTCAGTGTGAAAGACTGAAGATTCAATCGAGGCTGAAAAGTCATGCACCCACACTCTAACTTTACAGAGGAAGCTTTTCTATTTAATGCTGCAAAAGAAGTTTGATGAAAGTGAGCCACCTTTTGAATAATTTAGAAGAAAATAATTCTATGGCTGCCGGGTTACTTTGCAAAAAACTCTTTTGAAAGTTATCTTAAATAAGTGGGAGTAAGCAGAACTTCTTTGTAAAAGATGTGTTTTGTTTCACTCGTGTCAAGGTTTTGAAAAAGTATAATGATGAAGCACAATTGGAGATCACAACTGAACAAAGCCAACACTTCACTTCTGTTAACAAACAACCTCAACAACCTCAAGATTTCTTTCTCATTCAAACTTTAAACCAACCCCGTCTGTGATGGATGTGCTACCTGTGAACTGCAGTGAGCCGAGTAACAAGTTATGACTAATAAATTATTAGATAAATAGAAAAAATCTAATTAACTGTCAATATTCCACTTGCACAGCGTTCAGTACATGCCACTCACACAATGACAAATCCATCCCTTTTCCGACAGTCAGAAGGCTCCATATTAGAGCTTGATGATTTAACAATTCAATTTGTTCCATATGATGATGCAACGCAGTGAGCAGTATCATCTATTTTCCATATTACTGCACCAAATCAAGCAGCAAGATAAATATGAACTCCTTTAATTAATTAGAAATGTTTTTAGAGATCAACTTTATCATAAATCATAATTTTGAACCTGTTGTGTTTTCAGCATCAGCCATCTCGACCTTCAATCACTGTAAATGTTAATGACAATATTAGATCAATCACTTTTCCCATGGTTGTTATGATGATTATACCTCCATCATAAATACCTTTACAGCCATAAAGAAGAGGGCCCTCTTGAAAACCAGATGCCACATCTCAAACGGCTTACCTCAAGTAATTTATATTCAGCAGAGGCAAATATAATGAGGACAGATTTATGGTCTGGGTATCCATGGATCTGTCACTACCTTCAGTTCTTTTCTTGCCACTGTCACTGTGAGCCTCCTATAAATGAACTGCACTGTAGGTTGGCCCAGTGCTGCACTCATGGTGGAGCCATGTTGGGTTTGGATTTATATATGTATATGAATGAATGAACCTTTATTGCCCCTAAGGGAATTTGTCTTGCACAGAGAGCATAAATACACAAACTACACAGGACAACAACAATCACACAAGACAAGACAGCATAAAACAACATTTAACAGTTACTCAAGAGTAAAATCTAAGTGGTCTTAAAAGTGCAGTGAGCCATATCTATAAATTGAAGAGTTTGGTTTCAGCCTGCTCTATTGTAAAGTGTCTTGAGATAACATTTGTTATGAGTTGGCGCTATACAAATAAAGACTGACTGATTAACTGCAACAAAAATAGAATTTCACCATAAACCTAAATAAATAAATTTCATTGGTCTCACCTTCCTACACTTTACTTTCTTCCTCAGAAACAAAAGTGATCCTGCAGTCTATTATTACATTATTGACTGTCTCTGCATCGATGCAGCTTCATCCACTTTTCTTCATGCATTTTTGAAGTTGGGTTGTATGAGGTACTTGATAATAGTTGATGAAGTGGCGGAAAGGGCTCCCAGCAGTGCTGTACCTTTAAGGAGAGCGGGCTGAGACTAACAGTAAGGTACACTGCTGTTGGCATTTCAGTTATTCCTCATAATTGTTGTTTTATGAAAAATGAGCCAAAAAAACTGTTGGTTTAAATGTAAAGTTGGGAAATCTTCAGTGCTTTATTTTTCCTCCAGGAAGTCTCTCTGTTTGGCACTATTTTATTAAGCAGCAAATGGCTACGTGTTCTTCCGCCTGTGCACATGATCTTGCCGAATTTCATTCCGAAGAGTTTCTTCTTCTGTATACTCCAGTTTATGAAGTTAACCCAGAGCATCAACATTGAAAGCAATGTCATCATCACTCCAGTCAAAACTCCTCATGTTTGGTTCAGTGTTAGTTTCTCTGCCGTTGTTGTGTTTTCCTGAGTCCATAGAGTAAGAAAGCAGGTCAGCTGAATCAATGCACACAGGTGGAAGAACACATGGCCGTTTGACCTTCTGAGGGAAAAACAAAGCACTCTGAAATGTTTGCCTTATTTTACATTTAACCCAACATAGTTTAAAGGCTCACTTTTGTGTGAATATCACACAATAATGAGAAATAACTGAACCCGCCAACAGCAGGGTACCTCACTGTTAGTCTCAGCTCGCTCTCCTTAAAGGTACAGTGCTTTGTCAGCTATTGTCAACAACCTCATAAGATAAGATAAGATAAGATAACCCTTTATTGATCTCCTGAGGAGAAATTCAGGTGTTGAAGCAGTAAAGGTGTAAGTACAAGGGTAAGTAGCATGAATTAAAGGTCCATAGACTTAAAATATAAAATATATAGATAAATAAACTGTACAAATGGCAAAAAAAATAAAATAAAAAATAAGTGGAGGTATTTACAATTATTAAAATTAAAAATTAACAGAGTAAGTGTCATAGAGGACAACTTTGGCATGCATTCCAACTTAAAAATACTGATCTATTCTTTAAGCAGCTAGCAGCCAAAGTGGCCAACAACTAAGCTGGGCAATCAAAAAGGAAAAGCAGGGAACTCCAAACTTAGGAAGAGGGCTGGAAAGAGAAGTGCAACAAGGACCTCACGACTGAAAAGAGAAAACACCCAAAAGAGAAAAAGGACAAATGGGATAAACAATTCAAACTCAGAGTTCAGACCAAAACACTGAGAATTTCAATGTAGACTAGGGGTGGGTTAATCTAACGATATGTCAATATATTAGTGTCCTGGCACATGCAATCCAGTCATCAAACAAGTACACCAGCCAACACATCCAGCCTGGGATGACTGGTACTGTTAGTCTGCTGCAGATATTAAAACTCATCTTTGCACCAAGAAAAGGGCTTTGACTGTCTGATATCTAAACATGAGAGTGCAACTGAGACGCTGCTCTTTAATAGAGTAAAGGATTAAATTAGGTATTAAAGATGGATGAAATCTCCCCTCCCCTCCCCTCATACTGTATCTGCCTTATTGCCCTAGAGCAGGGCATTAAACCTCAAACAGCTCCAGGGTGTCAGCACTACAGGCGACCATGTGCTCGGAGCTCTCCCGTGTGTGTGGGACTGCTTTAATGTCTTAACAGCAGGGATATGCTGCAAAAATTTAATTGTGTACATTTACAAAAAGAAAATCTGAATCTGAATCTTAATCTTCAATCCAATATGCATATGAAATGGCATGACTGTGGTTGTGATGAACAGTTTTGTTCTGCAATGCAGCGCAAAATTCTCATTTCCAAATGTTGGTTTTAATCTTTTACATCCATTTATGGGGTTATGGAGAAAAGCTCTTAATGTAGTGATCATTGTGGAGCTGGAGTGAAATCAAACAGGATTTTAGAGTAAATCTGTGTTCATTGAGAAAAGTATGGCCTAAAGTGCTATTCGATTTCCCTTTTTATCAGTGTTAAAAAAAAGAGGGATGTTAACTGGCTTAAAATAAGTCTTAAATGATGAGAAATCTGACAAAGTGTTTCCACTTTTCATTGACTAAACAAGCTGAGACCACAGCGTTTTATCAATAATGAATTGAAATGTTTGTTTATTCCTGTGTGCCACTGTTAAAGTGACCACGATGCAAGAGAGAAACAGACCAGTGGAACAGGCTCTGAAGGAAATGTAGAGAGCATTATGGATCTTAACATCAGTCGTTTGATTATTAAAGTGTTAATTCAGGTTAATACGAAGCTTCAGTATCTACAATTACAATTATTTTCCGTTCCTTTAGCCCCATTCCACCATCATTACAGTCCCTGATAACTTTAGAGAGATCAACAAAATTAAATTCATGGTAGTTCCTGCACACAGCACACATATGTCAGTATGACATATCATCAAACAATCATCATTTAACATAAAGTCATACTTTCAGACCAGTTAAACCCAATTAGATGGCAGTTCAGCTAGATGCTGCTATATTAATCAACATCATTCCTCTCCAGATTATATTTATTATAGATATTAATGTTAATATTAGACTGATTTCTCTATTCATGATTGTATTGATTATACATCCATAGCAACTATCTTTACAACCATATAGACCCTCTTGAAAATCAGATGCCACATCTCAAGGGGCTTACTTTTAATACATTTATATTCCGCAAATATGGTGTTATATAAATAAAGATTGATTGATTGAGTCTATATTCAGCAGAGACAAATGTGATGAGGACAGATTCATGATCTAGGCATCCATGGGTTTGTTGCAATCATGAATTCTTATTTTTAGTCCCTTTGTCTCTGCCTGGATGGAAACATCTCTGGATGTATGGATGTGTGTATACAAATATATTAATTATATGTATTTGTAGAAATGCATATACGTGTATCTAAAAAATGAAGAGTTTGGCTTCAGCCTGCTCTATTGCAAAGTATCTTGAGATAACACTTGTTATGAATTTGCACAACACAAATAAAGATTGATTTATTCATTCATTCATTCATTTTCTTGAAGTGGGTTTGCTAGAGGTCCATGGCGCTAGTAAATATGAGGGCCAATAAAGGAACTTGAGAGCTTTGTCTAAAGGGGCAGATCCCAGCCTGTACATAACAGGACATGGAGCCATGAAAGCCTCCTAATTAATCCACTTACAGGTTAAAACTACTTGAAAAACTGTGTTGGCTCGAGTGTATGCTACAGTAAGATTCTCTACAGCATTTAACTTTTCTTCGGCAAGGGCCCTGTTTGTTCGACCCACAGGTGTCTCCAGTAGAAAGATCATGTCTTGCCATGTCAGTACTGCCACAGTAAACTTTAGAGCACAGTGCTGGAGAGCCGAAGCCATGTCCACTTCTTCAGAGGGGCATTGTTGACATGTGTCATGACGATTTTCTCTAAAACAGAATGATCTGAGCAGGCCTGAAACAGAGGTGTTTATAGGCATACCAAAATGTACTAAATGAGTTACATTTCGGGAAAAAACTGAAAAAATATGTTCGTAAGTATCTTAAATATGTGGCCTGCAAGACTCAATCTGACATAGCTGCCAAAACTAACTCTGACATGACTCTGCTTTTGTTCTGAGAGAGGGGAGTAAAGAGAGTTTGAGCTCATACAGCAGATCAGAGTGACCTTTGACCTCCCCACAGTATAAACTGTTCCTGTCTAAAACAAACAGACTGAAAATGATTTAATACTCTACAGAGTAATGTGTTCTGGATGCTACTCAGGCATTGTGTATCAGTATGGAGGCTTGCACAGCAAACCGCATTAAATCAGAGTCAAGTGATGAGCGGAGAGTGCCGATTCTCCTCAGAGCTGTCAGTCACATTTCACATCATTTAGCAAATGACGTGCAACACAAATCAGCCGCACATGACGCACATCACAACACCCGATTCTGCACCTACTCCCCCATGGGCTGACACTCGTCACTTTATCAACAACAGTCTCCAACACTTACGCTGGGTTTTAAAATCTCAGATGTATGATTTAGGTACATCATTTTGAGTAAGGTCTCAGAAGTGTTTTATACCTCAAAGGGGGACAGAAGGAAAGTTAAGAACCACTGAAATAAAGGGAAAGCATGTAACACTCAATAGGCCTGATCTCCTTTAATCAACCCCGTCCAATATGGTGGTTTCACACTTGCAGAGTTAATTCTGTTGACTAATTATTTTCGTCATAGTTTTCGTCAACAACCTTTTTTTCCCCTGACGAAAACTAGACAGTAACTCACAAAAACAAGTGCACATGGACAAAAACAAAAACTAAATTAACTGACATTTTCATCAACAAATAAAAACTACATGAAATGTTTGACAGGGACTTAGGGTCAATCCCAGTTGTACCCCTTAGCCCTTCTCCTTCGTTTTACCCCGTTGTCTACCCCTTGAGGGCTAAGAGGAAGGGATGAAAACATGCCCTGAAGAAACAAGACAGCACTCGATTCCCACTACATCATCACCCAGAGCCGCTCGCTGACTGTGTCAATCAATCAATCAATCAATCAATCAATCGATCAATCAATCAATCTTTATTTGTATAGCGCCAATTCATAACAAGTGTTATCTCAAGACACTTTACAATAGAGCACAAAACTCTTCATTTTATGGATACACATATATGAATAGATACATATATATATATATATATAAAATACACATATACATATATATTCAATATATATGCCTCCATCATGGCGGCAAGAAAAAACCTTCTAAAGCAGCAGGAAATCTTGAATGTGGACCCCTGTGGTCGGAGCTGTGACTTCAGAAATTCAGGGAAACATAAAAAATGCCTTACCCTTTACACTTCATATTTTAGTTGACAAGATTTACAGTAGACTTCATCGACTAAAATGTTGTGAAATTTCATCAAGTAAAACTAGACTAAAATTAAAACAATTTAGATGACTAAATTATGACTAAAACTAAAAGGTGTTTTTGGCAAAAGACTATAAAACACTACGGCTTTCATACCAGGTGCATGTGTTTTACGTTGTGGCTGAATCTCCCTGATTGAACTGGCGACCTTCTTGCTGTGAGGCATGTGCACTACCTGCTGTGCCACCCTGACACCAATGTTAATTTATATATCTTGTAAAATTTAAGTAGTTAGGGAAACATGTTTATCATGTCATCGCAGGGATGCCGAGAAAACTGTGGAAAACTTAAGTGGCTCCATCTGTAGATTTGCTATTTAAAGAGCTTCAGGAGTAATTCAGTGATGACACTTTGCGATGGTCATAAAAAGGGTCCAATATCTCACCTAAAATTTGATTTGCAAATCATTTAAAAACATCACAATGTATTTCCAAAACTAAACATTAACCCCTGCTTAAACCATCTAAAAACATGTATATGAAATCTGATTAAAAAGCTAATTCTGTCAAGACATCTTCTTTGTTTATCACTGTCTTTCCCAGATATGTATGAAAACATCTTTATTTACATATTTACTCTTTACTGCGCACTCTCCAGTTTGTGTTATATTGTTTGTAAGATGAAGAATCCGAGGCTCTCTCTCCTCCTGACCCTTGTCCACTCTTATTTTGGATCAGCGTGTAGCCTCAGTGTTTTCAGGTGGAAACAGATGGAGGCCTCTGTGGTCGGAGCTGTCTGAACTCTGGGACTCCCAATCAATCCTCTCCCTCTCTCTCTCTCCCCTCAGCTCGGCCCCCCGTGTTTCTCATCGCCCGCTCGCCCTTTCCACACAGTGATGGAGGTCATGTGTGGTCAAGAGCTGAGAATGGACAATCAGGCAGCAGCCGTAGCCTCTATTATCACTGCAGCTCATATCGCTGTGTGTGTGAGCCTGCTATATACACTACAGCTATACCATCCTGCTCCCTGAGTCTGCACCTCGACTGAGACAGAGGGAGCTGGGCAGAAAATATTCAATTGTCTTAATCTTGCAGCAACTTTGAGGGATTATTATTGAATTTCATATTATCTTTGAGTATACTGCCCACTCTTCAGTATTATTGGGCTCTGAAATTGGTATAATTGGATATTTTAATGAGATAATAAGTTCAAGTTTTGAGCTAAAATGGTTAAATTAATTAAAAACTGGCTAAAACTGATTTTGATCAGCTCTGCCCCTGCAACAAGGGAGAAGTTTGGCTCTACATGGCTGCAAAATGGGCCAAGAGCTCTGTGTTTTATACAAAATTTGGGGTTAAAACATACAGACAAAACAGTGTTGGGATGATTTTAACAGCACTGAACACATGTTTAATGCTTTATTCATATGCCAGCAGGTCCCTTTGTTTCAGTACTACCTACATTGAATTGTTTATGTATTGTTCAGCCTGGGGTGAAGTAGATCCAAAACAAAGAAGGCTTAATTGCATAAAAGAAACACATGATGAATGTATTCAGTGCAGTGATTGATCATCCCAACACAGTTTCATTCATATATTTTCATCCAAAAGTTAGTATAATAAACAGAGATTTTGGCCCCATCTGTAGCAATGTACAAACTTCTTAAGTAGTTTCCCCGTTACAGGGACAGAGCTGATCAAAATAACTTGAGGTGGGATTGTATGAGGTTTTATTCAATTCCACCACATTACTGATCCAGACAAGATTTTTTTAGTTTACAAAAATAAATGGCAAAACACTCTTGGCCCCATCTGCTGCAATGTATATTCTAGCTCTTTCATGTCTGTTTCCTCCGTACAGGTACAGAGCTGATCAAAACGACTTTGAGTGATCTATTTGCTATTGAGTCGACCCTCATACTGTCCCACCTCATAAACACTAAAAATTATAACTTTTTTCAGTGCAGTGAATAATCAGACAAAAAACGTTTTTTTAGTTTAAACTTTACAACATTACACAGCACTCTTGGCCCCATCTGTAGAAATGTATGATCTGATCCCAGCCTGTTCTCTCTGTAGAGGGGCAGATATGATCAAAATCACTTTAACTGATGCATTTCCTACAGAGTTGAACCTCATACAACCCTACCTCATAAATATTACATTCTATTAATGTGTTCAGTGAAGTTAATAATGATCCCAAAATGTTTTTTTTTTTTTTTTTGTTAAAAATCTAAATTACAAAAGAATATTTTATTAGTTTAAATCAGCTTCATGAAATAACACAGAGTTCTTGGCCCCACCTGTAGCAATGTACAGCTGAACTTCTTAACCAGTTTCTCATCACAGGGACAGAGCTGATCAGATTCACTTTGATGAATATAACGTACAGCCCCACCTCAAAAATATCATATTTTATTAATGTGCTCAGTAAAGTTATTAACAAGGTTTTATTAAGTTAATACAACTTTACTTAATTACTCAGAGCTCTTGGCCCCATCTGCAGCAATGTACCGTCTGAATTTCATGCCTGTTTTCTCCATACAGTGGGGGAGCTGATCAAAATCACTTTGACTAATGCACTTACTAGTCATTTTAACCTCATACAACCCCACTTAAAAATATGCTAAACTATCCCTTTAATGTTTTCTGACACAGAGGCAAATGTCTTGTTCTGAACATTAAGTTTTGTTCTCATCTCTTCACCTCACGTTGTTTCAGCAGGACAGGAGTGGGTAGCTTTAGCGACAAAGATCCCAGGTTGAGCGAAGCGAATCCTCCCACCTCTCTCAGCCTCTCTGAGTCTATAAGTAAAGTGGTGTAATCACTTTTTCAATGACTAATGAGCCTTTAATTAAATCTTTTAATTAACTTTCCCGCCGCCCGATTGCCCTTCACTGCAGTCCTGTAAATTCACTCTTGCTTTTCTTATCGTGCCTTTTCACTTTTTCTCCCTATATGTTCTTTTTTTTTTAAAGTTTCTCCAAGTCCCTTTTCTCCCTCTTCCTCCGTTGCTATGGTAACCCTCTCTCTCTGGTGCACCCCCACTTTCCCCTCACTCTCTCTCTCTCTCTCTCTCCAGCGGCTGGTTGAAATGGTTGCTATAGAAACAGACTTATTTAAAAGAAGAGCTAAGAAATTATCTTTTTCTCTCGCTCTCCCCAGCGCTCTCTCCTTCGCTCCCTCGCTTCCTCTCGCTTTCACCGGCCCCCATCTCGCTCGCCCTCCCCCTCTTCCTATCCACCTCTCTCTCTCTCTCTTTCTCCCTCTTTCTTTCTCTCGCTTCACCTCAATCTCGAGCAGCCAGACCTACTCTTTTCTTTTCCTTTGGCCCTCGCCGTATATTGTGGATTTGCACACACACACTGAAGCCTGGGAGCTCTCTCTTCTTCCCGGTAGCTGCACAGCACACACTTTTTTTCAATGGTCTCTCTCACTACTACACGCACACGCAGCACAAATCCACACCAACAGCAGAGCACTTTTACTTCAGAAACATCCATGAAAAAGACACACACACCAAGCTGTGTGTTTTACTTATGAGGGAAAATATGAAGTGATAACCTCCATCTCAAGTCCTTTGTTTGGCAGTTGTCCATTTTAAAGTCCTGCTGGATTGGGTTTATTAAAGTTGTGTGCTTAAATGTAGATTGAACAAGCAGCCATTAGCTTTGCTTTGGCTAAAACAGATATGATCCAGTAAAAGCTGTGCTGTAACACTAACAGTTTAATTAAATCCTTTCCATTAATGTTGTAGTTGATGTGGTTTAGAATGAACCTGAATTAAAGCAATTTTTTTTGGACCCATAACCTCAGTTATAAAGAGACCATATGAAGCTTTAAAGAGTCTTATATGCCACAAAGTCTATTAAACATGTCCCCTCTGTGTGACAGAACTTCTGTGCACACAACAAAAAGTCCAAGGCATCACAACTCCTCCCTCTGCCCGTGTTTACAGTGCCAGTAGCTGCCTCAAAACAGCTCATTCTTCTGGCTCCCTGAATTGACCAACAACGTTGTCACCAGCAACGTTTTTTTCTTTGCATTTTCAAAAGTGCTCCACATTCACACGGAGACGGTGTGAAAATGAACTGTGTTCACACGGATCTGTAAGAACGACTGAAGACGCGGTAGCGTGCATGCCAGGCCAGTAGTTTGCAACGTAAGTTTGTAGTGAAACAGCGGTGTTACAACACGCTTATGCTTTCTGGTGAAGACAAGTTTTTCACAAACAACGATGGCGACGGGACCCATGAAGATGCAGTTTCATGCCTGGAAAACAAATCTGTCTGCTAACAAACCAAGCACAGTTAGCAGCACACACGTTGCTCGGAAGTTGGCCATAACTGCTTAAAAGTACTGTCAACATAAACACTGTCCACCTGAGTGACACTGAATAACGCCCTCCCACTTTCGTCCCCCACGGGTATCTTCATTTGTCCACTCTCATCGTTTAATAGCCAGAGTTCAAATGAGCTCGTCGCTAGGCTGAGCTAGGCTTTTCACTACAAAAACCGCTCTTGGAAGCAAGCAGAGACCAACTCTTTCACGTGAGCTCAGTTTTGTATTGAAACAGCGTTTAGTTGTTGTGTTTATGTTTATACAAAGGAGCCAAGCTAAAGGAGGGAGCACCCACTTGTGGCGTAAAAAGCCTCCCAAAACATGTTTGTGAAATACCACCTAAATGTCACGGCTCTGTGTGACACATGAACACGTCTTGTTTACGCCTCTTCATTTCTTCCACATCCAAAATGTCAGCTGTGGAAGAAGTTTCACTCGAAACAATGAGTGCTCACACTTCAAGCTGCAGCGATCATAAAAATAAAGCACTATGACACACCACACACCAGCAGTGTAATCTCTCTGCAGAACAATGACAAATCTGCTCTGACATAATCTTCACCTGTGACGCTGTGAGGTAATTTACCGCCACAGGAGAGCCAGACAAGCAGTGTGACGTCAACAACCCCCCGACTGCCACCGGTGTGAGCTGCTCGCTTATCTCCCATGCACCCGAGCATATCAGGCCTCACCGCGGAGAGATAGCGTCGCCCCCCCACCCCTTACACCACCCTAACCACCTCACCCACCCCTGCTCTCTCGCCTTCTCCTCTCCTCGCCTCATCGAGCCTCGGCTGGCGGAGCGCAGCCCCGGGTGTTATCAGTTCCTGATAGTTATCGACTTACATTAAAACATAAGAGGGGAGAGGGAGCAGGACGGGGGCCGATAGACGGAGCGAGGGAGGATGGGAACATAAACAGAGTGGGTGGTGATGGATACCAGCTTTCATCATCCCTAATCATGTTGTCCATCTCCATCTTTAAATCGCAGCCGCTTCGTTTTTATCACCGTTTAAAATCCACCAAAGGAACAGAAATAAAAGGGATGGAGGGATATATTGAGACTTCAAAAACGGGAAAAAAAATCCTGGTCTTGGGTGCCCACGCAATAAAATCATTTGGTTACACGAGTGGAGTTTGTGATAAGAGGAAATAAGTTTGGAAAAGCCTCTGTGGGGGAGATTGGAAGGCGCTAAATGTTAAATTAAGTGAAAGAGGAGCCAGAGGATATTGGGTCTGTGGGGCGTATAAAATCAGGATTGAGATCGTCACACATTGGATTTATGAAAAGTATTAAATATTACAAACTTCTCCTTTAGCTGCAGCTTGACTTATAGTAAGATATGGGCCCTTAATAGAATTAATAACTGCCTGGTTGGAGGGAGTCAAAGGAAGGACTTGAAATATAATGATATGGTCAATTACATACAGAATTCCTGCTGTCATGTAAATACTGTGGTTTAACAGAGGATCCTCGAAACATTTTGTCTCCACAGAATTTTCTATTCTGACGTCTTCATGAATGTTACGTTAAACAGAAGATACGCAGCAGAAAAATTATGATTTTAGGTTTGCTCATGCTCGTTAAGTTCATGTCCCAGAATTAATAGGGTTTTTCATTCAATTTGTCAAACATGAAGGGGGTGTGGGGCTGGATTATGGCTTTGGATTTAAAGTAACTGTAGTCACAGCATATATTTCAATCAATCAATTAATCTTCATTTGTATATTGCCAGTTCATAACAAGTCAAGGCACTTTACAACAGAGCAAGCTGAATCCATACTCTTCATTCTATAGAAACAATCTTTATTTGTATAGCACCTTATCTGTTGAATATAAACCTATTAAAGGTGAGCCCCTTGAGATGTGGCATCTCATTTTCAAGAGGGACCTCATGTCTATGTGGTTGTAAAAATAGTTACTATGGATGTATAATCAATACAACCATGGAAAGATTGATCAATCTGATATTAACATTAATATCTTAAATGAATACAAACTGGAGAGGAATGATGTTGATTTAGCAGCATCTACCTGAACTGCCATTAAAATGGGTTTAACACTTTACGTTAAATGATGTCATTTCTGTTGATGGTTGATGCAGGATAGAGCACATGGAGTCAAGCAGGTTTGTTTTTCACGTCCACACTAATATATATGTGCTGTTTTACAGGTAAACCATGTATTTACTTTTGTTGATCTCTCTGAAGTTAATATCAGGTACTGTAATATTTCCCAGACAAATATCTTGATAACACATTTTCAGGGGAAAAACCTGCTATCCATCCTTTACAGCAGATTAATTGGACAATCTGGCAGTCAAGTAATGGCTTAATTGTTTCAAGGATGACACAGCAGGGAGCATTACAGTGGTTGGTGGATGGAATAAGAGCACCACACTCACGCTCTCCCAGTTATCCATCAGCATGTATAATCCAGGCAAAGACAAGAGGGAAAACCTTGTGATTGCGATCTTGTAATGGATCAGATTGATTTAATTCACAGCGCCGGACAATTTCTCATTCTTAATCCTCAAGATGTCTCTGAATGGATTTTATGTGGGAGGCCCATTCAATTGTTCTCTCTCACCTCCACACCACAGACTCTCAGACAGCGGGCGAGCGAGAGGGAGAAAGCACAGGCAGACAAAGAAGCAGAGCGAGAGAGAGCGATGGAGGCAGAAACATAAACTACCTCCACACTAAGCTTATTTGATCTCACAGCCCTTTCTGTTGACATTTTTTCCTGGTATAAAAAGGAAGCACTTTTATGCTTTTGCTGCTTTTATGCTTGATGTCCGCATTTCTTTGAGAGCGTCTCCTCCGAGGGGGCCGGTCGTTCTCACTTTCCCTTCCAAAAAAAGGCAAAGCAGGGTTACATCCAGCCTTTTATCACTTTTATTGAATACTCATGCAGCAAACGGAGACCCACTTTATTTATCCTCGGAGGGCTGAGGACGCCGGTGTGGGCGGAGCTTTCTGTGCAGTGTAGCGTGCCGCCTGGAATGGTGGTGAAATATGTTGGAAATGCCTGGAAAACTCCAGGCTCTGCTCTCCCAGGAGAGTCCCATCTATAATAGGGCTGGCTGTTTCCCTCTGCTCCCTCGCTGCAAGCCTCTCCACACATAAATCTCTGCTCCCCCAGTCCTGCATCTCTCCTTTATTCTCTCTTCATCCATTCATCTGTTCTTCCAGCATTCTTCATTGATATTTTAAATTATCTTAATTTTCATCATGATCAGTCTGTTTTATTTCCTCCTTTTTTACTACAGTGTTCTGAGAAATAACACAACCAAACTCCACATCCTTCTCGGCCTGTGCTCATTGTGGAAGTTGTTTTAGATTTAAGGCCTTCACATGCCAACAGAAATGCAAATAAATGGCAAAAAACTGTGAATAATCTTGAGGTTGTTGCTGACACACCTTTCTGTTCCCTCAATAACTGTGCTGCAGAGTCAAAACATACATAAAATCAAGTGGCTATAACCCGATAACATTCTAGAGCAGTTGCATTTGCCTGACTCAGTATCTGTAATCTGGCAGATCCATCTTGCCAAGCTCCAATCTACAACAATTGTGATTGGCCCAAAGCTGCATGAGTCCTTTAGCACAGAAAGGGGTGGAGCTACAAGCAGGACAACAGCAGAACTGACTGCTCGTATAGAGATTAGCATAGATGCTAACAGCTTCAGTAGCAGTTTAATCAGATCTGGATTGCTTAACTGAAAAACAAATATCAGCACTACTAGGGCTGCCACAAACGATTATTTTGATTATCGCACTATTTTTTTGCGATTCGTCGACTAATTACATCATGAATGAATTGCAGCTTACCACACCAGCATGCCGCTGCTCTTGTATAACCATCATTAGCTTCCAGCTTGAAGTGTTTAAAGTATGTGCTAACTGAAAATAAAGACAGTTAAGATGGTAGTTCATTCAACTTTTATTGAACTTTGCAGCTGTTATAACGTCATAGCAAACACATAACATATGTGTTCGAAGGTTAAAGAAATCGTCATTCATTAACGCTAATGTTAGCAGCTAACTAGCCAATTAGCTTACCGAGACGATTGTCCCTCTTCATTAGAAATTGAATCAGCCACAACGTGCTTCCTTTTCAGATGCTTGTGCATTGCATATTCTTCTCTTTTGTTTTGGTAAAATGCTACCAAACTTTCGAGCTCCATTGCTGGTTAGCCATGATACTGTTTGGGCATAACTCTGTCAGAAAGGCAGAGAAGACAGCGAAAGGTACAGCGACAGTTATGAGAGAAAACAACGCTTAAAAAAAAGACGACATCGACTATAAAATTTGTCATCCATGATTTTGATCGTCAACGTTGTCATTACAAGTCAACTAATCTTGGCAGCCCTAAGTCTCTATGTTTTGTCAAAAGTTTGCATATAAAGGGGTCCCTTACATTGTAAAAGAAATGGACAAAGCCATGACACAGGAGGCTTTGGAATGCTGCTGATGCACTCTACTTGACGCTGCCATACTGCACGTGCTATCAGAAATCCTTAATCAGTCCTCCATAAAAGAAAAATGGACTTCACCTCCTCACAGTTAGAGCTCATAGATGTGTTATAGTTCAAGACTGAATGTGTTTTTTTAAACTAGACTGCAAAGATGTGTACGAAGACCTTAAAAACTGTCTTCACTTGCCCTCCAGTTCTCAGAGCAGATTCCCCCATTTTCAGTTCATTTTCATTTTCGACTCTACAAAGAAGTTTCTCCTGTGGACTGCAGTTCATACAAGTATTCACAAGTATTCACAAGTATCAAAAGAATATGGCAATCATATTTGCAGCAAAAATCTTCACTTTATCCTGTTTGATGGCAGCTGTTTCCTCTTGTTAAGCAAACTAGTCTGCAATGTTGTCAGAAGGACACATAGGCTGTGCTGTGTCTCAAAATAGTGCCTAAACAAAACAGTTTGGTAGTGGAAAATTAAGTGGATGTAAACAAACTGTTTGTAGCCCTGATAACCCCACACTGTTTTTGTGGCTTGCCCTCTCCCATAATTCTTTAGAGTTTGGCACCGTGTACAGCATTAGCATCCGTCCCGAGATTTATGAACTAAGAGGGAACTTAGCTGCGACACTGTGGCACATGTTCAGGCTCATGCCATGTTCCTCACACAACCCAACTTAAGAAAACCTGAACTACGGCACACTGGTCATTCATATTTGGTCACAATTGATTTGGTAAACATGTCAAATTGCTTTTGTCCAAGTTTTGAGTTTGTGTAGAAGGATTTTGTACAATACTCTTTAACATTTGCCAGATGATTAACAACCAAGAAATTTAAACAAACAAACAAATAATAAAACTTTAAATTCCGCAGAATTGTGAATGTTGATAAAGGAACCTCAAACAAAGAGGAGATTACTTCAGACTGACGTTTTCAATGGCGATGACCTTCGACACGCCTCCCCTCTCTACGAACTGAAATTTACTTGTCATTCACTGCCCCTTCTGTACCCCACAGGGCATCCACACCTGAGTAATTAGATCATAAAGATCGGCCAGATTCTGAGGAGAGGTCTTGACTTCATCCTCTTCGATCTCGAGTCGATCAAGCTCTGATGTGCTGGGGCCCCATCGTGAGAAATGGCTTGATTTGTGATTGAATCCAATTTCGTGCAAAAATAAAAACTTACATAAACTCAACTGATTTTGTAACTCATTGTATTTGTCATTTTTAGGAGTTGTTCCTGTGACATAAACAGACGATCAAGCAGGGCGCCATGTTGAATGATTTGATTGACTGTCATACGTTCCAGTGAGCGCTCTCATTGATCAGCCTTTGCCAAATAAATTAACAGAGCTCCTACACCATAATGGCCTCCATCTCCTTTGCAGATCCTCCATCACTTCCTCCGTCCTCGCCTTCAACTGTTAAGTTTGCAGTTTCTATCATCTCCTCGCCTTCTTTCCTGGTTCTTTTTTACCTTTTACCCTGAAGGTTCCTTCTCCTCGGGGCCATCATTTCCTTCTCCAGTCTGTTACCTCTCACCTCTTTTACCTCTTTTTCCCCTCTCATCTCACCTTTTCTCACTTTCCTGCTCCTTCACTTTCCATTTTTGATCTCCTTGTTTATCCTGCACCCCTGCTGCTTTTCCCCTTCCCCCTTTTTTTCCTCTTCCCTGATCTCTTCCTCTCTTTTCTCCAGCTCGTTGCCAAATGATTCAGCGCTCTGCTCTTCCATCTTTGCTCTACCTTTGTTCACTCCTCTCCTTTGTCCTCCAAGACTTCTTTCTTCTCCTTATCCGTTTGATTTCCTCTTCCTTTGTCATTCTTCTCACCTTTTTTCTTTTCTCTTCCACAGGTCTCTAACCCCTAACTGCTCCTTTCTATCTCTTTAACTCCACTTTTCCTGCTCTTCTACCTCTCCTTCTACATTTTCTCTTGCTTCTTTTAGACTTCACTCTTCAATCTTTCCGGTTTCTTCTCCTATTTTCCAGCATCCTTTACTCCTCGTCTCTGTTTTCAGCTCTTATTCTGCCCCCTCACTTTCTCTCTCGCTTCTCTTGATTCACCCACACCTGGTTCACTTCGTCTCTCTTTTAACCTTCTTCTCTCTTCCTCGTCTTTGAATGTCTCTAACAACCTTACATCCTTCCTTCTTTATTCTAATATCCCTGATTTGACTCCCTCCCCTGCTCTTCGACCTTTGTCTTGTTCTTCTGATGCTCCTGTGCCTGGGGTAGCTTCAGTCTGTTTATCTGGGCTCTCGTGGCATTGGTTATATCTCAGGACTGCTTTGAGGGATTTTCTTTAAGCTTTGCTCAAATATCCGCTCTCACTCAAGGATGAATTGATAACACTTTGAAGGTCATAGGTTAGATCAGGGGTTCCCAGACTTTTGCGGCTTGGGACCCAAATTTGCTCTCTCCCCAGGGCCCAGACTAACAAAATTAATTATATTATCTAAACCATAAGATTTGTTCAGAATAGATTTCATAAAGCATGTTTGGATTAGACAAAATATTAAAGACTAAGATTTTGCAAGGAAGTTTGGAGTATTTGATTAGGATTAATTTCTTCACATTAGGGCTGAACGATTTCAGTAAAGTATTTTTTCTGACAGATATTGTGATTTCAATTCGATTCACAATTTTCTTCAAATCAAGCTTCAGTGCAATATTCACTATACGTCTGTGTAGATTCTCATTCATCCAGGTCATGGTCATCCTGAAGATTCAAAAGCAAGGCCACTGGAAAACTCTACACAGTCCAGTTGCCTTGCTTTTGAATCTTCAGAATATTCACTATATTTACAGTACAGACAACAGTAAGGAAATCAGTGATCAAAAGCACATAACACATTATTCATCATCTAATATTGATGATAAATAATCTGTTTTCATTATTTAAGGGATACTCCAACTTCTACTCCTAAACAGAGGCTTTGTATTGTTGACCTGCTCACTAGCACTTACATGCAAATTGCCTGTAAATTTGTAAAATAGTTTGTGTGAAATAGCTGACACAACAGATCCTGGGTCAGTCAGAAAAAAAAATGGAGCTTTGGCAATCACATGATTGCGTTGTCTGTAATTGCGATTTTGATCTGAAAATGATAAATCTTTCAGCCCTATTTCATATCAAATATCATTTACTGGTTGGTGTTGTGGGTTCTCATTTGCAAATGAAATTTAAATGAAATAAAAATCCAGTGTGTGATTTTTTTAATTATTTAAAAACACATTATAAATATAAGCTTCACATATTCTCATCATTTTGTGCACATTATGGATCATAAAAGCTGAATAATTTCCTCCTAAATATGCTTTTGAGACATTAAAAGTTGTCTAGCTCTGAGTTGAAGAAAATTTTGCTTTGAATTAATGAAACGCCTGGAATTTGAAAGACTTAAAAACAAAGACAGAGAGGAATTTTCTGAAGCATTATAGGAGAGGACAGTAAAAATTAGAATGAACAAGGGTGCTCCATTTTAAGATTCATAAGGTTTTATGGTATATATCTATGACTCGTGTTTGTACAGTTTCACTCTTCAATGTACATTATCAACATGATTAAAACAGTCTCATCCTTATGAGATAAAATACAGACAAAGCTTCATTTATTTGTGCTCAAGCATTTGCCTCTTAAAAGCTGTGAATCAAATTACTTGTAAGTTATGAGGTAGGATGTGTACAAGTGTTAAAACTGTCCCCAGTCTCCCTTTGAACAGGGCTGCCTTTATCTTTGACTCATTAAAAATCCCTCTTTGAGTCGAGGCTGTAGATTCATCTGTTTGTGATGGTTCATCAGCCTTTTGGTGGTTTTGAATGAAGTCGTTAGAAGTTAAAAAGTTCTTGTTGTCCTTGTCGATTCTCATCCATGAGAAACACTTGTTACTGCATTAAATTTTCCATGGAGAGACTCACTAAGTTGATGATTTAAAATGTTGTAATGTTGTAAAGGTGCTGCCATATGATTGGCTGTTTAACTACTTGCGTTAAGTAGTAGTTAAGCAGGTGTTCCTAAGGGCCCATTTACATGACAACAGAAACTGCCAAAAACCGAGAGTTTTCGCTGCATTTGTGCCTTCTGTTTACACAAGAACAGTGCCTGGAGTGCCTGAATCAGCAAACTTTTGACACTGAGGTCAAGAGTGAAAAGTTTTGAAAATGTTTTTGATTTTGTCTCTGTGTAAACAGGAATCATTTTCAGGGAAAACAGGGCTGCATGCGCAGGACTCTTTCAGATAATGTCAGGGTGACCATATTCTGAAACCCAAAAAAAGGACCCTCAGCAGCTTGTGAGAGTCATGACGCTCACTATTTTGACAGGTACGTACATTGGAATAATACCAGTGGTCTAGTGCAGCGTTTTATTATAAATATTAACCCTTTTACTTCTATGACTAAATTAGACCCTCTGACTAAATTATTTTGTACCTTTTTTGAGGTAAAAAATAAAACATTCTGGAAAGTATCTGTCATTGTTAAGTTGTAAATGCTAAAAACAGTGTGTAATTACAAGAAAAGAAAAAAAATGAATTTTCAACAGGTTACTCTTTATAAACAATTCAAAATAAACATGTACAACACTTTTGAGAAGACAAAACCTAAATCAACCTATTTGATATTATTTATTATTATTATTATTATTTATAATATTTTATTATTTAACTATTTATGATATCCATAAAACACAAACTATGATGAAAAGTTGATGACAAAAAAGATGAACTAGGCATAAATACGGCAAAACAGCAAAAGAATGATACAAATGTCATTATTTACAGTATTTTTACATTATTTACACAGAAAATACAGATAAACCACCGATAAATGACTCACATGTTTGTCTCTGAATCCTCTCTCTGCTCTCAGGTTCAGTCAGATCAGGCAATCCAGCCTTTACTGTAATGTGGATAGCGTGGATACTCGAGGAGTTACGGTAGTTTGATTCATGTCGTCAATCATGCATGTCGTTTTCTGTCACCGGGGACAGCTTCATTGTCGAACAAGCTTAGCAAAACCCGGACATTTAAGGAAATTTTATAAAATCCTCTGGGACATAAATTTACTACCAAAAATGAGGGCATGTCCAGACAAAAGAGGACGTATGGTCACCCTAATAAAGTGTTGCACGCACTTAACAACAACAACAACAACAACAACAACAGCAGCTATGGCCGACTATTGAACAGCATGTGTGCTTCTAACTGGTTTGTTATCGCTCCTCCAACAAAATGTGGATTTTCTGCATCAATACTCTGACCAGCAGAGACGCACTCGCCAGTGTTGTTTGTAAAAAGTTTGTCTTTGCTGGAAAGCGTTAGTGCGCAGACTCGTGTTGTAACGTCGCTGTTTCACTACCAACTGCTGCCAAGTACTGGCCCGGCTTGTTTTCAGTCGTTCTCGCGGATCGTGGGAACACGGACCGCTTCTGAAAACTGGTGACAATGCTGTCGTGTAAACGGGTCCTGATGTAAGGCTTGGTGGGTGTGCATGCCAGGAGGTCGTTCTAGCTCTCTTTTCCTCACTGTCTCCCCCCTTCTCTCCCTCCCCCTCCACATCCTCCCTCTCCTCCTTTTTGTTCCTCCCGTTGCCTGGTCTGCACCTCTGTGTCTCCCTCTCCACCTCCTTCCCTTCTTTCTTCTCCTGCCCTCATTCCATCCAGGTTTCCCTCCCCCTCCTCCGCTCCTCAAGTTCCCCGCCTTCTTCCCCTCCCTCCCCCTTCTCTCACCTGATTCCCTCCCCTTTGCCCTCTTTTCTTGTTGTCTTCTTCTTCTTCTCCCGCTGCAACACCAACCCCGCTCTCTTCTTATTCTTGCTCTTCCTCCTCCTTCTCCTCCCCTTCTTCCAGGCTGACATATCAGCCAGATTGACGGGTGTCACTCCTAATACCAGTCGACGCTCTCTGTCCTGGTCTACGGACTCCTCAGTATCTGACTCCCACACGTAGACCCACGTCAGAGGAGGGACGGGGTGATGTCATTTAGCAGATTACTAGATTATGGAGGCATCATGGTGGCTAATTGTGGCACTTTATTTATTTATTTCTGTTAATTGCTGTTACTTGCCACCTTGGATTACTCTTCCCGGCCCATGAGGAAATCAGTTCTGTCAGGTACTGCGAGGCTGTAAGATGAGGAGACCCCCCCCCCACACACAAACACATACACACACACACACATACACACATGCTTAAATAAGCCGCCACCATGCTGTTTGAACCTACGCGCTGCTCTTAAACAAGGCTTGTCATGTCATTTTTAATTATCTTCATTTGAGAGAACAGTGTTTTGGATTGAAGCGGATTTTCCTCACCGCCCAATTAGAGCGACAGAGTCAGTCAGGCTTTCATGTTTCGCTCGTATGGCGCCTTAAGTACGGTATGGCACCGATGCAAGGTGGGGGGGAATGAGTCATCCTCACGGAGCTCATGCAGGCAACGCTCATCAGCGCCGCATCAGACGATAAAATCCACCGAGAAGAACATGTTCTGCACCTCAGTGATTATATTCTCCCATCAGCCCTTAATTTCTTGTTTTCTAACTGCTTCACATGCAGACTGATAATTACAGGAGAGAGGAAGGCCACGAAAAAAAGTCTTTGAGTTTGTTTTTTTTCAAGTCTGTGAAAGAAATCAATATTCTCAGAAAAAGTCATAATTCAAAGATTTAAAGTCTGATTACTTGGGGAAACAGAGAAAATCTAAGAAAAAAAGTCAGAATTATGAGATTAAAATCTGAGTTTTGAGAGTAAAGTTCCGAGATTTAGATCAGAATTAGAAAAAAAGTCAGTATTACAATGTATATTATTAAATAAATGATTATTTTCCAATCAAAAGCCCTTTCTCAGTACTAGTTTTGTTGTTTTGTAGAAGGAAACCAAAGTCATTATTCTGCTTGAAGTGTTTCTTTTCACAAAAAGCTCTTTTATTCACAGTTTTTTGGTCAAAAACACATGTTTTTAGTGAAACCACCCTATGCCCTACTGCTGATTACTAAAGAACAGAAAAAGATAGAAACAAACTTTTTTTCTCTGGATGAAAGAAGAGAGTGAACTCTTTCTTTTGGTAGTTTTCGTGTTTACATAGTCATAGAACACAGTGTTCTGTAGGTCTAGAAAAATCGGTCAAAATCCTCTAAAACAGCTGTCAGCCAATGAGTTAATTTTTAGGAAAAAGTCAGAATTTTAATATCAGAATTAAAATCTTACAGATAAAGTCTGAAGAAATTGAGAACACCTTAATTTTCTCCATTGCCCCTTGACAGAGTTGATAAAACCTTGCGTAACATCCCATCGCGTACCACACACATTAATGCCCCTCTGTTCAAAATGAGATCATCCCAATATGCTGTTGTGCTTTATATAATCTTTAGAAGTTATATAAAGAGGACTGAAATAAAGATCACAGCTGTGAATTATGTTGTTTATGGGTCCTTGAATGCTTTAAATGTCAAAATAGTTCGGATTTAACCCACAAACCCCATCTGAGAGTATTTTTGTTGTTGATGATTCAGAACGAATTACACAACTGTTTGAGGGCGGAACAGTGAAACGATGAAACTAATGATGAAAAAGTCCATCACTGTGAGAAGTGAAAGCAGAAAGAAGAGATTATTTTGGGTGTGGGTGACGACTCTTGATTTTCCTGCTTATCAAAGAAAACTGGACCCACTGTGGTAATGATTCAAAACGCCATGACGCGCACTTTTTCACTACTTTGACTGTAAAATGCTGCGTATGATGCAGTCTTCTGATTTTCCACAGTAGCTGATACTTCATTGAACATGAGCACCCTCTGCTGGGGCCCCTGCAGACTCTTCGAGGTCAAAGGTCAGACTACAACGCTAGACTAGGCACCAACAAAGCCATAAATTTGCAGTGACTTACACAACAAGCATGACGGACTACACGAAGGAGGGGCAACAGCAATGACCGCAAACAAACACACTGTATTTTTGTTTGTATCTACAAACTTTATGTGAACGATATGTTGCTGGTAAATGTGAGCACCCACTCACTATTTGCTGTTTCTCTCCAACACTGTAACATGTCTGAGATTTCTCTGAGGAAAACAGTGAGCTCATTCATAATAGAATGAGAAATATGCAGAAAAAGCCTCAATTTCCAGATTAAATTCTGAATTCAGAGTTAAAAATAGCGAAAAAGAACAAATTCTGACATTAAAAACAAATTTCTGAGAGGAATTCTTATTAAAAAAAAGTCAGTATTTTCAGATTTAAGTCTGAATTTGGAGAAAAGAAAAGCCAGATTTGAGAGAAAGTCAGAATTCTGGGATCTAAATCAGGACTGTGAGATTAATGCATGGAATTAAAAGTCAGAATTTTCAGATTTAAGTCTGAATTGGGAGAAAAAATAGGGGAAAAAAACAAATTCGGAAATTATAATCAGAAGAATGGGATTAAAACAGAATTCTTGGATGATTTCTTCTAAAAAAGTCAGAATTTTCAATTCAGAATCACAATTTTAAGGAAAAAGTCAGAGTTTAAGTCTGAATTTGGAGAAAACCATCGTTTCTCTATTTACAGCCTGTAGAAGCTCCTCTTCAGCAGGGCAGGGATGTTCTTTTTTAGAGCTGCATAAACTTTTTCTCTGTCTTGCAGCTCTCAAAGCATCAACCTCAGTTTGCTTACGTCCGTGATTGTCACATGCAGAGCTCTCTGTGCTCTCATTGGTCGATGTCTCTGACGTGGGGGAACAGATCGAAGGAGGCAGGACAAAAATCAATCCTGCTAGACTTCCTGTCAGGGAGTTGTGTGGCGTCCTAGATTGGTCTGTTGTTGGTCACATTACATGAGACAAACGACCGATTTTTGTAGCCGACGGGTTCTTCAGCTGGTCGCCTTGACCATGTCTACATGCAATGAGTTGCTGCCATGTGATTGGCTGATTAGCTACTTGCATTAACGAGCAGTAAAGTAGCCGGTGTAAGAGCTCTCAGAGGCTTTTTTTGATGCCCGTTTTGGTGTGAACCTGAGCTCATGCTCACCATCAAACATTGATGCTACAGCGTGGTTCCTGTTAAAGGAGAGAATCCAGCCAATGGGGCGGTCTCTCTCCCTCTCTGCCGGCGCTCTGAGCAGCCGTGCTCAGCCTCTGTTTATCCTCAAACATCCCCTCTTGTCAACAGATTAGGACTGAACCCCGCTGTCTCTTCCTCTCTTCGTCTCTCTCTGCCTCCATCTCTCTGTCTTTTGGCCTGTCTCTTTACATCTGCGCCTCTGCTCTATTCTTGTGACGGGAGGGAGTCGGGGGTGGAGGGGGGTGCTGGAAGAAGAAAGTCTGTGTATGTGTGAGAGAGAGAGAGAGGGTGAGATGGGACAGGTGCTTGCGATGCGAGAATTGCTTTACTTGCTTTGCTTGCATGATCAGGCAGCACAAATGTTCAGCTCGAGTAAAAAGTGCTGTTCAAGAATCGGCTCGCAGAAACAGCCTCTCCTCGCCTGTGGCCAGAGCGGCGCTGGCAGCACAGTGTCGGATCACAGCCACAACACGCTACGCCAGACCCACACACACACACGCTTCCACAAGCAGGGCCGAGCGGTGTAATCACAGAGGCCCGCAGACACGCGGTCAGCCACACAGAGATGTAGCTGGCCCGAGTTATGAGGCCGGGAGAGGCGCTGGACGGAGGAGGAGAGCAGAGGAGCTCCAGGTCCTGAGCTGTCAGCGGGCAGGAGACACCTGGAAGAGTCCAAACAGGCTGAGCACACATTAGAGTGCAGCTGCTGCTTGTAGGGGGACGGATTCACTCTGATCACATTTACAGGCTTACACCGGCTCAGCTGGAGACTGAGAGCTGCTGCTCTGCTGCTCCATGTTCTCTTCTGTTCTTCTCCCTCTTTTCTTTGATTGTTCAGCTTTTAAATGCTCCGGCTCTGCTCCTCAACCCGTGTTCTTCTGTCTACTGTCTCTCTTCTCTGTTGCTCTTTCAGGTCCTTGAACAGTGAGTCCATTTGTCAGGAGTGAGACAATTAGCTACTCAAGTTCCCATCATTCAGTAGCTTTTTGCACACCATCCATTATTTGTACTTTGGCACTTTGAATCCCAATTCCAATGAAGATGGAGCATTGTGTAAAACAAATAAAAACAGCATACAATGACTTGAGAATCCTTACACTTAAAGACAAGATAACAATGTCCGAACTTGCTGGTGACTTACATACAAGTGCCTTCTCAGCTAAGTCTGCTTCGGGTCCAACATCCTTGCAGACTGCGTTTCCGGGTGGTGTCTCGTTAGTTGATTTCAGAGATTCGTTGTGTTTCCACAATCTGTCACCTGCACGCTGCATATCTTGCATATAGTTTCATTCTAGTCCAGTTCATTGCTGCCTTCCTGTTTTTTAAATCCAAAATGCATCCAGACATCTGCCTTGAAGTTTGTTGACGGTGCCTTCAGTGCTCCCGCCATGTTGTTTAATTTAATAACGCTCCTCGCCGAGTGACAAGATCTCGTGAGATCTCTGGTTTGGTCAAGCCAGAACTGTGGGTTTCATTCTTCAACAAGACAACAAGCCAGCTGACACTGCGCTCTCAGTAAAGCAGTTTCAATCCCGTGCTCTATCCGTGCTCAGAGGAACACGTTTGGAGTCTGTTTCAGAGGTTAAGAGAAGAACCACAGAGGCTCTGAGACAACTGTCTGAGGAAGACCTGCTGCACTGCTCTGATCAGTGAAGACCTGAGTGTTGATGCAGAAGTAGAAAGTTTTTTATTTAAATCACCATACCTCAGACTCTCTCTCTGTCTGCGATGCTCCACCAGAGCCCCTAAGGCCCCCTCTTCCTCACATAGGCCCAGCCTGCTCTGATTGGTTGACTAGTGTATTCTGCTGCACTGCATTCACTCTACGGTCTCTGCGCTGAGCTGAGCTTGAACTGCCAACAAAACGATGGTTGGACAGCCTATTCAGGAGGGACAAGGGAATGTGATACCTTTTTTTGAAAAAAGAAGCAGAAAGAAGAAAAATCCTGTAGAGTCTGCCCCGTTCTCACAAGATAATAATTAACTAACACAAATTAACAAGAGCTGCAGGCCAACATGCCTTTTTACATTTCATTATTTCTTATTTCGAAAAACAACCAACAAAACAAACAAACAAAAAAGACCACATGTCAATTCACATTTTGCCACAAAACAAACATAGGAAGATTTAGACGAACACATTTCCCTGTCTTTACTCAACATACTGGCTTTGATACTTTTTTTAAAGATACAATTTGATTGAGCTTCTTTAGTTTCTTTGTTCAGATTGTTCCATAAACTGATTCCTCTTGCTGTAACGCAGCGCTCCTTCAGTTTAGTTCTGAATCTTGGTTTTAAATCCTTTTAATTATCAGAAATTTCTCTTTTTTCAAATCGGTTCTGGATGTTGATTGGTAAAATTTTCTCACAAGCTTTAAACATTATCTAAAACATACTAATATCTACTAACTCAATGAATTTCAGCAACTGCATTTTAACAAATAATGGGTTCAAAGGATCCCTGCATCGACTTTAGGGATGTAACAGTATGAAAATTTCATATCACGGTTATTGTGACCAAAGTTACCACAGTTATCATTATTATCGCGGGATTGTTGCAGTGTGCTCAAAATGTTCAAAAAGTACTTTTAGACACTCTTGACATCATTTGACCCCTTTAATGTTATAATTATAACAGGCTGCCTTGTCTTTATGTCTTTTTTTGTCAGTAAATGTGTCAGGAAATGTCCTTTGAGTTAATGTTTTACCCTTTTTTTCATGAGAAATAAAAGTAAACAATTCTGGCAAGTAGTTGTCATTATTAATTTATAAATGCTTAAAACAGTGTGTAATTACAAGAAAAGGAAACAGGATTCTCTTCATAAACAACTGTAAATAAACATGTTCAAAGTTTTGAGATGACTAAAAATAAACTTAACCTATTTTACATACACTCACATATTTTTGTTAACCTACAGCATTAGTGTCCATTTATCATATTAAACCATGTCCAGGCGTTTTTTTACTTCAGACTTTCTCCATTTCAAAGGGTAAAAAATCTGTGAGGGCACCAACAGCCATACTTTCCGCTTTCAGAGGCCAAACAATGCAAACTGTGCATGCTTTACCAAGGAGCAGACACATAGTTTTGGCTCTTCCAGGCAACGAGCAGCATCACCGTGAGTTATTGACACAGTGTGGAAATTAAGACAGGAATTGATAATACTAACCATCGGAAATTTTACCCCGGCTTATCATTTTACCAATAACCATTACATTCCTAATTCCCCTTAATAATTCTTATTGCTCTTTTTACATGCACTTCCCCACACTTCAGCACAGTAGGTCAGATACTGGCCTGGCTCATGGGGAGAGGGAGAAGTCCAGATGCTTTGGACTTTTTGTCACGTGCATAGAAGTACTCCATCACTCATGTTGAAGTGGTTGCAAAATGGTGTGCCACAACGTTTGAATAAATCTGCCTGCAAAATCAGACATTTTAGCTGCAACAATCACAAAAAAGTCCCACCAAGTCTGACTGATCTCGTGTTTGTTCTATCCGGCCTTCAGCTTTTGTTCTGATCCACTCTTTGTGTTCTGTTTCTCAAGCTCTCCACTTCTGTGCTGCTCTTTTCTCTCCTTCTCTGCTGCTCTTCCCACCTCAGTTCTGCTTCTTCTGCTGTATACACTGTATTCAGTCTTGGCCTTCTTGCTCTTCTCTAATCTGTTTTTCCACCTCTCTGCTTTTGCTCTGTTCCTTTCCTTATTGTTCTTTCCCCTCTCTCTCTGCCTCTTTGTTTCGTTTGATTCTCTCCAATAATCAAACGTTCCCGATCTGATTAACTCTCTTTTCTCTCGTCTTTCATCCGGTGCAGCCAAAGCTCTCTGTATCTTTAGCCCTAATTAATCTGAGCTCCTCGGATTATTGATTGTCACAGATTTATCAGCCGATATGATCTGATACATTCTATTATAAACCCATCAAAAGACGCGCGCAGCCATTCTTCAGTGCAGCTCGCTCTTTCAGACTCTGCTGTTTTGCTCTTTTCTCTCCACATGTTCGTCTCTGTTCTCCGTCATTGTAAAGAGGAATAATAACCTTCTATGTTTCTGCGCTCGGCTCTGCTGCAGCCTGGGAGCTCCTCTGACTGTCTGTCTGCACACATCACCGTCTGTGGTTCATCACACCGGCGGCCTGCGGCACCGGGGACCCAGGTGCTGGAGCAGGTACACACACATCCACGTAGAGCGAAGAGGGTTGAACTGCTCACATCAGGCCACCTCCATTAATCACCTCCGCCTTTGGAGCTGTGACTGCCCTCCAACATTAACGCACACTCATCCTGTCTCTCACTGAAGTCTGTGTGTGAGGGCTGTGCACTCGCATTTCTATCAAACAGGGGACCCAGTGCTGTCTCAAGGCGAGATATTTGTGCCCTGTTCACTGTGAGGACGCGGTGGCGTAATGATGGGAGTGTTTGGTCTTTGGAGGTAGCAGCAAAGGCTTGGCTAGTCAAATAATCAAGATTATACTGTTACCAGAATAAAGAGGTGCAGGGATGACATATTTTTGTATGCCAGTTCGGAAGCTAGCATTGTGCCAGTTGACTTACCTGAATCCTGTGAGACTGTTCTTGGATAATTACCTTTGCCAAGGGTTCATGTTTTAGCATGTTTGGCATTTGTTAGGTTTAATTGTAAGCTGGATAAGTCCAAAAGTTATGATCTGAATCTAATGATATTTTCAAGAAAGGTCAAACATGGGCCAAGGACCAAACAATATGACTGGCTGCATTTACATGAAAGCTTAAACTTCCCTTTAATTCAGAATAAAACTTAAATCCTCTTTAAAAAGATTAAAAATGACCTTGTAAACACCTAATTCCAAATGAAAATGATTATTCCGAATTAAACTTAATTCTGAAGTAGGTGGCTGGTTTATTCTGATTTTAAATCTGAATTGAATAATTCCTCCATCATGTTCATACGTTCATTCTGCTTTAAATTAATTCTGGTTGTTCTGCTCATGCTCGTTCCCTTGTCCTGTCGCAATGAAGCACATATTCTGCACTGACGGGAACAGGATGGTCACCCGAAGCAAGCGTTGGACTTGAGCCTAGACAATTTATTTAATTAGAGCCTTGGAAGATTTGGAAATAATGAAAAGAGTGGACAGACGTAAGCATAAAAATGCTGACCTTTTGAAAGTTGTAGCATCCAAGTTGGACGATGTTTCCCTGACACAGATGCTGGACTGGAGTTTGTTTTCTTCCGGTAGATGTAAATACGTCACGTCTGCCCCCTGTCCAATCAGAACCATTCCCAACCCCCAGACCTTAAGTGGAATTGAATAAAGGTGAAGAAACGTCTTTTCCATGTAAACTTCAATCTGGAATTACTATTTCCAAGTAAACACGAAGGAGAACACTTTTATTCTGGATTATTTAATTCTGAATACTTAATAAAAAACATGTAACCATGGTCATTTTGTTGGTGATCCAAATCCCACTGTGGATCAAGGAACTTTTTCAGTGATGTGCTTACATTGCGAGATAGGATAGATTTCAGAACAACTCGCCCAACATTGTTCGAACTAACCTGTCGAGGATTTGTGCTCTCGTAGCACTTCCACTTATTTTCTTTGTTTCTTAGTTTGTGAACTGGGAAGCCTAAAAGGTTAAGAACAGATTTTGATCAAATTTTGAGATGTTGGTCATGGCACAAGGTAGATATGATTGCATTTTGGTGGTGATTCAAACCTGGATGCTGATCAAAGAATTTTTTAATGGATTTCTTTCAGTAGGGCAATTTTCCACATTTTTGACAATAAGTCAACCTACAATGTTGGCAGATACCTTGGCAAGGGTTTGTGCTCTCATAGCACTTTTATTAACTTTCTTTGTTTGTTTATTAGTTTGTGGACAGAATTAGTCTTAAAGTTAAGAACAGACTTTGATCAAATTTTCCAGGAATGTTGGTTGTGGCACAAGAAAGATATGATTGCATTTTGGTGGTGATCCGAACCTGGATGCCGATCAAGGATTTCTTAACAGAATGGCAGTTTTCCACTTTTTTGACAAAAAAATCCCCAGGCAATGTTGGAAAAAGCCTTGGGGAGGTTTGTGCTATAAAAGCATTTCTGTAACAGACAAGACTTTATGAACTGAAATAACTTTCACGATTTATCTTCTTAAATATAACTGATGAGAGTGAAAAGCTATTAAGATGCTATTATGGACTTCATTTATTAGTTTTGAAAGCTTTATTATTGTTTTTTTCCCTGTTGCCATGTTGACTGTCACATCTCTGCCTCCACAGTGACCCTCTCAGTCATGCTGCTAATTCTGGAGGCTGGTTTAGTGCACAACTGAAGCACTAAACCAACTCAGGGGGCACGGATCACCCATCATGTTTCTCATCCATGCAGTTTTTCAGCAAGTATATCTTGTTTGGCTTTAAGGAGCAGAGAACTTTTTAGAACAATGTCACCCTTCATGAGAAAGAAAACGATCAACATGGTCTTGGGTTTGGGCTTGCTTTGGCATGCTGTCTTCATCCTTGGTGATGACTGCCATTTTGTCTCAGGAGCATATTGAAGATCCAAGTTTCAATGCACGTAATCACTCCTTAAAAATCTGCATTTCCATAAATTTGTTCAAAAATGTCTCCTCGATTTATCTTGAGTCAGAATTTTGGGTCAACTTTGGAACTGGTCTTCATCAATGGAGACCATTTCTGCTCTCATTCTAATGCTGAGTTGTTGATCATTTCAATGATTTGTTCAGTTTGTTCAGTGTTATCAGAAGTTTTGTTTCAGGACGTTCATTGTCTTGGACATCCTCTCTACCCTCACAAAATAATTTGTGCCATTCAAACACATGTATGTGACATGCAGTGTTCCCCAAACACCTCAGTTAATCAACCAAAATATTAGGCTGCTGTTTTGTGTAATTTCAATTTCAACCTAAGCTTCAAAGCTAATCATTTTCCTTTGCAAAACATGTGGATTTCAATCAGTAGCTAGCAGGACATAAAGGCCCCCCTATGGGTGGGCTTGTATCAAGACTGCATGTCCTCACCTGGGGTCTTAAAATCATAAAAGGACCTCAAAAACTGCTGTTAAAAACACACAAAACAGGAGATCAAGAACTTAAGTCCTCATTTGGTCACTATATAGTAATGGTCCTCAGATGGTATGGTAAACATGTACGTGTGTGTGTGCACGAGCAGACACAGAGGGACTATCTATCAAGGTGATCGATAAAGAGGGACATTAATATTAGTAATGGGGGCTCTCCTTCAGTCCACTGAATATGTCTCCGTCCTTACGGTAAAGTATGAATTTTTCTTGGCACCTGCACGTTCGTAGGGGGGCGCGCGCACGGGCACGAGCACGCCAGACTCTACCTGCATGCTAAGAGGATGCACAGGTCTCTATCATCTTTCACACACACACACACAGAGGGACACTTGTGCTGGCCTTAACTCTTTTCCCTAAGAAACGCACACTCTCTGGAGCTGGAGGGAGTGCACGTGCCAGGCGCGTGCGTGCAGCATGTGTGTTGGAAATTGATCTTGTGTGACTCATGTTAAAGCCAGACTGTGCTCTGGATCCGCGCCTCATCAATCATCCCCATGTTGGCAGCTCTGCGCAGTGTGTGCGTACTGGTGCGCGTTTGGGACACATCTTCTGCTGACCCACGCTGCGTTTGTTTGTGTCAACCGAATCTGTCCGCTCATGCGTTGCAAAGGTCACGTCAAAGCAATGTCGCGTGCAGATGCTGCACATCTCTCTCGCGAACGTGTAATTGAAGAAAAATGAACGCAACGTTTGTGTCAGCACTCCAAAGCTCATTTTTCCCCCGGCAGAGCGCAGACCCTGAACACCCCATGACTCTTATCCCTTCAGCGCCTGCGGGCTATAATGATGATGTCCAGGGCAGCGCAAATCCATAACAACATAACACATTTACACATGCACGCGCGCGCTCACACCATCACACAGAGGCGCAAACACACGTAGGGAAAGACACCCAGAGAGCGCACAGGCTCCCACAGAGGGTTTAAGGAGAGAGAAAGGGCATCTTGGAGAAACTTTGTGAGTGTTTAAACGCCTCCTACCTTGGTTCAGAGTGATCGCCAAAGTTATGATCCACAGCATGGTTCAGCCGAGCGCATTCAGATTCCTCCCCTCGGCTCTGCTTCCCCGGAAAGACACCATCAATTCCTCCCGAGCGGGTGACTTCAGCCGGAATCCTCTTTGAGTCATGAGAGTGAAAAAAGCCACATTTAGAGAAGAAAAAAATCCAGCGCCTCCTTTTCCTCTCTCCTCCTTTCCTCTCTTTCTGTCCGTTTCCTTGTTTTTCTCGTGCGTAAAACAAATCTGTCCTCACTTTTTTTGTTTGCCTGCTCCTCTCAGTCTGTGCCTCTCTTCCTCTCTGCGCTCCAGATTTCCATTTAAACTGAGCTGGGTTCCTCTCTCCCTCTTTCCCTCTCTCTCTGGCCCCCTCCTCCTTTCATACATTCAGCGGCACACACCCCCTCCCTCTCTCCTCCACCGCCTCCCCGCTCCAAAATCTCCGTTTTGGAGTGCTCGCAGAGGAGGTGCAGGGCGCTCCAGTGGACGCAGCGAGAACTGCGCTTTGATCAAGGAAACTCCAACCAACCATCCAGAGCTTTAAAGTCAGAGCTGAGTGAGCCCTAAACAAAGGTGAAATAACATAACAGCGTCTTCTGGTACAGAACATTTCTAGACAATTCTGGTAGAATTAGTCGAAAACGCAGATCACAGTCGAGTGAATGATGCTTTTGGATTATTTAGAGAACAAGCACTGCACTCTGTTTAATTACACCTGTGAAAATCCATCTAAACTCTAAAAGAATAAATATGTCTCAATTATAGCAGGATAAACTAATTAAAACAGTTTATTTGGTTTTAGACCAGTGTTAAACAAGTTGAAGTCAGGACATTGTGTAAAACAAATAAAAACAAAAAGCAGTGATACGCAAATCATTTTGGACCCTGAGTAGCCTAAAAGACAAAACATCAAATGTTCAAACTGATAAATTTTACATTTGTTTTTAAAATAATGACTAATTTTAAATTTAATTCCTCTCACACATCCCAAAAAAGCTGGGACAGGGGCATGTTTACTATGTGTTGCATCACCTTTCCTTTTAACAACATTCAGTAAATGTTTGTGAACTGAGGACATTAACTGTTGAAGCTTTGTAGGCCAATACTTTTACATTCTTGACTGAAGTACGACTTCAGTTGCTCGACAGTCCGAGGTCTCCGTATTTTGCACAGGCAGGTCAGTCTAGTGCCTGCAGGGACGTCCCTGAGAAAGAAACCACTTGGGTGGCAGCATGTGTTGATACCTTTCAGCATGAATGGAGCCTTCACTGATGTGCAGGTTACCCATGCCATGGGCACCAGCACACACCCCCAATACCATCATAGATGCTGTCTTTTGACCTTTGCTCTGATAACAGTCTGGATGGTCCTTTTCCTCTTTAGCCCGGAGGACACCACGTCCATGATGTCCAAAAACAGTCTGAAATGTGGACTCAGACCACAGCAGACTTTTCCACTTTGCCTCAGTCCATCTCAGATGAGAAGCCGGTGGTGTTTCTGGGTATTGTTGATATTTGTCTTTGCATGGTAGAGTTTGACCTTGACCTTGTGGATGTGGAGATGAACTGTGTTAACTGACAATGGTTTTCTGAAGTGTTCCTGAGCCCACGTGCTGATATCCTTTACAGCAGTGTTTCTCAACCAGGGGTCTGCGGACCCCTAGTGTTCTGTGGTGTAATTGTGAAGGGTCCTTAAAAATAAAATACATTCAAAAAAAGATCCTATGACATTTGTAAAAATAGGATTATTATACTCAAATGTGACTGAGACCTTTATCTACCTAAACTAAAGAGAATAACAGGACTTTTTTCTCTACATCTGTTTCACAAGTGTAGCTTATTTATTTATTTAAGTTTGTATAATACAAACTTAACTCAATCTGTATCCTTTACAAAGTATGAGCCCCCAACAGTTTGGGTGGGAATACACCATTCTTTTCTTAATAATGATTTTATTGTGAATCATCTGCAGAAAGGTGTTATGGGAAAGCTCATTAACTTGCAAGGTTCAGGTTAGCACTTGACAGGTCATGGGCATTCAGTGTTGGTTTCCAGCCTTGCTGCTTGTGTGCAGAGGCTTCTCCGGGTTCTCTGATTCTTTTGATGATATCATGGACTTTAGATGATGAAATCAGTTAATTTCTTGCAGTTGTGCATAGAGAGATGTTCTTAAACTCTTGGACTCTTTGGTCACACAGTTGTTCACAAACTGGTGAACCTGCTCCATCCACTCTCGTGAATGACTGAGCCTTTCAGAGATGCTCCTATTATACCCAATCACAACACTCACCTGTTTCCAATGAACCTGTTCAACTGTGGAACGATCCAATCAGGTGTTTTTCAGCATTCCTGAAATTTCAGTCTTTTGTTGCCCCTGTCCCAAACTTTTTTGAACCTGCTGCAGGCATCAAATTAAAAATGAGTGGATATTTTCAGATGCACAATAAAGTTTATCAGTTTGAACATTAAATATTTTGTCTGTTTAGTGTATTCAGTTGAATATACTGTAGGTCCAAAATGATTTGTTGATCCCTGTGTTCTGTTTTTGTTTTACACAACGTCCCAACTTCATTGGAAATCTGGGTTTTTAAATTTTCATACATCTTGAATATTCTGACAAATAACTTCTGAGCACTGCTGTGTTTTCTTCTGCTTGGTCACAGGTTAGATGAAAACTGCTGAAGTCTTTATGTTTCATCAGCTGAGGCAGAGGCTTTCTGCAGGTTTCACTTCATCATCACAGAAACTTCACCTGGAGCAGATCTGAGACTCAAACACTGAATCAGTGAAAACATTTGAGCGAGTGTGCAAGACATTTGTCTTTTTGAATCTCCCTGTGTTTGTGTATTCAGCCTCACTTCTTCACATGCCTCAGCCTTAAGCTCCAGAGTTTATCAAACAAGCTTTAAAACATAATTCAGTGAAAAAACGCCGTCAGCCTTCAACAGTTTGAAGTTATGAGCGTCCATCAGCGTCCTGACTGTGGAATCAACCAGCAGCCTGTGTTCAGTGTGCGATGGATCATTAACTCCTGCTGGCATCAACATGTGGGAACAGTTCCCCCAAAACCACAGTCTACAGAGGAGGGAGGAAAGGAAACCACTGAGGGAAGGAGAGAGGAAAAAAGATCACAGAGGATCTTAATGAGGGACAAACATCTCTTTAAATCTTTTATAATGATTTTAAAACTATCAACATGGGATTTAATGAAGCTCTGCTCAGAGACAGTCAGTCAGTGGTTCGGTCCTTTGTTTTAAGTTGAATGATTGCGTTGTACCGCCCTCTGTTGGGCGTTTGACTTCACTGCAGGTATTAAAAATAAAGCAGCCTGGGGCCCTGAAACCTGTTGATAACATGATCAAATTCAGAGATGCTTTCTTTTGAGTCAGGACTTCATGGGAACAAAATGCTTGGAAATTGATAACAGCATCACCAAGGAAATGAGTCGTCATAAAAAAGAACAAATAAACTGTTTAAATATCAGGATTTATGAGAATAAATGACGCAATGACAGAAAATCAAGGAGCTGAAACAGATTCACAAAGCAGGGTAAAGTTCTGAGCTCAAGGATTTAAGAACTGAGGGTAAATATTTGATTTAGTGGGAGAATTGTTGCTCTTCATAAAGACCTGCAATGTTTTAAAAATAATGACTGAATCTATTTTTATTCATCTAAACTTTGTTTAATCTGTAAACCTCATTGGGATCATTTACAAGAGCAGCAGCCAATTTAACAAGACACAGAAAAAATGATTCAAACACAGAAACACAAATAAACCAGCGGAAGAGGATTAGGGCAACGAACAGTAAAACATCAATCTAGAGGTTAAAACAAAAATAAGACAGAAAATTAAAGCCAGAATTATGAAAAGCATTCAGAGGGGAAAAAAAAATCAGCATTCAAGTCAGATTTTTGACTTTAATCTGAGAATTTCAACTTTTCTTTCAAACTCTAAAATATTAGGAAGAGGATCAGGGTGACAATGTTTATTCAAAGAGGTTAAAAATTAAGTCTGTGAAAAGAGAATTCTGAGATTTAGGTCGGAATTGTGAGTAAAAATCTGATTTTGTCTCAGAATTCTGACTTTTCCAGCAGAAAGGAAAAAAGTGAACCTCAAAAAATTAAAAACTGATTTTTTTTTACAGAATTTGGAAAGAGGATTATAGCCACCTAATATTATATATATATATATATATATATATATATATATATATATATATATATATATATGTATGTATATACGTGTGTGTGTGTGTGTGTGTGTGTGTGTGTTCAAATAATTAATTCTGTAAAAGACAGAATTCTGAAAGAAAAGTCAGATTTCTGAAAAAAAAAAAAGTTAACTCTGAATTCTCACCAGAGACTTTAACAAAATTCAACCTCTAATAAATCTATAACATTTTTCAGAGGTTAAAAAAATCAAGTTTGTAAAAACAGGCTGAGTTTTGATATGAAGCCAGAAGTGTGAGTAAAAATGTGTTCTGACTTTATTTTGACTTTTGACTTTTAAATAAATTAACCCGCAAGAAAAATTCAGAGTATTATGACCACTAAAAATATACTTTTAGAGGTTGAAAATAAAAGGACTGTGAAAAGAAATGGAAAAGAAATTATGATTTTCTTCTCACAATTCTGACTTTTTTTTTTCACAGAAACTCTAAAGAAGATGATTAGGGTCACAAAAAAAATTAGAGGTTGAAAATAAATTCAAGTCTGTGAAAAAGTCAAAATTCTAAAAGACAAGTCAGATTTCTGAGAAAAAAATCTGACTTTAATTGAAAAAAAATCTGAATATTACCTGAAAATCCACACTTTTCCCAGGATTCTAACCATTTCCATAGACTTAAAAAAAATCTCAGAATTCTGATTTATTTTTCACAGACTTGAATTTCACAACCTCTTAAAAGTTCAACTAGATCCCCTAAAAATACATTTTAAAAAATCATAGGCTGAAAAATAAATCTGAGACTGTGAAAAAGTCAGAATTCTGAGATTAAAGTGAGAATTATTTCACAAAACATATCCTGAGTTTAATCCCAGAATAATAAGAATACAAATTTTAGAGCCTGAAAAAATCTGACAGTAATAGATTTAAATAAAAAATTCAGCAAAGAAAACTGACAGTAATGGAGTCGATTTCAGGGAAAAAAAAAAACTGAAAATGTAACAGTAAATCTGACTTTATCGACAAAATAAAGACTCAAAACAAATCTGCCTCTTAAAAAAAAGATAAAATCTGTTAAAAAAAAAAAAAAAAAAAACATTCAGACTTTAATCTAAGAATTCTTACTTCAATCTTATAATACTGACATTAAAGTAACAGGTCAGAAAAAAAAATCACAGTTCTAGTCAAAATTCTGTCTTTTTTCTCAGAAATATAACTTTCATCACTGAATTCTGACTCAAATTTAAGAAATCTGACTTTTTTCAGAGACTTAACAAAAAGATCTAAATACTAAAAATCTGTCAGAGGACTGAGGTCAATAAAAGACATTTTTAGAGACCACAGTCAGAATTACAAGAAAAGAGATTCTGACTTTAATCACAACTCTTTTCATACACTTGAAAATAAATTGAACCTGTAAAAAATCTTTTCCAGTCTTTTTCTCTCCTCCTTTATAGACCTTGAGCTCAGAGTCACAGAACAGACAGTCATGAAAACAATCACCGGGACCATCTTCCTCCAAGACCTTCAAACTACCCGCAGAGAGGTTTTATGAGACCAGCAGCAGGTTTCCAGCTGCAGGAGTGAAGCTGAAACTTCTATTTCAAGACCAATTTTGGGACAGACGGTGAGGGTAAGTTTGGTGATTGAGTCACAGAGAGAAAACTGAAGCCTCCAGCACTCTTGAATGCAGCTAAATGAGTGAACTCAAACACATCTATACCTCTATATCTATTTCTGTATATCTCTTTGACCACATTCAGCCAGATAATGAGTTCAGAGATTTTCTTTTGGAGGGAAATCTGGGGGCACGAGCATCAGTGTCAAAATTAAACAGAGCAGCATCAGGTGTGTGAGGCTGATTTACCTTCAAGACCCCAAAGTGGATTCAGACATCCAGGATAACCAACAAAAGCCAGGCTTGACCAAATCTCATCCGAGCACACCGGCGTCATGTGGTTTATGAAGGCCACTCTAGACTGAGAAGGAGCAGCCTGGTCAACCAGGTGTAACTAATTGCACAGTCACAGCATTTCTTCTCCAGACCACGAGGTAGATCACAGATCTGATGATCGAGAGGAAGAGGACACGTGCAGCATACTTCACTCCCAATGAGAACAAGCAACAGATGAAAAGTTATGAAGGAGTCAAACTAATTATTTGCAAATTATATTATATATCCACAGGGGCGCTCCTACAAATTTGGGGCCCCATAATAACATATCAGTTTGGGCACGAACCATCCAGCCCTGCATCATTTCACAATACAAGCATCTTTGGGGCAAATTGATATTTTTTAACGGACCATTTATAATTATTACACCCAAGTTCTCCTGTTTAAAGAAACAAATAAAAATAAAGACACAAATGAGCTTTAAACAGTGTAAAAACACTTTTAAACTGAAATTACAGGATAAACTGTGAATAAAACCACTTCTACCATATAGAACTTTGGCATTTGGTCCATTTTAAGAACTTTTTATTTTTTAAATCACATAATTATTCTTTGAAAGATTCAAAACATTTGCAGAATTGTCACAATAAATTACTTTTTTTTTTTTCTAAAGACCAGATCAGAGTTTTGAGCTGCCCTTTGTTCAAACAAAAGACGTAACTTAACTTCTGTCCTCACAAATGTTCAACAGGGCCTCTTATTTAATATAAAATCTATTTTATGAATGTTAGCTGAAGCAAATGACTTTTTTTCCCAGTTAAAAACAAGGAAACATGTTTTTTTTTTCTTGGATGTGAGGAGAAAAGAAATGCAGACACAAGGCAAAAAAAAGTCCTGTAAAAAATAAAGGTTAAAAAATAGACACAAACCATCATGCTTATTATTAAATGTGATGAAATATGACAAAGTTCTGTTCTCTGTAGCAGTGCAGTGATCATTTTTTGTTTTTATTCATTTGACTGTCATCCGTGAGAGCAGTAAGTCCAAAATGCTAACTCACTCCAGCATTTTGGACTTATTTCTGCAACACTACATTTGTCAAAACTCCCATCTTGAAGAATATTTGTATTTCATATCAGATCTGATTCTGGAAGTTTCCAAACAGGAAGAACCAACAACACCAGTGAATTTAACCCAAATGCATGTTTTATTGAAGTCAACTGAACTGGAATTTGAACAAAAATAAAATAAAATCAAACAAATTCTGTATGAACAAAACAACAGCCAACAGACGATGAACCCACCACAGCATGCGGTCGAGTCTCGCCCTGATGACATCATCAGCCATAGTACAAATTAACATGTATGACAGCACTGTTCTCATGTGATATGGATATTTATTCAAAAGGAAGACTTCATCCAAAATCATCATCCCAAAAACAAAAACACTGTTTTAGTAGTCCAAATAAAACCATTTTTGTGAATGTAACACGTGTAAAGAGTGTCTCCAGAGTCTGTTTGGGTCGATTAATACACACCTCACACTCATACACAAACACACATACACACACATATGTACAAATACACCATGGTACAGACGTCATGCCTGCGTGCATATCAGATATGTGTGTGAATGTGCATGTACCCTAAGTGTGTGTGCAAAGTGTGTACGGGTGTAAGAGTAAAGGCAACACTATATACATGAAATTATATAAAAATGGTCGTGGAGACGATCCGATACGCCAAAATGAATTCGCTAACTTCAAGTTTAGGGAAATCTAATTAAACAAAACCAAACAAAGAGACTATCAATTGAACTGAAAAGATTATGCACACCTTAAAAAAATAATTTAAAATCAATTCGTTTTCTACAAAAAAAAAGCAGAGATGAGTGGCAGGTGGTGTGCGACCGCCTGAAGAGGAGGTGGTGAAAGTGAAGTGTTGGGGCAGGACAGCTCGGACTGACTGAATTATGGGAGAAAAAAAAACATGGCGTCTGGTGACAGCTCGTCAATACTGCACTGATGCAATGAAATATGAATTAGACCGACTGCATGTCCCAATTTAACGCCGCTTTAGCTTTAATGTAGCAGCAGCCGGGGAAGGAGAAACTAAAAAAAAAGCAGAGTGAGTCCTACTTCTTCGCCACTTTCCTCTGAGTGTCCAACACGCCGGCCTAAACTGGGTCACGGCCCTAATGTTTGCAGATCAGAGAACAGCGGGGGAGGTCGCCACGCTCGTCTCGGGAGAGGGAGCCCGTCTGCACTCCTCTTCCTCCGACACTATCTACATTTCCAACCGTTTCTCATGCAAGCTACATGCTAGCACATTAACTAAGACAAAGGACAGGACGATAAGTTACAGGCAAATACAGGTCCATTAGTTTTTAAAAAGACACTACACTTCATTGAGTATGAGGCAGGTAAACCCTTTCACTCCGTTCGCAGGATTAGACGGGGGTTAAATACAAATCGGATGTTCTCTTCAAAGAGGACGAGGAACCCTGTGAGACGATCCCGTCCTCTGGTCTGCAGACACGTATGCTTGTTAAAGCTGAGAGTAAGCACTGCTCGATTTTGTTCATGTATTCATCTCAGTTCGTTTAAAGCTGTCAAGTTCACGTCCAAAAAGCTTCAAGCAGAATTAAAACACTGTTTTTGAGCTGGCTACACACTAGACTAGTGCTTCCAAAACTGTGGGTCTGGGCCCTCTGGTGGACCACAGAGGTACTGTAAATGATTTTAAAATGCTGGATTAGCAACCAGAGGATGTACAAATCTCGTGTCATACTTTAAATTGCGTTGTAATTTCATTGATTATCTTATTATGCCTCTTTCTCCCTCACTTTAACAATTTAGTCATGTTTTAGAGACTTAAAAAGCACTAGAAAAGAGTTGCAAAGTCAAAAAGTTTGTTTAAATAGAAACTATTTAAAGAAATATATCAACAGAAACAAACATTCACACTGGGATATGAATGATTTTGGTTTGTTTAGACAAACAAATGGGCAACTAGGGTAACCTAGACAAACACACTTGTTTTATCCTCAGTGCTACAGGGCAGAATTGTTGAAATCTGAATGATTTTGATTTTCAGACTATTTAATGCGTATGAAAAGTATTTTTTTTACTAAACTTTTCATTTGACTAATACAATACAACAATCACTGACATATCTCTGCCTGTGATAATCCAAAACAAACAAACAAAAAAATCTACTCCGCCTGTAGTTTATTGAAAGTAATCATTTTTTTCTATTTTTGTTTTTTCATCTAAAAACATGGCGGCATCATCTGAAAGCAAACTATAAGGTATGATTTAAACCCCATTCACACTTGCAGAAAAACCCTGCAAGAGAGGGAGAGGAATCATATGACAAAAAAGGGGAAAATTTAAATGTCACCAAATAGTAGGGATGCACAATGATTTTTGCTGATATCCAATGTGCTGAAAATTCTGAACCCATTATTGCTGATACCGATATTTGTTATACAAAGTGTGCCGTCTTCACCTCACTAAAGCCGACCTGTTCTGTATCCTGTGACATTTTATTTGCATTAAAAACAGATGTTAAACAAGATTTTTTTTTTTCTAAAAATGATCCTGTTAATGTCTTAATTCAGGCATTAAGTGAAAATGAAGTGAAGCATTTTTGGATCATTAATGCATTATGTCAATATTTCAGATGATATAAGAGAAACATATGATGTAATAATCAAATTTTGCTTGACAAACCGAGTATTTGCTCTACCTTGTTTGGTCATATTCTATTTTTGTGTGGCATACACTCTCATTTTGGTAAAATGTACTTTTATCATTTTATGTTTTTCATTGGTTTGGATTTAATGTTTTTTTTCTGTTAATTTTTCTTAAGGTGAGGTTTCTACCTCATCTGCACAAGTAACTTAATCTTATTCACTGTTTTCTTTGACTTTCATTTTAAATATGTGCAAATAAATCAAATGAAAATAATATATATGATTGATTTATTGGCTGCAAATATGAGCAGAAATTTTCATGTCTGCAGTTACGGATATCAAGCCGATAATACAGTGCATCCCTACCAAATAGTATTTTTTCTTATTATTGTAAAAATATATAAATCAAACAAATCCAAAGCCATTAAGAAAGATTTATGTGGGTATAAAAGTAAATGTGTTAGCATGTGATTCAGCTTACGTTGGTGGTCCCAGCCTCTCATACTGTCATTTTGAGGGTCCTGGTTTTTATTTTTATTAAACCCTTGGTCCAGTGTGTGTGTTAAAATTAAAATTTGGTTGAAACTGACCTAAATTCTGGGCCCGCCTTTGTTTTTAAAACCAGCTTAAATCTGAAAATCTAGTGTGCAGCCAGCGTTAGCTAACCAGTGTTGGCTTTCGCTCAAGCCCTGCTACACTCCTCTTTGGCTTCACTGTGACACATGACCTTCGACCTCCAAATGCTAACTTTCTCTTTCTAATTTTCCAAATGAAATTTGCACTCCATAAATATCTACTAATCAGCAAACCTTTTGTTTCATAGGCAAATTTGAGGAAAGTGCTCTGAAGGTGAAAACACCTCTTCCTTGCAAGTGGCAGCACTTTTCCCCTTAGTTATGTGAAATTTATGAAAAAGAGGGTAGACAAATTATTTACTAATAGGTGACATTGTGGAGTTTTTGCTCAAAAAAACAGTAAGTTAGCATCAGAGGTGGGCGGAGTGGCACAGCATAGCCAGGCAAAGTGGAACGGGGCTTCACCCTTACACACAGCCAACTCATATTCTCCACAGCAAAGAAAAAAACACAACAGCAGACCTAGCTTCAGGTCATATTACCCTTTGAAGTATAGCTAGCTTATAGACGCACTAGCTAGCCTGCTTGTTTCCAAAGCAGCTAGCCAGCTAGGTTAGCAAATATGGGGAAAGGTACGGAAAAGCACAATCCCTGAACATTCCCAAGAAAAAAGGTACAAAAAATATCACAGACGTAACTGTCTACGGGTTGACTGACAACAGCAAATGGAAATCCCTTCAGTGCACTTTGGAGGAAGTGCCACGGAGGGCAAACAATCCTACAGGCTCTACGGCTACTGTACGTTTACTCCTGAATGGGAGCGAGACCAGCATGAGAATCAGACATCGATCAGAGACGGAGGGAGCGAGACGAGGAGGGGTAGGGGGAAGTGATGAGGCAAGGTGAAGGTGGATCAGGACGCAGACAGGATGATTGATTAAAGAATGAGGAGAAGTGGACGAGTGGAGCGGCGGAGGGAGGGAGAGAAATAAAAAAAGAGAGGGAAGAGGACGCTGAAGTTGCTAAATGACTTTGTTCAGTATGAGTGCGGCCCAGACTCCGGCTGCTCGGCTCCCTGCCCACCGAGCCAAACGCTGGCATGTGTGCAGCCTGGAGCCCAGATCCTCTTAGTTAGATTGCAATCAATTTCCACGACCGGGCCAAGTGGCGCTCACCGGTGCCAAAGCGAACTCCCACCCTTAATAAACCAGCCTTTCTTCACGGGAGCCCTTCTCTAAGCCGGAGAATGATCCCTGCTTAGGGTGAAAGAAACAAAAAAGGAAGAGATTTCTTGAAGCATTTTTGCCAGGGGAGTTTGTTTGGTGGTGATGGGAGAAGGCTTTCGGGTTTGGCTCTGATGCTGAAAGCAAGTTAGCATTTCCACCCTCCTGAAGCAGTGACCGTGCCAGCCTTTTAGAGGAAGTCATGATGTCACCGCTCGATGAAGTTAGCGCCAGGTGGCCTTGCCAAGACAGACAGTCTGCCATGGGGGAGGAAAATGGCTGGGCCGACATTCAGCTGGAGAAAGTGATGTGCTGTCCACAAACGAGTCGGCTCTTTTTGTACGAATGTTCTGATCAGGCTCCTTTATTTTCTTTGCAGTCTTAACGCCTTACAAGGCACATAATCAACACTGATTTGCCTTTTTGATGACTCAAAATTTTTGAATATGTGAAATTTGGACACTGAACATGGCAGCCTTAACCATCTGTGAGTGAATGGGTGTTCAGGACCAGTGTTGCCAGATTTTTCTACTGAAATAAGCAACCAGGTCAGTAAAAACAAGCCCAAAACAAGCAACCTCCAGCTATTTTTTTCTAATACGATATATTTTTCTTTTTTTTTTTTTTTTTTAAAGAGAAATCTACATCAAGTGTGTTTTAATTTTTATCGACATTTCAATTTCACAGTGACATTTTTTCTTATTTGTCTCTTAATTTACTTACTCAACATCCTTTTGTTTGGAGGTGGAACATCCTTTTCTTTATACAGAAGTGAAGAGAGTGGCTACTGTTATTTATAACTCTGTTATCACGAAACAGTCTGTATAACCTTGATTTTTATAACCAAACAGACATAGTCAGTCTTTTATCTAAGTTTTATGTTGATCCTCTACAGCTTCATTATGGTGAAAACAGTGAGAGCTACATTAGAAGTTAATCAAGTTCTGGCTACAAGGATTTCTTTTTGGTGGAAACATCGTTTCTGCCTCTTTTTACAGTCAAATTTACATTTGTGTTTAGAGTGGGACAAAATAATTTGTGTAACTTCTGAATAGAGTTTATATTGGTAGTAGAGAGAGCATCAGATCCCTGCTGGGTTTGGGGGCACAACAAGCCCAAAAGAACACAACCTGCAACTGCCAATATTTACAAGCAACTTTTATAAAAAAGAAGCCCAAAGTCACTTATAATAAGCAGACCTGGAATCTCTGTTCAGGAAAAGGCGTGACCTGCAGTGCCAAATGCTCTCCAAGCTCTTGTCCATTAAACTGCTAAATATTGCTAACTCAGTCACACTGAATTAGGCGGCTGTGGATCAGTGGTGGAGTCTAGATTCTTTCAATCCAGACTCCTCCTGCATGAATCCTTGAGCAAGACACTTAATCCCAAATTGCTTTACTGGTGTGTAAATGTGACTAAATGCGATACAAGTAATGATCAGTCCGCCTGTATGATCAGTGTGAATGCAGCCTGAATGGGTAAGTGTGACAACAACAGGGTGCCAGTCCATTCACCATTCACCAAAAGAAAATGTTTATCAGAGCCAGTAGAGCCAACACTACTTAGAGCTGAGCCAAAAAGTTTGGATCACTAAAATGAGCCTGAATTCCCATCACCACCAAGTGAAGGTAAATCAACTAAAGCAGTCCACGCGTTCAGAGCGATGAAACCTCCAACAAACACTCATGACACCCCTTCGAAAACTGTGTTCGAGCGAGGTTTTTGCTACAGTTTAGTGTTTGGGAAGAGATGGCGGCACTAAAGGTTGCACTAAAGAACTAAACCGACTGAAATGTTGAAAGAATTCAAGTTAGATTTATGGACTCCTAGACTGACAAACAGACGGATACTGTAAACTTCTAACACTGACAGTAACACACTGAGACACTGAGGAGAGGAAACCTCTCGTAAGTCCCAAAATAAACTAAAAAGGTAGAGAAACAAAAAAGAAAATGTTCTTCATACAAATATTTGCAGTTAAGGTTAGTTTTCATCGCAACATCGTTGATGGTATTTAATATTTTTACCCCAGATATTGATAATTTTGACTCTGCATTTCCACGCATGTAATAAAAACAGGCAGGCTTTATTTTTTTTTCCTTTTTTGACTATATAAGTTACTGTAATGCAGTAACAGACTGTGAGAGATAGAGGAGAGAGAAAGAGAGAGATAGAGAGAGAGAGATTGTGTATTTACAGCACACCAAACATTTTCTGTCAAGTAAAAAGAACGCTATATAATTCTATATATATATATTTATATATGTATACTGGAGCCCCTCAGCTTGATAGCGCAAGGCGGGAATGCTATTTTCGTGTTGCATGTTGAATGGTTGCTGCGCTGTGGGAAATCCGACGAGGGGTTTGCGAGGACGCGGGAAAAGAGGTTTGATGGTATAAAAAGATTAAACCGCGAGAGGGAGGGAGATTATGTTTGTCAGTCATAATATGCTTTGGATGGATTTTTCTGCCACTGGGATGTTTACGAAGGGATGCTGCCTTGTTAGATGGAGGGAATGGGTACACAAATGTGGAAAGACAGAGCTGGCTCGGGATTTAGATGTAGAGGAGGTGGCGTGAAAAGTGAAATATCAGCTCGGGGGGGAAAACCGGAATGTGAGTTACAATTTTGCTTTTTCAAGGCGCTGACAGTCAGAAATGGGATTGGATGCTTGTGGAGAAATGTGTTAATGATTCATTCAGACGTGTTAGTGGGAGGCCTGTGTTTGTTCAAGTCTGTATGAGAAGATTCCCCCCAGATGACGCGTATGCATGTTTGTGTGGTTGACTTCAGTTCGTCCGTGTGTCAGTGCAAATCTCACGTCCCTGTATCAAAGCAAAGAGGGTAGTACCAGTTGAAGCTCGACTCGTCGCTCGATCCTGCCCACAGTTCTTTCCCTCCCCGTCCCTTCCCAACCAAGTGAAGAACTGAAGCGTCGTGAAAACAAATGGAGGTTTTTTTAAATTCCCCTTTGCTCCTCCACCCTCCCTCCTCCCCTCAACTCCACTCCACTCCACGTCCTCCATCTTTCCTCTCCTCCTTGTGTTCCTCCGCTGCTCCGTCCTCTGTCTAGATGAAGTACTCCTTCTTGTCTTCTGCTCCGGAGTGGCCTCCCTCCGCGTTGATGATGGCTGTGTCCGCGTCGGGAGCGTCGTCTGAGCCCTTGGCCTCGTGGGTCAGATACGTGCCTGTGAAAGGAGCGAGAGAGAGAGAGAGGGGAAGAAATCGAGGGAAAAGGAAGGAGAAGGAATGAGATTGCTGTTTCTGTCCAGTCATGAAGTACGAAAAGCATAAAGTTGATATTAGTGAAATCAAATTGGAGTACATGTACTCCATTGTGGTCAACTAGTGCATGAGTAGACTTTACTAGTGAAGCAAAAAGTGTCACCAGTACTACTAGAAGACTTAAACATGTTCACTAGTACTACTAGTAAGTCTTATATGCTAATAAGGGGACGGGGAAAGGCAAATTCAGGCTTCCCATTGGCTTTCGAAAATATTAGAACCAATCAAGGTGCTGGATTTGGATGTAATCCCTCCTACACCATTTGCGGTAGGTCTACTAGTACTGCTAGTGTATCTTATGGCTTTACTAGTATGACTAGTACACTAAATAAAGTCAACTATTAGTGAGACATTTTGGGTTTACTAGTACTACTAGTAAACTAAAACTTTGTTTTACTAGTAAAGGTTTATGGAGCACTAGTGCACGAGTAGACCTTAGTAGCAAAGCAAAATCATCTACTAGTAAACATTGTTACTAGTCACTACATCCATCTGTTTTGTAGATATCACCACCATAATTATTTCCATTATTACTATTTTTATCACTATTGTTATTATTTTTTCATTCTTACTACACAAAATCAGTGTTTTGGTTTTTTTTGCATATTTGTTGGACTATTCTATCTGCTCTCATTTTTCTGTTGCATCTCTTTGATTAGCTTTTTAAATATTTATGTTACCGTGCAGTTCTGCGCCTGTAAGTTAATGCATTTATAAACCTGCTTACGTATCGAATTTCTTACATCCATTTTGAAAAAATAATTTCAATCAGATACAAAAATCAACCTTATTCACATATGGTGGAGGTAATGAAATCGCTTAATTGTCATAAATCAAATGAGTTTAATGTGTCTGTCACTTAATGAAGGCCTGAAATAATTTTCTAACGGCTGAAATCAAGTTTTGCGGATAAACAGTCTGATAAACAGTCTCTACACTGTCGAATAAACATAACACAATCTGTTTCCTCATGAGTTTGCTCCTCTTCTCTCCTCTCTGCTCAGTCGTTAGTGATTGAATGATTGTCAGCTGATCTTTACAGATCACTCTGATGATAGTAAACTTAAGATGTGTTTGTTTTCTTTTTAATTTAGCCTGTTAAGCCCTAAGATGGTTCACATGGTCAGAATCATGAGGACTAAGCTTTCTGATGACATATGGCATGTGTTATATTTCTTTATGGTCATTTTTTTTAACATAACTACACCAGCATCTTGCCCATGGGTACAGCACTGAAAAGCACTCATCTGCTCTTTCCATTTCCTTCCACATTTCATTTTTAATAATGATAATTCATGTTATTTTGTAATAATAAAAAACTCATTGACAATCAACACCTTATTTTTATGTTCCACACCTTTTCCCCAGGAGCCGCGGCTGGAGCCGTATGCCAGTTTGTTTTCTATTTATTTGTTGAAAAGGTTTTATTAAGACTTGAATTAGAGTAGAAATAAATAAACTCTTACATTATACTGTTGTTTTCCACTTAAAAAAATCACATTAATAACAGACAAACTAACAAAACATCAAGGGCAGAAAGCAATTATGCCTCGGCTGCTTTAATTTAAATCCATATTTAAGCATAAAATTGAAATGTGCTGTTTATGTCAGGGAATCTATTTTCATAGTCAGTAATATGAAAATGTATTAAAGGTAATGAATAAACATTCACCTTTTCTCATTCATTCATTTTCCTATTGAGCTCTGAGAGTGAAGTAAGTGCACTTCATGCTCGGCATATATAAGAGCAGCCACGTCTGCTGCATTCACATGCATATGCATGTTCGTACGTGTGAGATCACGGCATGCGACGCGTGTATCCATATTTATGGAGGTGTACTGCCGTGTACGGTCATGAATGCATGCATGAGTGTGTTCATGTGTGTGCAGTTGACCTTTGTGTCTGATGAGGTATCTGCCGAGGACGATGAGCAGGCAGAGCAGGATGAAGACGATTACGGCCACTACCCCTCCAATCACGGCGTGGTCCACACCCGAAGAGGTCGACATGGCTGTGGGGTCTTAAAAAAAGAGAGCGAGAGGAGAAAAAGAGGTGATGAAGTGGGGAAAGCAGGAGTCACAATGAGAAAAAAAGACAGAAAGGGGAGAATCAATGGGAAAGAAAGAGACAAAGAGTGACAGAAAATGAGGCAGTAAAAAAAAATAAGAGGACAGAGATTGAGAGCAGAGATGGAGGGGCGGGGGTGAATATAGCAGAAGATGGATGATGAAAGAAAGCAGAAATAGAGGAAGAATAATGGGGAGAGTGACAGAAAGAAGACAGAAAGAGACGAGAAGAACAAGAGAGGAGAGGACCTGTCAATATGTAATACCAGGGCACAGTCACAAACCTTCACAAGACAAAGACAAGGAGATGAAGACAGCGGGAAGAGCAGGGACCACCGCGTCACCCTCCATTAATGACCCTCACTGACGAACATGCAGCAGGACTGTGCTGTTCACCAACCACAGCCATCAACTGTAAAGATGGACACACTCGAGAGGCCGTAGATACTAACATGGCACACCAGAATGACCAGAAAGAGCTCATAGAAGTGTTTGGGAATGGGAAGAGCTGTTTAAATCACATCCGGCAGCCAATATCAGCCAAACCCTGAGAATAAATATATATCAGAACTATAATGATATATGACAACCTCAGAAAAAGTCTACATTTCTCGATGTGGCAGCTGAAAGATTGGTGATAGGAACTGATCTCACTTTTAAATGCTAAAATGCTAATCTAATAACATGTTTATTATGCTAAAATAATTAACTGTTTTAAATCATTATTATTTTTTTACCCAGGCCCCCAGAGCACAAGAGAAATACTGGCCCTTGTTCAGATGATGATCTCCTGTGTAAAGGCACGAACGTGAGCCACTTTAGAACAAACTCTCACCAAAACATGTAGGTAGCTGAGTGAAAATATACTTTCTTTAAAGAGGTTTATAGTGTTGTTTTTCATTTAATTAAGAAATGTGGTCAACATCTGATAAAACTGCTAGTGAAACTGTTAGCATATATGCTAATCTCTGTATCAGGAGCCACTTCCTGTTGTTGTCTGGCTCGTAGCTCCCACCTCTTCCTGCTTTAAACTGTTGTAGATTGGAGTTTGGCAAGATGGATCTGCCTGATTATAGACACTGAATCAGGCAGATCCAGCTGCATGGTTAGGTTAAGGAGAAATACCAATCAGGCATCACATTCAGACCACCTGCCACCTATGCAACAAACTGCTTTGCAATGTGTATTCTGACACCTTTTGGTATAAGGAAAATTTAAAAAAAAAATCAAGGTCAATCCTGACTTCTCACATGTGTGGCTCTGAGTAAATCATTAGAAGTGTGAAGCAACCAAGCTCTTGTCATATGTTCCATACGTCGGGGCGGGGTTAAGGGTAAAAGTCTGTACCACATGACTGTCACACTATAAAAAGCTTGTGTTATCCTGAAATAAACTGAGAGAACTGACTGATCCACGCACTGGTTGGCTGTCTCGTCCCCTCTCTCCCTTTGGCCAAACACATAGGTTGGAAATAGAAAGGATTAAGGCTAGGTCTAACAGAGCGACCACCCCACAAGAGCTGCAGACCTGGAGATGCTCTGACCCAGTCGTCCAGCCATCACACTTTGGCCCTCATTAAACCTGCTCAAACCTTAACTCTACTCTACTCTTTCACCTTGTTGATATCTAGCCTGTGGCTCCTTTGCTGCCTGTCATTCCTCTCCCTCTCTCCACAGTTTCTGACTCTTTCTACAGTCCAATTTATCAAATAGAGGCCATAGAGACCAGCTTAGCCTTATCCTACTGACGATGTGTTGTTACCTCTGCCAAGGAGGTTATGTTTTTGTATATTTGTTTGTTTGTTTGCTTGTTTGTTAGCAAGATTACGCAAAAACTACTGGATGGATTTTGCTGAAATTTTCAGGAGATGTTGGTAATGGCCCAACTTACACATGCTTAGATTTTGGTGGTGATCCAGATAACCTCCTTTAGAGATGATCATTTTTGCTCAATAACCATCAAACCAATGATATCAACATAATTTTGAGTGCTAGGTGTGGGTTTTCAGGGTCATGAATCATAATGTGATGGTAACTTTACCATGGAACTATTACTTATAGATGTAACAGCAATATGTGAGCTGTCTTGGTGGAGGTTTGCGCTCTTTGAGTGCTTTCTAGTTGAAATAGTGATCCCTACTCAGCATAAGAAGACCTGCTGGTTGATGTGCCAATGCTGCAAAACTAAAATCTGTGAGATAATAACTGAACACCTCTAAATCACAATGATGCCATCATAGAGATATGAACCAAAATCTCTGAGGAATGTTTCGGCACCTTGATGAATTTGTGCCTTGAAGAGTTAAGACAGTCCTTAGGACAAAAGAGGGTCCACCCTGGCATTAGCAAGGTGTACCTAATAAAAGTGGCCAGTGAGTGTAAGTACATTTTCTGTGAGAACTGAATCCTTTTTCTTTGTCTTTGCACAGATGATAGAGACTGTAGATTGTGTCTCCATGAATCGATGTAAATATTGGTCTGTATATCAAAGGAAGCTCTTCAGACAACATTCAGTTTGTCTACTTTGATCCCCTGAAATAGCCCTGTCCGTTAATGCATCCTAAATACTCTGATCAAAGGCAGAAATGGGGAGAAAAGTAAAAAGCAAAAATATAACATCAAAGATTTCAGGCTGGTATCCGTCTCTTAGCTCATCCTGACGCAGCCCGTCTGTTCAGTGCAAACAAAAGCTTGTTGAAAAAGTCATTCATCAGTACATCTTTAACTTTATCTTCATTATGAGTAATTACAGGGGACACATCTCATTGTATTGTATAAATCAGGATGTGTGGTCCTCTGTCAGGAACGGACCATAAAGGGATATTTCAGTACACAGCGTTGCTCAAGGTACAGATGCAATAAAATGCCCTCGCACCATGCCATCAGCTGCACATCCATGATGCAAATCCCCCATTCCACCACATCCAAATGTGCTCTATTGTATCGAAATCTAGAGGCTATGGAGGCACCTTGAGCACAGTGAGATTTTCGTTGCGCTTGTGCCTTCTGTTTACACGAGAACGGTGCACAGAGTGCCTAAAGCCGCAAACTTCGAAACCAGGGTCTAGGGTGAAAAGTTTTGAAAACGTTTTGGTATCTGTCTCTGTGTAAACAGGAATCAGCACTTTCAGGCAGTACACTTTCAGACGAAGGTGGTGCGCACAGCTACGAACAACAACAACAACAACAACAATAACAGCTTCTACCGAGCAACATCTGTGCTGCTTCCTGTGCTTGGTTTGTTATCTAGACAAAAATATCCAGACAGATCTGTTGTCCAGAGAAGAAACTCCTGCATGTTTGTGCGTTCACTCACCATTGTTGTTTGTTAAAAGTTTGCCTTCACCGGAGAACGTAAGTGTGTTGTAACACCGCTGTTTCACTATCAAACCTACATCGCCAACTGCTGGCCTGGCATGCAAGCTACTTTCTGTTTCTGATGACAATGTTGTTGTGTAAATGGGGCCCCAGTCAGCTGCCAGCCAGTTACCCGCCACAAGAAATCCCCCAACCCCACACCTGTCTGGGGTCCTGCCTAAAATCCACTGAATCTTTTCCCATGGTTATAAAAGTAGCTTCCACCAACACAAATTCATACAAGCATGGCCTAAAGTTTACACTTTATAACTGTCAGGGTTGGAAGGTCCCATCATGGACCTGCCACAGACCAGCCAAGACCCTACCAGGAAATGTGGGGAAGTTTTCAGTGGCTGCAACTGTAGCCTTGGTTTCCTGTTCTTAGCTCACAAGAGAGCCAATCATTGTGGTCTTAGGCTGCTGAGACCTACAGACACAGCCACTTAAACTTCCCAAGTTTCCCTGATAGGGTCTTGGCTGGTTCCTGACAGGTCTGCGACGGACACCCTGCAAATGCACGACCCCAGAGAGGTGGAGGTGTTTCCGGTGACTGGAAGTTAGCTGGTAATTAGCTGGAAGTTGGCAGGCAGCTGGCTTGAAGGGAAAAATTTTAGTGGCTGGATCTGTGGTTCAACATGTTGTCTGCACTATCACCTTGAACCACTTTGGACAAATCCCTTTGACCTCTGGCATAAACAGGGTGTTATCACCAAGAGAACTGATTCTCACTGGATATTTTCTCCTTTTTGAATCCATTGTCTGTACACTTTAGTGATAGTTTTGCATGAGAATGTAGTGAATCAGCAGTTTCTAAAATATTCACACCAGCCTGTCCTGCTCCAACAACCGTGCTACATTCAAAGTCACGTGAATCACCTTCCATGTTGAGCCTCACCAGGCCGTCTCCACCATTTAGTCACCATTTTATCATGATCGAGGTGCTTAACTAGTTTTATTGGACACCGGGAAGGCTTAAGGACACAGTTATCTTTCCTTGGAGGGTTTTTGTATTTGCGAAATTTCATCCAACAGCAGAGATCTGTTTTTCGCCCACTTTAGCTTTCTGCCTCTTAGAGAAGAAATCAACCTATTCAGAAATAATTTAATACATCATTTGCTTTGCCAGACTTTTTCAAACGGATCCGACGCTGCGTGTTGATTCAAAAGTCACTCAGATAGGCAAAACTCAAATGCAGCTCCCCTCGCATTTCAAAGGCACAAAAACAGATAATGGAGTAGCAGAAAAGGAAAGAGGTGGAAATAAAAAGACAGGCTCTCATATTTTTGATGTATTGAGAGCAAATGAGGTGTCAAACCAAGGATATTGAACTTGGTACACTCATTATGACAACAGAAACATAGACAGAGAAAGTATTTACACACCGAGGGAAAAGAAAGGACACATCACAACCAGCTGGGACCTCGAATCCTCGAGTTGTTTGGCCATTTTTTGTATGGAAAAAGTCACATTTCAGGGGGTGAGTGAGAGGGCACAACAACAGCCCGACAGAGAACACGAAGAAGAGAGGGGGGTGAGGAGGGGGAGACACTCCCACACCAGTCAGAATGACACACACACACACAAAGTCGAGCACACACTCGGGCTGGCCGGCGTGGAGGTGAGAGGGGCATGCTGACGAGGCGAGACTGAGAATGAGCCCATAAATCCTGCTGTCAGCATCAAAGGAGAGTGGACAAGACCCCAGAACACCTCAGAGCCTGACCCACCCCCCACCAACACACACAGACATGTTACACACACACATATATATATAAGAACACACACAGAGGAAGAGGAACACTGTGTAAGAGGACTTGTACCACTTAAAGGGTCACGAACGCGTGGTTGTGTTTTTTTGTGCCAATGGCACTGTGATACCTGCAGCTCCTTCTCCACATGTGGCTCTTTAAAAGGGCAAAACCAAGACCTGCACCTCTGCCCTCAGAGTGCAGATTTGTTACAAACCCAAATTCCAATGAAGTCGGGACGTTGTATAAAAAAGAAATAAAAAAAAAATAAAAACAGAATACAATGATACGTGCCACCTATATATACAATTTAATTCACAACAAAGACAAGGTATTTAATGTTCAGACTAATTAACTTCAATATTATTGAAAATATTCACTCATTTTGAATGTGATGACTGCAACATGTCCCAAAAAAGCTGGGACAGGGGAAACAAAAGTCATTCACAGGCAAGAATGGGGCAGGTTCACCACTTTGTGAACAACTGTGTGAGCAAATAGTCCAAGAGTTTAAGAAGAACGTTCTCAACGTCTAATTGCAAGAAATTTAGGGATTTCGCTTCTAAAGTCCAAAATATTATCAAAAGATTCAGGAAATCATGATGAGTCTCTGCAGCAAGGCCGAAAACCAACACTGAATGCCTGTGACCTTTACTCCTTCAGGCAGCACTGCATTATAAAGCAGCATCATTCTGTAAAGGATATCAGCACGTGGGCTCAGGAACACTTCAGAAAACTATTGTCATTTAACACAGTTCATCTCTACATCTACAAGGTCAAGGTCAAACTCTACCATGCAGAGACAAAGCCAAATATCAACAACACCCAGAAACACTGCCGACTTCTCTGGCCTGAGCTCGTCTGAGATGGACTGAGGCAAAGTGGAAAAGTCTGCTGTGGTCTGAGTCCACATTTCAGACTGTTTTTGGACATCATGGACGTGGTGTCCTCTGGGCTAAAGAGGAAAAGGACCATCCAGACTGTTATCAGAGCAAAGGTCAAAAGGCAGCATCTGTGACAGTATGAGGGTGTGTTAGTGCCCATGGCATGGGTAACATGCACATCTGTGAAGAGTCCTTTAATGCTGAAAGGTAAAAACAGGTTTTGGAGCAACACGCTGCCATCAAGACACATTTTGCTCGTGCTACAGCAGTGTGGCTTCAGAGTCAAAGAGTGCAGGTATTAGACTGACCTGCTGCAGTCCAGACCTGTTCCCCACTGAAAATGTGTGGCACATTATAAAGCATAAAATACTACAACAGAGACCCCAGACTGTTGAGCAGCTGAAGTCAAACTTCAAGCAAGAATTTCACCTTAAAAACTTCAACAATTACTGTCCTCAGCTCACAGATGCTTAGTGAGTGGTGTTAAAAGGAAAGGTGATGTAACACAGAGGTGAACATGCCCCTGTCCCAACTTTTTTGGATTGTTGCAATCGAATTCAAAATGAGTAAATATTTGCAAAAAAATAATTTAACAGTTTGAACATTAAATATCTTGTCTTCAAAGAGGACTTCTGATTCTGTTTTTACATTTTTCGCAACATCCCAACTTCATTGGAATTGAAACAACTTGATCAGTCATGACTTCATGATTGATCTGTTTTACAGAAATCTATCTGTCAGATAATAATAAACCAGGACTATAATTGTTCTAGAGTAAAACCCTGTGATGGAGAACACGACAGCCACAGTGTGAAGTTGAAAGGATAAATCATTTGGCCGGCAGCTGTAATAAGACACATTCAATTAGGAAGAAATAAATATATTAAACTTACAGTACATTAATAAGACAAAAAATACTTTTCACTTAACTTTGTAATCTGGCTCCCTTATTATAAAGAAGAAAAATGGCCCTTGTATAAATGTAGAGGATGATCCCTGTCTCAGAGCAGTGGTTCTCAGCTGGTCTGGCTTCAGAACCCACCATCACCCCTTACTGATGAGCTGCAACCCATATAGTGGAAAATTTTCCCTTGCTTACATTTTTTTAATAAAAAGATGCTGCTGTTTGAACCTGAGATAGTACAGAGTATTACAGCATATCAACACAAAAAAATAAGTTTAATGATAAATCCAAATGACCAGCAGGTGGAGATGCAAGGGAGGGAAATATTCACATTTTCACTCAATTAGCTGCATTTCAATCACAACCTAAAAGTGCATTTTAAGGACACAAGGTTTCAAGAATAAAAAGTTAACTGTAGCTGTTATAATCCTTCAGTAGTGGATTAAGAATGAACAGCCCTATAATAATAATACTCAGCCAGTGGCAATAAATAAGCTATTGACCACGAGGCTGTTACACAACCCAAGATGGCAGTATCATGCCAATAAAATGTGGAAAAATATTATCTCTATTTCTATTGAGATTTTATTTTTATGTTAGTGCTGTAAAGAATTATCCTTGTTTTTATTTAGATTTTATTTAGGTTTTATTAGCCTTAGATTATGGTAATGTTGTTAATAACCTTATTTTGTATTTATTTTATTTTATTTTATTTTTACACCGTGCTGTGTACTGCCTTATTTATTGCTTTGATATGTATATATGGCTGATTCTGGGACCTCAGTAACTACTTTTGTTCTTTTCTCATATAAGTTCAGTCTGGAATGACAAATAAAACTCATCTGAATCCTTTGAAACACTTCAGTAACTTAACAGTAGCCTTTTTTTAACGGACTCCACTTTGTGCTTTCATGCACAAACATGGAATAAAAAAGTCCAGCTACTGAGCAGTTGTTCCAAAAAGGCTCAAAAATATGAAGCTTTCAGCTGACTCATTAATTATGTAATAAACACTATATCAATAAAACAGTCACAATTAGCATTACAGGGTATTATCTCCACCTACTGTTTAAGCGTGTGAATTGACGGTGCTCCACTGCATAGAAAGATCCCCTTCAAAATAAAAGCACAGTATTTTTTCTTAACTTTTTTTTCTTTTTGCTCAGGCAAAGACCACTGAGAGCAGACCTAATTTTCCAATCCAATTTTGGGTCACGACCCACCAGTTGAGAATCCCTGTCCTGGACCATCCTTGTACTTTATAGCTGCATGACTGTGGAAAAGTCGTCCCTCTCTGGGGTTTGAAGTGTCCCCCGATTTCTTCATTGCAATCCAGAGTTACAGACAAAAACAGACAGAACTACAGACAGTCAGACCTACAGACAGATAGACTGACAACACTACAGACAGACGAAGAAGTCAGAACGAGAGGTGATTGGTGGAAAAAGTAATACCTGGAATGTTGTCTGCAGCATCTTCTCAAGTGGATGAGTAGATGATTGATAGATGGTGATGTTTGGATGGATGGATGAATGGAGGGACAGAGGGATGGTTGATTGGTTGGATGAGTGATAGGATGTGTGTTGGGTGGGGGTGGGGGTTTGTAAAAAGAAGAAAGTGGAAAACAAGAAAAAAAGAAGATCAACAGATGTGACACAGCCACACGAATGCCATTTTTTCTCTTCACTGTTTCCTCAAGCCTACTCTTTGTGTGAGTGCATGTCAATGAAGGAGCGAAGTGTAAAAGAGGGCTGTTATGCTGCTGTGCTCCAGTATTTCCCCTGTGTTATCAGGAAATATCAAGGTAGAGACTTGAAAGTTGATTGCCCTCCCATACCATCCATCATATTTATACAGCAGCCATTTTCTCTCATGTCAGGACTGGAGGGTCAAATTGTTTTCTGAATGTCGTGCTGCAGTGTTAAAGATCACGGCATGGATAAAAGAATAAAACCTGACAAAATTGTATCTTTAATAGATTCCAAGCTGATATGCACTGAAGGTGTGGAAAATTCAACGGGAAGTTAGAAAGAAAAAACAAAATATCTATAAATGCACTACTGCGAGTTGCAGCATTGGCTTTTTGACTTTTTGATAACTCAAAAAGTTCTCAACAGATTCAGATGTTCTTTAAAGACATTTTTAAAAGATTTGTTAACATTGCAAGATAGGGCAGTTTCCCACATCTTTTCCTATAACCTTAATCCTATTCCTTTTTTATTCTATTTTTATTATTATTTCTAATTTTAATATTCTTTGGGGAGATGTAAAGATTTGTGTTGAATAAACATGTGTCTGGGTGAATATATCTATATAAATGTTGATTATCTCTTTTATTTTTCATATTTATTATTATTATTATTATCATTATTATCACTACTTTTATATTTTCCTGGTATTAGTGATACCGTTTTTGAAGTTATGTAAAAATGTAAAACAGACCATGTGGTTTGCAAACTGAAATGTGACAGCAACTGTTCAAACGTTCAATGAAGTATTAATTATATTAAAAAAATAATCTAAATCCTAGAAACTCCTCGATGGAGGTTTGTGCTGTCTGAACACTTCTTGTCTTAAAGGGATATGGCAACACTTTTTTTGTTGTTTTTATGTCTTGCCTCACTCCTGAGTCCATGACAAGCGGATAGACACCATTCTTTCGACTGAGCGTGCAGTAACAAGAAAGAGACCGGCAGAGCTTGCCAACTGTGAATTAGCTTAGCTCAATCACTGGGAGTCAATGGGTAGCCTTAGCCTGCCTCTGCCTACGGTCATCAGATAAACTCTTCAGCAACTCTTAACAGTCCTGTGTGCTTGTTGTGACTTTTTTTGATCCGAGTTACGTTATGTTATCTATTTTTAGACTAAGATTAGCACTTTATGTAATTTTGTAAAGAAATACATACGAAACTAAACCACAAGGCACATGCGCAAACCACTGCGGATGTGCTTGTAAGTAGGTCCACAAAACAAAGCCTCTGTTGACAAGAAGAGTCTTAGTCTACAAACAGATAACGTAACATAACGTGGTAAAAAATAAAGTTACAACAAGCACACAGGACTGTTTAAAGTTGCTGAAGAGTTTATCTGATGACTGTCGGCAGAGGCAGGCTAACACTACCCCTTGACTCCAAGTGTTTGAGCTAAGCTAATTCACGGTAGGCAGGTTCTGCCCATCTCTTCCTTGTTACTGCACCCACAGTCAAAAGAATGGAGTCTTTCTGCTTGGAGCTGTATCTGAATGCACTGATTTCTTTTCTACATTTTCCACCATTTAGCATTTGCTGCAGTCAAACATTTGTCAGATTTGAAACTTTTATTTAACGTCTGTGCATGATCTCACCAGCACTTGAGCCTCCATACTTGCTGAAATGTTTGAGAAAAATGGCCGCCTTATGAGTGAGATGTGTTACCAGCCCTTTTGAGCCACCTCTGTTACCAAGTGTGTGAGTGCGAGAGTGTAACTCAGATGTTTTTACCTGTGAAAGTGTAAACTCCATTCAGCTGGACGGAAACTGAGGGGGTGAGGGAGGAGGCGAGGGGGGAGCCAGAGGCAGCAGAGGGGGAGATGCTCGCGGAGGAAGGAAGGGCAGAGTCGGGGGGGAACGTCAGGTCGGGGAAGAGGACGTTGGAGAGGGTGGTGGTGGACATGGTCGTCAACTCGTCAGACGTGGAAGTGGGAGAGTCGAGGTCAGGGGGAGGGGAGGTGGTGGGGTCGGAGCCAGAGCCGGAGCCGGACGTGACTTCAGTAAAAGGGGAGTAGGGGGAGATGGTGGGGGCAGAGGAAGGGTCGGCAGGGGAGGTGAGAGAGTCGAGAGAGTCTGGGTCCACGGGGTCTTTGGAGGGTGCGGGGTGGGTGTGAGCAAGCCAAGTGAAAAAATGGCCCAAAGATTCAACGACACATTAAAGCGAAGGGGAAAGAAGCGCAAGTGTGAGCGAAAGCGGTTGGATGGTTGTGGTTATGGTGGCGCGGTTGGATAAGAAAAAATAAAGGAGGAAAGAAACGAAAGAAAATCAGAAGAGAAAAAAGATGGAAGTACAAGCAAAAGCGACAAGAAACGACAGAAATAAAAAAGGTGATGAAGAAACGTAAGAGAAGACTTTTCCTTCACCCACTCCCCCTTCACCTGTTCCTCCTCTCCTTACCTTGCACCAGGAGTGTGTACTCCCCTAGGCTGCTCCCGATGCCGTTGTCAGCGTTGCAGAGGTAGACGCCGTTATCTGATTTGTTGAGCATCTCGAAGCGCAGGAAAGCACCGTCCGCCTTGGCCAGCGGGGGGAGCTCTCCATCCTTCTTCTCCCACAAGTACGAGGACGGCCTTTTCAGAAAGAACAGAGACAGAAAAGGGAGAGAATGAGAGTCCTGAGGTGAACTGTATGAGCTCTGCTAACGTGAGTTAAAGTCAAAATCAAAAGAGGGGCGAAGTGATGAGAGGAGAAGGGGAGCTGTGACAAGTGCTGCGGGAGACAGAAAGTAAAAAAAAAATGATCAAGGGGAAAGTAGAGATGGAGGGAGGAGGAGAAAAAGGAGAGGAGAGGCTGGGAGGGACGATGATGAAAAAAAGGGAAGATAAAAGCAAAACGAGGAGAGCAAGGGGGAGCAAATAAGAGAAAGAGATGGATGTAAAAGCAAGAGAATGGAGACGTCGCTGAGGGAGAATTAACAACTTTGGGTGGATTAGGAGACAAGTGGCCTCTGGGCATGGGTGTGTAAAAGGCACTGAAAAGCACTCCTACATCAGAGAGACACTGGTGCTTTTTATTCAGAGGCTCTTTTCCTCTTTTTGTTGATAGTTTGTTCATTCTTGAGCTTGTTTGGAATTCTTTGTAGTTGTTTCTTCCACTTTTATTGTTGTTATTTTGCCTTTTTGTTGACTTTATTCAGAGTTTTCTCTTTGCTGATCTTTGTGGTATTCAGGCAACTTTTAGTTAGCTTTAATTTTTTTAACATTACTTCTCTTTTAGTAGGGAACACATTAAAATATTATAATCTCAGGTTATCAGCAATAATCTCAAACTTACTGTAAAAGTTGACATATTCTGCAGCTCAAATTAAGCTGTATGGCAGCCGTAGGCAAGTTACCCATGCCATGGGCACCAACACACCCTCATACCGTCACAGCTGCTGTCTTTTGACCTTTGCTCTGATAACAGTCTGGATGGGCCTTTTCCTCTTTAGCCCAGAGGACACCACGTCCATGATGACCAAAAACAGTCTGAAATGTGGCCTCAGACCACAGCAGACTTTTCCACTTTGCCTCAGTCCATCTCAGATGAGAAGCCGGCGGTGTTTCTGGGTGTTGTTGATATTAGGCTTTGTCTTTGCATGGTAGAGTTTGACCTTGACCTTGTAGATGTAGAGATTAACTGTGTTAACTGACAATGGTTTTCTGAAGTGTTCTTGAGTCCACATGGTGATATCCTTCACTGAATGATGTTAATTTATTATGCAGTGCTGCCTGAGGGATTAAAGGTCACAGGCATTCAATGTTGTTTTCAGCCTTGCTGCTAGCGTGCAGAGATTTCTCCAGATTCTCTGATTCTTTTGATAATATTAAGGCTTTTAGATGATGAAATCATAAATTTCTTGCAACTGTATGTTAAGAAACGTTATTCTTAAACTTTTATATCCGATCATGACTCTCACCTGTTTCCAATTAACCTGTTCACCTGTGAAATGTTCCAAACAGGTGCTTTTTGAGCATTTCTCTATTTTCCTCACCTTTGTCTGCCCTTGTCCCAGCTTTTTTGGAACATGTTGCAGGCGTCAAATTCAAAATGAGTGAATATTTGCAAAAAAAAAAAAACAAAAGCAAAAGGTTTATTAGTTTAGTAAAATCAGTTGGATATAGGCTGAAAAGGAGTTGCAAATCATTGTTTGGTGTTTTTATTCACTTTTTACACAATGTCCCAACTTCACTGGAATTGAGGTTTGTAGATGCCTTGGATGGACTGGATTTCTTTTATCAGACCTCTTTTTTGTGTTAAACTAATGGACTTCTTTCTTTAAATATCACAATAACAAAAATATAAAAACACAAACATCCTGTTCTACATTTCCTGTTAATGTTATATTTTTCTATTTGTTTCATTTGTGGTCACTCTTTGTTTTATGACTGACTGTCAAACAAAACATGATATGAGGCCCTGGGTCAGGGGCTCTCTGACCGTCAGACCCCTGGCCCTGAGCCTAGTTAGCCCTTCATCAGTACCTTCATATGACTGACTGAGGGAGAGGGAAGAGCTTTGAACGTTTTTTTGTGGCAGTAAAAATGAAACACAAAGGATGCAAAAAAAGACAGAAAGAAGGATTGGGTTCAGAGAAGTGTCGCAGATTAAAAAAAAGAGGAGATTAAAAGAGATGGAGAGAGAAGAAGACAACAGCACAGAGATCAGCATTTCAAATCAGGCTGCGTTAAAAAATCCATTCTGCATAACAGATTGTGTATGAGAGAGATAGCGAGACTGCCCTGATAAAAGAATCAATTATGTAAATGTGCGGGTCCTTAAGCGCTGTACAGTAATTACAATGACGAAGGCTCTGAATTGGGGACAGACCTGAACGGGCCGGACTGATAAATCGCTCTTCAAAAAAGTGAAAAATTCCCTGTGACACCGAAAGGATCAATCTGTAAATTCACTGTGGAGGCCAGGTGGTTATTTGTGGTTGTTCAGAGGCTGAGGGACAGTCTATCTGATGGGCACGCCTCGCTCAGGGAGCTGTATCATAATTTAGTTTGATGTCTCGGGGAGGCAAAACCTACAACGACTCTATCTGTAACTGCCTTGGGGCAAAATTCGGAATGAAAGCTAATGAGGAACATGGTTTGCTCCCCTGACACCTACTGCTGTGCAAACAGGAGGGAAACTGTGGAGGTTCAAAGTTCTGGATGTGCCATTTGAGGAATATAAACTCTTAAAATGTCAAATTAACAGGCGCTCTGGTGTTCCTTTGAGGCTGATCTACCAATGAATACTTAACCACAGAGCATTTTTGAAGGCATGTCTCCTAACCAGATCACTCCGTCTATAACTGTTTGACTTTCTGTGTGATAAAAAGTCTCATATCATGACACCAGTAATACACAAACGAAGGCTGGAGCACTTTTACCCCACAGATGTTTCTTTAAATCTGAATAATGATGTGGTAATGAGGCTCCTATCTCCCCTCTCTTCTCTGCTGCAGCTGCGAGGACACGTGGAGCACGTCTTCACAGGCACAACAGTAAGCAGAATGAGATGTTGGATAGAAACACAAGTCCGTCTATTCTGAGCTGAACAAATCCTTTAGTTCAACGGTCTAAACCTCAGACTATCATTTTTTGTGTCAGTGATAGTCATTAATATTACTGAAATTAAATAAGTGACACTTTCTCTCTTCTCTTAATAATGCAGTATAAAAACATTCTGAGCATATTCATACGATATTATAATGTGCTTATAATGCTGTATGATCACAGTCATAAGCACTTGTGTTAATTTATGATGCTTTATAATGTAATCATAAGTCACTATAATGCTATTTATATAAAGTTATAACCAAGCTTATAGTGAGGCGTGCTGTGCATATAGCTATAAGAATATGTAAACATCCATGATGCTAAATATCAATAAATCTGATAAACAGTAAAGCATGTTATGATGCTTTGCATTTACACAGCTCACTGTTTGTGTCGAAAAGTTTAAGATTTTTTTTTGTTTGCTAACTGATTGATATATTTTTAAACAGCAACATTCACATTTCATTATTTTATTTTTTAACGTAAGGTTTATCTATCATTTCTTTTTAACAGTGTCAACTTTACATTAAAATCTTTGAAGATTAAAGAAGCAATTTTGTATGGAGATGCCTTTATAAGTCTATAATGTTAAGCCACCAAGGGTTGAAATGCTTATCATACAAACCCCAATTCCAATGAAGTTTAGATGTTGTGTAAAATGTAAATAGAACGTAAAATACAATGATTTGCAGATTCTTTTTCATCTATATTCAACTGAATACACTGCAAAGACAAGATATTTAATGATTAAACTAATGTACTCCATTTTTTTTTTTGCAAATACTCACTCATTTTGAATTGAATGCCTTCAACACGTCCAAAAAAATCTGGCAGAGAGGCATAAAAAGGCTGAGACAGTTGAAGGATGTTAAAAAAACACCACAACATTATACAGGTGAACAGGTGAATTGGCAACAGGTGAGAGTCATGATTGGATACAAAAGGAACATCCCTGAAAGGCTCAGCTGTTCACAAACAAGAACAGAGTGAGGTTCACCCCTTAACTGTTTGAGCAACTATTTCAAAAGTTAAATAACATTTCTCTACAGACAATTGCAAAGAATTTAAGGTTTCCCACACCTAAAGGCTACGAAATCACCAAAAGATTCAGAGAATCTGGAGAAATTTCTGCACATAAGCAGCAAGGCTGAACCAACATTGAATGCCCATGACCTTTGATCCCTCAGGCAGTACATTTCAGACTGTTTTTGGACATCATGGACGTGGTGTCCTCCAGACTAAAGAGGAAAAAGACCATCCAGACTGTTATCAGAGCAAAGGTCAAAAGACAGCATCTGTGATGGTATGAGGGTGTGTTAGTGCCCATGGCATGGGTAACCTGCACATCTGTGAAGGCTCCATTAATACTGAAAGGTACATACAGGTTTAGGAGCAACATGCTGCCATCCATCTTTTTCAGGGACGTCCCTGCTTATTTCAGAGACAATGAAGACACATTCTGCTCTTGTCATAGCAGCGGGGCTTCGTAGTTATAGAATGCAGGTACTAGACTGACCTGCCTGTGCAGTATACGATGACCCTGGACTGTTGAGCAACTGAAGCTGTACATCAAGCAAGAATGCAAAAGAATTGACCTACAAAGCTTCAGCAGTTCGTGTCCTCAGTTCACAAACACTTACTGAACATTGTTAAAAGGAAAGGTGATGCAGCACATGGTAAACGGCTTTTTTGGAACGTGTTGTAAGAATCAAATTCAAAATGAGTGAATATTTGTAGAAAAAACAACACAGTTTATAAGTTTGAACATTATCTTTCTTGTCTTTGTAGTGTATTCAACTGAACATAGTTGGAAAAGGATTTGCAAATTGTGATAGTCTGTCTTTTTACATTTCACAAGCATCCCAATTTCATTGGAATTGGAGTTTATAAAGATTTTTTAGGCTTAATTTCCCACCTTTTGTCTCCGCCATGTTTGACTTCATTGTTAGTTACCTTAAATATAAAGTAATTAGCTGTTGGGTTACATTACATGTGATTATGTGTAATTACCTGAACTAACAACTTGACTTTTATGTGCTCTAACTGGCGTCACTTTATTAAAAAAGGCTTTATAGTCAGTCTCTGATGTGTGATTGGCTGCATGAGGCAGAATAATCCAATCATGCATGTCTACAATCTGATTTTATTCTCATGAGCTTAGCATGTATTAATTGATAAACAGTGCACATAAGTCATAATATGCTTGAAGACATAATTTTATTGTAATTATGGACACTCTGGTGCTGTATTTGACTCCCTTTTACATCTATAATCATTACTGCTGTGAAATATACGCCGAAGGGTTGTTTCTGTCCTTAATTATTAATACAGGATTTGCTAAGTTATGTTAATGTCTTCGATCTTTGTAATCCAACACTTAATACTACAAAAGTATCCGTCATCTGATGAGTGCTTCCACAGCTTTTAAAGGATCAGTTTGATGTATTTTGGCAGTGGTTTCAGCAAGAAAAGGACAAACTTAAACCAGCTCTAATCACTTTTTAAATATCATTGAAGACTGGAATTCCCTTATGAGGGACACGGCTTCTCCGTGAAGTTCACTGTGCTGGCTTGGAGGCTTTGGAATCAATTAGACAGAGTGTAGTTTTAAGACACAACAGCTGTTTACAGCTTAAGAAGCTCTGATAAACTGGCCGTCCCTCCAGGTTAACGATATGTGGACAAAATCAGCAGCGAGCTGGTGGAGACAGGCTGGCATTTATCTGCTGTAACAACGTACCCTTCCCTAAGGAGTGAGCTGAGACAAAACCAAAGCTAAAAACAAAGTGAGCATTGTTCTTACATACACTCCAAACTAAAGCCAATGTGTCTTCCACATGTGTAAATAAGATGCTGTTTGCTAACAACTTTATCAATCCATTATCTACACCACTTAACCCTTTCAGGGTTGGAAGGGGCTGGAGCCTATCCCCGCTGACACTGGGTGAGAGGTGGGGTACAGCCTGAACTGGCTGTCAGCCAGTCACAGGGTCACACAGAGGGGCAGACAACCCTTCACACTCACATTCATGCTTAAGGGCAATTTGGAGTCACCAGTCAACCCAATGAGAATTGTTATCATCTGTTGGTAGAAGCTTGAGTGCCCAGAGAGAACCCATAAGTGCACAGGGAGAACATGGAAACTCCACTGAGACCACCAACCTTCTTGCAGTGAGACATGTGCACTACCTGCTGCGCCACCGTGCCGCCCATAACAACTTCATAAAGAGCTAAAATGCTTTTGTTTACAACTTAGTGCTCTCAGCTACCAAAGGCCTTGATGGAGGTTGATGCTCTCCGAGCAATTCTAGTTACAATCTTACGATCTCGTGTTTCAAGCGGCTCAGGGTTGTGCACCACTTCTGTACTCATGGCTGATTCATGTATCTATCTATCTATCTATCTATCTATCTATCTATCTATCTATATATATATATATATATATATAGATAGATATAGATAGATATAGATATTTATGTATGTATGTATATATGCTTAAGATTTGGTGCTAGACAAATAAAGACTGATTGATTGATGGATGGATGGATAGATGGATGGATGGACGAATAAATCCATAGACACATGGATTGATTTATTGAAAGACTGGGTAAATAAATGGATGGATTGATGGTTGGATGGTATCAAAGAGGTATTAGTGAGTTTTTTTTGTTTCTTTTTTAATGTCAGTCATTTCCTGTCATTTTAAGATAGATAGATAGATAGATAGATAGATAGATAGATAGATAGATCAGGGCTACACAGACCTGGAGCAGAAGTTTGACAGAATTTTATATCAGCCTTAATACATTAGCTGCACTGGTGAGTTTTGGGACAGCATGTGAGACAAAATGAAGTAAAGTGTGGCTTTTAATATCCTAAGTGCCTACCTTCAACTTTATTTACATAAAACCTAATTTAATTAAAACTGCATTTTTTTTACCTGTCTCACGATCTGAGCAGAATAAACGATATCTGCCCTTCAAACAAAGCTTATACTTGTTAGGCATATCAGTGCATGTTTGTTTGTGTGTTTTCAGGGGATTTGTTACTAAGAAACATACACTTCAGAATATGGCTGACCTTATCCTTGAACAGGTTACAGATTACTGTAATCCTGTTACATGTCACCTTCTGCTTTCTTACTGCGGTCATGACCTTGCACACATAAAAGAAGCCTGCACGCGATACAAGGCCGAAGTTATGCAAGGCCTTTTCTGCTGTAAATGTGTTAAGTGGTCGTTCTTAGGGAGTTAACTCAGTTAAACAACTTTAAACTCTGAAATGTGATGCAATTGTGAGCACTCCTGGGCCGAGCTGATGGAGTAGATGGGAAATATAATAGAATGTAGAGCACAAATTCCCCTCTCGACTATTAGAAAGCTCCCGCCGCAGAGCCTCGAGGAAACACGGTATAGAATTGATTCGGTAAGTTTTCTTTTGAACCTGACAGGATGTGACCACGCCGAGGAAAGTGTGTGTCATGGATGAGAGTGCGGCGTTCATCCACTTTGATTGTGGAAGGCAGAGAAAGAGGAGGACGGATCTGAGTGGCTGCGTTCAGTCGCGGCAAAGGTGTCGTTGCAGTGATTGGGTTTTGACTGACAGCGAGTGAGGGGCAACCTGTATCTGATTCGATTGGACACCGGCTCATCCAAAAGCGGCGGTGCACATAACCGAGCGTGGTTTTTCTATCTCACACACACACTCTCGTAGACAGGCACACTTCCTCTCTCTTGTTTGCTCTCCATGTCTCTGTCTTAGTCATTCGCTGCTTGTCACCAAATCTTTCTGTCTCCTCTCCGCCCACGCTCTTCCCTGCTCCCCTCCACCTCTCCCTCTCCTGTCGGTTTGTTTTTCCCCCCTTCTCTACCTCTCCCTCTCCCTTGTCAGTCTTCTCTTCTGTTCGTCTCCTCTTCTATACCCTCGCTTTCTTTTTTACATACAGCCTCTGTCACTCGGCAGACGCTTTTATCCACAGCCGCTCCCTGTGCTGTGAGTTAAGTACATTTTTAGAAAAGGGGATCCCAGTGGGAGCTGAACCCTGAACCCTTGTTCTGTCAGGGCAATTTTGAATCACACAGAATCTTTGGTAACATCTTAAAACTACACACTGTGAAAGCATCCTTAACACCTCATCTACAGAGAATTATTGACCATCTATTTGCCATTTTAACTGTTTTAGATCATTTATTGATGTGTAAGTAAAGCATATTTAACAGTATGCACCACAAATGCTGTGTGTGGGGTTCCACAGGGGTCTGTATCGGGTCTCAGGTTCTTCAAACTCTGCCTTGTGCCTTTAAGGTTGATATTGTATGCATTTTAAAGAGCTTTCCATTGCTATGCAGATGATACGTCCTCTTTTGTCCAGACATGTCCTCCTTTTTGGTCGTAAAATTATGTCAGGGGGGATTTTATAAAATTTCCTAAAATGTCCAGGTTTTGATCAGCATATTCTACAGACAAAGCTGTCACCGGTGACAGAAAAAGAGATGCATGATTCAAACTACAGTAACTCTTCAAGTATCCATGCTATCCAAATAATTCCAATGGATTCTGAAAGCTGAGAAGCGCAGCCTTCTAGTGATATATGGTACATTATGGTAAAGGCTGGATTGCCTGAGGGGGAGGGATAGGAAGTGAGCTGACTGAGCTGGAGAGCAGAGAGAGGATTCAGAGACAAACATGTGAGTGATTTATCGGTGGTTTATCAGAATTTTCTGTGTAAATAATGTAAAAAATATTGTAAATAATGGCATTAGTATCATCCTAGAGTGTTTTCTTGCCATTCGTTTGCTGTATTTTTGCCTCGTTCATTTTTTTGTCATCTTCTTTTTCATCATACTTCGTGTTTTAAGGATTTCATAAATAGTTAAATTACATAATAATATAAATAATTTTAAATAATAAACAATAATAGGTTGAGTTTCTGTTTTGTCTTCTCAAAAGTGTTGAACATGCTCATTTAGAATTGTTTGTAAAGAAGAGCCTGTTGAAAAGTTAGATCTCTTTTTTCTTTTCTTGTAATCCACGCTGTACTTAATTATAATTATATTACACTGCACTCCTCTTTATATCCCTCTTCCATTCCATATTGTTAATATGTTATCAAATATATTGCACCCTATTCAACAATATCTCTTACCCCAGTCTACAACTGCCCAGTACTCAAAGATAGAATAATTGCACTGTGACATTGTTCTGTCAACATAATTCTTTATCTATCACACTCAGTCACCTCCACACACTGCACAGAATACCTCTGTTTTTCCTGAGTGACACTTTATTCTGTTACTTTTTATTTTTATTTCAATAATTGTAAATATTTCTACTTATTCTACTTTGTTTATTGCTATTTGTACAGTTTATTAATCTACAACTATTATATTATATGTTATTTTATTTCATTTCATTTTTATTGACCTCTAATGCATGCTACTCTACCCTTGTACTTACCCTTGTACTGCAGCAACACCTGAATTTCCCCTCTGGGGATCAATAAAGGACTATCTATCTTTCTATCTAATTACACACTTTTTTAAGCATTTACAACTTAATAAAGACAAAAACTTGCTAAAATGTTTTATCTTTTTACCTGAAAAAGTTACAAAATAATTTAGTTGAAGGGCATTTCTAAAAAGCCAAGAAAAAGACCAGGCAGCAATTTATATTAACAGTAGCAAAAGGGTTATTATTTATATGAAGCGCTGCACTGGACCACTGGCATTATTCCAATGTTCCTACCTGTCAAGATATTGAGCGTGCATGCCACAACACATGCTGCTGAGGGTCCTATTTTTGGGTTTTCAGAATATGGTCACCCTAACACAGTTATATATATAAAGTGGGGTCAATGCAGATTATTATAAGGTCTTTCTGGCTGCTGTGACGGCCTCATTTAAACTCATTTCTTATCTATGCTTAGGTGGAAATGCTAGTTATTAGATGGACAAAGATCCGTCTCTGCCATTAATAAACACTGTTATGGATGATTTATTGATGCATTATTAAAACTTATTCAACAGCAATCCCAGTAAATCTAGTTTGACATGACGTTAAACAAGGTTCTGCACTGGTCCAGTGTTTTTTTTAACTTTGAAATGATTTTGCTGTAATATCTACAGCTAAATACTGTGAAAGGTCTACACAGTAAATAATTGTGAGTGCCTATGGATTGTGAGAAAGCAAACTGATTTTTGTATAAGTAGCAGTATTGTACCGTAATATTTACAGTTACCTATTGTAAAATGTCTACACAGTAAATTACTGAAAAGCCCTTTTGATGAACGTGGCTTCAGCCTGCTCTGTTGTAAAGTGTCTTGAAATAACATTTGTTAAAAACTGGTGCCATACAAATAGAGGAGTAGTAGTTGATTGACTGATTAAGAGAAAGATTCAGTCACTACCAATATTCCATTTTCTGATCAATAGCAGGCAAGATTCATTTTAGCAAATGTTTCACATTTTTGAAATGCTTGAGAAATTAATTGTACTAAATAAAAATGTATGTATGTGATTTTTTTTTTTTTTTTACAAAACTATATATTACTCTAAATGATCATTTAAATAGTTACAGGTATAGTAAAATAAATTATAATACAGCAAGTTCAATGTCATTTAAAATGTATTAAAGAAGTTGTAGAATAAACCCACAACTATTCTGGAAATAAAAATACAGTAAGGATGCTGTTTTTGAAAAAATAATAATATGCTGTTAATTAAAATAAAGTAACGCTACTGTAAAGACATTTACAGTAACTTCCTGGTATCTTGTCAGTAAGTTATCAAACCACTCTGTCCATTTTCCTGGCATCAACATTACATTGTCCTCCAGAAAACTGCCACTAACTGGGTATTTTCTCTTTTTCCGACCATTCTCTGTAGACCCTAGAGGCAGTTGTGCGTAAAAATCCCTGAAATTATTGAAATACACGAACCAGCCTGTTAAGTCACTTTACAAAGGACGAGTGCCTGGTACACTTGTCCTATGTTCCTGCCAATCAAAGCTTTTAACTGACTTTAAATGACTTAAATGATGAACTTTTGGTGAATCATAAACATATTACCTGAAGAGGTTCATACTTAAAAGGATGTTTTCACTTTTTCTGATTATCATGCAGCCAATACCCATGAGCTACCCTGATGAAAACAACATTTCCCGGCCCTGTCACAATGAGATATCACATATATACGTAAAAGAAACTTGTCATATCGCCCTGCCTTACTGCCCTACAAACACTCCCCCCCTCAGCTTCTCTGCATTATAGATGAACCTTCACCAGTGCTATTGATCCACTCTACCCCCCCACCTCATCCGTCTTGCGCTCCCCCCAATCATCAGGTATCTCTGGGCCTCTGTGTCACTCAGGCCTTGCTCCCCCCTCTCTGTCTTGTCACAGCAGCTCCTCACCCTCCCCTCCCTCCCCCTTGTCCTTACTTATAACTCTCCTCTATCTCTCCTCACACCTTTTCCTCCTTACAAACCCTCCACTCCCTATCACCCCCCTCACTCCCTCCCATCCTCTGTCAGCCCATCACCGCAGCCGCCTGGTATTAGACTAGCCGCTTAATTTGATTGGCAGTTGGACAGATTAGGGGGGCGGGGAGGAGGAGGTGACTGTCATGGTATGAGCGTGCGTTTACAGGTGGCGAGGGAGTCGATAAAGTGTCGACAGGAGAAGCACGAGGGGGGAACACTGTGCTGGGGTACGGGGTTTAACTCCCGGAGGGGCCACCTAAGCTGGAAATCTATATATTTGTGATACAATTAGAAATTAAATGAAGAATGTTCCACACAAAAACAGTCTTGCTTTGTGTTAAAAAAGAGATTTGATGGTGCCACACACCCCTGAGATTATTATTAGTGACTTGGATCTTATCCCCAAGTCCTGGTGGACAGGTTTTAAGCACAAATAGTAGAGAATGTTGGACACTGCCTTGTTAATGTCAGCCTTTTGGCCTGTAAAGGCAGACATTTTAAAAAGGAAGCCTTGCATGTGGCACAGACATCTGCGTATTTCAGTCTTATTCGCCGGCGGCAGCAATATGTCCATGCCAGTGCCAAATCAGGAAAGGCAGTAGCATCCTGTAAGGCTATGCCTCAGTCCCAAAGAGTGCACTTAAGCAGGGTACACACATCAGGATTTTCTAAATTTAAAGAGAATTTTTTTTATCTGTTAGAGACCCCACACATGAAGATAAAAAAATCAGGCGGTAATCTTGTTAAAATGATGATATTAATAATTAACACAAGCATGGATGTGATCAGAAAGTGTTCATTAAATATTAAAATCGCTTTATCTGTTTTGCGGTTGGTTTTAAGAAAAAATTAAGAGCTACCTGCATTTTTCTGTCTTCTTCTGATCTTTACTGTTCATATTGAGCTTGAATATTAATGGAAGAAACACAAATAAACAACTGTTGAGCTTTGTGCCTTATTATCAGTCTTTTCCAGGGGTAGTGGGATAATAAGTGTGTCCCAATACTCATTATTTTCACTCTCACTTACAATCTATGAGGTCTGAGGGCAGGCTTTAGGGTTATACACTGGGATTGGACATCTACAAGTAAATGTGGGAGCGTTTCCTGAATAAACTGCTTCTATAAAAAATGTACTGACTGTGTGAATTGTTTGGTAAAGACCATGGTTACATCCATGTTTGTGTTTCTACTGACAAGAACTGTGACACAAAAAAAAACATCTTAAATTAAAAATTGGTAAAACAAGGCAACGGTCTTACATAAAGGTTGCTGGTTCGATCCCCATGTCTGTCAGGGCCTTTCTGTGTAAAGTTTGCATGTTCTCCCTGTGTATGCATGGGTTCTCTCCGGGCACTCCTGTTTCCTTCCACTCACCAAAAACACGCTCATTGGGTTAATTGGTGACTGCAAATTGCCCCTCGGTATGAGTGTGTAAATAATCTGCCAATAAGACAAGATAAATTTAACTCGAGCAGATATTAAACCTTAATTTAAGACCCACTCTGAATCAAACTTTCCTCGTTTCATTGGCAGATATTTTCTCTCCATTACAAGCAATTCAGTGCCTAATTTTTGCTTTTCATTCCTTAAAGTAACATACTTATCTCAACTGGTTAAGTGAATGTGGATTAGAATAAGTGTTTTGGATATTTTTGACTTGAAAACAGACAAACACACTTGCCTAGAGCTGAGTTTTTGCAGTGTGTGAGTCCAGGATTTTTTCATGGGTTTGTGGGGCAGTTTCCAACATTTTTGATAATCACTCGCCTATTAGTTGGAAATGCCTTGCCTCTGGTTCTTCTGCAGTCAGTCTCAAGTGGATGATCCAGTAGGTGCAGGTTTTTGCACCTTTGCATTCACTTCATTTTTCCACACCAGAGAACACTGCCTGCTTTGAAGACAAGTCTGCAGTCTGTTTTGGTACAGATGTGTGTATGTGTGTCTGTCCATTAGTGCACACGCTGTATCAGTGAACACCAGCACTTGTACAAGCAGGTGTTTTCTGCTTACTGCACTCGTGTGTGTAAACGTGTGATGTTAAACAAGTGACTGTTTGCATGAGGAGGTGTCAGAGTCTGAACATGTTAAACGCCTGAGTGCTTACAAGCGTGTTGACGAGAGTGCAGACTGTCAGTGCAGCTCCCCGCATGTATGTTTGTCTGTGTGTACATTTTTAGAAGGATAATTTTTGTGTTGTGATTGTGTACCTAGCCTGTGATTTTGACACCTTTCAGTGAATGAATTAGAGTGTGTTTACACATATCAGCGTCTTTATGTGCTGATCTAAAGTGCCACTTAAATCAATGGAGACCTTCTACAAGACTGAAAGCTTTGATTGGAGAAGCTTTAGTGAAAGAAAACTGTTTATATATCAGGGAAGGGCATTAAGATAGTTAATAGCTTCTTGGTTTTGCATTTACTGTGGATTAAAGGGATACGCCAACATTTTTTTCTTTTTGTGTCTTGCCACACTCCCAACTCCATGACAAGCTGATAGACTCCATTCTTTTGACTGTGTGCAGTAACAAAGAAGAGACAAGCAGAACTCGCTAATTAGCATATCCCAAACACTGGGAGTCAATGGGTAGTGTTAGCTTGCCTCTGCCTGAAGTCATCAGAGAAACTCTTAGTCAACTCGGTCCAGTGTGCTTGTTGTGACCCCTTTTTTGTGGTAATAGTTGAAACAGTCATTGCATCTGATGTTAAACATTAGCTTTAAAATTTTGTCATGCTCTGCTATCAGTGCACAACAACGCACATTGTTTTTATCGAGGCATGCCGGGACCACACTTTGGGAACCACTGCTTTAACTGTTAGAGTGTACTTTGAAGCATTTTGACCCTTGGTTTGAATTATTCCCTCTATGATCTCCAAAACATTTCAGAAATAATTAATCGTCTTTTTCATGTTTTTACATAAAAAGTTTGTTCTGGAAAGTATGCGTGTATTTTCTCTGAGAGTTCTTGTAAAGATCCTCTCACTACAAAATTTTTCATTTTTGTCCTGTCTCATTGTCCGGGGATTTGTTTGTTCCGGCTAAGGTCCAATTTACAACCTTTTTCATTATATTCGAGGGGTTGAAAATGGTAATTTGTTTCATTTATTCTCACCAGGGTGGTGAATCATGTAGAAGGACAAATTCATGATTGCTGCTCCTGTATTTTTAGACTAAATTATTAAATTTTTATGTTTTTCTTCTTCCTTTAATTTTAATTTGGGCCATTTATTTACCAATCTGCAGTCTGCATCTCCCAAGATACATCAACTATTTAAAGGCAGGGGTGTGCAACTGGTGGGCTGGAACTGCATGAAGCCCCCTAACTCCCTCAGTGCAGCCCACCATAATACATATATTCAAAGTAATAGATACCCATGGGGAAGACATAACACAGTCCCCCCTGTAGATGCCAGAAATAGCAATGTTTTCAAGTTATTAGGGCCAAAATTAGCCTCTTTTTCAGCCATAATTAACACAATTTTTTTTTGTATTACTAAAACATTTATGAAACTAAAACAGAAATGCGAGTAAATTATACCATAAAAATTGGCCAAAACTATCCTAAGTCTGTATTTAGTTTGGGATGAAGCAGTTTAAGGTCTTGAGATGTGTGGTCCCTTATCTTTCATAATTGTCTTTGATTTTAATGATTTATTGTTGTTTTAATGTGTTAAGCCTCAGGTTAGCCTCTTTGCCCAATTATGTTTTGTTTAAGAAAGTCCCAAACTTCACAGATTTTCATTAAATAAATTCGAAAAGTTGAGCTTTGTCAGGATTTGGGGCTGTATGTTCTCATCAAGGAGTAATTGGTAATTCCAGAAGTTAAGAGCCACAACTCCAGGGCATCCTCAGCTCCCTAAATAGGAGTTAATCAATTTTTTGAGTCTTTCTGTCAGTACAAAACATGTCCTAAGTAGAAGAGGATGTTTTGTTTTGCAGTGATTCTGTACTAATTGCCAGGCCACCGTCCCTGACAGATAAACCACAGGGAAACACTGCGTAAATGTCTGTGTGTCTTACTCTGGGTTTCCGTTGCCCAAACACTGAAGATGAAACTTCTCTCCCTCTCTGGGTAAATCGCTCTCAGGCACGATCTGCACGTTGGGGGAATCTGGAAGTGGAAGAAAAACACACAAAGACACACACAGAGTAAAGTTACATAACAGAAATCACACCTGAACAGACCTGCATGCAGCAGCTAGAGTCTCATTCATCCTTGTCTGCATCTACTCCCATCTACATCCTGTAGGCGTCACCCTCTCCCTGCCTCCCACAATGACATAAACCCCCCTTTACACAGCTACATCACTCTATCCAAGGTGCAGTGCTGCTACTTCGCCCACTGGGTGGCAGCACTGGTACAGACTCCGGCGTGGGCCTGTTTCTACTTTCATTTTGGATGATAACCTGCTTTCTTTATCCACAGTGACTCGTGTGAGTGAGCGCGGCAGCAGAGGAAGGTTAAACTCCTGTGTGGTCATTTTTCCAGTTTCCTAATGAGAAACTACTGGGGCAGAAATCAAACTGTAAAAAGGGGGGAAAGTGTCTCACAGAGGAGAGTGGGGAGGCAGAGGTAAAAACCAGAGCACTCTCAGGTCTCACTTTGCATACATCCCCGTCCTCTATTTGTCTCCCAGCATCCCCTGCACCCACTTCCCCCTCCCGAACCCCAAACTCCCAGCGGACTCACACAGCACCCGCAGAGCCTGCTCGCTCCTCTTGTCCCCCGGGGCCAGAGAGGGATGGTCGACGGCGCAGGTGATGAGGGCGTTGTCGTCGCTGCGGCTCACCTCCAGGTCGAGCTCGCTGCTCACGTTGTATGTGGGATCGTCTGGAACGGACTCCACCACGTCTGGACGTCCTGAGGGGAAACAGAGGGACAGGAAAAAGCTGGTCAGAGGGACTGTGTGTGCATCCTGATACAAAAACACACCGTACACGAATTAAAGCCCTAAAACAGGTCTTTATCTGTAATTAGGCTGTGCTGCTCTCATGTTGTTGGGCTGTACAGAGCTGCTGTGACCCTCCTTTGTTCCCATTAAGTGAAAAATGTCGTCTCCGTGCGGTTACCTTGCACCTCAGGGTGTTTTGTTCTGCTATCTATCACTATATGCCACATACTCTGTTAGACTAACAGTGCATTGTAGGCTCCCTCTCTGGCACATAAAACAATCAATTTATTCTGCTGACTCATTCTGGGATGTACTCAAATGTTTCATCCAGTAAAAGGGACTTTAGGATGACCCTAAAACTTTGCGTCATATAAATCTGCAGGACTATCTTTAGCTACGGGGTAATTCAGATGAGCTGCATTAAAACAGGTTTTTAAGTCGCTAACTTTCATTTTCTGAAAAGTTTTAGATGAATCATCTATCCATCTGTACTGCTCATACCTTCTAGAGTCACAGTGGGGCTGGAGCCTATCCTAGCTGACCAGGGGCACACCCTGGATAAGTCACCAGCCAATTACAGGGCTGACATAGAGAGACAGTTAACCACCCACACATGCTCACACCAACAAGCAATTTAGAGTCCTCACTAGGGCTGGACGATGACGTGAGGAAAAGATCTAATTGTAATTATTCTGACAGATACTGCGATTTCAATTTGATTCACGATGACAGACTCAGCAGCAGGGACAACTACAACAGAAAGTTCAAGAGACAAACTGATAAATGAAGTCCATAATCATCGACATCTTATAGGGATATGCCAACTTTTTTACTTTTTTCGCCCTGCGCTAATTAGCTTAGCTCAGACACTGGCAGTCAGTGGGTATCGTTAGCCTGCCTCTGCCTACAGTCATCAAATAAACTCTTCAGCAACTCTAAACAGTCATGTGTGCTTGTCGGGACTCTTTTTTTTTTTTACCATGTTATGTTACGTTATATATTGTTAGACTAAGATTAGCACTTTATGTTATATTCGAAAGAAATGCATATGAACCTGAAGTTCAGGACGCATGCACAAACCACCGTGGACATGCTTTGTTTTGCTGACCTTTCTTACAAGCACTTCCACCGGTTGTTGCGGTTTAGTTTCATACATATTTCTTTCTGACTAGGGAGTGATGCAAGACACAAAAACAAAAAAAAAAATGTTGGCGTATCCCTTTAATAATGTGAGAGACGTATTGTTAACTGCTGATTAGTAGTTTTTAAATCATAAAAAGCACTTTACAATGAAGCACTGAAGAGTTCATCCTCTGTTTTTGCAGGTGCTTTAACTATTACATCTATCAGCACAGTTCGCCCAAAGTCATCAGTTAATACAGTCACTCATTAGACCATTACACCGAGACAATTACGGCAGTGCACGGGGGGAAATATTGTAGGAATTAAGTGCAGACGATGATAAGATCCAACTGGTCATCAGATGCTAACAAATGTTTAATGATGATATTCATTCCAAGTGTTCATTTTTACTTTTACTCTCAAAATATTGTTTAAAAACAGGTTTTAGACACAAAATCCATTACTGACTATTATTTATGCTTAAAATGGAGCATAGTGTGCTACAAGGTGATAAATCAAAATATGTTTGGCACTGTACCCTTGCAAGGTCAACATAAATACATTTTATCTTTATAATGCACATTGAAAATAAAACATCACTGCCCATTTGGGAAACATAACTTTAGGTTCATAGATATAAACACTGTTAAATTGTTTTAACTGTGGTATAATGCTAACTTTATCTATAATCATGGAGGGAGAAATCCACCATCAGAGCCACATCATGACATCCACAGCAGCAATATCAGAGCTGCAGCCTGAGTTAAGTGAAAAAAGCCAGTACCCACAATCCTGCTGTAATGTAACACAAGTAAACTGCGCACAGCACGCCCGCTCATGTTTACTAACCAGGCCAGTCTGTGATGTTTCATTCTGAAGGACACCAAAGAGACCAGGGAGGCAAAGATCTGATGCTGATGCTGCTGCTGCTGCGTCCAGCTTTTCTCCGGCCTCACTGTTGCTTAGGAGACAGCTTGCATTTCACATGATGTAATGCAAGAAGTGAGGACGGAGAAGGAAAAAATACCCACGGAAGAACGGAGCTTTATCTTCGCAAACACTGAGACTCCACAGCGTCTTAACAGCAATCTGTTGCAGCCATATTTTGTTATTTGGAGTGATAAAACAGGTCTGTTCTGTGGTTTATGTTAAGTCGTCAAATGCATACTCTCCTGTCTACTGCTGTTTCCTTTTTGTTATTTTTATTATTTTACAATTTTGAGGCAGCAGCTGCAGCTGTCTGTGCAAAAAAGAGGAAGGAATAAAAGAAGAAAGAGGCTCTGTGTGTATGAGTGTGTGTTCGCAGCTGCACTATGTGAGAGTTGGGTACAATAGGGCCAGGAAATATGGACAAAAATGTTTGACTTTTTATTTCTGAGCTGCAATTCACAATATTTATGTATCTTTTATACCAAAGTGGTCACAAATTGAAGTCAAATGACAGGAGAGATAAAAAAACAACAACACTGATACCTGTTTGATACCATCTAACTATCTATTCATCCATTTATTTACCCAGTCTTTCAAGAAATCAATCCCCATATCTTTCCATAAAAATCCACCTCTGCATAGGTCCATCAACCCATCCATTATCCAACCATACTCCCGTCCAGCCATCCATCCCTCCATCGTCCTTTCATCTATCTATCTATCTATCTATTATTGTTATTATTAGTAGTAATAGTACTATTACAGTGGAATACTACTTAGTAAATGGACCTCTGCTGAGTGTTTATTTGCAAAATTATTGAAAACAAATGGTTATTGTTAATATTTTCTGCCTCATTTGGACTGCAATGACATTTTTAACTAACATGAAATAAAAATAAATCCAGACTGACTGGCTGATAAATAGCTTGACTTGCTGCATTTTGATTGGCTCAGTGTTAACGTTGCTGACTAATTATTTTCATCACAGTTTTCGTCAACAAGCTTTTTTCCCCTGACAAAAACTAGACAGTAACTAATAAACACAAGTGCACATGGACAAAAACTCAAACTAAATTAACTGACATTTTCATAAATAAATAAAAACTAGACTAAAATGTTTGACAGAGACTTAATCCAATCAGACCTAATTTGGTTGTAGAAAGTAGGGACAAGTTAGGAATATATCCAATCACAGCTACTTTGGTTGTGTGGAAAGGTTGGATGAGTTAAGAGGGACATCCAATCACAGCTGCCCTAGCTTGGTGGTGGTGGGATAAGTTGTGGAGCGATCCAATCAGAGCTCCTCTCTTTATGAATTGATATATTCATGTAGAGCAGGTTCACTGTTTGTTGTCAGTTCTGGTATTGTAACTGAGATGCTCTGCCAGGTAGCCTAAATAAAGGTGACTGCATTTCACACGAAAGTTCAATTTGTTTCTATTCATTTATACATTCAGACTTTACTAGCATTCAGTAAAGGGTTATTAGATGTTTCATTTTGTCCAAGTGTAAAACATGACTTCAGAAATTCAAGGAAACATAAAAAATGCCTTACCCTTTTACTTCATATTTTAGTTGACTTAATTTACAGAAGATTTTGTCGACTAAAATGCTGCAAAACTTTATCAACTAAAACTAGACTAAAATTAAAATGCTTCAGATGACTAAATTATGACTAAAACTAAAAGATATTTTAGGCAAAAGACTGTAACTAAAACTAAATTAAAAAGTGCTGTCAAAATTAACACTGGGTTGGCTGATAACCTTTGTTCATTAGTGAGCAGTTGAACGTGTGCACTCATAAAGGGGCGAATTAGTGCATCTTGAATGATTTTTTCTCAGCTCTGAGCCGCAGTATGAAGGAATAAAAACACTGAGCCCTGTCATCCGTGGATCACACTTTTTGTCAGGAAAGAAAAAAAAACATCAAACCGGTTGGTCAGAGCGTGAAAGTGGTTGGTGAATCTTGAAAAGTGAACCGGAACCTTATCACTTTCTCCGGCGTGAACCTGCACACACACATGCACGGACCATGTAGGTCAAGCTCATGAATAACATATACACAGAGGAGACAGAGATAGAGGCGAGGGAGCAGATTGCCAAACACCCCCACCCCCATAGACACCCCTCTCCCACTTCCCCTCACTCCCCTCTCCAGAGAACTCTCCAAATACCACTAAAACTAATGACATCTCTCGTTTTATTACCATAACCAGTCCTCTGACCTGCAGAGAAAATGAGTTTACTTTCCAGGTGCATTTCAATAATCCACCGTCACTCAGAGGAGTCTCTCCGTCACTGTCTGCCTCTCCCGCCTTTCCCCTCTCGCTCAGACTGTATTCAGCCTTTATTAAAGAGCACAGATCTCCAACACCAGGTCTGGGAATGGAGAAATGCTGTTTGTTTACTCGCCAGCTCCTGCGCACTCTCATACATTTGAGCTTTAATAAGTTTTTCAGGCTCAAAGGGTCGTGGGAGCAACTCCACGGCGTTCATTAAGGGAAAAAATAAGATGCAGTCACTTTAAGCGTTTTTTTCTCCCAAGACAGAAGCGATGCACAAATATTCATAATTCACATTCCCTCAGTTTATTATCGGATGATAAGGCTGGATTTTCATGCAGAAGGGGAGACACAAGCAAATGGCTCAGGGCGGCAGCAACAGGTTGTGTCGTTTTTAAAGGGCCAATCCAGTGTTGCCAGATTTTCCTCCTGAAATAAGCAACCAGGTCGATAAAAACAAGCCCAAAACAACTTCTTTGTAATCATTTCTGCTGACTGCCTCTGATGAGAATGTGACATTCTTGATTTGAAAAGCATGCAGAACAAAGTAGAGGGCATTAGCCCAGGTTTCCACTTGTGCTTTGGCCACATTGTAAAGATATTTGACTCCAGTGTTATTTTGAAAGCACTTTTTAATTTAGTTTTAGTGACGATCTTTCGTCTAAAATATCTTTTAGTTTTGGTCATAATTTAGTCATCTAAATTGTTCTAATTTTAGTCTAGCTTTAGTTGATGAAATTTCACAACATTTTAGTCGATGAAATCATCTGTAAAGTTAGTCGACTAAAATATGGAGTGTAAAGTGTAAGGCATTTTTTATGTTTCCTTGAATTTCTGAAGTCGTGTTTTACACTTGGATAAAATGAAACATCTAATAACCCTTTATTGAATGCTAGTAAAGTCTGAATGTATAAATGAATAGAAACAAATTGAACTTTTGTGTGAAATGCAGTCACCTTTATTTAGGCTACCTGGCAGAGCATCTCAGTTACAATACCAGAACTGACAACAAACAGTGAACCTGCTCTACATGAATATATCAATTCATAAAGAGAGGAGCTCTGATTGGATCGCTCCACAACTTATCCCAACACCACAAAGCTAGGGCAGCTGTGATTGGATGTCCCTCTTAACTCATCCAACCTTTCCACTCAACCAAAGAAGCTGTGATTGGATATATTCCTAACTTGTCCCTACTTTCTACATGACCAAATCAGGTCTGATTGGATTAAGTCTCTGTCAGACATTTTAGGTTGTTTTTAGGTTGTTGAGAAAACTATGACGAAAGTAATTAGCAAAATTAACACTGCTTGACTCTGCATGATGTGTTACTGGAGGACAGATGAGGCACTCAAGAGCACTTAACTTCCTGATGTGGAAAGATTGAACTCAGATCTAATTAAACACCCATCAGTAATCAATAGAAACCTCATATCAGCTAAGACGGATGACTGATCAGCACCAAATGATCGCCACTTTAAAAGCGTTATTCTTCAATCTCAGAGGCTGTAACACTTTGCTAACTTTCAGCGGGCTGTTCCTAAATGTCATTGTTAATCAGCTGATATAAAAAGAGTGAGTCCTCATGAGTGTCTCTTTGTTTTAGTTTAGAAACAAACCCATGACTCCCTCTGATCCTGTGGTATGATGAGTTATACTTTGCACAATACATGTGTTGTTTGCCCTCACAAAGGCCAGTCTGAGACTATACATCCATTCATCCATTATCTATACCACCAATCCCTTTGGGGATCGCAGGAGGCCGAGGCCTATCTCAGCTGACATTGAGGGAGAGACAGGGTACTCCCTGAACTGGTTGCAGGCTGATCACAGGGCCACATAGAGAGACAGACAACCATTCATGCTCACACTCATACCTCAGGGCAATTTGAAGTCAACAATCAACCTAATAAGCCTTTTTTTGGTCCATGGGAGGAAGCTGGAGTGCCTGGAGAGAACCCATGCAGGGGAAGGACATGCAAACTCCAGAGAAAGGCCCTGCCTGACCCTGGGATCAAACTGGCAACCGTGCACGACCTGCTGCACCACTGTGGTGCTCCAGTAGTAAATACAGCCATGCCGTAGTACAAAAAGGTTGGGGAGATTTTGGTCCATCTCAACATCATAACATCAAGCAGTAGCTGCAGATTGAGCTGCAGTTCTGTAGACAGTGGCGGGTTCAACCCAGTGCAAGCAAAGTGTACCTAATAAATTGGCCTGTGAGTGTAACTGTTCTGCTTTACCAATTATCTAAAAAATATTGAGACGTAGCTTTTGGCCCACATTATCCAGCCCTATTTTCCTCAGTAATCCACACATGAATGAAGCAACATTTCACACAGAATTGAAAATGGATTTAAAAATACTCGACGGTAACATCTCTCTGCAGAAACAGGGTCATGATTTTGCCGTATAATCCACAGAACAAGCTGTGCACATGTTTTCCAATTCAAACCAAGGAATAATATTTCCCTTTCAGAAACTTTGTTCCCTTGAAAACTATGTGTCCCTATTTTTTCTCCTTTAGTGGATTATTCTGAGTAAACCAGAATGTTTTCTGGAAACAGTAGGTGCTGTTGAATTTTTAAAAATGTTATTTTCATTGCCGTGAGCACCAAAAATGATGGAGGTCTATTCTCCAACATGTTGACAGGACATAGAGGCAGACACATCGCAACATCTCCAATCTTTGATGGATAAACTCTGCCGGTGATATAACTGCAAATATGGCGTATTTGTAAATCTGTTTGATGTGATAAAACACCAGTGATGTGCTCAATCTTTAAAAGAAAATTACCATAGCCTAAAACTAAAGCAGAGACTCATCCCGTTCCCTGATGCTGCAAGAACAAAATAACTTTATGTTCTTTCACTGCTCACATGCATTGTTAGAGTATGGAGAGGAACTTTTGTTGTATTTTATTTAAGATGTGGGGGAAGTGTTTGCACCGTAAGGACATAGAGAGCTGGTTTTGACGCTTTGTTGGAAAAAACTTCAATTAAAGATTTTAGAGGAAGCATATATTGGTATAACGTTGCAGAGCAGATGGACCTGCCTGATTCATTGTCTGAAATCATGCAGATCCATCTTGCCAAGCTCCAATCTCCTACGACTTCACTCGGCTACAAACTGATTGACCCAATCAGGGGGAAAAGGCGGGAGCTGCAGACGTGACAAAAGCAGGAAGTGACTGCATGTTTGAAAACAATGGCGGCGTGTGAAGCGGTCTCCGTGGATGCAGCAGTATCAGCAGTTTTATCAGAAGTGGACTGAATTTCTTCTTTAAAAGAGGAGCAAAGAGCGTCACATAAAGCTTTTCTTACGAGAAACAAGTTTTTGCTCTTCTCCCGACTGGTTTCGGTAGGAGTTTGATCTACCAACTGGTTCCTCTGGTAGTGAAAAAGTTGAGAAGGACTCCAAACCCCATTGTCATAATCGTGTCTCTGGTGGTTGCCCTCATGGATGATCAAATCAGAGAAGCCAGGAAGCTGGGAGAGATGCAGAAATCCTCCGGATGATGCCGATTAATCTATGGTAGTCATGGCTACACAGTGATACCTGGCGAAATCTGCTCTCCTCAGAAGTTTACTGGAAGAACTTGGTGGGTATTGTCTTTGACGAGGTTCATGTCACATATAAGTGGTAAATGACACATCTGTGTTGTATAATTTAATGTACGACTATAGTCGGAGGACTGAAACATAGTTTAAGCTAACGGCTAACAACAGGGTTGAGCTGCTGCGTCATACTGTGGCTTGATATGGATTGGTCAGTGATGAGTGTGACTGGCGTAACGATCATCCAATCACCAGCTGCAGTTGTTCTTGAAGGTTCTGCCTCTGAAAACATTTTCTACAGGCTCTTGTCCAGATGGACTTGTGAAATATTTCCGTGGTGGATTTGTGGAACTGTCCGTCTGGCATGACAGGTTGCAAAAATATAGCCTCATTTGCCGCGGTTAAATGTCAGTCCCATGGGTTCTTCTTTTTGTGATCAGGTAGGTTTGATATATCAGTCGTTTCCTCTAACTTTGACCCTCACATTGTACAATATCAAGCCAACAGATTCAAGGGCTATGACACATTTATATTTGTATATCCCTATTGTTAGATAAATGACAAATGTTGAATAATGACTGGATATTCGAGTAGCAATCAGTATTTTTTCCTCTGCCAAGGATGCTGTTTGTCTATGAGCAAGATGACTCAAAAAGTTCTCAATAGATTTTAATGTTTTTTCTGCCCTTGTTGCTGAAATAAGGATATTCATAATTTGTTACAATTTGGAAAAACAGGATGTTGCCAAAGGTAGTTATCTGACTTTTTTCCTAAACCTTGATCATTATCCTGGCCAAAAGATTCAAGAACACTAACATGTTTGCAGTTTTGTTTTCTGTTTATGATTCCATTGCTTATAATAGTGAAACTGAAGATTTTTACAAATCATCTGAGAGCCAAGTTCCAATCTGCTCTTTTGTTTCCAGGCGCTGGATCTTTGGCATCTTTATTTTCTCACAGTTTTAGATGCCAAAGTGGGAAAAATTCACAAAAAAGTGATATCTGAGGAACCAGACAAGCTGAAAGGCTATATTTCTGCATGCAGGGCTGATTAAGAAGAAAAAAAAATAACACATTTATTGCTGTATTAAGTTAAATTATGTGGGATTATTTGATAGTAAAATAATCTTGTTATTTTTTTAAGATTTATTGAGTATGGGCTAAGTCATTGCCAGCAAATCATTTCAAACATGGAAAAATGACTTTCTTCTGTCTGGTTCCAATCACTAAAACAAGAACATCCTTCAGGATACAACTATGACCTTTACCACATATGTTTTGTGTCATATCAAGTCAATATTTGTACATTCTCAGTCTCATGAGCTCCATGTTTTAGGAGAAGGTAGGCTTTAAAGTTGGCAATACCACTTATTTTTGTAAATCTATCTCCTGACCCTGTGCAAGACAAATAAAGCAGATTCAATTAGATTCTTGTTTATTTTGCTAAATTCCCTGACTTATGAGATTGTAGGCAGTAGATCCTTTTTATTTTGTTTTCTTTGCTGTTTTATACCCCCCTAGAGTAAGCAAATTTGCTTAAAAACTAAAAGTTGGACTATGAGGCAAGCTAAAAGTCTGGTATTCTGTATGTGGAGCTGTTGTTTAAATATTAAAAAAACCCTCTTTACTTAGAATTTTACACTAAAATGAATAATTGAGGGTTGTTTGAAAACAATGTGCCCTTGGTTTTTGTTGCAAACATAGTGCAGGGCTAAAACACTGCCTTTAAATCAGCTTAAGTGTGGCGAAAATTGGTTTTGTAATAGTTGCTATAACAAAGCCACACTTTTTGCTACTGTTATGAAACTTATCACATCAGCTCTGAATCTAATGAACAACATTTTGGTAAAGTTTCAGCCCCACGGAACTTACATGTTAGGAGATATTGGATATGATAGTTTGCTGTGTTAACTGCATAATGAGAACCTTTTCTTGTGCAACACAAATCCAATGGATTCATTGATTATTTATCCTGTGAATCTGAAGAGTTTTTACATAATTACATAAAATTTGATATCAAAGTTTTATATCCTTTCTGTTTTTTTTTCTTTTTAGTTTTATTTCTCAATGGAGTAGACAAATAAACTACACAAATTAAATATGAACAGTTAAAAGAAGCCAGCGTTGGACTATAACTCATCCTGCAGGCTCCACCATGACTCCAAATGATCCATTACGCCGCTCCATATCAGCTGGATATGTAAGGGAATGATAATCACCACACTGTGTTCAACATATTCACTTTATAAGGTGATAATGTGTAAATGTTGCTCGCAGCTTGTTTCCGTTGCTCCCTAGTGGTCAAAAAATCAATTAGTGCAGGTTTTATTAATATGTGTAAAATGTAAGTTAGATGCTCAGGCTTGTTAAAATGCTGTTCTCTGCGTGTAGAGCTGAGGGTTTACGGGGAAAATGAAAAAAGTGATGGTGGATCACTGCATCAAACATCCTTCAGCATCAATTAAAACCTCGCCATGACTGTGGATGATTTCTACTGGAAGACACAACAGCTTTGGTTTTACAGTGTGTTAGCTGTTTGTAATAAACTTGCTGTAAAATGTGTTTTTTACCAAAAGAGGCCACAAAGTGGACATAAAGCTTTAACACATTTGTTCAGGTCGGAACAGGGTTTGAGTCGAGGAGGCTGTGCAAAACACATCAACAACAACAAACAAAACAAAACAACAATCATCAACAAACCCATACAATACGCAAGAATGAAATACACACTGATAAAAAACCTAGTGACAAAACAAAAAAAGTACAAAAAAACATCTATAACATGAAAAAAACAATAAAAAAAGACAACAAAAAAGCACATCCACAAATCAAAGACCAAAAGCACTGATAAGTATAGATAATCAGAACACCAAGAATAAAACCACATAAATGGAAAAAAAACACAACTTGAAGAAAGACCAGAAAAATACACATCAACAAATCAAAGACCACAACCAAAAATAAGCATGTACAATCTAAACACCAATAAGACAACCTCTTATATGAAAAAACAAATAAAAAAGACAATAATAGAAACACAACAATGAACTAAAGACCACAACTTTATGTAGAGAAAAAAAAAACACAAAAATGCACAAAAGAAAAAATCAAGACCTCAACCACTAATAAGGATACACAATCAAAACACAAAAACTCATCCAGATGGAAGGGAAAAACCACAAATTTATATTAAAAAAAACCCCACAATAAAAACAACATCAAATCAAAGACCAAAACCACAAATACAGATACATAATTAGAACACCAAGAATGCAACCACATATATGAAAAACACACATAAAAAGACAAAAAAAGAAACACAACAATAAATTAAAGACCACAACTACAAATACAGAAAAAAACACAACAAATCAAAGACTACAACCACTAGTTAGGATACAAATTCAAAACACAAAGAACTCAACCAAATGTATTGGAAAAAACAATCACTATTTTTTTAAAAAGTACAACAAAAAACTCAATAACAACAAATGAAAGATCACAACCAAAAATACGGATACACAATCAGAACACAACCACATATATAAAAAGCACATGTAAAAAAGACAAAAAAAAAAGAAACTCAGCAATAAATTAAAGACCGCAACTACATATACAGAAAAAAAAAAAAACAACAACAAATCAAAGGCAACAACCACTAATTAGGATACACATTCAAAACACAAGGAACTCAGCCAAATGTATGGGAAAAAACAACCACAATTTTTTTTAAAAAGCACAACAAAAAACACAACAACCCAAAATCAAAGACCACAACCACAAATACTGATACACAATCAGAGCACCGGAAACAACAATATATATACGGGAAAAACAACCACAAATATAACTCAGCAACAACAACAAAAACGATCACAAATAGAATGACACAAAAACAAATATAAAGACAGCAAAACCATGAAAAATAATAGGTTGTGTTTTGTTTTTCCTTGTCGTTAAGTTTTATGTTTTGCACTTCAGGGCCACCATAGTTAAGTTTATGACGTAGAGTGAACATGTTTGTACAAAAACAACAAAAACATTTGTGTGTGTTATGATTCATTACAAGATGAGACAGTTCACGAGTTTAAAATCATAAAGAAAACACTACATCATTATTAAATATCATGTTATCAAGGCTGTGTATTAATGACTTTTAAATCATTAAAAATAAATAGAAATATTCAGTTAAAGGCGGGCTGTGCAGCATTCTCCCTTTTTAATATTTAAGCTCCAACGTCCCCCAACGCCTTCTTAAATTTTAATGATCTGCCGTACTCCTTTTACATTAAAAACTCCAATTCCTGAAATAAAAAGGTGGGCAAGTGGAACAACCTTGAGACTAACTTCCCCCCAGGTAGTGATGGGATGTGGATGAGGTTCCGGTGCCGCTGATGCTTCAAACCCCGGGTGTACAATCCGCCATAAAAATCATATTAGGAGAATCAAACAACTGGATGCAGCAATTACTGCGACCCGCATGATGGGGCCTTAAAGGTTGGAGGAGTGTGCTGGTGAACATGGGTTCTGCATTAGAGCTGGAACAATTAGCCAATTAATCGATTAGGAGATGGAACTGAAATCATTTAGGCAGCTAATGAGATGTAAAATGTGGGTTTTATAATCCGGGGATGAATCTGCCAGTGGGAGGAGAGAGATACGTGTGGTTTTAATGCAAATGTGACTGAGATGTGATGGAAAACCTCTGAGACATATTGATTTGAATGTGAAATTAGGAGACGCTTTAAATGTGTTGACGACCCTGATTTGGTTAAACTTATGAATTAGTTGTGTTTCACTGCCAATATATTGTAAATATCGGTAATGTTAATAGTGTGAATTCCTTGGCCTTGTTTATAGTCTCACTTAACTTAATTTATTTATTTTTCCTTCGTAAGGATGTTGATATTGCTTAAAGATTCTTCCTGTTGCAACCTGCTTTCTTATTTTTACATGTTTTATATGCCCTTATCTATTTTCATGTCTTTTTAATATTCATACTTTTGTGGGAGGAAGCCACGCATGCATGGGAAGAACATACAGACTCCACACAGAAAGGCCCTGACTGACACGGGGATCGAACCAGCAACCTTCTTTCTGTGAGACACAAGCACTACCTGCTGTGCCAGAGATAATAAGCAATAAGCAAAGGCAGTAACACAAGAAAATGATAAAAAGAAAGAACAGCTATGAAATGAGGTTAAAATTAATAAAAGTATTACATAAATAAGAGGTAACACAATAAAAGAGCCTAAAAACTGAACTATAAATAAGATTAAAAGTTCAACATATGATGATCGTATGAACCAAAAGCTAGAAAATAAAGCACTGCAGCATAAATTAATAAAACTAAAAGTAAGTTATGACATTGATATGTCAGAAGAAATCATAAAGAAAGGAGCTAAAAGTAATAGAAGCTAGGTTATAAGGGCAATAAAGAAAAATATTGAGCTAAAAAGATGGAGAAACAGAAATAAGATTATCAGTTTTAGTAATTGTGCATTATGATCCTGTTTCACAGCATTTAGTCTTCATTGATTTCTTTAATCAATAGACCATTTTGATGCATTTATAAATCATGTGCTTGGCCTGCACTCTAAATATATGATATTTGAGTCCCTGAAATGTGTCATTTTGTTGTTGCAAGACAAAGAGCTCAAAGAAAAGACCTTGAAGACATGACATTTACACCTTCTTATGGACAAAGTCGGGTGAAAACACCAGAAAGATTCATCACTTTGCCTCAGTCACTATCTTTAACACATCAGTGTTTGTTGTTTGAGCTTGCTGTTTATCTCTTTGTCCATACTGCGCTATTTGTCTATCATTACATATTTAGTTTATCTTTACTGATAGACAAACTGTATGCATACAACACATGCCAGGAAACTATGGCAACTTGTCATTTCATCTTAATTTCTCTCATCAGTTTTAGTGGGCTGAAAACAGTGAGACCTTTTTCATGCTGATCCAGGCCCAAACATTTTATCCTCATTGATTTCTTTAATCGATGCCTCATTCTGAGACATTTATCCAGAACAAATCATTTGCTGGGCTAACTTCTCAAAAGTTAGTCTTTGTGTCCCTTCTTTTGTCTCGTATTGCTGTTCTGAGATGAAGAAATCAAACTGAAGACTTTTAAAAAAGTGGCATTTAAGTCTGGAGCATCTTCTACTTTCTGGATCTTACATTGGAGCAAAAAAAGCTTCACCAACAGGTTTCTGACTTCCTTTTTTCACAATTACTTCCTTGTACCAGCGGTGTGCTGTTTTAACTTCATCTTTATGCTTTTGTTGCATTATCAAGCAGCTGAGCTATGTCCCTAATTAAGTGTCGGGTGAGTGTACATCTTTGTTTACAGACAAAACTATTATGCATTTATGCAGAGACCAGTTTAAAAAGACTGATAGAGTGGGAATTACTGCATTCTGATCCAGCTTCACGTCATTGTAACCTCATTGATTTCTTTAATCAATGCATCATTTCAGGGTATTTATTGAGAAAAAATCATTTGCAGAGCTCTTCCTCAACAGTATTTTCATCCTCTTATTGTTTAGCATGGCTGTTGTGAGACCAACAAATCAAAGTTAAGACCTTTAAAAAGTGACATTTCCCGGAATATCTCTGTTTTTTACACTTAAGGCTGGACAAAACAACAAATAAGAGCTGTCACTTTCAGCTCACTTAGACTGTAATGGAGATTTCTTTGACATTTGATGGACAAATTGAAAAAGTAACATGATTGAAGAAAAGAGGGAGAAATCTGCCTCAGCACAAGATCTGAATGTGAAGAATATGAGTAAAAGAAGAGCTGGGTTGGACCACTGTGGGAATGCAAGGCAAATGAGTGAGTAAAACTCATTATTATTGAACAACTTCGCCAAGTGAACAAGCCGCTTAACCCCCGGCTACTCCAGTGAAGCTGCCCGGCCGTCAGCGGTAAGACTGTGCCTCTCTCTGGCATGAGCGAGGTGTAAAAATGTGCGACTGCGAATGGACAGTTAAATGTGATTAAACACATCGCTGCACGCTCAGCAAAAGTCCTGCCCGCCCGGATAAGAGGGAGGTTTTAAAATAATCGAAAACGGTCATCAATTTGAAGCTTTAATCGGATTATGAGCGGTGAAAGAGCGTTTATAGAAGGTCACTTCATCTTAGAAAAGTGAGTGAAGCTCCTGGGTCGAATCAGTGTTTGTATTATTTTGTCTCTCTTGGATATATCTATTTCCAGTTTCCTGATAACATTTACATTTTTCTACTGTATCCTTTACTTTATTTAACTAAAACACTGCTATATACTTCACTCCATTTATCCCAGAGTCAGAGCCATGATTAACTTTATAGATTACAATGAATAAGAAATGGAGGTGCAGCCTTTTAAGTAAATGCCCTCTTATAACTTTGACTTCTTAATGTTATATCAAGTCGTGAAAGTTAGCTTTAGTTTTACAGCCTACAATATTGAACTGCTGCTCAAGTATTAAAGGAACAAAGGAACAGTATGTAGTGTCTTCAGCTTAATGTCCTCCAATCAAACAACAAATGAGGGAGTTTGATGAAGCTGTAAAGTTGAGGTCTTCGACTAAATCTGTCCAAGTGACTGCTTTTTCTCAACATACGTCTTCGGGGAAGACTATGAAATAATTTGGAGCAATATAAATAATTTTTGTCTTATTAACATACTGTTAGTTATATAGGTTTGTTTTAGAATTGAGGAATTCATAAGTGTGTGTATTTCTGAGCCATTAAAGGTGAGATCAGTCCCTATCACCAAGACTGCTGCCAGCCTCGAAGTTTGTGGAAAAATGATAAGTTTTGCTCATCATTTTCATACTTCAGTTTTTTTCCAACTTTATTTATAGAACATTTTAAACAAACAAGACGGGCAGTGTGACATAATGCATGAGGTATACAAACATAAAACGAACATAAAAAAAAAATGTCACATCAGTAAGTCGACCCTCCCCCCATACCTTATTAGGCCAAACATTTCAAATTAATTAATTAATTCATAATAACAATAATAATAATAATAGAAAAAAGGGAAATAAATGTAAATGAATAACAACTAATGAAAGAATAAAAAACTAAAATAATAATAATACAATTATGTGACATAAACACTCAAGAGTAGATAAATAACACATATGTCAATCCTCCAGCTCAAAGGTGAAATCAAGAGAATATATAGGGTTCAGAAAGGGATCCCATATGGCATAAAATGATTTCACCGAGCCTTCCAATGTAAACCTGAGCTTCTCAAGCTTGAAATTATAAACTCTTCATGGACCCAACCAGAATGTGAGGGAAGACTGGAGAGTTTCCAATTAAGGAGAATCAGCTGACGGGCCAACAGGGTGGAAATTGCAAAGACCTGCTTCAAATTTTTAGGGACACCTGAAGAAGAGCAATGCCAAAAATTGCAGATAGACTATTTGGGGTAACAGCGTAGCCATATGCTCTAGATAATGTATCAAAATTAAATAACCAAAATGGCTTATACTTCAGTTTTTAACCAACTACAATTAAACTACAATTCCCATAATGACGTATAGGGGGCGGAATCCTCACAGCAGCCGAGGAGAAATGAATGGGATTTGCCTTTATAAACTTCAATGTTTTTTTGTGACGTCAATCTGCATCATATCCAGACGAAATTTACCTTGATGATAGAGTTATATTATATATATTATCATGTAAATTTTGAAGCGAATCCATCAAGTGATGTCAGAGAAATGATTTTTTCAAATATGGCCCAATGTTAACTTATGGGATTTTTTGCTAATTTTGGGATTTTTTTGCATCCAGACAAATATGCAGATCACCACCAAAATGTAATGGCTTCTTCCTTGGACCAAACCACACCTCTGGTAAAATTGTCATATAAATCCATCCAGTAGTTTTTGCGTTATCTTGCTAACAGACGGACAGACAAACACACAGACAGATCCTGGCAAAAAACATAACCTCCTTAGCTGAGGTAAAAATTTATCTGGTATCTGTTTACACTGTTTAAAACTCAATTTTCAAACCTACCCAGCTCATATTTAGCCTGAACATTTTTTGTTCCTCAAAGCTTCTCTCTGGTGTTATTAAAGCAGCAAAAGACAGGTATTATATAATACGCATAATTACAAAATAGTCTCTGAGGCAGCACTATGCAAAATAAGGGCTTTTACTTCTTCTTTTTTTAATCCAAGCGAATGTTGTAGATTCTGAACTTTAAAACAAACACAATTTGGAGAAGTTTTACAAGATAAAGGTCATTTTCACTTCGTGTTTATGCATTTATAAAAAGCATTTATATCCTTCCTTCTGTCTATTTCCATCAGTGTTGGGCAAATGACCCAAAAATGTAATTTGCCTTTCATTGAGAACTCCTTCTTAAGTAAAAATATCACTTAAAGAGATAGTTCTGTTTTTTGAAGTGGGGTTGTGTGAGGACGATGGCATGAGCCTGAACATGTGCCACAGGGTTACACCTCATGTCTCTCTCTGTTCAGAAATCTCTGGACAGACGTTAATGCTACACATTAGTGCACATGGTGCCCAACTCTCTGTGTGATTAAAAGAATTGTGGGAGAAAACAAGCCACAAAAACAGCATGGGGTCATCACATGCTTCAAACAGTTTGTTTACATCCATTCAATTTGCCACTACCAAGCTGCTTTGATTAGGCACTACTTTGAGACAGCGTGTCCCTCCGCCTGCAGTGCCGACTGGTTTGCTTGACAAGAGGAAAAACACACTACCAAATGGGATAAATTGATGATTTTTGCAGTGAATATGACTCTGGATACTTTGGGATACTTGTATGAACTGGAGAACACACAGGAGAAAATTAAAAATCAACAAAAAAAACAATAAAATCAGCAAAACACAACAGACAAAACAAGTGTAGGGATGTAAACGTGCTGAAGTTTCCGAGGTCTGGTGGGAGAGAGTTCCAGAGCTGGGGAGCAGAGCGACTGAAGGCCCTGCTCCCCATGGTGCTGAGACGGGCAGAGGGAAGAGTGAGGTGGGCGTAGGAGGAGGATCTGAGGGAACAGGCTGGAGTGGCGATTTGGCAGGGTTAATTTTGTTGGCTAATTATTTTTGGCATAGTTTTTATCAACAACCTGTTTTCCCCGGATGAAATAAACAAATAAAAACTAGACTAAATGTTTGACAGAGACTTAATATATATATATAATATTGATATATTCATGTAGAGCAGGTTCACTGTTTGTTGTCAGTTCTGGTATTGTAACTGAGATGCTCTGCCAGGTAGCCTAAATAAAGGTGACTGCATTTCACACAAAAGTTCAATTTGTTTCTGTTCATTTATACATTCAAACTTTACTAGCATTCAATAAAGGGTTATACGATTTTTCATTTTATCCAAGTGCAAAACATGACTTCAGAAATTCAAGGAAACATAAAAAAAATGTCTTACCCTTTACACTTCATATTTTAGTCGACTAAATTTACAGTAGATTTTGTCGACTAAAATGTTGTGAAATTTCATCAACTAAAACTAGACTAAAATTAATACAATTTAGATGACTAAATCATGACTAAAACTGCAAGAAATTTTAGGCAAAAAAACTAAAACTAAACTAAAAAGTGCTGTCAAAATTAACACTGCGATGTGGAGGATGTCAGACAGATATGAAGGGGCGAGGTTGCTCTATGCTTGACCGGGAGCTCATGGAGATGCTGCAGGATGGGGGTGATGTGATGGTATGAAGGGGTTCTGGTGATAATGTGGATAAGTGGTATAGATAATGTATGGATGGATGGATGATAAATTATCAATACATAGAAAATTAAATGATTAATAATCATTACAGCTCTCTTTTACCAGCACTTGACCTCAAGATTTCAGATCTGTGATCAGTTTTATTCATTCCCTGCTTTTCTTTACAGACGTCTTCAGGTCCCTAAACCCACCTCAGGCCGATCTCCCTTCTCTCTGCTCTCTCACATTACTTCACTCCATATGGGCACACGCCCATGTAGCCCTCGCCGCCCGCCCGACGTCCTGCATTATGACAATTTGGGATGGTATTCGGCCGGTATGGCCTTAGCTGCCACCATAAATCCCCATTATCCCCAATCCAATACATCGATGTCACTAAATGATCCATAGCCCTTTCACACAGTACAACTAATACAGTCTTCAAAGCTCTTAGCCTTTCATTCTTCTCAATTACCACTCCCTTTCCCGCACTCCAACCCCCCTCCCTCACTCTTGCTATCTAAATCCTCTTTCCGGATTTCTCTCTCCGTTTCGTCATCCTCTCCCGCTTTCTTCCTCCCCGTCTTTCCTGTTGCTCTCACCAGTCCCCCCATTTCTTTTAAACTGGTCCCCCCTCACCACCACCACCCTCTGCTTCATCCTCTGCCCCAGTCTGCGCTCCCATTCAGCCACAAAGCCGACTTCTCCTTCTTCTTCTTCTGTGGTTTTCTTAATTCCCTGTCTGCTCTCTCTTCCATCAGCTTTTTTGCAACTTCTTTTTTCACGCACACACTCGTTCACTCGTCCCCTCTGTTCTCTGTTTTTCTCCGCAGACCCTCGCTGTCACTTTCTCCCTCTCTGTGTCTGTGTCGCCCTCACTCCTCTCCCTCTCTCCCTCTCTCCCTCTTTGCTTTTACTGTCACTGAAGCTGTCAGGGAGGCGGTGGTGAACATCAGCCTCTCCGACACTCGCGCTCACACACCTCGAATACGACTGCATGAATGAGAGGCTGTAATAATAGCACGCTGACCTGCGCTTCTCCTCTGCCATCAAGCCGGAGATGAGTGCGGCGTGACCGAGTGTTTGATTATCATCTGTCCATTAACAGTGTTTGTGTGTCAAAGCAATGGCCTGTTTGTGTGTGTCTGTGTCGTTGGTGTGGCGATGACTGATCGGTGTTGTCTGCAGTCAGGACGGCTGGGCGAGGCCTCGAACACACCATCATTCACATCCAGTTGATCTTCGTCAAATCGCTCTCTGGCTGACTCTATTTTTCCTCCATTCTGGCTGTTTTTAAAGGGCCATTTCGTCCAGAGTCTACGGTAGGGCTGGGTAATATAACAATTAAATCGATTAATTGGATTTATTTTCTGCAGAGGATGTAACCCTTTAAAGCCTGGAAACACAATTATAGCCAGAAAATTCTAACTTTTTGAAACTGAAATGTTTATTTCACTTTCTACTAGAGCTTGGTATCGATTCAGATTTCCCAAATCAATTCGATACGATTTGATTGATTTAGATTCAGTTAAGGATATTTCAGCTAGAGTACCAATTTCACTTGAATATGGTGAAGTAATATTTGTGCATTATTAAAAATATTAATGTTTACATTCAGAATTGAGCCCAAAGCAGTTACAGTAATCATGTACTTTTTATTAAACGTAACCTGGCCAAAACAAAGATGTAATAATTTTAATCAAATCAAACTACAGGGCAGGCAGTGTCAATAAGGTGGCTACACACAACGCAGTATGGTCGTATGTCCTTGTATATTAATGCTTCAACAGCATTGGTTATTTTCTAGGCTCTTGGAGAGTTTGCTGGTAACTTACATACAAATGCCTTCACCAGCTGCGTTTGCTTCGGGTCTGGCGTCTTTGCAGACTGCGTTTCCGGATGGTGTCACATTAAATGATTTTGGAGATTTGTTGTGTTTCCACAATATGTCGCCTGCACGCTGCATATCTTGCATAGAGTTTTACTCTTGTCCAGTTCATTGCTGCCTTCGTGTTTTTTAAATCCAAAATGCATCCAGACATCTGCCTTAAAGTTTGTTGGTGGTGCCTTCAGTGCTCCCGCCATGATGTTTTGTTTAACAACGCTCCTCGCTGAGTGACGAGATCTCGCGAGATCTCTGGTCTGGTCACTCGAGGAGTGACATGGCATTATGGGAAATGAATGGCTGGTCACGCGAGACTACTCAGCATTAAACTGCAGGCTGCATTACACACTGAGAAAAGACGTATTAAAAGATCGATTTAAGGAATTTATTAATCAATATTGAGCCATTCAATGGAAAATTGATTCAAACTGATTAATCTATTTTTAAAACCCAGTTCTACTTTTTACTGAAAATCCAAAAAATCAAAATCCCATAAAATTTAACAAACATGATGCTTCACTGTGCTGTGAGTGAGGGTCCCTGCCTTTGTGTGTGGGGGAAGCATGCACCTACTTCTTGCAGTGGTTTTCGCGAGAGATGTGACATTCCCGAACGAGTTGAGTCATTTGAACAGCTCTTTTAAGTGAACGAGAACCGTTTTGCAGTTCTGAGTGTGCCTTTCATTTGCGAGTTGTTATTAAATGCAAATTGCCTGCAAATTTAAGAAACGAACAGCTCACTCACAACTGCGAATCAGTTCTCACTGTTCATTTAAAAGAGCTGTTCAAAAGACTCGACTCGTTCGCTAATGTCACATCTCTCAGGAAACCACCACGGAAGTAGGTCAACAAAACAAAGCCACTGTTTAGGAGTAGAAGAAGATAATACAAAGACAAAAGAAGACAATGTAACATAAGGGGTAAGAAACAAGTCACAACAGGCACACAGGACCATTTAGAGTTCCTGAAGAGTTTATCTGATGACTGTAGGCAGAGGCAGGCTAACACTACCCATTGACTCCCAGTGTTTGAGCTAAGCTAACTAGTGGTGGGCGAGCTTTGGCCGCTTTCTTGTTAGTGGACACACAGTTGAAAAGAATGGTGTCTACCTGCTTGTCATGGACTCAAGAGTGAGACAAGAAACGAAACAACCAAAATGTTGGAGTGTTCCTTTAAAAGGAAATAAAAAAAATGTTCAACTTCCAGCTGTTTTGTGTAAATGTGGCCATGGACAGGGATTCTGTCTTGAGTAACATACATACACATCATGTTTTATGTACAGTGTCACAAAAATATGTTACTACAGCAAAGCTTTACCAGTAGACTATAAGCTATGAGTGAGGATGTAAGGACAAGGCTGACGTTTTTAAGAAGCAGTATTCATTGAAAGATGCTGAGTTGGTTATACTAACATATTGTGAGGTTGTTAGGTTGGTAAAGCTCGGTCACAGGGGTTCGAAGTGATTAATTCTTGGCTGAACAGCTGGTTGGGTAACTTTGACCCAACTGCTGGTTCATTTACTTCACACTCACCCTCGGTTAATCTTTTTGGATCTTTCTCTGGCAGACAGATGTTCACACCAGACTTACTGGGCTGGAGTCAAATCTAAGGCTGTTATGTGGATTTTGCTTTTGTCATGAGAGGTTGTTGGGACACCAAACTCTTAAAACCACTATATCCACTCAAATTACCTTGTATCAAGGACGATGGTGTTTAGGTTATTTTAACATTTGTGACATCAAATACAATCATAAATCCTGGAGTTTGCAAGCTTATTATCTGTCCATCAAGCTTTACATTATCATTACTATTGTGGACACATAGTTCATAAACTGAGTGCATGTTTTCCAAAAGTGTAAAGATTGTTTTTCCATATGAATATCAACAAGACCTGTTAATATAATACAAAATAGGTCCTATTTAAGGAGATAATTGTCCAGTCCATCCTGACATTCTTTCATATGAAGCTATTGAGCCCATTTCATTAACCCAGCATGGAAAAGGAGGTTCCCCAGGTTTTTTCCAGTCTCTGAGAATGATCAGTCATGATAGCAGTCTGTATCCAGTAGGTTTTAAAAAGGCAGATAAGACTTTACAGTCTCCCAAAATATGTAACTTAGGACAGAAATTGTTCTTCAACAACAATATAGCAATGAATCTCTATCTAATATTGGCTAACCAAGGACAAGACTATAGCACATGTATCAACAACTAGCAGAGCACTGAATCTTTCTAATCAAGTCTAAAGAACTGACTTGGAGTCCAATAAAGACGAAGCACAATAATAACAGAGTATTTGCAACACTGGTATCTTCTAACAGACACAGAGCCAGTAGTCTTACAGTTTAACACATTTTAATGTATGGAAAATAGATGCATTGTTATCACTCAGTAAAACTGGATGTGCTACACGCCCACTCAGATCACACTCTCTGACACCTTCATAATTAACCTTAACACTTAAGGGTGTTACTTTATGTGATGGCAGTAAATTAATTAACTCTGGATGTAAATCTTGGAGCACATAGGAGGAGACCAAGGCCCCTTCCCATGTCTGTAGGTGTCTATAGGACCACAAAAATATTCAGTCATATATTCAGTATTATTTAAATGTTGCTTACTTAATTCAACAGCTTGCAAGAATTCTGCCTGCATTTTCTCAAACTGAAGGGAAAGTGAAATACATTTCAAACATGCAACCCTGAATTTTTTGAGAAATATTCTTCTTTGCCAGAAAGTCCTGGGCCCTATCTCAAAACTGGCATAAAGTGTTTCGGCGTGAAGTGCAGGTGTCATCCCAATCTACTCCTGACGCAGGTACGATTTATACAGTAACGCCGTGCAAATTAAATAGCAAATCAACGTGTATCCTGTTTGGGCTGTGTTTGTCTAAAAATTAGGAGGGGTCAGGCAAAAAGGTGGTGTGTTCCTAACTTGAGGATGTAGAAATTGACCTTTTCGCACATGATATAAAGTCTAGTCTGTTGTCAGAGTGTTTCTGCTACTTCGAGGACGCGTAGTAGATTGGCAGAAATCTGTGAGATTGAAAATCACACTTTTTTGAACTTATTTCATTCACACAGTAGCTTACCTCTACCATTAAATGAAGGAGCATTTATTGGAAAATTCAGTTTAAAGTTCACGAGAAACAGAGAGCCTTTTCCTTAAGGACTTCTGCGAGGAAAATAAGAAAATAAGTTGCTTAAAGCTAAAAGGTAATTAATATTTAGTGAATAGGACAGTGCAGTGGAGCAATAAAAGGAGAGGAATTAGATAATTCAGTGTTTGGACCAAACAACTAAATGGATATGAATATGAAACACCACCTGTGAGGCGTGCACTGATCAAAAGGGACTTCTGATTTGTTAGATTAATCCAAAACACACCCATGTATAATCACAGCTCATAGTAGATCATCTTTGTGCCCTGCATATGGCTTTGCACCGAGAACATTTGTCCTCAAAAAAGCAAAATATAGACCAACACACCCCAAACCGCTGTGCACCACACGCTGCCAAGATAGGGCCCCCTGGGTTTATCATTCACACTTGGCCCTCACAGGAGGGTGTTTTCCTGGAGCTGTCAGTCAGTGGATGTAGAAACGGCAGGGAGACAGCAGCGTTAAGTCTGGGTTAAAAACCCTTGCTGTTTGCAATTACAAATACAGCTCATGAAAGTGGCTCAAACACTGTTGCCTTACTCAAACAGCTTTCTTTCTTCAGTCAAACGCGGGCCCCTTTCCACACATGCAACCCTGAAATTCTCTTATTGGGTACCTGACCTTCTACACACTTGGTTCTCAAAGCAGGAAGTTTTCCTTCAGTTTGCATGTCGGTCAGTGGAGGGGTGTGAAAATGACTGGGGTCCAGCAGGAGCATTTAAGGGTGAAGTTTGGGTGAAAATCCTGCTGTTTCAGCTCCTCTGGATAATTTCAGGACATTTTCCAGGTTTATGTGCATGGTTGAATGGGATTAGAAGAAGTACTGTCTAATTTTGCCCTGATAGATTGACATAGTACAATCTATATTTTTATTGTTTATTTAATAATTTGGTTGCCTCGTTCTCTTTTTTCCTTTTGTTTTATTCGGGGGAGTTACTTTCAGGTTATGTATGAGTAGGGATATGAGTATGTCTGTATTTATGTCTGTAAATTAAATATTGTATATATTTATATTGATAAGGAAGCCAAATAATATTTTATGGAGAAGGGGTGGGATTAAATAAGTATTAGTCTTTCCAATCCTTTTCATACATGTAAATCATAGTTTTCATTTTAATACTTTCTCAGTTTTGTATTGTATTGTTATGCTTGTTCACTACTGTATGATTATTTTCCCATTCACTTTTTTTAACATGCCTGCAAGTAAACTACAACTACACTATACTATACTATAATTACAATATGGTATGAAAAAATTACATTTATATCCTAATTACGGAAAATTGCTTATAACTGTAAAAAATTCTCATCACAAGTAGATGATACTTCTCAAGTTTCTTATTCAAGAAAGTGTGAATATAAACAAAATGGATTGGAAATCAGTTTTAGTTGTATTTTCCTATTTGATCCATGCATTCATCCATTACTTATACTGCTTACCCCTTTCAGGGTCACAGTGGGCTGGGGCCTATCCCAGCTGTCATCAGGCAAGAGGCAGCGTACACCCTGAACCAGTCACCAGCCAATCACAGGGCCACACAGAGAGACAGAAAACCATTCACAGTCACCCCATAACTTAGGGCAGTTTGAAGTCACCAGTCAACCTAATGTGTATGTTTTTGGTCTGCAGGAGGAAGCCGGAGTGCCTGGAGAGAACCCACACATGCACAGGGAGAACATACAAACCCCACACAGAAAGGCCCTGACCAACACAGGGATCAAACCGACATCCTTCTTGCTGTGAGGCATGTACAGTACCTGCTGCGCCACTGTGCTGCCTTGTATTTTCATATTTGATCCTCACATATAATGAGAATATTTTGAGGCCCTTTGGAGCACAAGGCTCCATCTTTGCCTTGAGTTTAGGTAAATATAAACATGTTTTCTCCAGCAGAGATGTTGCCCCTCCACACTGGTATTATCCAGAGTGATCAAAATGCTGTTTCTGGAGAAACCTGCTGCAGTGGAATTCTTTTAATGAAACTTTTCAATGTTGGGGGCACTGCAAGCAAAATTGCATTCACCTCCATTATATTGTATCGTCGGCAGAAATCTCAGGAGAGTGGGAGCGTGGCCGGATGCTATAACAGGTAGGAGGAAAAATACATCGCTTTGTGTTCCGGGTGAGCTGACCCTTTAAACAAAAATCTGATCGCTTTAAGAAACAACAATCTCTAGACTCCGCTTCCCCCTCTGTCTCCTGCTCTCAGCTCGTGTGCAACAAAAAAGAGCAGATAATCTGTCCTCAGGCAGGCAGCTCTTCCATCTCTCACTCCTCCCTTTGTAGCATCAGTCCATTCTTTCGATTCATTTCAATCCATAATTACAGCAAACACCGATGCTGCCAAGGCGTCAGGACGGCGTTTTTGCATTACAAAGCCTCAGTGTAGCATTTTCACATCAATAAATAACTATCATATTCCATCGTCATATCATATTAGTGTAATGAGTGCAGAAAAGGCTCGTGCGAAGATGATGTAGCAGTTTGAGCTTTTTAAGACTTTGTGGGACATCTGGAGAGCTTTACAAACAGGCAGAGGGCGCTGTTCTGTCTGAGCAAACTCAGCTTGAGGCTTATAGAGTTCGTGGTGACGGCAGATGGTGGAAAGAGCAAAAGGGGCGACAGTAACAACACTCCCAACATGTTTGTTCTGTTCGGTAAAGCGAAACAGACCACCTTTGACTGATGAAGCAAACAAGAGACAGAGACAACAGGGGGGTACAGGAAACACAGGAGAGAGAAGGAGAAACAGGACCACTCCTGAGACCAGCAGGGGCTGTTTGAGTAATACATAGGCTGAGGGAAAAAGACAATATCAGGCCCCTTCCCCATTTAAATGACAACAAAAATACTGCGAAAGCAACAAAAAATTAGACTTCGAAGGTCTTTAACAGATCATATATTTAAAGGCACCATATTTTATTCTTTTCAACAAACTAACACTGGTATCATCAGAAAATATTTAAGGTTTATGACCTCTCCAATGGGTTCTTGGATGCCTATAAATCCCTCTGTTTCAGCCCTGCTCAATACAGCCTTTCTTGTTGTATATACTTACAAACTTTATCTAACCACGCCGTTCTTATTCAGTGCATTTAGCTTCAACTTTCCGGCATTGTGCTCTACTGTTTACTGTGGACATGCTTTTCCACTGATGCTGGAGAACACCTCTTCAGCTGTTTGTGAAATAGCTAACCAGCCAATCACATGGCAAGAACTCATTGCACTGAGGAATGTCAACACGGTCAAGACAACCTGCTGAAGTTCAAACCGAGCATCAGAATGAGGAAGAAATGTGACTATAGTGGTGTTGTTGGTGCCAGATAAGCTGGTTTGCACCCACAATCATCTCTTAAGCTTACAGAGAATGGTCCAAAAAAGAGAAAATACCCATTAAGTGACAGTTCTCTGGTTGAAAATGCCTCATTGATGCCAAAGATCAGGGGAGAATGAATAGAGAGGTTCAAGTTGCATGTGAAGGCAAGTGAAATCCAGAAGAAGATGAACTACCGCAGCAGAATGCCACACCTGGTGGCACTCCTATCAGCGAAAAGCAGGAAAAAAACACCAAAATTGCACATTTGAAGATTGTAAAAATGTTGCCTGCTCTGATGAGTCTTGATTTCTGCTGCCACATTCAGATGGTAGAGTCAGAACATGGTGTGAACATCATGAAAGCATGGATCCATCCTGCCTGGTATCAATGTTCAGGCTGCTGCTTGTGTTTTCTTTGCACACTTGAGCCCCTTAGTATGAATTCAGCACTGTTTACACGCCACAAGCTGCCTGAGTATAGCTGATAACCATGTCTATTCCTTCTATGGCTACTTCCAGCAGGATAATGCTCCACGTCACCAAGCTTAAATCATCTCAAACTGGTTTCACAGGCATGATGATGGCTTCACTGTACTCCAAAGGGCTCCACAGTCACCAGATATCAATCTAATCTGCAGCAACTTAGTTATGCTATCATGACAGCATGGATCGAAATCTCTTAGGAATGTCTCCAGTACTTTGTTGTATTTACGCCACTAAAAATGAAGGCAGCTCTTAAGGTAAAAGGGGGTACAACCAGTACTAGCAAGGTGTAATTGGGTTACAAAAGCTTTCAAAAGTCGATGCCCAACAGCTTGATATGCCCAATATTTTCTTCAGTCTTTAATTTAGTTTGATTTGATTTTAATCTTATTTAGGATTGCCCCATGAGATGCAACACCTCATTTTCGAGGGGTCCCAGCAGATATAAAAAATAACACAAAATATACATTACAATAATTCACAGTAAACACACTGTTCTACCACTTTCATAGCCCCCACACACCCATCACCAGCTCACAAAAAAAATGCCCACACACATACACACAACCCTGTTACAATACAACATCAGAGGCAACAGAATGCCACAGCAATCTTGAAGAAGATGAAGAGGGTAGAAGAAGAAGATATACTCTATTTTACACTATCTTGTTGAGTCATGCTACAGAAACAGACACTGAAATACTCATGTACATGTACAAACAGGTCCTACGATCATGCATTAATGGAGGGATGTCAGAGTGATGGCTTGATGCTCCTGAAGATGCGCTATCAAGTAGTTTTGGGGTTATGTGCTTTGATCAAGGGCGCTTTGGCAGCTACCAAACCAACTTCCAAATATGGTTCAGTCAGGACTTGAAGAGGGCACCCTTCGGTCCCCGAACCAAGTCCTTCTGGACTGAGCTTCTGCCACCCCAGAACGCCGAACAAAGTAATAAAATAAAACACAAAAACAATATCAAAAACACGACCAGCTTGTTGTGTAAGCCTTATTTTTGGAGACTATATCTTTCTCCTCTTTATAGCAGATATCCAAAGTCATTGGCCTACCTTTACCTGATAGTAAAACCGTCTACAAACACGCTTAACTCTGAACACTTGTGTAAGTCAGGAGCTGCCACTTGTCCCCTTGATTTCCAGTTTCCCTGTAAGAAGAAAGCCGGTTAATTTGTCCTATCATGACATCCTCGCTGCGCTCTTTCTTCCTCTCTTTCTCTCTGCCTCTCTCTCTTCCCGGCTCATTTCTCTTGTTTATCAGTAACAAAAGACCAGGCAGTCTGACCTCATGCAAAGCTCTCCCTATCTCTGCTTCTCTGTTCGGCCTCATCCCTTCATCCTCTCCTCCGCCCGGCCTTTTATTGCCGGATTCTGCCGTTATCCTCGGCACGATCCGACCCACGCTATATATCTCCTTCTCTCTTGGTTGCAGATATGTAGCAGCTCAATGCTTGACACACACATTTTTGCAGGAATAAACTCTCGACACACGAAGCAATAAAAGCAAACACACACAGCTCCTGGATTCATGCATGGGAATTAATTTAGAGGATCAAGGCATGAAGGAGTGATGGGAGAAAAGGGCACAAACACACACGCAGCAGGCAACGTGGCAAGGACACACAATCAAAAACAGACACACTTTGAATCCACACACTGGTTTCAGCGGGATCGCACACACGTTCAATGCAAGCCCACAAAGAAACATGAACCACATCCGCGCATTCCTGTGGAGTGTCTCTGCAGCTTCACACTCACACAACCACACCCAGGCGCACTCTTCACCGCACACATTTGCAGCATGAGTACAACAACAACAGACACGGCCAGCGCACATTTTTTTTCTCTGCACACACACACACACAATCACACACACAATCTCACCGCGTGTCTCACCTTCCAGCTCCTGGTCTCCTCGGTACCAGCGCAGCTTGGCAGGGGGTTTGCTGCCTGTGCTGGTACAGGTCAGGGTGACTTTGCCCCCCTCGGGCACCGCATTCTCAAAGCCTGAGATCTGAGGTTTGCCCGGCACACCTAGAGAAAAAAAGAAGAGAGAGAAAAAGAGAGAGAGTCAGATGGGGAAAACTTTTAGCTGCAGGGCTCACCTTGTAGAGTAAAAAAGCAGAAGAGGTCAGGGCCGATGCCGTGGCTTAAATCAAGTTAAGGCTTTTTTTTTTTTTTTTTTTTTTTTTGCAAACTTGTGCAAGAGATTGAAGAAGAAGAAAAAAAGAATATATACTTTATTAATCCCTCATGTGGAAATTCAATTTGTCACAAACTGTTGTGGAAACATGCGACACACACATGCTCTAAAATACACATGTACATGTACAAACAGGTCCTACGATCATGCATCTTCTTCCTGAAGAAGCGCTACAGAGCAGTTTTGAGGTTACGTGCCTTGCTCAAGGGCACTTCGGCAGCTGCCAAACCAACTTCAACACACGGTTCAGGCAGGACTTAAACCAGCCTCTTCAGTCCCTAACCCAAGTCCTTCTGGACTGAGCTACTGCTGCCCTGTTGGGGAGTGTAATGCAACAGCGTCTTTAATATAAACCCCAAATGGGCAGATTTATTAGATACACCCGTTCGACTGCTCGTTCAGGTAAAATAGCTAATCAGAAATCCCATGGCACCTTAAAGCATTTCGGCATGAAGACGTGGTCAAGACATCCCGTTTAAGTTCCAACTGAGCATCAGAGTGGAGAAGAAAGGTGATTTATGAGATTTTGAACATGGCATGCTTGTTGGTGCATGAGGACAGTTCAAGCACCTTGTTGAAGCCACCCCACAAGATATAACGGAGCTCTGAGGGCAAATGGGGGTCCGACCCAGTACCAGTATGTTTGTTTGTTTGTTTGTTAGCAGGATTACACAAAAACTACAGGATGGATTTTGCTGACACTTTCAGGAGATGTTGGTAATGGCCCAACTTAGAAATGATTAGATCTTGGTGGTGATCCAGATAACTGCCATTAGGGAACGATACTTTTTGCTCAATAACTGTCTAACTAATAATGATATCAACATGATTCTGAGTGCTAGGTGAGGGTTTTCAGGGTCGAGGAATCATATTATGATGGTGACTTTATCATGGAACTATTGCTTATAGATGTAACAGTAACATGTGAGCTACCTTGGCGGAGGTTTGTGCTCTCCGAGTGCTTTCTAGTTTAACTAAGACCCCCCCAACATTCTCACACATTTTGTGCAAACTTATTTTGTGAGTTTAAAAGCAACAGGCACATTCGAAAGCTTCCTCAAAAAAACAGAAAATCTTGAATCTGTTTGGCCATTTCCTAAAGCTGTGATGGGGAGCAGCTTGGTGAGAAAAATAATGATGTAGGCTTGCAATTATTTGCCCTAAAAATGTTTCAGAGTGACTGCCCAGCTGCTGAAATGTCTGTAAATCTTCTGACCTTCCTCCAGCATCAAACCCTGCTGTCTGCTAATCAGTGTCCATCAGGGCAGGTACACTCAAATATCTGTTTCACTGACAGGATACCATTTAAAGCTGTCCAAATAATGACTGGAGTGTCTTACAAGCACTCACAGGCCGAGTTTAATGCTGTTAAAGCACCAGAACATGTTTAAGGGAGGATGTTAGGCTGTGGGTTTAATACTTGAGAACCCCACTTGAACCAAAAGTTCTTTTTAATCCACGACCACAGTCTTTCCTCAAGTGTTTGGGAGCATTATGGGTGCTTTGACTAACCACACATTAACCAGAGTGGTTGCAGATCATAAAACAGTTATGTGAATCATTTCCTTAATGGCTATTTAACAGAATCTAAACAACAGATTGAAAGCTGTCTGATTGGTTCCTGACTGAATGAGTTTAGAGGACTGTGAGGCAGTAAAAGCTTTCTTATTATGTGAATCAGAGTTCCTCCGAATTAAAAAAGAAGAACTATATAGTCTATTATGAAACTGACAATGAGGAGATGTCTTCTGTAAATTGATAATTTCACGCTTGCCGGTGTCCATAGAGGACACCAGATAGCATGGTAACTTATTACACCATAGCACCTGTAAAAGTGTCTGCAAAGAAACTCAGCAATGTGGAAAAGTAGAGAGCAGCTTTAAAAATGATAAATCATGCATTTTTTAATGCCATTGATGCAGCAGTGGGGTCAGATTAAGGTTTAAGTGTCTTGCCAAAAGACTCAAACACACATGACTTAAGGAAGCAGAGATTAACCCAACTTTACAGTTTAGGAGCAACCGACTCCACCACTAATCCAAAGCTGCCCTGTTAGCCTCAATATAGCTGGAACACCTTTATCTCTGGACAGTCAATGCTAACACGGACATGACCTCTACAGACCATCACTGTGACTGTAAAAAGGCAGTAAGTAGACTTATTACCTCCACCAAGTAGGTTACGTTTTTACTGGCATTTGTCAGTTTGTTAACTAGATAATTCAAAAAGCTACAAATGAAATTTGGTGATATTTTCAGGATGCGTCAGAAATGAGCCAAAGACCAACTGATTCAATTTTTGGGGTGACATGGATCACCATCTGGATGGAGGTGTGTTTTAAACATGTTCTACCACTGCGGGATAAGTCCATTGTCATCATTTTTAATTGTAACTCCACAAATAATGCCAAAAGAATTATTTAAAGACAGCCCATACCACAAAACAAGACTGATCCAACCATCATTTATAACGTGTATCTCTCTCATGGTCGCAGGGGGCAGGAGCCCGGGTACACTCTGGACCAGTCACCAGACAATCGCAGGGCCACATAGAGAGACAACGAGTTACCAATTGACCTTTAGGTCTGTGGGAGGAAGCTGAGTGCCTGGAGAGAACCCACGCATGCATGGGGAGAACATGCAAACTTCACACAGAAAGGCTCTGGGATCGAACCAGCAACCACCTTGCTGTAAGGCACATGCACTACCTGCTGCACCACCATGCCACCCAAGACTGATCCAGATTATCAAAAATATCCCAGATCCACTGGATCGGTCAGTCTAACATGGCAAATACCAATCACAAGGCAGAATTTTGGATTGGGATCTAGGGTGGCCAATCAAAATATAAGAGGACCCAAGCCCCAACTTGGCCACACCCCTGCCCGGACATGTCACACCCCCCCCGGTGTGTGGCACTATTTGAGAACCACTGTTCAATTCTAACCATGAATGACGTGCAGCCCTCTCTCATGCTGTGTTTTTTTATGTTAGAATTGTTTATCTTGTATCTTTATGGAATATTATTACATTTACATTAAAAGTCAAAGAAAATTTTCTGCCAATGAAAAAGTCAGGCAGTAAAACATTTTCTCTTCTATTCAGAACTCAGTAAAGTACATACAGGCTTTTAATGTGTGTTTGAGTCCTCATAGAGCAGCAGCACGATCAGAGTTTGTATCGATTAGTTCAGCAAAATTAAATATTTTCCCACTGCTTTGATAAAACATTTATGGTCTCACTCATGATTCTGGCAAGAATGTTAAAAAGCCTCTGGTTACAGCCTGGAAAGTGAAAATTTGCTGCTTTTTAATTTAGAGTCAATAAAGAGAATTTGGGTTTTGGACTGTTGGTTGGAGCAAAGAAGGAAATTTAAAGCCCAGAATGCAGAGCAAAGTCATTCTTGCTCACCATGAGTGTGTGACATCCCCGGAAAGCCATCAATATCGGGACAGCCATCAACCCTCCTCACCTGAGGAACAGACTTTTTGGTGCTTCCATGAAATAAGACCCAAATTTTGGTCTAAAAGGCTCAAGATCCACTCTGCAAGTCCCATTTAATACCCTAAAAGACTTCATTTTGGGGCAACAAAAGGTCAAGTTATGCCTCATTCAGGAGCTCTGCCTCTAAAATGGGTGTCCTGGGTTTGGATCTGGTCTGTGGCTCCTTCCCTGCATGCCATACCACACTCTCTCTCCCAAGTCCCTCTTGAAACATAAGTAATTTTGACTTTAGGAAATTGTGTTGGCATTTTTATTATTTTACAGTCTTCAGAATGATTTTAAATCAGTGAAATGCTAATCATGTTAAAAGTGAGCTTTCAAAAGTATAACTGCATTACTAGGAGGCTGAGCAAAGAGACAAAAGTTTTCCCCACAGAAGAGCAACACTTTCATTGATTTCATGTTTCATTTCATGCATTTCTGTTTCTTTCTGTTTGTGCTGTCACTTTAAAAATGTGCAATAACATAAAAATATTTAAATTACTCTACAGACGAGTATTAAAATATTTATACACAGTTCTATACCAAAACAGTTTGTTTGCATATAAGTAATATTAATTTTGTATAACACTCATTTTTATTGACATATGCAAATAATTATATTAAGTAAAATAAAATGCAGTTTAGAACATATATATTGTGGAGAAGCTCATTGTATGTGTATACTTAGTTATGAGATGGATGTTTATTAATACGGAAGAATACATTTAAATAAGTATGTTTATGTAAAAAATGTTATCTTTTCTGAATTGTTTACTTATTGTTAGTGCATTTTGTTTGTTCTCTTGGAGGTTTATATGAAGGGTGGGGTTGTGCTTGTAGAGATTTACTGTAGTTTGTAGAATGAGGCTTTTACTCATGTAATTATACTGTTTCCATGAATAATGACAGCTGGTAATGAATTATTATTTTAATTCACTATTGTGATCTGATTTGTTAGGAAGGGGCAGGACTCGATAAGCTTCGTTCTGTCCTTTCTCAAACTGATTGCTGTGTTGACATACATGTGTATGTTCTCACGTGTAAATATATTTGACGGATATGTGCAGTTGTTTGGTGTGCATGTGTATTTTTTTTGGATTGACTTTGTTGTTTTTGTTGTTTGTTTTTAAGTTTGAGATGAATAAAGAAAGAAAGAATGTTGTACATGTAGAAAACATGCGTTTTTTTGTCTAGGTGAAGTGAACATAAAGATCCTGTTAATTTAATGAGCTGGATCATAATGTGTTTTTGCTTTAAAATCAGCAGCGTGAGGTCTGCACCAGCTCCAGCCTTGCCATTTCTACATTTCAAATCACTCCGGTAAATAAGAATATGTGACTGCTCACTCTCTGTACTGCAGGTCGGTTCAGAATGTCGAGGAAATTCAATTTTGCCCGCTTTATTAAATAAGACTCCCAGAATTCATTAGTTAAAAGCCAAGATGGGAGTTAGAGTGACTCAGTCAGCCTTAATGGCTTTTTTAGGAGGCTATTGGAGCTGGGTGAGGTGGTTTGAGAGAAAAACGGAGAGGGACGGGAGAAGGAATGAGGTTGAGTTCAAAACGACTTCAGCTGAGTGAGGGACCTCCGGCCAAACCAAAATTTCACGGTGCATCTTCTCTCGCTCTTAGGTGTTCCTCAAGAATCCAGACAGGCCTTATATGGTAACAAACACCGCAGCTTAAATGCTATTCCAGCATCAAGCAAGTGCAACAACAGGAGTACAGTTTTAATGGACACACGTCATTTTGACTTCTTAATAATAGGCTATAATATATTCAATACATGACATGTTTGCAGCTTTCATGAGCCTGTGAGAATAAATTACCTGACCGGTAAAAAAAAAAAAAAAAAAACATATGGCAGAAGCATTAGTACCTCTGCCAAGGAGGATATGTTTCTGCCGGCATTTCCTATTTTTTTTAGCATAATAACTCAAAAAGCTATGACTGGATTTGGATGACATTTTAAGGGAATGTTGGTCATGTCAAAGGAAGAAGTGATTTAATTTTGATAGAAATCCAAAGACGAATGCAAATCCAAGAATTTTTTAAATGATTAGTTAACACTGTGAGATAGGACAGTTTTCTAAGTAATAACAATTCTTAAGTAATAACTCAGCAAGTGCAACACATATTTGGAAGACATTTTCAGTAAATGTTGGTCATGGCATAAGGGAAAAGTGATTCGATTTTTGTGGTGATCCAAGACAAATGCAGATCCAGGATTGTTTTTTTTTTAATTATTTGTTAACACTGCAAGATAGGGCAGTTTTCCATATTTTCACTAATAACTGAATGAGTGCAAAAGGTCCTATTTTTGTGTTGATTCAAAGACAAATGTGGATCCAGGAATTTTTTAAATGATTTGTTAACACTGCCAGAAAGGGGAAGTTTTCCATATTCACTCAATCAGGGCACAATGTATTTGGGTTACATTTTCAGGGAATGTTGGTCATGGCACAAAGGAAAAGTGATTTGATTTTGGTGGTGATCCAAATATGGATGTGGATCTAGGATTTATTTTCAGTGTGAGACAGGGCAGTTTTCCACATCCTTATCAATAATAGCATTGAAATAACATAATATGAACCATGAATCTAGTATAAGCAAGATTGTTCTAAATTCTCCCAGTCATTAAGAAATCTGCTCATGGTTGGCTCAGGCTGTGTCTCATTTTGAGCACATAGTAAGAGGGACATAAAGCTCCAACGTGAAATGGACACCAAATTTCCTTCATCATTCTCATAACAGTCAAAAGCTGAGAAAATGAAACTTTCCATCTGGAGTCACTGTGGGTGATACTTCTCTCTAAATGTTGGACCAGTTTGCTGTCATTCTGCAGTTTTTCTGTCTACTGCTAACTGTCTTCATTAAAGACATGCAGAGAAAAAGAGTGAGAAAGATGGAGCTGAGAGAGGAGAGGCACAGAGAAGTAGGTGGAGAAGCAGAGTCAGAGAGGAGGAACTGAATCTTGACAGAAAGAAGGGGGAAAGCGATCTATTTTTATTGAAACTGACAAGAAATTCTACCAGCTAATAATTTTACAGTGGCAGTTTTGTGACTTAGAGGAGAGAAGAATGATAGATAGATAGAAAGATAGATAGATAGATAGATAGATAGATAGATAGATAGATAGATAGATAGATAAACAAAAAAAACTGTGTTTGATGGAGGAAGTAAAGTAAGTTCATTGAGAAATAAAAAATGTAAAAGTTACAATGAAAAGAAATAAAGTTATCAGAATTGTGAAAATGTCAGACAACATCATGTCACAGAACTTTTATGATTATACAGGTGGCTCTGTGCTCGTGTCCACATCTTTCTTTTTACTTCATGTGCTTCCTAAGAGCTTCCTCCTTCTCTTCCTGTCCCCAAGTGACAGTCTCCTGCTGAGAGGCACATGTGTGAACAGGAAAGTCTAGGAGAACGGACGGAAATTTTCAAAAAATGTCAAGAAGAGCGTGATAGATAGATAGATAGATAGATAGATGGATAGATAGATAGATAGATAGATGGATAGATAGATAGATGCAGGGTAACAGTGATATTAAAGTGCAGTGAACTAACTTAGGTATATATCATAAAAATAACAACCTGGTCAATTTTTAATGTAGCACTATTTGATGTAGTGCTCTGTGTGCAGAAGCTCTCTGGCTGTAAAGCAGCATTGAATATTAATGAGGGAATAATACTGCACATATAGAGGTGGTCAGAGAAGCCCTGTCGAGACCCTTCTCCTACAAGAAGAATAAAAGAGAATAAAGCCATTATAAATTATTCTCTGCTTAGCTCAGGAAGGCGCATGGAGGCTTGACACACATTTTACTTGAACAGACACTCAGGCGGTTCAAACTGACCACACTCAGCACTTCTACGCCCCTCTGTGTTTGTGTACGTGTCTGTCAAAAGGCTGCTCATGTCCAAACAGGAATAAAACACATGCATGAACACCGCTGTGCCAAAACTGGATATCTTTGGCTGATTTTTCCCCATAGGGGCTTGTGCATTTTAGACATTTTACCATACATTTTTAATGCCTCGGCTCCCTCTCAGGGGTCATGAAATATTTATGGAACGCAGAATACAGTGTCACAGCTGTCAATTACAGAGCATGAAAAATGCTTGAAACACAATTTACTGCTAAAAAATGGTCTGAAAAACAGAGGTGTGACTCTCATGTTAATTTAAATTTAAAGAGCTGAAGCAGACCCGCCTTCATCAATGCTCCGACACATTCCCCCTCCCCCTTTCACACACAAACACCACATTAACATTGCAGGGGCTCTGCTCAGGCTGTTGTCCACAGCGACTACATTGAATCCTTTTCAATACACCTTGCGGCGCTGCCAAAACATTTGAATAAATATCAGCTAAATGGTTTATTCAAGGATGCCTCCACAGCTGTCGACTGACAAAACTCAAATTTGGGCAGCAGCCTTGTTGACTTTCAGTTATTGAGCAGACGCTGTAAACACCGATCGACCTGCTCCCTCTTAAATTTAAAAGAAATTCAGCGTCTCTTGTTCCCACTAAGAGCATTTCCAGATTAAATTAGGCCAAAATGTTGCACCGCTCAGATTTCACCCAACAATTTCTGAGCAAATGATGCTGAATTGGATTAGAAAAGCTGAGGGGAAATGGCAGAAACTGATTAAATCTGACACGAATTTATACAAATTGATGTCTACAGAGAGACATTTTGATGACTCATGAAATGAAACATGAAGAATAAAGAATCGAAGGATAGGTAGATTACTTGATAGATGATAGACAGACTGATGGATGGATTGGATGGATAAATAGATAAATGACTGGATGGATAGAGAAGTGATGGATGGAAAAATTAACTGCTTGTTTGTATTTATGTACGATTTTAAAGCCGCACTATGTAAGATTCTGCCTTAGCTCTCTAGTGGCCTCTATGGTCGTTGAGTGTAACTGCAGTGTCGTAAAACAGAGCGCCTCACACCAACGTACATTTGTTGACATATAGAGGGAGGAGAAGCGAGCTGACAGGACGTCCCGAGAGACAAATAAACCATGTAGACTGATAAAGTACAGTCTGATCATGTTTCTTTTCGAATAGATCATCATGTACTTACAAGTCCAACAATAACAGGGGCAAATCAGCATCGGTTGGACATCCCTCCTCGTCTTTCAGCTCACGCCAGCGAGTGGAAGCCGGGCCAATGTTTATCCTCATCCGGGCATTTAGCTTGTTACTCTCCTGCTTTCTTTTTTTGGTCTCATCCGATAAAACTTTTCTTTTCTTCGGGTTTTTCGCTGCTTCCGCCATGATGACAACTCTACATGTAGCTTTTTTTTCTTCTTCTTGTTTAACGGCGGGTGGCATCCAGCGTCAAAGGAGCATTACCGCCACCTTCTATGCAGGAGTGTGAGCCAGACGTCCCTATTTCCATTGGGAAAATAAATGCATATTTATTTTAAACTAAATTCTGTTAATTAAATCTGTTGTAAAAATTCATAAACTGCTTTACATTCTCCTTTTCCCAATGTTTAGCTTTCGCCTCGAGGGGGAAGTGACATGTCGTAAAGCAGTCATAGCAGTAAAAATTTGTAGTTTTTAGTGTGGAAGTGTTCCTACCATTCACCTTACATAGTGCCAGTGAAGGCGATACAGACCCCCTTAGACCATGACAGAGCTGTCATTCAACCTGTTGTAAGGTGATGTACCATCACAGTGACTCTAGAAATATTATATTAGGGTGGAAAAACTACATAGTGTTGGTTTAAGGATGATGATTGATTTATGGATGGATGGATAGATGGGCAAAAAAATGATGATTAGATGGATAGAAAAGTGATGGCTGGATGATTGGATGGCTGGATGATAGATTGATGGATAGACAGATAAATGGATGGATGGATAGAAGAGTGATGAGAGGATGAATGGATGGATGATTGATGGATGAATAGAAAAGTGAAGGACGGAAAGATGCATGGATGGATAAATGTCTGTCAAACTCAGATTTGGCAGCGGCCTTGCTGACTGTCAGTTACTGAGCAGACGCTGTAAACACCGATCACTCAGCTCCACCTTATATTTAAAAATTCAGGGTCTCTTGTTCCCACTAAGAGCATTTTCAGATGAAATTAGGCTGAAATGCTGCTCAGCTCAGTTTCCATCCAACAGTTTCTTGGCAAATGATGTTGAATTGGTTTAGAAAAGCTGAGGGAAGCAGCAGAAACTGATTAAAAAAACCTCCTAAATATCACAAATAATATCACAAGTAGGCAGAGAGGAGGCCTGTTTCTGACTAAATGAATGTGTGTTTTTCCTGATCAGCACAAAGAATGACTCAGTTTCATTACACAGCAATTTAAAAGTGGCACCAGAGGCCTTGAAATGTTGGCCGTAAATCTGCCCCCCTCAACCTCCCAGGAATCGGACCAGCTGTCTCTCCTGTGTGCACTGTAAGGCTCTGTTGTGGTTGTGCTGCCATTAGCCGGTGCATTACTGCACTGCCAGGCTCACTGCTTTGTTCTCATCTTCAAGTGAAAGCGTGAGGTACGGCCAGAATAAACCGACATGCAGGAACAATAACAGCTCGACTAATAAAAATCAATGCCTGAAAGACGGTTTGTGGCGGCCAAAAGCCGATTAGCCCAATATCCGATCGATGAACGGGCCTCGCTCACCGCCGAGAGGCTGACCGCAATTTATGGCAGCCTGCAGGGAAGTGTCACACACGCAGGTGATAACATCCATCTCCGAGAAGATGAGCGGAGCTGGTTTATCAGCACACAAGAGTTATACGAGGTCGTAACCTTACACAAAGGTTAATTCTATAAGGAGAGATCCAGATCAAATCGGATGGAAGCATCATGGCCGAGGGGGGGCCAAGAGTACTGTGAATGAAAGGGATTATTTTTGGATTAAACCAGAGTTTTCTGTTTTTATTATTAGCTCTTATGCACCACAGTGAGTTCATGCTGGTTGTTGACTGACCGCAGCAGCGCAGAGTGGGCTGCATGTTGGCTGCGTCTCCCTGCTGTCACAGTTCTTTCTAGAGAGGGCAATAAAGGATATACACTCCAGCCACTTTATTTGGTAAACCTGTCCAACTGCTCTTTATCCCAAACAGCTAACCAAACAATCACATGGCAGCTACTCAAAGCACTTAGGATTGTAGATATGATCAAGACGACCTGCTGAAGTTCAAACTGAGCATCAGAATGGAGGAGAAATGTTAATACAGTGACTCTGAATGTGGCATGGTTAGTGGTGTCGGGTCAGCTGATCTACTGGACAGAATATGGCCTGAAAAAGAGAAAGCATCCAGTAGGAAGCTGCTTCCAGGCAGGTCAGAAGAGAATGACCTGAGTGGTTGGAAATGACAGAAAGGCAACAAAGATTCAAACAACCAAACTTTGCAGAAGACCATTTCTGAAGGCACAACACATCAAGTCTTGAAGCAGATGGGCTACAACAGCAGGAAACCACACCAGGTGCCACTCATATCAGTGAAGAACAGCACACTGAGGCTACAGTCCCATCAAAAATGGACAATAGAAGATTGGAAAAATGTTGCCTGGTCTGATGAGTCTACAAATCTGCTGCAACATTCAAAAGTTAGGGTCAGAATTTGGCGTAAACAACACAAAAGCATGGATCCATGCTGCCTTGTATTAACGGTTCAGGCTGAAGGTGGAGTTACAGTGTGGGGGATGTTTTCTTGGCACACATCAGGCCCTTTAGTACCAACTGGACATCATTTGAACACCACAGCCTACCTGAGTATTGGTGCTGATCATGTCCATCCTTTTATGATGAACTGGTTCCTTGAACATGACTGAGTTCGCTGTACTCCAGTGGCCTCCACAGTAACCAGATCTCAATCTAGTAGAGCCCCCTTGAAGTGTGATGGTATGTGAGATTTAGCTTCTTGGATGTGCACCCTACATATCTACACCAACTGTGTGATGCTATCATGCCCATATTGACCAAAATCGAGAAAAAAAAGGGAAATAATGTTTTTATAGTGATACTTTTCTAGCGATGCTGCTGTGTGATCAACTGTAACGCCATTCTGAAGGTGAGAGGAGGTCCAATCTGATGCTAGCAAGGTGCACCTAATAAAGTGGCCAGTGAGTATACGTCTATAGGAATATTGATGTATGGCTGCCATAGTTGCTACTTCTTAAACTACCTGCATACTGCCACTTATGAACCAGAATGTGTACATGCACATAAACTGTGCTCTGGCACAGAACGATGTCACTCAACAGGGAGAGAGGAGGGGGGCAACAGTAAATCTTTCTGTGCAGATGGATCAGCGTGAGACCTTTAGAGCAGAAAGAGGTGGGAGCTATAAGACGACAGTGAAAAGAGACTGCTCGCACGGGGATTAGCATAGATGCTAACAGCTTCAGTTATAACAGATCTCTTTATGTAATGAAAAATAAACAAAGCACTACAAACTTACAAAGAAAGTATTCACTCCACTTCCAACATGCTTTCCCAAGTTTGTTTTATAAAGCGGCTCACGTTCTGATTGGCCCATAATGAATATGATTGATGGAATGATCGTCCAATCATCTGCCAGATATGCTTTTGAAAGGATCTGCCCATTTCCAAACACTTTCAATGGCCTCTTTCCCAGATGGACGAGTGAAATATACTGAATGATCTATCTGGCATTTCAGGTTACAATCAAGCCTACCATGAAAAGGCCCTAAATTGTCTTTGAATGACTACCTGTGAGATTCAGGATCACATTGTATTGCCTGAACATTTGGAGATAACACTTTTCTGATACCCAGCTAAAGAAGCAATGTCCAATAGCAGAGGCAGAGGTAGCAGGTCAAGCAGTTCCTGCAACACCTTATTTGTTTAAAGATGCATTCAGCTCAAATGTGACTGACACAACCTGGGCAACCACTTTCTATGCAAAGTCAATGTAAAGCTGGGATGGGGCCGGCTCTCAAGTGATGTGACGGACATGACCTGGGCGAATTGGTCGTGCTACCTGGTGAAACTTGAGCGGGCGTGAGGTCATTGTGTGACACAATGCGACAGTGACAAAATGAGCAACTTATGGACACGCGACACGACTTGGGTGAGCAACGTGATCTCAGTCACCAAGTCGTGTTCGGTGTGAATGCACCTTTAGGAGGATCCCAAGGCTTTCTTAGGCCAGACAGGATAAATAATCCAGTGTTCATTTTGTTGACTAATTATTTTTGTCATAGTTTTCATTAGGGATGGGAATCGAAAACCAGTTCCAGTTGAGAATTGTAAACAGCTCCATCAAAGTATCAATATCATGAGTCTTTTTGCGAATCAATTCCCTTATCAATTTCTTCCACTGACCGGGGTCAGAATTGTGGCTTAATTTTTTACAAAAGGCGCCTACTGCACAACCTTAAGTGAGTGGAAACACCAGAAACTTGCAGAAGCAGTCATCTGTACTGTGACATGTGTTTGACATTGTTGCCACTGAAAATCTAGGCCAACATTTGTCCACACGGAAAATCTGCAGGAATCAATAAGGGAATTGTTAAAAAATTGGATCAATTCAATTCAAACATTTATTTATTCTCGAAAAAGACATTGAGGTTTCCCTCATTTTCAATGTCGTCGTGATCACATTGGTATTGATAAAATCTTATCAATTCCCATCCCTAGTTTTCATCAACAACCTTTTTCCCCTGATGAAAACTAGACAGTAACTAATATAAACAAGTGCGCATGGACAAAAACTAAAACCAAATTAACTGACATTTTCATCAACAGATAAAAACTAGACTAAAATGTTTGACAGAGACTTATTCCAGTCGGACCTAAAGATGTTAGAAGTATATCCAATCACAGCTACTTTGGTTGTGTGGAAAGGTTGGATGAAAGAGGGACATCCAATCACAGCTGCCTTAGCTTGGTGGTGGTGGGATAAGTTGTGGAGCGATCCAATCAGAGCTCCTCTCTTTATGAATTGATATATTCATGTAGAGCAGGTTCACTGTTTGTTGTCAGTTCTGGTATTGTAACTGAGATGCTCTGCCAGGAAGCCTAAATAAAGGTGACTGCATTTCACACAAAAGTTCAATTTGTTTCTGTTCATTTATACATTCAGACTTTACTAACATTCAATAAAAAGGTTATTAGATGCTTCATTTTATCTAAGTGTAAAACATGACTTCAGAAATTCAAGGAAACATAAAAAATACCTTACGCTTTAAACGTCATATTTTAGTCGACTAAATTTCAGTAGATTTTATCGACTGAAATTTTGTAAAATTTCATCAACTAAAGCTAGACTAAAATTAAAACAATTTAGATGATTAAATTATGACTAAAACTAAAAGATATTTTAGGCAAAAGACTATAAAACTAAATTAAAACGTGCTGTCACAATAAACACTTATATAATCCCGCCAGAGTGTTCTGGGTCTCCCTCAGGGTCTCCTCCTGGTTAGACCTCCACAGGGAGGCGACCATCTTAACCAGATTAGAGAACCTCCTCTTATGACTCCTTTGGATGAAGGAACTGCAGCTCTACATCAAAATTCCTCTTGAAGCTCCTCACACTATCCCTAAGGCTGAGCTGAAAAAGCAGGCATAAAGAATCCAGTACCACCAACATACTGTACCTTTTCTTACCCAGGCTCTAAAAATAGAGGTTGTATTTGAAGGCAGCTCCTCTCTACAGGTTCTAATAATAAGATATAATCAAGCCTGCTTGAAGTTAATGTACTGTAAGATCCTGTTTTCCTGCTTTCGTACACCAAGGACAAGAAATCACTTTCCCTTATTCTTTGCTTCATTGATTGCAGCCTCTTTTTCTACACCAGTCCTTCATACGTCCTCTAACTTTATAAACTGCAAAATTGACCAGTCCTGCGCCTCCTGCCAACCCACAGCCTCTCCTGAATGTGACACTTCCAGCAAAACTTCCACAGGGTCAAACTTCCTTCTGCTCCGATAGAGGCTCTGCTCTGCGGGGTAGGTCATCCTCACACAATTCCATAGCTCTGTTTCAAGGTGATTTTGAGCCACTTTTTTCCACTCTTTCAGTGTGTAGACTCAAACTGTCAGGCAGTATAAAGGTAGACATTGTTGTAAAATTGTGCCAAACAACGCGACAAGTGAGGAGAAAATAAGAAAAGATGCCAAAAGCTTCCGAGACATCAATTTATATTTGTCAAATCCTACGGGTTTTGGAAAAATGAAGACAGACTGCACTCAAACTGATTTTTACAGCCGTCAATCAGTCTCAAAGGAGACGCGGCTGAGTATGAACACAAGGAAGGCAGGAATGTCAATCTGCAGCATTGAGCCTTAGTGAGAAGAGACAGATTTAAGAGGAGTCTTCATAGGAAAGAAGAATCTGAAGCAACCTTGGGATTGGCCTCACAGAGAGGAAACCTCTTCCAAGGACAGGGTGGAGCAAAGAAAACATCTGCAATGTGGGCATATATATTAAGTTTCTGGGTTGCAGAGTAAAACAGTTTTGTTTGTATCTGTAAACTTTTCCATCCATCAGTTACCAAGGTGCCTTTAATGGCAGCAGAGTGCCGGAGCATCTCCCTCTGTCACAGCCCTGTCTATCAGTTTTACCTCAATGAAGGCCATTAAACGTCATCCACTCACCTGACACTTCAATAGCTACATATGTTCAACTGCTTGTAAACTCATATAGCTGTCAAACCAATCATATGGCAGCTACCTAATGCATATAGGAAAGTAGACATGGTCAAGACAACCTGCTGAAGTTCAAACCGAGCATCAGAACATAGAAGGTGATTTAGGTGACTGAAAGTGACATTGTTGCTGCCGTGCTAGTTTTGTTGACTAATTATTTTCATCAACAACCTTTTTCCCCCTGATGAAAACTAGACTATAACTAAAAAAAAACAAGTGTATATTGACAGAAACTAAAACTAAATTAACTGACATTTTTTTCAACAAATAAAACTCCAAATAAAGTCCTTGTCAAACAGAGACCAAAATGTTTGACAAGGACTTAATCCAGTCAGACTTAATTTGGTCATGTGGAAAGTTGAGACAAGTTAGGAATATATCCAATCACAGCTACTTTGGTTGGATGAGTTAATAGGGACATCCAGTCACAACTGACTTAGCTTGGTGGTGGCGTGATCCAAGAGTAAAACATGACTTCAGAAATTCAAGGAAACATAAAAAATGCCTTACCCTTTACACTTCATATTTTAGTTGACTGAATTTACAGTAAATTTCATCGTCTAAAATGCTGAATGTGAAATTTCATCAACTAAAACTAAATTAAAATTAAAACAATTTAGATGACCAAATTATGACTAAAACTAAAAAGGAATTTTAGGCAAAAGACTATAACTAAAACTTAATTAAAAAGTGCTGTCATAATTAACACTGGGTTGATGTTGTTAGATCAGCTGATCATACAATTTCTGACACTGCTAATTTACTGGGATTTTCACAAAAAGAAAATCTTCATGGTTTACAGAGAATAGCCTGAGAAAGAGAAAATATCCTGTGAGAGGCAGCTCTCTCAGGTCAGATGAAAGTGACCAGAGCTAGCCAAGCTCTGCTGGAGACCATTTCTGAACCTATAACTTACATATCTTTAAGCGATGGGCCACAGCAGCAGAAGACCACACCAGGTGCCACTCATGTCAGCAAAGAACAGCAAACTGAAGCTACATTTTGCACTGTTCCACCAAGAATGGACAATAGAAGGTTGAAAAAATGTTGTCCAGTCTGATGAGTCTTGAAATGTGCTGCAACATTCAGATGTATAAAGTATAAGAAACACACGGAGGCTCTCAGGATCACAGTCTATGTGACAATGAGCCAGCACTGAGTGCTGCAGCCAAAGAGTTTTTATAAGCTCACCGCACCTGTGCCAAATCAGTGCCAATCAGCCACACGCCTGGCACTGAGCTGAGATGAGCTTCTCCACACTCAGTGAGTGACCAGTGATTTTCCTCACAGAAGTAGTCTGTGCCATAGAGTAAAGATAAAGCTGCGTTTAGACTGCATGTAGTGACACATGCCTGTTACTCCACACAGATTGTAGACGTAAACCTGTGAAGAGGATCGGAGGCTGGTGGTGCTAGTAATGCTAAAGTTAGCTGCACTCTGCTTGTTACTGCCAGTGGATGCTATGTTATCTTTTCTGTTGTGATATTCAAGCCCCTTTGCTTTGCTTGCCTTGTTTGGTCCTTGTTCAGTTCGGACTGCTTCACACAGACTGCTTGGAAGTGAACTGAGACCCCTGTTTTTTGGTGGATCAGAGTTCTTGTGAGCTTTCACAGCAGCCAAAACAAAATTTACCAAATATGTATTGTGTGATAGCATGTTTTAGTCTGTGGGAGGAAACAGGAGCACTCACTGAAAACCCAGGTATGCAAAGGGAGAACGTGTGAACTCCACACAGAAAGACCTTAACTGACTTAAGTGAGGTACACACATAAAGATTATCAGGCTTTTTTTGTCCCAAGTTTCCTCCTTCCCGACCAAGAATGGCAAACTCCAGATTATCTTCTGTCTTATAAGATTATCCTATAAGATTATCCTGTGGTCTGAGGTGTGTTAAGAATGAATTTGTTCTGATAAAAGGCTCTAAAACGGGTCAGGGTTGACAATTGTAAATATTAAACTTCTTCAATATTTACGACCAAAAATCTTCATGTATGTGGGGAAAGCCGACAACTCCCAAGTCATGACTCTGTGAATGGTGACGTGGAACAGAAGCGATCAAGAATCAAGAAGCAAGCTGACTGAGGAACAAGAAAGCTGGCGTACATAAAAACAAGCATGGCCGACCTGAAACATAAAAGATCTCAGAAATGGAGAACCAGCTCATGCAGCTATGGGAAGCCCGTGACTGTCTATTCAATATCTCTGCCAAGTCGTACCACAACTGAAATGACAAGGACAAGAGTTGGCCAATGTCATTCTTCGTTTTTGTTAGATCACGTTTGATCACGCGAGATTTCTGGCTTGGAGGACTAGATTCTACCAATTGACCTACCCAGAACGGTAACAGTGGCTCGGGCGGTGCGGACCGGCATGGTGAAGATGGAGCAGGTGTACTCGCCCTCGTCAGACAGCTGCACATCCCCGATGGTGATGGAGAGCTCGGTGGACGTGGAGCGGTGCAGCTGGATGCGGTTATCTCTGAGTGCTGGAGAAATAAAGGAGAAAGAGGATATTAACAAGAGGTACCAATGCTGACAAATTAATGATCAGTTGATGGGCTTTGGTTGAACCAGGAAGGTTCTTTTATTTTATTTTTACTTCAATAGCTCTTTTTGTTTGAGACTTAATATCAATGAAGTTTAAAAATGAATGAGGTTTATCAGCCTGAATATTAAAAAATGTTGTCTTTGTAGTCTAGTCAACAGAATATAGGTCGAATAATTTACAGATCATTTTACTCTGCTTGTATTTACTTTTTGTTTGAAACTTGATACCATGTTTTACATTTAAAATAGCAGAGAATGTCATTTTTTAAGCATACTGTAATATATACCTGAAATGGGATCAACAAAGTATCTTTTTGTCTATCTATCTATATATCTATCTATCTAACTAATGCAACTTGTTAGGGCTGTTTTAATGCCAGGCCTGAGGAATCGATGATCACAGGCATTCAATGTTAGTTTCCAGCCTTGTCGCTGCAGATATAACCCAGATTCTGAGAAACTTGTGATGACTTGATAGACTGTAGATGAGGAAATCCATAAATTCCTTGTAATTGTATGTTCTCAAACTGTTGGAATATTTGCTCACACAGTTGTTCACAGTGTTGATCGCGCCCCATCCTTGCTTGTGCATGACTGACCCCTTCAGGGATGCTCCTTTTACACCCAATCATGACGCTGACCTGTTTCCAATTAAGCTGATCACCTGTGGAATGATCCAAACAGGTGTTTTTTGAGCATTTCCTCAACTTTCTTAGTTGTCCCAGCTGTTATGAAATGTGTTGCAGGCATTACATTCAAAATGAGTGAATATTTGCTGAAAATAATGAAGTTCATCAGTTTGCACATTAAATATCTTGTCTTTGTGGAGTATTTTAGTGAGTAAAGGTTGAAAAAGAATTTGCAAATCATTGCTTTCTGTTTGTCTTTGTTTTACACAACGTCGAAACTTCATTGGAATTGGGGTTTGCCCTTTAGTCTTGGCCTCCCATCTGCTTTATTCCTTCTCATCTGGATCCATCCAACATCCCCCCTACTATCTTTGGCAGACCTTGCCCCTGTATACCTGATTCTTCAGAGTGTTCGTCATTTCAGTGCTCACATTCAGGCCTTGACATGCTTCTGTTGTTTTCCTACCACCTTAAATCACATGTGATATATTTCAGCAGTACTGCACTTTCCAGTGAGGCTCAGAAATCTGATATTCCTCTGTTGATTTCAAAATAAACTGCTCACTGCTGCCAAAAAGTGAAAGTTCATCCCCGGTTCATCACATAAAACAAGAGGGAGTAACAGCCACCACACAGGCACGCAGAGAAAGGGGCAAAGTACAAGCAAGGTAAATGGGACGGAGAGAGGGTTAGGAAACAAGGGCGGAAATAAGGAAAAGAGGAAGAGGAGAGGAGAGGAGGGGCCGGGGAGGGGGAGAGGAAGGAGGGCCACTGGACAAAGATAAAAAAGGAGAAAAAGAGACGGGAAAAGAGAGGAAACATGGATGATGGAAAAGAGGTGAAGGGACTGATGCAGGAAGGACACAGGTATGGGTGAAAAAATCAAAACAGAAGATGGAAGGAGGTGCAATAAAGAGATGAAGAGATTGGGAGGGAAACTGGTGGAAGTGAAGAAGGAAGATGGAGAGGGGTAAAAAAAGAGAGGAAAGAAGGAGAGTACAAGGTAAAGGGGAGGGGAAAAGGTAAGGGGGAGTCACAAAAAGGGCAGGAAATAAGAGAAGAAATGGAAGTAAGCAGAAAGAAATCGAAGCCTTTAAAAGTTTGTGCATTTGCCCTGTGGTTTAGTGTGATTTCGTTTTGTAAATATTTATTTTAAAAATTACAAAAAGTGCTAATCTTAGTCTAAAAATAGATGACGTAACAACATGTGGTAAAAAAAAAAAACGGGTCACAACAAGCACACAGGACCATTTACAGTTGCTGAAGAGTTTATCTGATGACTGTAGGCAGAGGCAGGCTAATGCTTCCCATTGACTCCCAGAGTTTGAGCTAAACTAATTAGCAGTGGGCAAGCTCTGCCTGTCTCTTCCTTGTTACTGCATGCACAGTCTAAAGAATGGTGTCTTGCTTGTCATGGACTCAGGAGTGAGGTAAAATACGAAAAGAAAAAAATGTTGGCGTATCCCTTTAAACATAGAGTTGCAAGGGGCTCTAGCTTGACTAGCCCAGGTCGCTAAAGAGGTAGGGGCCGGCTCTGACCTGGTCTTAGACACAAGTGGGCCCACGTACAGGCAAGCATCATTTAACGGGCTGAGAAAGAAGAAATCTTGGGAGAAAATGAGGAGTCGATGAGATGTAGTGAGGAAAATAAGACAGGAGCGAGCAAAGAGGGGCAGGGCAGAGTAAGAGGAAAGTAAGAAAGATGGTGTGCAGAATTTAAATCATGTGAAAAGAGAAAGGTAAAATGGAAAAGAGGAGGAGGGAGGGGGGAGAGGTGTTTAGAGAGAAAATGATGTAAGACAGAGTGAGGAGAAGGAGGAGTGATGAAGACGAGGTGAGAGGGAAGGAGGTAAAAAATAGCCGAGATGTGAGCACGAGCAAGGCGGAGAAAGACAAGGTGGGGAGTAAAGAGGAGAGGAGACGCAAAACGAGAGTGAGAGACCAAAGAAAGTGCAAGAAAGAGAGATAAGAAAGAAGAAACACAGGAAAGGAAACAGAGGAAGCATAAATAGCAGGAGCGTGAGGGAGACAGTGAGGAATGGGTGGTGGGGGAGAGGAAAGGCGGCGAGGGGGAACATAAGAGAGACATAAATGGCTTTGTCATCAATGAGAAATCCAGCCCTGAAAGAGAGAGAGGGAGCGCGAGCGACCAAGATAGATGATGATGATGAAATGCTACGAAATAAGCACTCGTTTCCGTGATAGCGTTGACCTCTGCGGTGTTTGTGCTCTCTGATTGCTGACTGTCTGTCTCCCGCCTCGCTATCTGTCTTTCTATCGCAGAGTCTATCCGTCTATCTGGCCGTCTCAGAGATGTTGTTTACCTTTGTTCTCTGGTGGTGCCATCATGCACTGTAACACACACAGAGGCCTAAGCACACAAAAACAAGACTCAGGGGAAGAAGACACAGAAGGAACAGTAATCGATCCTGCTGGGCGGTCAGATAGAGTGCTTTTAATTCAACAGGCCTTACTTTGACAGCGTGAGGAGCCTTGTTTAAAGCTTTGAGCCTTTTTCACACATGCACATCCTCTTTGTTATCGTTAGCTATTGTTGTTTATTCTGTCAACTTGCTGAGGCACTAGACTTATAACCATCATGATTTAAGAGCACATTTTACACACATTCAGAATTATTATTAGTCACATTAGAGATTGGGTGCTGTTTAGTATAGTACTACTTTTTTTTTTGCTTAGTCAGAGTACTTAGACAGCTTTTTGTTTCTTTTCTTTTGCTAAAAATGAGATAGTAATTCGTAAAACTCAAGGCCAGAGTCTCTTTTTGTGCAGCACTCATTTTGTCCTCATTTGCCTCCCTTTTGTTATTGTTAAAACCTCACTTTTGTTATTAAATAACTTCAATTGAACCTCTTAACTCTCCTATTATCCTTGCCAATTTGACCCCATTCAATGTTTATCATTCAAAAAATAATAGCTGACTTTTTTGTTTTTGCTTCGTGACTTTTCCTAATTTGATGGGGATAACTGATTAAGCAAAAAATTATCATGATAATTTTTTTCAACCTCCTGAACACATATTGCATGCATTGGTGTTACTCTGGGGTCAATTTGACCCCAAGGTCTTTTAGCTGTGTAAAACTTGATACATAACAGCGGGGTGGGGAAAACAACTATTCCCACGAGAACTTTGATGCTTCTCGTGGTGTGGACATGTGGGAAACAACCTGACTTGTGAACTCCTGCCAAAATGAAGAAGCCAATGTAGACTTGCAAGTTGATCACATCCAAGGCTTTCCAACTGTCAAGTCATCATCAGAGCTCTTCATAACACCATGGACTAAAAATATTGTACTTGGGATGACAGATTTAGAGGGGAAGTGTGTACCTGCAGACAGTGGGAAAGACCTGAATGTACTTGCCTTGGAAGCCTACTTTGGCTTGTTAATTTTTGCAGAAGTTAACAAATCAACAGCAAGCCTTTGGACCGCTGGGACTAAGGCAATATTTCAAGCCACCATGTCTCTGAAGACATGTTTTGGAATACCAAAGAAGGAGGGGTGAGTGAGACTTTACAGTGACGAACCACAAATATGTTACAAAAAAAGGAGATAAAAATAATCAGGCATCATTTGGGCAGCCAATTTGCACAGAGCCCCTTATCATAGCCTCTCCGCCCCCTCAGATCAGAGCACCAGGAAATAGGACCTTTAATGGTTTGATGCTGCGTTTTCCGGTTTTAAAATGTGCTCTGATGAAAAAATCTTACTGTGTCCCGAGCTCATGCATGTGGGTTAAGGGTAAAATGAACTTCTCCCTAATTTGAAGTGTGAAGATCTGGTCACCCCAGTTAAAATGTAAGTACTTGCACTTGCACTTTTGAATAATTTCTTACCCATTTTACATTTTAACAAGTTTTACTGAATCATATATTTGAGCTGTTTGTTTTACCATTCTTATTAAACAGTATTTAATTATTTATCTCAATATATTTATTTATTTATTTTAATTCTATTATTACTTATATTCCGTTTTCAGTTTAATCTCCAGTGTTTTCTCATTTTAAAATCATGATGGCATTTCTATGGTTCCTTGTTAACACACACAGTTCAGTTATTAAATCAAGGTCTTTGATGATATATATATAAACATACATACATATAATTATATACATACATACATACATACATACAATCATACATACATACATATACTTCTGTGTGTATATATGTACGTATGTACTGTATATATCTGTGTATATGTATGTATGTATGTATATATATATGTATTTTATATATGTATGTATATATATGTGTATGTATATATATATGTGTATGTATATATATATATATATATATATATATATATATATATGTGTGTGTGTGTATATATATATATATATATATATATATATATATATATATATGTATACATATATAACATTAGAGATTAGATAGAACTTTATTAATGTCTTTGGGAAAACTCCCTTAGGGAAATTAGGCTTTAGTTTAACAAATAAAAAGAAATATAAAAAAGATAGATACAAACAAAAATCTAAATATAATTAAATATAAATAAAAGTAAAAATATGGCTATATATATGTATATATATTTGTGTGTGTATATATTATTTAATGTATTTATAATTATTATTATTTTGCTTAATTTGGGTTTGTTTTTATTGTTCTCTGTTTATGTAAAGCCCTTTGTGCTACATTTGTTGTATGAAAAGTGCTATACAAATAAAGATTGATTGATTGATTGATTGATGTATTGATTGATCGATTGGTCCAAAGTCGTAGGCATCTGTGCATCCTTAGTCCAGCAGCAAAGTGCATCATGGTCTCCGCCTGCTCTCCTATCATATTGTTTATTTGCTTCCGTGAGCATTGAGCCTCATCTGCGTCTGTTTGTCTTCTCGTCTCTTTGTCTTCCGTCTCACTCTGTCCCTCCATCTGTCTGTCTATCTGTCTGTCTCTATGGCACAAACAGCCCCGCTCTCACACCTCTGGTCCTCAGCTCTTTTTCAGTTATTTTATCCAACACTACTTTATCTTCATGCCTTATCACTAAGCAAGGTCGCTACATTTGTCTTCATGAGCTACCTTCTCTGTGTAGGTGTGTGTGTGGTTGTGTGAGGTATACGGTCACTCACTCAAACGCACACGCACGCACACAGTTATCAGTGCCCTCTGGACCCTGCGCTCCACTATCAGTCTCCTTAATTCCCTTCCCCTCACCTCCCCTCCATCTTCCCTCTTTCTCTTGCTCTTGTTCTCCTCTCTCACATCTCCTCTGTTTCTAATCTTCTGTGACTCCGGGCCGTTTCCACTCCCTCTTTTTTTTTTTTTGGTTCTTTCTTTTCTTCATTATAAACAAAGTATATTGCTCGGGAGTAGAGGTGTGATGGATTTTCAAAAAAACAAAAAAAAAGCGATATCTACTCACGGGGTTGCATCGATCGGTGCGCCCCTGAAAATTGTACATGTGCCTCGCACTGTTTAGCCTGAAACATAAATAGTCTGCCAATAGGTCGCACTCGGCTGTTTGTTTCTGCAGCGAGGGGATGTAATGAATTTATTGGGATAAAGGAGATTAATGGAGGAGGTGTGTGTTTGCGGTGGAGGGGGAACGTTGTTTCAAAGTCCTGTCTATTTTTTCTTGTCAGGTGGCTGAGATCTGGAGATCTTCCAAGGACTGGATGAACATCAAACTCTAAACATCAGAGCGTGGAGATCATCACTCCTGGCATTTTGAGCACCTATGAAACCAGTGAAAGTTTGCGAAGCAGCCTTTTCTTCTAGCTCCTAATGCTCAAAGGTACAAATGTAAAATTCTCACTCTGGAGTCCCTAAACTCACAAAGAAGTAACTCAGTGTATAATGTATTTATGCCTCTGTGCCAGCAAATAGCCAGGGCCCGGGGCAAACTTTTCAGGTTATACATCCATCCAGGCAGGTATGAGAAAGCAAAATCTTAGAGGGCTCCAGGGGATTTTCATCAAATATTCAATTAACGTCCACTCTGACTCAAGGAGGATTCGATTCGATTTTGGAGGTCAGAGGTCAAACATCGAGGTAATTAGGTCTCAGATTAAAACCCTTGATTGTGACCCCAAAAAATAAAGCAGACTCGAAGGGATTTTCTTCAAACTTGGCACAAACATCTACTCACCAAAAAAAAAAAGGATGAGCTATACCAGTTTTGGGCATCTAGGGTCAAAGGTCAAAGCCATTCATTCCTCTGTTTAACCCTTGATGGTGATTTATTTTACAGGATCTTTGGGGAATTTTCATCAAACTTTGAACATCTGGTCTCCATATGAATGATGAAGCCATTGGAATTCATTGGTCAAAGGTCAATGTCACCATGGATAGATAGATAGATAGATAGATAGATAGATAGATAGATGGATAGATAGATAGATAGATAGATAGATAGATAGATAGATAGATAGATAGATAGATAGATAGATAGATAGATAGATAGATGGATAGATAGATGGATAGATAGATAGATAGATATACAGATAGATGGATGGATAGATAGATCGATAGACAGATAGAAAAAATATGGATAGACTGATAGAAATACAGATAGAAATACATAACTAACTAGATAGATAGATAGATAGATAGATAGATTGATAGATTGATAGATATCTTGTATAAGGAGTGTTTTCTTGAAATAAAGAGAGACCTTCCCCTGCTTTGTTCCTTCAGACGTTTTACTTTCAGTTTTGAGGTGTACAGAGTTAAAATAGGCAGCATGCACAGCACATGTCAAACACATTTTCTGCAGCAAAAGAGAGGAATTAGAAATTCCTGTGCAGAAAATAAGAAAACTTGATCCTGATGGTTTTGTTTGCTTTTGTAGCTCTTAAAAAAACATCACTATTACTCCTGTCTGCTGCATAAAAATAAAAACATTCTTCACAGGGGCATTAATAAAAAGTTAAAAGCACGAGCCTGGGCACATGAAAATGAAAAACAGGAGTTATCAATGAATTCCAGCAGGATGTTGATTAGAAACATCCAGTCGCAGAGCAGAGATTTCTCCTGCACACACTGATAGCAGCGTACTGTAGGAAGAGCTCTGCGCTTGTGAGAAAGTCGTGCAGTTAACTGTGGTTCTCTTTTTAAATCAGGGTCAATTGGAGATGAATTCTTCATCAATTGCAATGTGTTTTCTTCCTGTTTGTAACAATGGGGCATTTGTATGTGCTGCAGCCCTGTTTTGTTCTTTCGACCGAGTTCTTCGCCATGGCAACGTCATCTGAGGTTTTTTGGTGTCAGGGTGTTCTGAGCCATCTGCTAACCAGATAGAGAAAGATCTGGATTTTATGTAAGTCAAGATGAAGTAATTTAAGACTTTATCAAAGACGGTCTTAGATGTATGAAGCAGAAGAGTTTGGAGGACATTTCAGAAACAAAAAGTAAACAGACCAGTGACTGATAGTGAAGAAAATAACAGGACCATGAGGTTCTGCCTCTCCAGCACGACTGTAGCTTAATGTCAATGAATACTGATGTTAAGGTGGGAGGAAGGCTCACTCACAGGCCATTTCATTAGGTACAACTTGCCAGGTTAGACCATCTTTTACTTTCAGATCTGCCTTAAATCTTCATGGCTTAGAAAAATACTGTATTTTTTTGGCCTTGCCAAAGAAAAACAAAAAATAAAACACTAGTATTCAGACAGAAAACAAGTCTCAGCCAGATTGAAGAGTAAATAACAAATGAAATGCATCATTAAGTATCAATTTGGCATCACTTCATTACATCTTCAGGCAGTTATTTACATTCATGGGTACATTTCATGCTTCAGAGATGTTTGCTGCTCTGGCAAATACAGAATCAGGCTGTGAGTCGTCTGAAGCAGCGATGGTGTTGTTAGGGGATGTTTCTGTTTCTGCGCGGAGGAAAATAAAGGCTGACATTAGGGTAGGACTTTATACCAAGCAGTGATAAATGGATAAACGATAGGAGGGGAAATTGTGTTGTTGCATTTGTCATTGTGCTTGCTCATATCTGTTTTTTTAGTTGTTCTTTTCCAATAGTTTTTGTGTTTTTTTCATTTGAAATTGTGCTTTCTAATTAGCTATTGTGTTTTAATGTGGTAGATTGTATGTTATTTCTTGTTTGTTGTTGTGCTTGTACATCATTTTTTAAACTTTTTTGTGCTTTTTGATTTGTTATTGTGTTTTTTTCCAAAATGCTGTTGTGATTTTCAATTATTGTTGTGTTTCTTATGCTATTTCTCATTTGTTGTTGTGCTTGTACATCTATAAAAAAACGTTTTTAATTGTGTTTTTCACATTTGTCATTGTGCTTTCTGTTTTTTATTTGTTGCTGTGGTGTTAAATTCACTTTTCCGTGTTAGCTGTTGGGTTTTTGATTTCCTTTTGTGTTTTTATATTTTGTTTTTCAAATGTCTTATTGTGCTTGTTGATCTACTTTTAAACTTTTTTAACTGTGTTTCTTTCAGTTTTCATTGTGCTTTCTTATTAGCTGTTTCTTGTGTTCTTGCTTATTTATTGTTAAGTTTGTACTTTGAATTGTGTTTTTGCTTTTGTCATTGTGCTTTTTCTGAAAAAAAAAAAACTTAATTGTTGTGTTCTGCTTGGGTCATTGTGCTTTCTTATTAGCTGTTGTGTTTTTCATTTGTTGTGGTGATTTGTTCATTTGTCTGTGTTTTCTAATCAGCTGTTTTTGATTTATTTTTCTGTTTTTATTTGTTGTTTGTTTTTTCATTTGTTATTGTGCTTTCTTACAAGCTGTGTTTTTTTGATTAGTTTTCATGTTTTTTTGTGTTCTTGCTTATTTGTTGTTATGTTTGTACTTCATTTTTAAAAAACTTTTTAAAAGGTGTTTTTGCATTTGTCATTGTGCTTTCTTATAAGCTGTTTTGTTATTTGTTTATGTTCTTTTCCAATTGTTTTCATGTTCTTTTTTTAATTTGTAATTGTGCTTTCTTATAAGCTATTGTGTTTCATTGTAGTTTTTATGCTCTTTCTCATTTATTGTTGGGCTTGTACCTCATTTTTAAAAACAACTTTTTAATAGTGTGAAGGCTTTGAGGGAAGAAGACGCAGCATTTATGTGTGTTGATTACATACTGAGTACAACAAAGCTGCGTGTCCCCCTCTGTTTGTGTCTGTTGCTCATGCGTCTATTTGTGTGCTTAGCCAGACAGCGCTTCTCGTCTGCAGCTCAAACTCGAGATTCAATACTCCCCAAAGGTCCAACTGTTGATCTGGTCACAGCAGCTATTTTTGCCTACTCGTCTTCTTCTTCCTCCTCCAACACATCCTCCTCCTCCTCCCTCCATCTCTCTCATGCTCTTTCAACTTCAAACATCCAGGAAGAGGGGGATTCACTCGCAACACACACCGAGCTCACATCCATATACTCGTCTTTTTTTCATCAGCCTCCTGCCTCCTCATACCTCTCCAACCAAGTTTCTGCTCTGCCCAGAATCTCTGTCAAATTCAAATTCACTTTATTGGCTCGATTGGAGAGAGAGTCTGTGTAGACAGATGAAAAACTGCATCAGTTACAGACTCATACTCTCATATTTTGGTCTCAAAATTTCTCTCTACTTTTGTACCTCCTCTCGGGATGGGGGATATGGACCAAAAATCATATCTTGATATTTTTTAAATGAACAGTGAGTCATGAACAGGGCCATACAAAGAAATTACTGGGCCTCTGAAAGACCCAGTGGGGGCCCTTTAGAAGTGAATTAGTATAAATTAAACCTGTGTGCTGGATCAGCAGCACTGGTGCTTATGTCCTCCATCATTAACCCTTTGGCCTGGCTTTAACACTAAGACCCGGTGGTTATGTCCCACTGACATTGGGAAATGATTGTATTATTGGAAAAATGGCCTGCAACATGTTTTTTCTTCATTGATGTTGTATTTTTCTTTCTCTCTGTGTTTTGTTTTTCTGTTCTGCCTTTTTAATTATTCTGTTTTTTACTTGCCTTGGTATTTTTCAATTTGTTGTTCAGGTTTTTGATTGGTACTTTTTTTAGTTTAATTTCTTATTTGTGGTTCTGTTTTTATATTTTATACTGTTATATATGTTGTGCTTTTTGAGTAATTCTGTCCTTTAAATGTTTCATTTTTCAAATGCTTTCATATTTTTCAGTTTGTTGTAGTGTTTTCTTATTTGTTTGTGTTTTCTTTCACACCTCATTGTGTTTTTTACATCACTATGTCTTTGGTATGTCACTGGGATTCTTTACATGCTTTGTGTCTTTTTATATGTTGTTATGTTTAGTTTTTTAGAGAGATTTTTTCATTTGTTACTTTTTTATTTGTCATTGTGATTTTTTATTTAAAGTTGGAATTTTTTAAATATAGTTTTGTTTTTTGATATTTTGTTTTTTAACTTTTATTGTTTCCTTAACTGTCTCTAATTGTAGTGTTTTGTAAAAGGCATCATCTTTGTTTTTCATTGTTGCATTTTTCTGTTTTTGTTTTTGTCTCTTTTTTTTTGGGGGGGGGGGGGGGGGTTGTTGTTATCTTATTTTAAAATTGGTTTCCTGTTTTCTTTCATTTATTTTTGTACTTATGTCTCACTATTTTTTATTTGTAGTTTATTATTAGCACTTACATTTTTAAAAATGTTGTTGTGTTTTACTTGTTGATGCTCTTTTTCATTAGTTGTGTTTCTTTTCATTTATTTTCTGCTTTCTTGTTAGTTATTGTGCGTTTTTATTTGTTGTATTGGTTTTTATGTTCTTTCTCATTTGTTGTTGTGTTTGTCTAACATTTTTAAAACATTTTTTTTCATTTGTCATTGTGCTTTCTTTTCAGCTGTTGTTTTTTGTTTATTTATGTTATTTTCCACTTGTTCCTGTGTTTTTTTCATTTGGTATTGCGCTTTTTAATGAGCAAATTGCTTTATTAGAAAGAAGTTGTTGGGGGTTTTTTTATTGTTTTTTTTTTTTTCAAAGTAGGCCTATTCTACATTTTAGTGAAGCAGTAGGAAATGTGAGTATTTGGGTAAAAAGCAAAGTTTAGTTATATCTGCTGAAATTTAGGATGACCATTCTTTAACCTTTTTACAGTTACAGTAAAAAAAACAGAGTAAAAACAACATTCCTCAACACACAATTGCAAATAATTTAGGGATTTCTCATCTAAACTTGATAATATGATCACAAGATTCAGATAATCTGGATAAATCTAGCAAACCTGAAAACAACACTGAATGCCTGTGACCTTCAATCCCTCAGACAGCACTGCATTGTAATCCAGCATCATTCTGTAAAGGATATCAGCACGTGGGCTCAGGAACACTTCAGAAAACCATCGTCAGTTAACACAGTTCACCTCTACATCTACAAGGTCAAGGTCAAACTCTACCATGCAAAGACAAAGCCAAATATCAACAACACCCAGAAACACCGCCGGCTTCTCTGGCCTGAGCTCATCTGAGATGGACTAAGGCAAAGTGGAAAAGTCTGCTGTGGTCAGAGTCCACATTTTAATTAGTTACTGGATACTGACACTAAAATGCTCCTTTACTGAAGCAGGTAGAAACAAAATTTTCACAGTGAAGACTTCTCATTTACCATAAACTAACCTGTAGTCAAACAGCAGAGTAATGTTAGTGAATCCTACAGTATGGAATATTTTAATTACACTATTTTTCTTTTCATTGTAATGACCACTGCATTAACCTCACCAATGCCTACATGAAGTCAAAATAAACATATAACCTTATTTTACACAAAATAAACTATCCACATTAACATAAAATTGCATACATACTTTAGATTACTTGTATATTTTCCGGCCCTCATCTCATACATCCATCTTTGGTCAAACCTGAATTGCCTCCCCTGTCCGTCCATTTTCCCACATCCTTCCTCTTTCCTCTCATATCTACTATTTCAACCTCCTCTCTCTCTGTTTTCGTCTCTGTAATTTTCTTTTACATTTTAAGCGTTTAGGTAACACTCACATCCAAAGTGACTCCCTCTCTCCCGCCTTCTCCCTCTCTCTCTTTTCCCACATATGTCACCACCATCCTCCCATCTGTTTCTGAATATTCTCTCCAGCTTCCCCAATTATCCTCTCTCTCCGACAGCTGATCTGGGTTCAGTGACCGCAGGCGTCCCTTGATCATACCGCCCCACTGATCTGAGAGCGCCAATTGATCCCCGGATCAGTGCGCCACCTATGAAACGCTTGATAAACACACACCTCTGTCTGTTTCATCCAACTTTCTCTGTGGACGTCCTGCCCGGTCTTCACAAGGAATTAAAAACACACTGACACAAGCGAAGGGGGCGGAGCTACAATGGGACAGATAGACGGGGGCTGTTTTCCAAATGACCCACTTCACACTACTAAAAGACGCGATATATGCTGCATGCCGTACCGGTACTAGCATGACTGTCAAACGGCTTCTATGCTGGACCAAGCTGGACCAAGCCGAACTGGTTCTTCTTCTTCTTTCATTTCTAGCAATTGGCATCCGTCAAATAAGGTGCATTACTGCCACCTGCTGTGCTAAAGTTTGGATCAGAACAACTATTCCTATAGAAACAAAAAACTAATGCATAAAATAATCCAGTTTCTTTAAATCAGGTAAAGGAACCTGTGTGCTTTCCCTCCCAATCCAGTAATTAAACTGATTTCTGTTTCTGGTCATGACAACAAAAGTAAACGGTCGCTAAGCTAATGCTGCTAAATTAACATCAATCAACGGACTAACAGGAGTCTAACAAGTGATTTATTTGGATTTTTATGATTTTCACCACTGTACACACACATGAGAAATGTGTAACATCCATGTAATGGCTTCATTCCCTTCTCCATTCAGTAAATTAATTAAATGACTGCTTTTGATAATTATGCTAAGGCTGTTGGCATCTATATACACTGTGTGTACATTTTAACACCTGGCCCACTGGTGCTTAGCATTGTGAGAAACAAGGTAGACTGGTCTAATGCATACTGCTAATTTTTCCTGAAGTAGTATGACACTCCAGCATTTTTGGCCTACAGCAGATTTTACTGTTACAACATGCTACAGTCTGATAGCATGTAGCTTAACCTGACATACCAGACAGACTGTTTAATATAAACTTTAGAGGATAAATTTCACTAGGGAAGTGTTTGGGAAGTAAAGAACCTCTTAAAAATAAATCTATTGGGGGATTGGACATTCATTCAATCAATCAAATTCACTATGAGTCAATGAAATGATGCTACTGCCATGGTGTAAAGTACAAAACATAAGCAACTTCATAGAGCAAACTCATGAAAACATGTCGGAAGTGGAGTGAAAAACAACTTTCTATGGAGAAATGCCTTCAGTTTTGATGTTTGCTCATCATTTAATAAAGAAATTCAGTCCAGATCTGACAAAATTGCCGCTGAAGCTGTTAGCATATATGTTGATTTTTGTATAAGTATTGACATCCTGCTTGATCACAGAATCAGCTGGATCCAGCTGCATTGCAAGGCATTAAAATAGTACACAGTTTCAAAAACAGGTCAGGGTTTTCCTCAAATCTCACAGGGCCCATGTGCATGCTCACCTGCTATTTTCATATTGGGCACAAATAAAGAATTTCCAAACCATTTTAACACAAATATAGTTTAAAGGATGCCAAAATTCTGGTTATTATGACTACACACTATAATTTTTAAGTTTTCACTTAAGATACCTGCAGCAGAACAAAGTAGCTTTTGGTTCAATTTAGCTCCCCAGGCAGCGAGAATCCTATGAACAATGCTTGTATTTTATTTATCATTTATTTTTATTTAACCTTTATTTAACCAGGTTGGTCCCATTGAGATTAAAAACCTCTTTTTCAAGGGAGGCCTGGTCAAGACAGGCAGCAGCAAAAAACACAAAGTTACAGACAGAAAAACAAAAAGAGACAAAACAATTTACAAAGCACATCATTATGGATTAAAAACACAGACATCTATGAGCCATATCTTTGGATCAATTGTTCAACAGCCGAGCTAAAGCATGATAAGGTCCTAATTGTTACTGTCCTCAAAAACTGTTGCTCTTCCATTGTCAAGTTGTTGCTTTAACATATTTATTGGTTGTAATTATTGCCTGAACCTTTTTCTTGAATTTTGTATTGATATTTGATGTGTGCTGCTGACCTCTTGGCCAGGTCACCCTTGTAAATGAGATCCTGATCTCAGTGGGATATATCTGTTTAAATAAATGTTTAATAAATAAGAATATATAAAGTTTGAGAACTGCATTGAGGATCTTGCCTAATCCCTCCTTGCAGATATATTTCAACATGCAGATGGGTGCTGGGGGTTAAAAGCAAGAGTGCAGTGTTGATTCAGGGCAGAGCTGGCAGAGGCAAAGCAGGAAAAATAAACCATAATCTTGCAGCTCAAACAGGCCGCCAATTGGCAGGATGTTTGCCAGGTTTGGAATCATGATGTCTGCCTGAATTATCTATAGCAAAGCCTCATTTTTGTTTTTCTTGTGACTGTTTTGCATCATTTCATAGTTCCTCTACATCCTCTCGCTGTTGTTTTGCATCTCTTTGTAGTCCTTTGTTCCTCTGTGGTTGTTTCAAAATGTCTTATTTTTCCTTTAAACTGGCCTCTCATACGGCTGAAGATGGATCGCTTGAAGCTACAGTCTTCGTGAGAACTAAAAAAGAAAGACGCTGCATACACTGACAAACAAGCTCAATCAAATCAAAGCTCTACAGGACATCAGGAGACATCAGTAGACTTCATACTTCAGGAAGACAGCTGAATAATATTCCCCTCTTCATTTTGCATTACACTGGTCCTGAGAGTTAAAATATGAGCACTGAAGCTAATGTGATGCAATGCAGAGAAGCAAAAAGCATCTGAAAGCAGCCGACAGATAGTGGCAGCCATTATGATAATTGCTCCTTTGACTTCTTCTCACTAAAGGTGAGGCAAGATGAGAAAATGGGACATTTTTCAGCATTATGTATTTTACCCTGTCGTGCTTTTTTGTGCTAATCCTTTTGCACCAGTCAGAGCATCCCATGCGCCGTCTCCGGGTAATCCAGCTCTGAGGTTGTGTACTCGGTCAGTCTTATTTGCCAGAAATCCCCGGTGGACATTTTAAGATGATGTGAATACAACATGGCGGGATTTCTGTGGCCTGTTGCTAGAAGCTGATACAGCGAAGGGAACATTTCTCTCTCAAGTTTTGACCGAGACTAATGCCTTCTTGCTTCAATTTGCACAACCCTGAGTGAAGTTTGGGGTTCCTCGCTTTGTTTGCATCTTTTTAAAGATTTGGCATAAAGTTGTGTTCCCTCCATAGGCGGGGCCAGGGGGCAGCTAACAGAGCACGAGCCTGCCGTGTGCTCTGAAAATCATTGATAAATGCGTGCCAGGTGTAGATAGTCCTTGTGTGATTGAGGACAATTAAAGAAAATCCCAGAAAAAGGACGGACATTTACATTTTTGAAGCTAAATTGACAGAATCAGGCCACATTTTTACTCTTTTAAAGCTTTTACACATCCTATAATACAAGACAGACTCCATCAGTCTGCCCTGGATTTAGACAGTGTAGAGTTACCCTACACAAATACACTGACTGGCCACTTTATTAGGTACACTAGTTAGAATGCTCATTGATAGCTCATCAGTCAATCACATGGTTGCAACTTAGTGCAGTTTTGCATATAGACATGGTCTAGTAGACATGCAGAGATGAGTATTAGAATGGAAAAGAAGAGTGAATTAATCAACGTGGGGTGGCAGTAGCTCAGTCTGATGGGACTTGGGTAGGGAGCAGGAGGTTGAAGTCAAGAGAGGTGCCAGCTAACTTCCTGGGCACTGCCGAAGTGCCCTTGAGCAAGGCACATAACCCCAAAATTGCCTCTGGTGGGTCTAATGAATCTACATTTCTGCTGCTACATTCTGCTGAAGTCATGGATCCACCCTGCCTTATATCAACGGTTCAGGCTGCTGCTGGTGGTGTGATGGTGAAAGAGATACTTTCTTGGCACTCTTTGGGCACCTCAGTCCCAACTGAGCATTGAATAAACCCCACCTGACCATGGCCTTCTCTTTCAGACCACAGTGCACCCATTAGGGCTGGGTATTTCCAACAACCTTACAATAAGATAGGTATCCCGACACTGAGATGCAATATGCATCCTGATACAGGTAAATTGTGAACATTGACGACGCTTTTAACAGAATTCCCGACAAGTTTTGTTTTTTATTACAAGAAGAAAAAGAACAAGGATGAGTTTTAAATGATTCAACAACTTAAGAAACTTAAATTCAGGTCCTCAAAGATGGTAGACCTGAGTTCAGATTTAAACATGTGCTTCATCATGTAGCTTTGCTTCTACTTTGAACAGTGCTATTGTTAACATCACCCAAAGAGTATTGACAACAACTGTCAAAACATTAAGGCCGTATCGTTTCTGTAGAATCTGTATTTTCCGTCCAGCAGGTCACACAGCTTAGAGCATCTTAAAGATGCAGGAGATGAGCATCATAGATAAATCTGCAGCAACAGTTTGATGATCTCTTATCAGCATGGACTTAAAGCCCTGATGAATGATTCCAGCACTTTGCTGAAATCTCTGAAGGCAAAAAGGGGCCCAACCTGGTGCTAGCAAGGTGTACCTAATAAAGTGACCAGTAGGTGAATGTGACAGACAGTTTTCAATGTTTTTCTTTTTATGACCAAGGATAAAGGGTGATTTTCAGACATTTTTTTGCATATTCATATAATTTACTTGAAAATTAAAGCATCTTTTCTGTCACTTTTTTCTCTCTGCCCTCGTCTTTGATTGCAAACAATTATTTTAAGGACACATGAAGATACTAAGGGTTCACATGATACGAACAGAAAATAATAAAAGGTTCCTTTTGAGCGCTCGATTTCAGAAGTGTCTCCTTCAGCCGTTCAGCCCTGTGATGGCTGTTGTTAATACATCCTCAAGAGAGCCTTCCTAGACACTGAGAAAACTTTGACTGATGGGACGTGGATCAATAGTTTTTCAGAAAAATGTCAAAAAACAATTCACGGCGTGCATCTGGAGCACCGTCTCAGTGAGTGTTTCGAGCAGCCGTTGTCGGTTTGTCTCGTCCTCTGAGAGCGAATCAAACCCTCTTTTTTTCCTCTTTTTGTCCTCGTTTCACTTAAGCCTCCTTAACGCCATCCTCAGTGTGATTTTAAATGAAATCATTTACAAGTAACAGTCATATTCTCCACACTCAAAGTCCGCCTACTCAATATCTCCTCTCATAAGGCTCGAGCTCCCCCGTCCAGCGTGCTTTGTAAATCACCAGAGAGCCATTACCTTGTTAAAACCAGGCAGATCGGCTGTCTGATGTCGGCTGATATGCTTTTATGGAAAGGAAGGAAACCACATATGACAAATAAATAAAATTATAGCCAGACCCAAAGCAAATACACTGATTTTTTTTTCCTGGTGAGGAATGGGTTTGCAAACCTCAAATTGTCAGTATTTGCTGCTTGTCTACATTTATTGTCAGCACACTGTAAAATAAGTCACATTTCAGGGTGTGAGCCACGTCTGCATACTGCTCTCATGAAATTTTATGGATGAAAACAGCTTGAAGTGCACATACCAGTCCACATACATATAGGAGGAGAAAAAGGGGTCTTATATGATCAGGACACAGCTGGGAACATGATGTAGCCTTTAATTGAACTAGAAGGGTGTAAATAATGGAGCTGTTAAGGTGGGCAGACCCATTTTCTTTATACATTTGACAACCTTGTTTATTGCCTGAGTTATAGGGAAACTGCTCCAATTTGTTGTAAAAAGAAATCATTCTTCACATTTATTCAAATACTTTATTTGACCTTTTCCCTCCAGCTGAGAGTTAATTAGCAAATGAGTCACAAGAAGTGCTACTAGAGCACAAACCTCCACCAAGACCTTTCCAACATTGTGGAAAACTGCCCTCTATCTGACTGTTAGAATATACTTGGAAAACTCTTGGATCCACATTTAGATTTAGATCACAACCAAAGTCTTATCACTTCTTTCCTTCGCCATCTCCAACATATCATGAAAATGTCAAGAAAGTCAGTTGGGCCCTTATTGAGTTATTAGCAAAAATGCAGAAAACTGCCCTATCACGCCTTGTTAACAAATTCTTGAAACTTAATTCTGGATCTGCATCCAGATTCTGATCAACACTAAAATGCAATCACTTCTTTCTTGCACAGTGGTCAATTATCCCTGAAATGTCATGAAAGTCAGTGGAGTTCTTCTTGAGTTATTAGCAAAATTCCAAAACTTGCCCTAACTCGCAATATTAAGAAATCCTTGAAAAAAAATTCCTGGATCTGCATTTGCCACCAAAATGTAAAATGTAACCACATCTTCCCCGTGCTCTGGCCAACATACCCTGAAAATGACATGCAGATCAGTTGGTACCTTATTTACTTTTTTTTGTTTGTTTTTTAATTCACAAAGTTTCCCTACTGTACCTCACGATGTTAACAAGTCCATTCACCACCAAAGTCTTATCATTTCCTCCCTGAGCCATGACCAACATTCCCTGAAAATGTCATGAAAGTCAGTTGAGTACTTATTGAGGTATCAGCAGAAATGCAGAAACCTGCCTTATCTTATGTTAACAAATCCTTTAAAAATTCCTGGATCTGCATCCAGATTCAGATAATCACCAAAAAGCATCTCTTTTTTTTCAATGATCCCTGAAAATGTCATTAAAGTCAGTGGAGTACTTTCTGGGTAATTAGCAAATATGTCAAAAACTGTCCTATCTTGCACTTTTATCGAATCCTTTAAATTAATCCTAGATCTGCATTCACCACCAAAATGCAATCACGTCTTCCTCGTGTCATGACCAACACTCCCTGAAAATGTCATGAAAATCAGTTAAGTCCTTATTGAGTTATAAGGAGGAATTCGCAAAAAACTGCCCCACTGTGTCTTGGAATGTTATCCAATCCTTGAAAAAAACCCTGGCTCTGTATACAGATTCTGATCACCACCAAAATCTGATTATTTCTTTCTTGTGCTATGACCAACATTGCCTGAAAATGTTATGAAAATCAGTTGATTCCTTAGTGATTGAGCAAAAAAGTAAAAAAAAAAAAATGCTCCAACATGCAATGTTATCAAATGCTTGAAAAATATCTTGAATCCACATTCAGATTTGGATCACCACCAAAATGCTATCACATCTTCCCTGTGTCATTACCCACAATCCCTGAAAATATAATGAAAATTGGTTGAGAACTTGTGAAGTTACTATCAATAATGTGAGAAACTGCCCCATTGTATCTTGCAATATTATCAAATCCTTAAAAAATGTCCTGGATCTTCATCCAGTTTCTGATCACCACCAAAGTCTTATCGTTTCTTTCCTTTGCCCCAAACAACATTCCATGAAAATGTCACAAAAATCAGTTGAGTACTGACTGAAGTATTTGCAAAAACATGGCAAAAACTGTAGCATCTTGCAATGTTAAGCTAACCTTTAAAAATTCCTAGATCCACATTTAGATTCAGATCACCACCAAGCTGCAATTGCTTCTTTCTTGTGTCAGGAACAACATTCTCTGAAAATGTCATGAAAATCAATTGAGAAGTTATTAGCAAAAATTGTGGAAAACTGCTCTTTCTTGCTATGTAAGACCCCCTGTTTTTAGGCAGAACACAGTTTAGTTCTTTGAACCACACCAGACTTTGTCTGAGCTTTCACATCACCCCAAATCAACCAAACTTTCCACAAAAGTTGACACATTAGTGTTAGGTTGACACAGCCAAATCAGTCTGGATGAAAAGCAATTCAGACCACCTCTGTATGCAGCCCTCTCTAAGGTTTCTGCTGTAATCTGTTTTCAGTAAGTGTTGAAATGTGCATGCGGAGCAGTGAGAACAATCACTTGCTGTCTGGGCTTCAGTTCCAGACAGCTGTTGCTCTGTCCATGTTAATATACCTAATGTAAGCTCTGTCAGTGTTGAATGTGTTTGCTAAATCCTAACAAGATTAAGGGAGTTAGTGTATCAGTACTCTGCCATCTAGTAGCTAATTCGATGGATAAATCTGTTGTTTGATTTTCTCGTTCCTCACTGAAGCCAAACTGAAATGAGTCACATGTTGGTTTGAGCCATTGTTGTGTGTTGAGCAGAGCAGATGTCAGTCACAGTATCGGCTGCCGTTCCAGCGAGGTCATTAGAGATGGTTTTAATATTTAAATCAGTTGTCATGACGATGGTTAACCAGCAGGAACGAACAGTTTTTCACTCAGATTTTTGTGGATGCTGAGTGAGAGCTTCAGCTTTAAATTTCATGCATGCATCTTTAATACTTCCAGCCATACTTGAGTAGGTTTTTAAGTTTGTCTGGGTTTCCTCCTCGGGGACTCAGCAGCTCCAGAGTGAGTCACCATGAGTCTTAAAAATAGCCTCCACTCCAGCGTGCTAACACTCCACTTGACATCGGGGTCTGGTCACCTGAACCCAGGCTCCGGGGCGAGCTGCAGACGGCACGAGCGGTGAAATAATTGGGGGACGGAGGACGAAGCTGGGTGACTTGTGTACAGTGTCAGGAGGAGAGATAAAGCCGTGAGCCTGGTGACGACGCTTCTTGTGCTTTATTCTTCATGATGAGACTCTGACCTCTAGGGGACGCTCCGGGGGGCCTTTGGTAGCTCCGTTTATTTTCTCCATTTGTCATTGTGTCTTTGAGCTGTCAGGGAGTAGTGAAAAATATCCATCACTGCTTTCTTAGAGCACTCGGAGTTATTTTTACTTGGTTTATGAGACTACAGGGGCCAAACGTGCAGATGCTCAGTCTGACTGTGAGATCAGACGGAGAAACGCTGGAAACTTTAGGAGGTGATTTAAGGACGCCTTTGGCATTTTCATCTTAAACATTGATGCATCAATCAGTCACTGATTAACTGATCATGTAGTGTAGCTTTAGTTTGAGATTCATGTGTTTGTTTGTCACCCCCAGCCCCACTGTGAGGATCAGAGTTTTTGATTCTTCTTCTTCGACTGTATTTATCAAACACAGTGGTGTATTCTACTTGTTTTTCCAGCAGCTATGTCACTCTCAAGAGCCTGGTGCATGACTCACAGTTCTTACCACTTGAATGATTGCTGTTCTATTAAAATTATAATTTGTACATTTGTTTGTTTGTCTGTCTTTCTGCCAATCTGTTTGTCCATTCGTCTGATCGTCTCTGAGTAAGACTACTCAAAAAGTTCACCGATTTTGAAAGAAGTGATTACATTTTGGTGGTGATACAATTACGAAGAAGGAATTTTTTAAAGGAAAGGGCAGCTTTCCATAACTGCTCAGTATATCTCACTAGTCCATCTGGGGAAGAGCCCATAGAAAGTGTTTGGGAATGGGCAGAACCTTTTAAAAGCATATCCAAGAGGTGATTGGACCATCAAGCTGTCAATCACACTCCTTATAATGTAGTAGGGAGGCACTACAGCTGCGGTGTAAAGGCCAGAACATGAGCCACTTCATGAAACAATCTCTCATCAAACATGTCAGAAATGGAGCAAAAATATCATTACTTTAGAGAAGTTTGAACTGTTGATATCTGTTTTTCATTTAATAAAGAAAAGATCTAATTAAACTGCTTATAAAGCTGTTAGCATCAATGCTAATCTCTGTACGAGCAGTCATTTCCTGCTAAAAATGCTAAAAAAATAAACCTTAAGGAAATAAAACCTGTTCATTTTTTTTCATTACTTTAGCCAGAGCTCTTTGCAGCCCCATATATGCAGTTCTAAACAAATTGATTTGACCACCTGTCATAAAAACAAGTAAACATATATATTTGGAAATCTTTCAAAACCTTGTTTAAAACCTAAACATGTTATCATTCTGGACACAAATAATGAACGGGAATGAGCATTTCCGAACTGAATATACCTTTTTATATCCAATTTTAAGCTGCTCACGGGGCTTCTCTGAGAAGTCAGAAATTAATCAAGCAGAAGATTTCAATCATTAAAACTAATTTTTCTCTTCAGAAATGCAAGTAAGTAATTATAATTTGACATTTTAATTAAGAAATAATATTGTGCTTTAATATGTTTTCTACTTTTTTCTGTAAAACAGGTCATTTGAAAATTCATGGATAAGAAGAATAATTCAACTTCAACACTAAAAATATCATTTCGGTTAAAGAGCTTCTACATACTGGTGTTTTAACCATTACAGGGACATAAAAATAATTTTAGTAACCACTAATGCTGTTAATTTGGGCAGCAGTGGCATAAACCTTACATTAAGTGTTGGTCTAATCAATTTGTGAAGCACTGTATATATGACACTGTGTGATTGTGAGATACTGGATGCCAAAGTTTCCCTAAGGGCATGAAAAAAGCATCTATCTATCCATCTATCTATCTGTCTGTCTGTCTGTCTGTCTGTCTGTCTATATTTAAATATACATACATATAAATATACATATTCATGATTTGGAAAAGGTACAGGGATGAGACGGTATAAAGATCACTGCAGGTGGATTTAGTTTCTGTTGTTCCTTTTGTATTTATTTATTTTTTCCTTGATTATGATTTGTGTTATTATATTATTACTATTTGGTTTATTTTGTTATGTGTGATTATTTTTATCAGTATTATCGTTATTATTTGGAAGTGGGTTAATTACTGACTGCTTGTGTAAAGTGACGGGGTGGGACCAGAGAAGTTTCGACTTCCTCCTACTCCTTTTTGAACATGTAAATGACAAATTTTGTTGTTTTGCACTTTGGTTGCTGTTTTTATTTTGTCATGTTTAATGTTTTGATTATGTTCAAATAAATAAATTATAAATAAAATGATAAATTATACATAAATCTCCAGTAACGATGTCAGAAACACCTTCCATCACTGGAAGCACTTTGTCGGGCATTTTGTGGCATCAGTCAGCTTGGTATCTTCACACCCTAAACACGTTAGGTTTGTATTCTCAGAGCAGTTTTTCTCTAGCAGTCCAGTCTTCATTGTTTGTTTATTTGTCTGTCTGTGTGTCTGACCATCAGTCTCTCTAACAGCAAGATAACTCAAAGATTAGATAAAGATTAGATTTTGCTGGTGATCGGGGATTTATTTTTAAGATTTGTTCATATTGAGAGAAAGGGCAGTTTCATATTTTCTCTCATTTCTCAGCTCACAGTGTCAGAAAGGCTTTGGCGAGGGTTTCGGTCTCAGAGCACTTCCACTTTATTCATAAAGTCTGACTGAAGGTCAGCACTGGAAGCATCTCAGTGTCTATGTGCAGCAAACACATGTTAATCTGTGTTTATGTATTACATAAACTGGCTTTAAAAACCCAATAAGCATGCCTGTTGCACATTTTGGTTTCCTGAGACTTGAATTGAGTTTTAGGCTGCAGAGCTCTCTTTTTGGAAAAGAGCTAAAACTAAAGCCACATACAGAATGTTGATAAAATGTTCTCGTTAAGTCCTTTTCCTTGTCTTGAATTAAATATTTGAATTTCTCTGCTTGTTTCTGTGTCCCACACGTCCATCTCTCTGCTTTAAATCCTCTCTCCCTCGCTCCTGTCCTCCAGTCTAGCACTAATGTAGGGGCCCATCTGCGTTCATGCTTCCCTCGCTGTCTAATCTCTTCTATTAGCAGCACTGGGTCTTTTCTTTCCCTCCCTGATCCATCCACCCGTCCACTCCCACATGCTCCCTCCAGGGCATCCCGGGATCCTTAAAAGGGTCTTAAAATACATTATCTGGAATTAAGGTTCTGAAATGTGTTAAAATATCCCGTATTGGCTCCGGCTATCAGATCATTTGTTTCCATGGTGGAATGACAGGTTCCCTTTGCTCTGAATGTTCATGCTCAGATTAATACAGGACAGGATTAGCTGCATTAAAAAAAGGAAAAGTCATTGGATCTGCTTTAATAAACACAACTGGGCTTTATGTCCCTTAACAATTAATTTCCTGTTTTGCCTTATCTTTATCTCGACAGTTATAGTCGCAGAATTCTCATTAGCTCTGCTCCACTGGAAGCAGGCTTGTTTCCTGCACTTTTGTTTCTTTATTTTGCTTTTTTTAAATATGTTTGCTCTTTCTCTTCACCTCCGCTAGCCTCAGAAGCACCCACACGTTGTTTTCCTCCAGTGCACCTCTGTCTCCATGTACCACAGGGTCAAATTAAAGTGATATCTATAGCTCTCCTTGGACTAAAAGAATGATAAAAGTCAGCTCAAGCTTCACATCTACCACAGAGGATTGGAGCAAATGGATCTGACCCTGTGGTTGTGCAACACCAACATCAACATTTCATACATCACAAAGCTCTGGCTCTGAATTTCATCACTTTTCTGCATGATTTTATGACTAAGAACTATTTTTATCATTTAAATACAAGGTCTTTTGCCCAGTTTCTACCATAAATCTCTTTATCATGATCATTTCTCCCTTCTCTCTCTAATACAGCTCTTTCTTCAAACCCCCATCATACTCGATCAGAGTTTAGTTTGATGATAATCCTGCTTTCTCAAAGCTATATTACAACATGCAAGTGTCAGATAACACATGGCACTATGCCTGCACACATCAAGGTGGTTTTAACACATACAGCTTAGTTTCTTTGTGACAAAGGGATTTAGATTTGCACATTTCCTTTGGATCGTTTTATGATTGCACAGCAGTACGCTGAAGCGGACCACAGCACACAAACAAGCAGCTCTGGCAATGTTACATCATAGCAAGCGTCAATAGGACTACTAGTCATGCTCTCCATTATGGTAAGGAAGCCAGCAAGCTAAGCTGACAACAAAAGCAGCTGATGGCTCTGCCTGATTACAGACATTGAATCAGACTGATCCAGCTGCACTGCAAGGTTAAGTTTCCGCATTGTTGCTGACAACTCAAAAACTTCTCAATGAATCTGGATGATATTTTCTGGAAATTGTGATCATGGCACAAGAAAGAAGTGATGATCTGAATCTGAATTCTTGTCATTGCGAGACAGAAACTACAGTTTTGATGACAACAATATCAACATCCAGATTTTATGCAAAAAAAAAAAAAGCCTTTAGGAAAAATAACCTTTCCATTTTTAAAACATTTCCTTGCATCACTTTTTTTCAGATGCCTTCCAAAGAAAAAAAAAACTGCATTTTAGCATTTAAAAATATCATTTCAGTTAAAGAGCTTCTATATACAGGTGTATTTACCATTACAGAAACATAAAAAATCCTTTTGGTAATTACTAATGCTGTTAATTTAGGGCAGCAGTGGCATAAACCTTACATTAAGTGGTGGTCTAATCAATCTGTATATATGATAATGTGTGATGTTGTGAGCTACTGGATACCTACATTTCCCAAAGGGGGTAAAACAAAGTTTCTTTGCTGCACCATATATGCAGTGCCAAACAAAATGTTCACAGGGCAGTACTCTGAAGCAGACCACAGCACACAAAAAGGCAGCTCTGGCATTATTGCGTCATAGCAAGCTTCAATATGACTACTAGTCACGCGCTCCATTGTTGGAAGGCAGCTAGCAAGCTAAGCTAACAACAAAAGGAGCTGTTGCTTAATTGGTTCTGTGTACAGCTTCCTGACTGACAGTTTATGTCTGACTCTGTTTACATTTACTGAAGGATGGAAGGTGTCTCAAGGTGCCTGAAAGATTGACCCAAACTAAACAAAGATGTATAACGGTGAGAGACATGTTATCAGAGCTGGACATTAACCTGAAACAAGGGTGCCAATCCTCAGTGCAGCTTGAGGTAGGTCATGAAGCTTGGGCACAGAGCCTATAAAGGAGATCTTATGAGAAATTTCAGATTTACAGTTTTATCAACGTTGTCATGCCTGAGGACATGAATGTAAAAAACTCAGGGGCCTTTGGGGAGCGTTAGCATTTTAGCTACTTTGAGTACATTTGGTCTGGTTGGTTTTGGTTTCACATTGCAATTTTACGAGCCGACTAACGGACTTTTCACAACAGGCCTACACCATACCGACATCAGCTATGCAGGCTGAGTGTCTCCATACCTTACACTGATGAGTGTGTTAGCGGACAGACGTCAGCATGTTGAAAATGAGCGTTCAGGCTTGTTTGTATATAAATGAGAGGATTCTCATGTTGCCGCAGTAATATTATTTCATTCGACCGATGCCGATGATGTTCCCCTGCTCTGATTTTCTGTTGCCTTAAGCACAGTTTTTTCTCCGTAGCATCTCGGTCATCCCTGCCAGGAGTTGTCACTCATCATTTTCTTCGTCTACTTCCATCTTTCATCACGCTGCTCGTCCATCCCCCGTTCCCCCCGCGCTTCCTCCACCCATCCGTTTTTGTCAAGCCTGAGCCCTTCAAAGCCCAGCGCATGCTGTGCAGTGTCGGAGCGTGTTGGTGAGGAGTCCATATTTCTCCTCTTCCCTACCTACTCACTTCAATCAGCTCCCTTATTTCTTTCTCTTTCCATTCATCTTCCAGTATATCCTTCATTTTCTCCCTGCTCTCATCCGTCCACCTCTTGCTGTCTCAGCTCTGAAGCTTGCTGTCTGAGTTCGGCTGTTCGGGCCAACAGCATGGATGACTCGCAGCTCCATCACCATCTATCACTTACAAAGTGGAGTATTGAGGAATTTGAAGCAGTTTTTCTTCATGTCTGACTTTTTTAAGATCTGAAAATCCATTTGTTATCTGTCGGTCATTCTTCTGCCTCTCTCCTCAAAGCTGGATTATAGAAAAAAAAATACATACTGCAGTTCTCCTTATCAACACGGAGGAGAATAAAACTTGGAGAATAATCTGCTTTAACAACAACTATAATGTTCAATGTGACATTATATAAACCAGGGATTATATGTTGCATCCATTGTGATATGCATTTCTGCTAAAACATCCACAGTGTTTGTCTGGATACGACTCAAAACTCTATGAGAATTTGGTCAACAGTCACTCTTGTTCTGGAGCCAGATGAAGTTTAATTGCTTGTTTGTCAGTCAGATCCACCACCGAATTAAAAGAGTTTCTCCTCAGCCCAAGCTTCACTCTCCCACCAAGTTTCTTCTAAACTCTGCCAGTCCTAAAGATTGACAAAAAAAACAAGCACAGTACACAAAACCAGCTTGGCAGAGGAATATGCCAACTCCACTTAGCTCTATTGAGCATTATAGCCTCATTCAGCACGTTGTTTTAGTTTCCTGGCACACACAACTTTTACTTTTACTTTCAATGTCCACTGATTCAAAAGAAGACAACACTTTGGTATCTGCCTCATGAAAAGTGGCCAAATGACAAATTCATTACAAACAAATGAAGACTTGACTTGAGGATTCTCATGGGTGAATTTGATGAAGACCAAAATGGAGAAAAGACAAGACTAACATTTGATTCAGATGTTCTGTTTGATGGAGACAGATTTATTCTGAAGGTTTAGTTTAACCAGGATGAGCAAACCAGAGAAAGTTTGATTATTTCTATGGAACCATCCTAATTTCTTCCAGATCAATAATCTATCTATCTATCTATCTATCTATCTATCTATCTATCTATCTATCTGTATGTCTATCTATCTATCTATCTATCTATCTATCTATCTATCTATCTATCTATCTATCTATCTATCTATCTATCTATCTCTCTATCTCTCTATCTATCTATCTATCTATCCCTCTATCCCTCTATCTCTCTATCTATCTGTATATCTATCTATCTATCTATCTATCTATCTATCTATCTATCTATCTGTATATCTATCTGTATATCTATCTATCTATCTCTCTATCTATCTATCTATCTATCCCTCTATCTCTCTCTCTATCTATCTATCTATCTATCTATCTGTATATCTATCTGTATATCTATCTATCTATCTATCTATCTATCTGTATATCTGTATATCTGTATATCTATCTATCTATCTATTTGTGTATTTTAAGGAAAAAGATATATATATATATGCATGATGGTAAATTTGATTATGATGAAATCTTTATATATGAACTTTTAGAAGTTTCCATATCGACAGTTTATCACAGTTTGTAACAAGTGGCCCTCAGACAGCGTGTATGGTCCCCTTGGACACCAGAGTTGCCCGTCCCTGGTCAAGTATTCTCAAACTCCAGGCTTGGGGGTTCTTGCCTCTGCCTTTTACCTCTGCCCTGCATGTTTTCCTCATTCCCTCAACCAGCTTTCCAAATATAACCACAGTCTTCCTCGAGTAACCAAAGGCCCTATATCTAAAAAAAAAAAAAAAGAAAAAGCCTCTTTTCTGTCTCCTTCCCCTCATTCTCTCTTTCAGCCCCTCTTCCAAAAACTTCCATCTTAACTTTACAGCTCCCTCTCCTCTTCTCCCTCTCTGCGGCCCTTGTCATCAGTTTATTCTACACCTCCCCTCCATCTCTTCTTCTCAGGCTACAGCATCTCATCGCCTCCCTCCATCTGCTGCACTTCACGGGGAAGACATGAAGGGTTGAATTCTGAGCTCCCATCATCTTCCTCTGCCGTCTCTGTCTCTCAACTCTCTGCTTCCCAAACTAAAGCATCTGCTGTGCATGCTGGACTGCTGCAGTCGGGAGTTTCTGCACCACCTCACTCCCTCCTCCTCCTCCTCCTCCAGAACTCTCCTCGATTCCCTTCAAAGTCGAGGTCAGCCTTTAAGAGTTCGATCATTGCACAGAAGAGCCTCGCTTTTTTTATTTCTCTCCTCACTTTTGTGGTTGGAGCTCCGTCAAGAGAAAAGACTTGCTGATCTCTCCATTTGTACCCCCACCCTCCTCATTCTCTCTCGCCTCTCTGTTCTACAAATTGTCTGTTGCAGAAATCTTGGCCCAGTGCAATGAAAACTTCTCAGCTTCATCCATCTCTTCAATCGTTGTTCCAGACTTCATCTTTGTAGCACTTCACTTCTGCTGCTAAACGTTGTATTTGTGTGCAAGTGAGTCTTTCTATCCCTAACACTGCTCTTGTCTCTAATTCTGCAACCATTCCCTGCTGTCTTGAAGGGGCACTATCAGGTAGCTCACTTAAACAGCCTGAGCAGGGTTAAAACAAAGGAGCTTACAGGCATGCCAAATCCCACAGTAAAAAGGTTGTTGTAAACTTTACAGTAATGTACTGGTAACAAGATGCCAGTAAGTTACTGTAAATGTCTTTACAGTAGCATATCTCTTCTAATTTATAGCATTATTACTGTATTTTCTATTATTTTTTTTACCACTGCATTTTTTTTCAAGTTATCATTACTTTGTTTCAATTAACAATTTTAAAAACAAAATCCTTAATGTTTTTTATTTAATATCTCATTGCTGTATTATAATTTACAACTTTTTAAGGTGTTTTAAATTGCAGTGAACTTGCTGTGTTTTAGTTTATATTATTATATCTTTAAGTATTTTAATGATCATTTATTTGCAAGACATGATTTTGTAAAAAGAAAAATTACATACATTCATTTTTATCCAATAAACTGAATTTACTCAAACATTTGTTTCAACAAAAAGTGTGAAACCTTTACTCAAAGAGATCTTGCCCGCTAGTGATGAGTTTATCTGGGCAACATTATTTTTTTTCTTAATCCACTGCCCTTTTCAGTAATTCACTGTATTGACATTTTACAGTAGGGTAACTGTAGATTTGTTGGTAAAATGCTGTTAATTTTACAGAAATCAGTTTGTTTTAACACAATCTTTTCTCATTTACAGTAATTTACTGTGTAGATTTTTTACAGTAGGTAACTGTAGATATTATGATAAGATACTGTTCAGTTTACAAAAGTCCAGAACAGTGCAGTGAATTCTTAGGCCCCGTTTACATGACAATAAAAACGACCAAAAACAGAGAGTTTCATTGCATTTATGCCCTCCGTTTACTCGAAAACGATGCCCTGAGTGCCTGGATTCGCAAACTTATGAAACCAGGGTCCAGAGTGAAATTTTTTTTTTTGGTATCTGTCTCTGTATAAACAAGAATCAGCATTTTCAGGGAAAACAAAGACGTGCAGCGCATAAGCAGTAATCTTTCAGATGAAGGTTGCACACGCACCTAAGAACAACAACAACAGCTTCGGCCGTCTACCGAGCAACATGTGTGCTGCTTACTGTGCTCGGTTTGTTATCCAGACAAAAAATTCCTGCATCTTCGTGCATCCACTCGCCATAATTGTTTGTGAAAAGTTTGTCTTCACCAGAAAGCGACGTGTGTTGTAACACCGCTGTTTCACCAACTACTGGCCTGGCATGCATGCTACAGCATTTTCAGTCATTCTCGCGGATCCGTGTGAACACGCATCATCTTCACATCGTCTCCATGAGAATGCAAAGCGCTGTTGAAAATGCAAAGGAAAAACTTTTCTGTTTCTGGTGACAACGTTGTCAAGTAAACGGGGACTTAGACAAGAAACTCTGAAAATCTGAGAACATCCTAGACCAGAACTAAACTTGTTGAAAAGGACTAAAAAATGAGACCCTTCAGTCCGTTGGCTGTTTCTCGTGAAAGTTTAAAGACACAATAAGAACACCATGTACTTTCAAACACTTCATCTGAGATTCAGAGGCTTTCAAACCTCGTTAATGCAACATTTGGAGCACCTGTATGAACCCTGGTTGCAGCCCTACAGTCAGCCTTTGAAATTATTGCTTTAAAAATACAGTAATCAATTTTGACTTTCATTTTGGGCTATTTCATGTTGTTTCATCACTCTGAATGAAAAATAAAACGTTTCTGTCCCTGTGATTTCCTTGTCTTTCTACTTGAGCCGCTCGGCGTGCTCCTTTTTCTCTCCTGACAGTGTTTTGAACCCTGAGTTTGAGCCAGCGCAGTTAAAAGTGATCATTAAAAACAAAGCTCCATATTTATAATGTCACTCCTTATTTACTGTGTCAACTTTCTCCCATAACTAGCAGCTGCTCTCACCTTCTCTCTGCTTAAAAAGCAGGCTCTGATGTGGCACCATTAGGGAGGCTTTCTTTATAGAGATGTCTCTAATAAACGTAGCATGGTTCTCCAGCCGGTCAGACCATGAAGTTAGACAAAATGGATGATTGAGTGGTAAGTAAACACTGTAAATGTTTTTTATAGATAAAATCCTGTGTACTTGGAAATTTAGCTGAGCAATACCAGGAAATCACGTCAGGGCAATGTTTAGTATTCTGCAGTATTCATCTTTAGGTCATTTCCCCATTGCACATTCCAGCTGTGAAACACAAGCACACAGAGAGGAGGGAGAGTGTTGCTGCACATTTGGTCTTAAACTTTGCTAACGAACCCGTGCTGCACAATTGGATGACTGAAAACCAAAACCAGGGAAGAAGACATGAAGCATGTGCATGCATAATAAGAAATGTCAACAAACAGTGGTGTTTGCTGTTCTCTGTGTCCGCTTGTTGTTCACGGTGGTCGAAGAGGAGCAGAAGATTGGCTGTTAAAGCCAAAACAAGCTCAGGAGCTTTTGCAGAACGAGTGTGATGCTGTTTTCTGCCATCAAAAGGAAAAGGTGGAGCTATGACATCGTCGTTTCCGAAGCTATCCATATTCATGTAAATACAGAAATGCAGGGCAGGCATTTTCAGATCTGGGATCCATTTTCAGGCACCCAAACCGCCGTATCTGTGTGGACGAGGCGCCTATATGATTAAAAACTTGTGCTGATACACCTGAATTTATCTCTGTGTCTGCCCCTAATCCTGAAGAAGTTTCAAATGCGTACTTCCTGTTTAAGTCTCCATGCCAAACTCAACTTTTTACATGAAAGCAACCTAAAGCTAATGTTGAAACTATCTCAGCTGGTGCAACTTCTCAGACTTCTCAGATTAGTAGAGTGAAATTAGTCAGAACTTAAGTACCGGATCTGTTTGAAGATCAAATTCTGCCCCTTACTGATTCATTTAGAGCAAATTTCAGGCAGCAAAAACAGATGTATCCGACAGTTCAGTGTAGACTGGGATAAAAATGGCACTCTTCCAGACTGCAGAGGGGATATAACTTTTATATTCTTCACAGACGTTCATCCCCCGTTCATACAGATCAATGCTCTCTCACCCACACACATCATTAAGTAGTTGAACAAATCAAAAATCAGACGTCTGCTTCAAAAGCTTCTTCTGTATCGTTGCATGCTGGAGATGGAGATGCCTTTCGTAAGATACGCAGCTTTAGTTCACTGTAATTTTAGTGTCACTGTCTGCAGCTCTCACAGGCGGTAGAGCATGCAGATACTTCCACAGGATGAAGTTACAGTCAGTGGAAGGAAGGATTATATATGCAGCTCAGGGAGATGGATGCATTTACACCTTTTCAATATCTGGTTAGAATGCATCTCAACGACTGGCTTTTCAGCCTGTCTTGAAAGCCTCTTGGATGCTTTTACACTTCTGAGATCAGATATCGGATACACATGAAGTAACAAGATGTAAATGGAGTGAAGAAAATCAGAGAGGCGTCACATTTTCTACAAAACGTATCGGCTAATGCATATTAGTTACAGAGTAATATTATTAAGAGACAGAAGGGTGTCTATGAAGACGTTTGTGGCTGCGTCTTTGCAGAACAAGGCACTGATAATTACTGTGTACACACTGGGTTAAAAGCTTTGTTCAAGAGAAATAAAGCTCAAACAAAGACACTGGAAAACAAGAAAGTAAACAACATGTTTGTGTAACACTGCACAGAGTAAAAAATGTTCAATAAACGCAACAAATGAAACTGGTCTGTTGGGATGAAGTGATGTAATTGGGTTACCTCAAACTTCAACTTGTTACAGAAGAACATCCCCCACTATAATGTTCTACTAAACACTGGCCAAAGCCTGCACCAGCTAAGTTTAGTTCAGCCTAGTTTGAGCTTAAAGGGATATACCAACTTTGTTTTTAGTTTTTGTGTCTTGCCTCACTCGTAAGTCCACGACAAGCAGATAGACACCATTCTTTTGACTGTGTGTGCAGTAACAAGGAAGAGACAGGTAGAGCTTGCACACCGCTAATTAGCTTAGCTCAAATACTGGGAGCCAATGGGTAGCATTAGTCTGCCTCTGCCCACAGTCATCAGATAAACTCTTCAGCAACTCTTGACAGTCCTTTTTGTGACTTGTTTTTTACCACGTTATGTTACATTATCTATTTTTAGACAAAGAATAGCACTTTATGTAATTTTCGAAAGAAATACATAAGAAACTAAACTGCAGAGCGCATGCGCAAACTATCGCAGATGTGCTTGGAAGTAGGTTAACAAAACAAATTTTCTGTTCACGAGTAGAAGAAGATTGGTACTAAGGAATCTGGCCGACTTTGTAAGAGAGGACGAGGATGATTTCTTCTGGGTTTAGTTTCGTATGTAGTTCTTTCAAACATTACATTAAGTGCTAATCTTAGTCTCTCTGAACTTCACTTAGAATTGCTGAAGAGTTTATCTGTTAACTGTAGGCAGAGGCAGGCTAACACTACCCACTGACTCCCAGTGTTTGAGCTCAGCTAATTAGCGGTGGGCTTCTCTTCCTTGTTACTGCACGCACAGTGGAAAGAATGGAGTCTATCTGCTTGTAATGGACTTGAGAGAGAGACAAGACATGAAAACAAAAAGAAAATGTTGGAGTGTATCTTTAAAGTTCAGGAAAACAGCTTGTCAGAATCAGAATCTGAATCAGAAATACTTTATTAATCCCCAAGGGGAAATTCGGTTGTTTCAGTTGCTCTTATACACAGTATAGCAGTTGGAAACAACAGATGAGGACATTAGAGTAAACAGTAGCATTAAAAAATAATAAAGATAAAATAAATACAAAATAAAACAAATGAAAAGAGCATAAAAATTACGTAAGTAGTTTGCAACGTGCAAACTACTTGTGTTGACTTGTATGTACTTGGTAAAGCTCACAGCAACTGGTGTTACATTTGTGATCAAATCAATGAAGCTGCAAACTATACACTATACTTTCTTTAATCCATGTATCTCCAAGACCGTTTTGCTGTTTTTTTGGTTTATCTGGACTTTATGGGAATAATTCACATCAGACCCTTTTAAGCAAATCTGGGATATCTAAACAAATACACTTTAATGATGTCAGATCAATATATCAGTGCCTTGTCAGTTGATTAAAATATGTATGTAGCAATAAGTTAGCCAAAAAAGAATAATTATTTTTATGCTCATTGAGCCTGTTCCCATGGGAATTCCAGCTTTTTTAGTGATCTGGGACATTTGGATCAACTCAGTTACAGCAGTTGCTCACGCAGCTGAAAGAGGTTGGTGCTCCTTGCCTCCAGAGCCTCGGGGAGTAGAGTTTGCACTCTTGAACCCTTAAACTTCATCACACGTCAAACACGTATGAATGAAGTAGAGTCAACGTTGCCAGGCAAAGATATTTAGAGACACAATCACAGCTAAGTAAGTTCTTTAATGACTTGCAAAAATCAAAACATGTACAAGAAATCTATACTTCTCCTAATTTGTGTATTATGTAGTACTGGTAACTCATGATGAATCATATTTAGCAGTTTTTGATTTTTCTTCATATTGAGTGAGGTGGAGGGCCGCCCACCTCTTTTCTAAGGGGCCCCTGTCAGACATTGGCCCTTAGAGTCTTACTAACTTCACCCCTCTGCACCCCACCTTTAAGTACTTACTACCTTTTCTGATTGTCAGTGGGTCACAAAATACTGAAAAGACTTGTCTTCGGCTACAGTTTGTCCAACTGAGGCTGCTTTCTAACAGTTGCCATGAGAAGGGGCTCTGATTGGTGGATCGGTGGACCAATGGAGGGCTAACAAAGGGTCAAGTGGGCTCCATTAGGGCTCAAGGGGTTAACTGGAATAATGCCAGTGGTCCAGTGCAATGCTTTATTATAAATATTAACCCTTTTACTACTATGAATATAAATGGACAGCTGTTCTTTTTTGCGTTTTCTGTCAATAAATGTGTCAGAAAATCCCCTTTGAGTAAATTATTTTGCACCTTTTTTCAGGTGAAAATAAAACATTTTAGCAAGTATTTGTCATTATTAAGTTGTAAATGCTTAAAACACTGTGTAATTGCAAGAAAAGAAATAAAATTTGAATATTCAACAGCTTCCTCTTTATAAAAAATTCTAAATGAACATGTACAACACTTTTGAGAAGGCAAAACCGAAACTCAACCTATTTTACATTATGATTATTATTTTATTATATTATTTAACTACTTATAAAAATCCATTAAACACAAACTATGATGAAAAAGACAATGACAAAAAAGATGAACTAGGCAAAAAAACGGCAAAACAAGGTGAAAATACGGCAAAAGAACAGCAAAAAAAACCACTGCAGAATGATACTAATGTCATTATTTAAAATATTTTTACATTATTTGCACAGTAAATACTGATAAACCAAAGATAAATGACTCATGTTTGTCTCTGAATCCTTTCTCTGCTCTCTGGTTCAGTCAGCTCACTTCCCATCCCTCCCCCTCAGGCAATCCGGCCTTTACAGTAATGTATGTATATCACTGGAAAGCCACCAAAAAGGAGGACATGTCCGAGCAAAAGAAGACGTATGGTCACCCTATATCCAAATGCCTGAAATGAATGGTTAACAGTATAAATAATTGTACTCGAGCTGATGTTTGGCCAGTCTGCTCCTTTTTCGTTCTCACATAACACCCTTGATCCAGGAGAGTCAGTGACCTCTCGTACCCAGAGGGACCCATGTGATCTTCCACACTCGCCAAAAACAGCTTGCTTTCCACTAGCTGATGTGTCTGGAGGCTCATCTTGCCTCCAGCTCAACCCTGCCCACCAAACAACATCACTCCGTTCACAAACATGAAAAGGGTCAAGAGGCTCTTTCATAGTTCATCATGTTCCCAGCCTCCCTCTTCGTTCACCTGTCTCTTACCTCTCTTTTCTCCAAAGTACAGGGTCTGCTGAGCCGTGTTGGACCACTGCAGTGAGGAGTTGTCACTCTCGGCCACCCGGCAGGTCAGTGTCACCGTGCCCCCTACTGCAACCGTTTCATCTGAGGTCACTGGCTGCAAAGGGTCCTCATCTGTAAATCAGAAGAGAGAGAGAATTAGACAGAGCCGTAGAGAGTCAAAGAAACAAAAATAGTGTGCCTATATGAAAAACAAGCCAAAAACGGCAACACACAGAGACACACAAATCAGATAAACCCACAAAACACATTACTCGCCCCACTCTCCCTCCGTTTCTCCCCGTCTTCCCCCGCCCCTCTCTTTCTCTGCTTGTCAGATTATCTATATATCTCTATCTGTCTTTCTGAAAGCAGAGACACAATGCACGCACACACGGACACGCTGTCAAAGGGACAAAAAAAAAGCAGACAAATGGCTATCTGCTTGTATGTCTGCGAGGCCAATGTAAGAGCGATGAGTCAGGAGCGGACCTCGCATCCAGAGACTGCGGCGACCTGAGGGAGCAGCAGAGATGAAGAGGCGGTGGCAGGCGCTGGTTCTCTACGGGGTCAAAGCAACAACAAGAGCAGCGTCTCGTACCTCTAATGGCTGCGTAACCCTCTTTTGTCAATATCCGTGTCACTTTTTAACGGCATGCATATGTATCGGCTGGTGCGGAACAAGCTCAAACGGGACGGGCATTATGGAAATGAGCAGGTCGGAGGGAATGAGAAAGAGAATACAAATGACCCGGTATAATGAAAGGGTTCTAAAGGCTACAGCCGGAACGGGAACACCATGTTGAAAAAACTATGAACTGCCTGGGTGTGTAGCAGTATTCAAATGGGCTCAAATTATGGTATTTAACAGTACTCCCTTGATAATGATGATGGTGCAGGCTAATTCTGTGTTTAGCATTCAGCGAGTGCTGCAGACGATTACAGGGATCAGAATAAAGGCATATCCTAAAACTAGCACTCCTGCCTGGTGGTTTTATGCCTCAGGAGGTAAACAATAACTGAACAATAAAAGAGCAATAATAGGCCAAGATAAAGGGCTGCGATTTTTGGGAATCTTAAGTCTTTGGTTGTTTAAATCAGCGATCATCACTGCCCCAGGGCCACACCGGGCCCTCCATAGCTTCCCAACAAGCCTCCGAATTTTATAAAAATTCAGACAGTTAAGGTGGAAAACCTGTTGGCAAACCCCTACAGCTATTAATGCAACCAGCAAAACAATTGAGGTTTAAACAGTTTCATCAAGAATGACTTCATGTTTGATCTATTTCAGAGAAACCACAAGTCAACCTTTGAATTTCCGCCAACAACGTTATGTTTTTATCTGTTTGTCTGTTGGTTTGCCTTTGAGAAAGAAAACTCAAAAAGGTTCACAATGGATTTTGATGAAATTTTCAAGGCATAATGGTCACTGTTCGAGGAGGAAGGGATTAGTTTTTGGCCATGATCCAAATCCAGAATGTAGATCCAGGATTTGTTAACACTGCAAGAAAGGGCATTAAGACACTTTGCTAACAACTTGGCTAACTATGTCAGAAATGCCTTGACAGAGGTTCGTGCTTTCATTGTTCTTCTAGTAAAAGAATAATGTCTTTTCTTGCTTCACATCAGAGTCTAGCACAAAGAGACTGTCACCACAAAAAGACAGACTAAGTGAGATAGACTTTATAGATACACTTCAGACATTTTTTGGTGAGTTTGTTCTACAGAGTGCTCAAGTTCTGCACTTTACTCCGCAGCAATAGCACCTGTCTGCTACATTATCTGACTGTTCTAAATGTAATTGGCAGAACGATTATCCAATCACCTGCTGAATATGCTACTGAAGGGTTATGCTCTTTCCCAAACACTTTCTATGGGCTCTTTCCGAGATGGACCAGTGAAACATATTTCATGGTTCATCTGGCGTGACAGGAAAGCATCACCGTCCAAATGTTGAACACTTTTTATGTTTCACATACAAGCAAAGGACATAAAAACATCAGTGGAAACCCCACCCCTCTTTATATGACCCTCGATGTAAAAAGTTTGGACACCCCTGTCTTATATCTTCAAAATGTAATCTGTTCGTACTTCAGTCAGAGTGAGCATTCGTGAAAAGTCTGAGGAGCTAATCACCTCACCACTAAGTCAGAGTGAATATCTATTCAAGTTTCAGGTCTGAAAAAAATCCCTCAAAGCGTTCTTGAGATACAGCATTCCTAAGTATGCCAACCTTAAAACCTAATGCCTCTGGCTCTGGCTGCTGTCTGCACGGAGGCGTAAAAAAATAAATAAAATGACAGAGAACATGGTCACTTTGCTGCAGCTTTGAGCGCACAAAAGGCACGCTCCCTTTCAAAAACATGACAGTGCTCGCTCAACCTGATCCCAGGGCTAAACAAAAACGCGGCATAATTGACGACAGGACCGAGTCAGCCGGGGGAGCATCTCACAAGACGATATGCCTCAAAGCGGTCCGCTCACCCCTGAAAACATGCCGCGTATAAATAGTTTAATTGGAACCAAATTGTCAGGCGGGAGACAGGTTTATATTGGGCGTGCAGTGTTATCACATCCTTGCACTGGAGCTGGAATTGATTTTTTTTCCCTGTTTTTCTGCTGGAAAAACATCTGCTTAAGTGTGCCGCGGCAGGACTCCCGTCAGGGCATGAAAGAAGGAGGAACACGGGCAGAGAGGACGCAGAGGAGGAGGCGAAGAAACTGACTGCATGTTGTGGGAAGGCCACACTGGAAGTAAGTAGGGCTGGGATATGAGTACCAGTGGTAATTTTGACAGCATTTTTTCATTTAGTTTTTAAGCTAGAATATCTTTTAGTTTTAGTCAGTCATCTAAATTGTCTTAATTTTAGCTTACGTTTAGTTGATGAAATTTCACAACATTTTAGTCGATGAAATCTACTGTAAATTTAATCAACTAAAAATATGAAGTGTAAAGGGTAAGGCATTTCTTATGTTTCCTTGAATTTCTGAACTTACGTTTTACACTTGGATCCCACCACCATGAAGCTAAGGCAGCTGTGATTGGATGTCCCTCTTAACCCATCCAACCTTTCCACACAACCAAAGTAGCTGTGATTGGATATATTCCTAACTTGCCCCTACTTTCTACATGACCAAATTAGGTCTGATTGGATCAAGTCTCTGTCAAACATTTTTGTCTAGTTTTTATTTGTTGATGAAAATGTCAGTTAAGTTAGTTTTAGTTTCAGTCCATGTGCCCTTGTCTTTTCAGTTACAGTCTAGTTGTCATCAGGGGAAAAAAGGTTGTTGACAAAAACTATGAGGAAAATGATAAGTCAGCAAAATTGACACTGATGTGTACCATTTTAACAAAGACTTGGGAAGGCCATCGCTCATCTCAGTCTCCCATCGCTAGCAGTAACTTCATGTCCCTGTCCTGTGACTTTAAAAAGCTGAACAGTCAGCAAAGCTTGTGAGAAAACACAGGATATTAGAAAAGAAAGCGAGGCCCTGGGTTTGCCTCTGAGCTGAGAGGATTCAGAGCTATAAAGGGCCTTAAAGGTACAGCTTGGAGGCTTCCTGAGTAAGTCTCTCCCCTCTCTCTCACTCTCTGTGGTGTTTCACAGCAGCTCTGACCTTGTGGTTAGTTTATCTAAGCACCATGATGGCTGAGGGCTGAATGTGTGGTCAAGTGCACCTCGGATTAGTGTCTCCTTTAATAGCATCTCGGGCTAATTCTTGCGGCTCATCGTAAGAGCTCCTCCACTTGGCATGAACGCTTTGGCTGATTCGGCTGTCCCAGTGTATCACTCATCAAGCCAACCGCAATGGGCTCCGGCATGTTGGCCAAACTTGGGTTTCATGTTTGGCTGCCACGAAGTGCTGGCATTTGTGAGCAAGGAAACAACCTGTGTTTGAGGATAGAGGTGGGATCTGTGTTTGTAAATGAACTACAGGAGTAAACAGGTGAATATAAGGTTGGAAAATATGATTCATGACTCCATATCTCCTTCCTGTTTGATCACTTCCTTGTGCTCTGCCATCCATTTTCTAAATGGAGGGATGTGACATCTAGGGCTGATAAATGAGTAACTTTCATAATCACAATCAGAATCTGGCTTATGACAGCCATCTGCCATCAATCTAATTTTTAACATGTTTAAAAATCAAATATTTTGCTTTAAATACAAAGACGAATGAGTCTGTGTTTACTCAACTGAAGTCAACGAGGGTTGCAAAATTCCATGAATTTCCAAAGTTGGAATATGCCCTGGGAATTACCAGGAATTTACAAAATTGAAGGTTGGCCTTTAATCTGGATTTTGAAAGAAGTTTGGGACAATATATCTGAGTATAATCTTGACTAAAACAACCAGATTTCATGCAGGTACACTTGAGACTAGACGAATACTGAAGCCACACATTTGAGCCTGTGGACAAGAAGTGAAGATGAAATTAATTATTCAATAAAAATATAAAAACTTGACGCAGTTCTACTCACAGCAGGCTTTTTAATTGTGTTATTTGGCATGGATGTCTACCCTAACCTGACACACATGGACTGTTCAATATATTTTACTAGTCCATCTGGGAAAGAGCCCATAGAAAGTGTTTGGGAATAGGCAGAACTTTTCAGAAGTATATCCAGCAGGTGATTGTGCAAACATTCTGTCAATCACATTTATTACAGGCCAGTCGGATAATGTGTTAGGCGGACACAATGGAAAAGGCAGAATTTGTCCCACTTTGTTGAACAAACTCTCCAAAACATGTTGGAAATGAAGCAAAAATATCTATATTTTTATAGAGAAGTTTGTTGTGTTGTTTGTTTGTTTTAATCTAATAAAGAAATGTGGTCAAGATCTAATAAAAGTGCAAACTGTTAGCATCAATGCTAATCTCCGGATGAGCAGTCACTTTCTGCTGCCGTCTCGCTCGTATCTCCCATCCTTTCCTGCTCTGATTGGGCTTATAAACTTTGTAGGCTGGAGCTTAGCAATGTTGATCTGCCTGATCACAGACATTAAATCAGGCTGATCCAGCTGCACTGCAAAGCTATGTCTGCCTATAACAAAACAAAGTGTTTATATTTATGTTTAGATCTGATACAGTTACTTTAAATTACCACAATTCCCAGTTAATTCCCATAAATTCCAATGATTCCTAAAGAAAGTTTCCAATTTGGAATATTTCCAAGATTCCCAAACTTAACTTCTGATGAAAACTTTTGGAAAGTTTCCGAAAAAAAGAAGCATATAATTGAACTGCAGTTAAATTGTTAAATCAAAGTAATATGAGTCGATTTTGTACCCAGATCTCACCACAATCACCACATTAAGTCTGAAATCCCCTTTTTTTAATCTAAATTCTACTATGTGCTTCTGTAAAGACTTCTTTATTCAACTGTATTTAAATGTTGATGCCCTGGGTTAATTTGTTTCCTTTGAAAATCCCTCAAGAACACATTTTAATCCAAAATTAAGGATGGCTGTTAACATTTTACAAATACCCTCTGCTGTGGATGATTTAAGCATATTATTTAGAATTTCTCTGGGCCTTTTCTTTAATATCTTAATATTTCCTCCTTTTATAAAAAAGCTGCTTATTTGAAAATAGTTGGTGTAGTTACTTAGATTTTACTGGCATGCAGGGAGAAAATTGGCTATGATAAAAAATATTAAGTCGAATAAAAAGCTTCAGGATGGGACAAAGAGACTGCACTCATAAGTGAACTAGACCTTTTCATACATCAGGCTAATTCTTTAGGTTATGTTAATCCAGATCACCTTAACAGGATCTTTAACATGTTTAAGTCTGAATTTGTCAAGTTCACTGTTCAGTTCTTTATGTGTTCACACTCCTTCATACACCGAAACATCATTTACATCTTCTCCTCTAAAGGTCTAAAGATCTGAGGATCAATTTCATGTATCTGGAGGGAACCCTCGTGTGATTTCTACATATGCTGTCTCTTTTCTAATATCAGCTCATTTCAGAGTCTTTTATTTTCATTTCACATTATTGATCTGAAGCACCAGTGGCCTTAAAGTAAGATAAGTGAGAAGGAGCCTTGGAGATGACAGGCTCGATCCACGGACTTGTGGAGTATATCTGAGAGTAAGAAGCAGCACCTGTAGCCTGTTCATTACAACTGAGGGTGCACACGGTGGATCAATTAATCAATAACTAAATATTTGTACCTATAAAAGTGCAAATCACAGCAGCAGTCTTCTCATGACACAGGTTTAGCTGACACTCTGTTGAGTTATTTATAGGGCTTAATCCACACTGAGCCAGCACTTGGCAGCAGACATGGAGGGCCCTCCAACGAGGCAGAAACCCTCAGCAGAACCACAGTCACTGGTGGACGCCATCTGCCATGACCCAGTCAGCCACGACAGGAAGAGAGCAACTGAAGACCAACAACAAGCTCGCAAAAAGTTTCATTATTGATGAATACAAGACAATTAATACAGCTTTACCCACTCTCATTAAGCACTTGGCCCGAGATGTTATAATGATAATTAAAAGCATTCTGCAGCTATTATCTAAAGCTGCACTTATGAAAACAAATCACTTTATGTTGTACAGTCTACGAGAGAGGCAGCAAGCTCGTTAACCCTACCAGACGAACATTAATCACAGATTTATTGACTTAAGTTTAGTGATGGTGTGGTGCAGCTGCTTCAGCTACAAATTAGAAAACTTCACATTAAGAGGACGAACGGGCCGGCCTCTGTTTTGTACTGTTTTCAAGATACAATATTTACCCATCAATGAGAAAACGCTTAGCAACAGGAAATAAGAGAATACACTCAGCAATTTAAAGAAACACAGAAGATACTTGTGCCCAAATGAAAGGAGAGGCACTCAGCGAAGAGACGCTTGACCCACAACTACATACATTTCTGAGTTACTTCATCAAGAGAAAAGCCCTTCACCGCCACAGCATCACCACCTTCAACTGACCCAGGCTACGTACATGCAAGCTCCAGGTAGTGGCAATGCTAATGCTATCTAGTGCTAGCATAAACATCAAAAACTAGAAAGCCCCTCGGAGAGCACAAACCTCTACCAAGGTAGCTCACATATTGCTGTTACATCTAGAAGCAATAGCTCCATGATAACGTTACTGTCATAATATTCATGACCCTGAAAACCCACACGTAGCACTCTGAATCATGTTGATATCATTATTAGTTTGAAAGTTACTGAGCTAAAGGCAGTTATCTGGATCACCACCAAAATCTAACCATTTTTAAGTTGAGCCATTACCAAAGTCTCCTGAGAATTTCAGCAAAATCCGTCCAGCAGTTTTTGCGTAATCGTGCTATAAAACAGACAGACAAACATACGGCGGCAAAAACATAACCTCCTTGGCAGAGGTACGATGTATTTCAACATGTAGCGTAACGGACATCCACGCTAAATAAAGAAAATGTTCCCTTGGTGAACTTTAAATTTTTCCAACCTTAATTACCTTCTGCTGTGTAGATGACTTTTCTAACAAAGCTTAATTTTTTTTTTTTTATCTGAGAGTCAATTTATGAAGCTTAAACTGTGTATGCAACAGAAACACTTTGTGGGCTAATGCTAATGCTAGCAGTCGTCAGTCAAGCTTATCATTAAAAACATGGCTGTGTCTTTATACAATAAACAATCAGTGTAAGTCGAATACTCACTCTGAAGATAAACTTTTCATGCAGCTCTTCTGGTTTTTCTCTAAGTTTGAAAAACTTTGATTTAAGTCTGTACAAGTAAAAATGTTCACTACAGCAAAGAGGATGTGCATGATTAGTGTCATGCTGTAGATTTACACACATCAGCCACTGCTGTCTTCTGATCCTGAAACATCCTGAAGCATCCTGAAGTGTTTTTACCAAGTCACTCTGGTATTTCACTGAATTTGATGACATAAGCCCAACATCTATACACCTACATCCACAGGTAACCTGGATGTTCTCGTGTCCTCCAGTTCACATTGAGGTTTCTGCCATTTATCATTCAAGTCTAAGTCCCCATGCATCGCTGTGTGTACTCTGTGTTCATACCAGTCTCCTCATGTATCATAAAGAAACAGCGGTCATAATCCCTGAAAAGATCACCAAAATGATCGCTCTGGGCAGTGGTTGTTTTTCCTCTTTTGAGCCTTCCTGTGAACAGCTGATTCACACACTCTCTGATTGTTGTAATGATCCTTTCAGTCCAGTCCACGTTCTTTCTTCTGTTTGTGAGGCTTCTTAAGGCAACCAGACTCATCTGACAGCTTCAGTTTCATTTTCACTCCATATTAATGATACTTTCTGTTACTTAAGCGGCTCAAAAATGCAATAATTATCAGCTAAAATGTGTTATGACATCATCTTAGTCACGTGTCTGCAAATGGTCAATACAAAAACAAAAAACTGCTCCAGGTGCCCTGGTGTGAGGGCAGGATGAAGGGTGTTATTTCTCTCACTAAATGATCAAGTGTTTTGCTAGTGGTACACCCCTTTTTCCAAAATCTCCCTATTTTCTATACCCTAATGCTGGCAGGAATAGACTTTGGTGTGCATCATACTCAGATTCAGAGCAAAACTATTCAACAAAGTAAACCAACGATGGAGCAGCTCAAGCGTGAAAGCACCCCCTCATTTGGATTTTTACTGAATATTTTTACAGATAAATACATTTAAAATGCACACCATCATCATCACATATGAAAACAAATCCCTTGATCTAGCACAGTGATCGAGAGAGGCAGCATGCCTGTAGCCCCACCGAAATTAATCACGGATAAGTTTGGGATAATTTGGTTTGAGCTTGCAGTGGGAGCAGCATGTATCAGTCTTCCAGGACTATTTCAAATTGATTTTATCATTCATTACGTGGTGAGATTGATGGTGTTAGCTGCTTTGGGGTTTGGCTGCATCAGGCATCAAGATGGACGCCTCCTAACAGTCTGATTAAAACACCAAACTCCTCCACCAGTCCAAAGTGGCTCCACAGAGCAGCATACGGCCACCCTAAGCCTCAGATACAGATACAGCTGTTCTTCTTACCTCCTGAAGCTCCTTAAGAGCAAAGTTAAAGAGGGGAAATTAAGTTCAGACGAGTTTAAACAGTTAAGTCAGGCTAAACACTCAGGCCGTGAAAAAAATGAAAGCACAGACCTATCTATCCTTAGCAGACGTGAAGTTAAACACTGTGGCTTACTCTTCTTTTCTTCTCGCCTCTCATCCATCCCTCCTCTCTTTAACGCTCCCCCCTTAGTTTTTCTGCAGGCCGAAAGCCCGAGGAAGACACGGGTATTTAAAGCAACACAATTTGCACTTTTCCCTCGCTGGAAAACAAGGTGAGAGAACTTAGAGGCTGACTGGGATATCAAGTCAAAGAAGGGAGGAGGAGGGAGGAGAGAGATGGATGGATAAGGGTGTGTAGAGGAGGAGAGGCGATAAACTAAAGGAGAGAGGGAGTGTGTGAAAACAAACGGGAGACAACAGAGGGAGTGTGAGCTGCTTGATCCTGTTCCAATCATGTCGGAAAAAAAGGAGGAAGATGTGAAAATAGTAGTCCAAACAGGAGCGTTGGCTGTTTATGTTTTAATCACTCACACTCAGATATCTCACTAAGCTTTTTTTTAAAGTGTGAGGACACATTTAAAAATCAATGTATGCATGTTATTGCCTCGAAAACCCACCATGAGTAAAGTTTTCACTCATGAAAACAACTAAATGCAGCACAACAAACAGCCCACGATGCAAGATGACAGCAGGAGAAGCCCGCTAAAAAAAAAAGGAGAAATGTTTGAAAATTCAGACATTTTATGGGCAAAAAAGCAAAAAATGGGGTGTTAAATGTGAGAATCTGCTGATTTTTGTGGGTCATGCAATTTTCTATTGGCCTTAACATGAAGCACACCATTCCCAACTATCAATCAAACATCCAATCAGCAGTTTACGAACAGAAACAACAAATAAACATGCAAGACTTACATAAATAAAGCTAATTAGAACAAACAAACCCGTTATGAAACAAAACAGGGAGGAAGAGCCATATTAATGACCTCAATTAAACAGAAATGTGGGAGTGAGGAACAAAAGAAATGTGAGTTCATAATTAAAAAACACTGGAGATTATGTTAAAAACACTAACACCAAAGATAAAATAAGATACATAATAACATTAAAGTAATAAATACATAAATATGATATTAAAGTAAAAGAATTTAGATGGATATAAACTATAAACTTCATTTATGAACCAATAGGCAAATAAAAATTTGAGTGGGATGATAAAACGCTAAAATCTGACACTGAGAATTATTAGTGTCTACAAAATATCTAAATTGAGATAAATAATAACAATAATGATCATAAAAATGCTAAGAGTAATGAAACAAACACAGCTAAAATTTATCATTCAGTGAAGCAGATTAAAAATTTTAAATGGATAAATTACTAGAATTACCAAGAAATAAAGTAAAAGTGATTAAAAAGCAGATTAAAAAGCTAGATCTTGAGTTTGCTTTTAAAAAAAACTGACCTATAACTACAGATTTAGCCACATAAGACTTCCCCACCTTCCCTGATTGGTCTTGGCTGATCCTTGGCAGGTTGTGCTTTCAAGTTTTGATTTGTCAGCTACTCTAATAACCGAGGAAAAGGCTGAGGGGAAAATCAAAGTGGATGGATCTGTAGAAGTGCTCCAGGAGCAAAAACCCCCCACCGGGGCATTTCTGACATTGCGTTATTCTGAAGAATGTGGAAAACTGTCCTATCTTGCGGTTATCAAATCCTTCAAAAACAACTCCTGGATCTGCCCAAACAAGTCCACAAAAAGTGTCCCTAGATGTAAAATCATGTCGCTTTCCTGGACTCTCTGGCAAACCATTAATTAAAACGATAAATGCAAATCATTCTATTATAGAAATAATTAACAGTTGCATCTTTCCATCCTGGTTTGCATCCAGTTTAATGTTTATCTCCCTCCCACTTAGTACATGAAATTTGGAACAACATCACCCAGCTAAAAATAGACTTTCTGATCTTTCTTCACAAGTTTTTGCAAATATGAAGCATTAAATACAAAATTACAGGGATTAATGACTGATCAGGTTCAGGACCTACATCCAAATTGAAGAACTAATGTGTGCATTTTGTGACCTGTATTTTTCCTCTGCTTGTTTTGATCAAGAGATGAAGAATTGGCACTTGAAGGCATCAACATGGAGCACAACAAACAACCAATTATGCATGATTTAAGTGAGATAGGATGATTAAGCAACTAAGATATGTATTTCTAAATCAAGGTGAAAACATTCAGGTGAAGTCATGTAAACAAATTAGCACACAAAAGTGTTGTAATCATGAAAGGGCTTTTCTGGACGTTTTCCACAGCTTTCTTATGGTAGTTGAAGCAAAACACTCATAACGCGGATAATCTGCAGTTTATTACATCACAAAATAAGTTTATAGTTGTGTCCCTGCAGCCTGGTCTGCCTCCAATATAATGTTCCCTCCTTCTAAAAAGACAACATTTAACTGAACATAAAATGTATTCATCTTTCTAACCTTTTTTTTTTTTTTTTTTTTTTTTTTGTTGGCAAATGTAAGCAATAAATACAGAATTACAGGAAGAAATGACCGTGTTTAGGTTAAAGGTCTTTATCACAGTATCCTTGAAAACCAATTGATTAATCACACCGTCACATTTTAACCCAGAGCAGCAATCGACCTAATGACCTTCACCAATGCAGTTATGTTTTTGCTGGTGTTTGTTTGTCTTGATACGAGCAAAAAAACTCAAAAAGTTCTCAACAAATTTTGCTGAAATTTGCAGGGAATGTTTCTCGTGGCATAAAGAAGACCTTATTAGATTTTGAAGCGGATCACAATTTTCTTGTGCCATGACCAACATTCCCTGGAAATTGGATCAAAATCAGTTACTTTTTGAGTTACTTACAAAAATGTGAAAAACTGCCCTCAGTCACAATCTTAACAAAGATTAAAAAAATTCCTGGATCCATGTCTGGATTGTGATCCCTATCAAAATCTAATCAGATCTACTTTGTGCCATGACAAACATTCACCAAAACTTTAATCCAAATTTGTTGAGAACTTTTTGAGTTATTTTGCTCATAGACAGATTTGGTCCGGGAAGCTACAGTCTTCGTTCTGTGAGTCACTAAATCTACTTTTGATCTCTGTCCCCAAAGTTTTTCTTGAAATGTGTAAAAGAAGTTACAGTTATGCTTCTCAAATTTTAGAATTTTTTCTGATCCATAATCTAACCATAGTTGCCTTGTGCAATGACCAACTTTCTCTGGAAATATTATCAAAATCAGTTAAGAACTTTTTCAGTTATTTACAAAAATGTGGAAAACTGCCCTCTCTCACAAGGTTAAAAAGTAGTTTAAAAAAATCCTGGATCTACACCTGGATTGTGATCCCCATCAAAATCTGATCATATCTACTTTGAGCCATGAGTAACATTCCCCAAAAGTTCAATCCAAATTTGTTGAGGACTTTTTGAGTTATTTTGCTCAAAGACAGATTTAGATCTGGAAGCTTCAGTCTTCGTTCTTTGACTGAGTCACAAAATCTACTTTTGGTCTCTGTCCCTTAGGTTTCTCTTGGTTAAAGCAGTTTCAGATCTGCTGCTCCTGCAGACTGGAATCTGCTACAAGAAAAACTGGGACTTGAAAAGCTGGTCTCCTCAATTTAAGTGCAGATTAAATGCATGAGGAAGAGGAAGCAGGCTGTAGTTGCTTTGACTGATGATTCTCAGCTCTGTGGCTCTGACTTGATTGGTTGACATGTGTGTCTCTGTGTCTGTAATTGTCTTACGCCTGTAACTTTATAAATGTGCTGCTGCCGGTCTTGGCCAGGATGTTCTTCTAAATGAGATTTTTAATGTCAGTGAGGGTTTTCTGGTTAATCAAAATTCATCATCATGAACAAACAAACACCAGCCAAAACATAAAACCTCCTTGGCAAAGGTAAGTAGGTTGATTGCAGACAAAGAGAGGGAATATTCCAGTTAAGAAGTGAGAATGTTCTACCGGTGTTGAAGCTTCCTTTCAAACCTTCACGGATTTCGAGGCAGGTCGGGTCACCACCAAAATCAAACACTTGTCCCTTGTGCCATGACCAACATTCCCAGAAAAATTCATGAAAATCCGTCCTGAACTTTTGGAGTTATCTTTCTCACAGACAGACTGATGCTGACAAAAACATAACCCTCTTGGCGGAGGTAACGGTGCAGATTCCCATAACATTTCTGAGTTAATTAACCATCCGTTAGTCCATGTATTTATGTTAAATATGTTGGTAGGATCAGTTTTATTAATGCAGGATTAGTTTCCTGTTCTCGCAGTGCCGTTTTTTTTTCCCACTGGGGTGAACTGGCAGCTGCAGCTGAGTTGCACTGCTTCATCCAGCTCCCTGTTTACCCCCTAAGTCTTGTCATTCCTGTGATGTTGTCAAGTTTGGCACAGGAGCAGAAACGAGGGGCTCAATGACCGTGTCTGGTGTCAGTACAAAGAGCAGCTGCAGCTCAAAGCGAGAGGACTTTACATCTGAAAATGTCGCTGGTAGGAGACAAGTGTTCTATAAAATGTTCAGGATACCTCCACAGCATCCTCAGAGGATAACAACAAAGACAAAGGGTTGATTTGAGGAGGGAAATTTGGGATAAAGGGTGGCTAAAGCCTGCCTACAGACCGGAACATACACCATCAACAGCCATCTTAAGCTGTAACAACATATTTGCATTATCTGAACATACATAACACCTTCAAATCTGCATCATATTAGCCATGATGTTCCAGAAAGATCCTTCAACTGGAACAATGATGAAGGTAAAAGCTTCAAAGAGGAATTTATTGTTTTGGTTGACAAAATAACAAAATGAAGCTGTTCTGCCAAAGCTGTGCATCCGTATTTACCCAAGAGACTCCACGACTAAAACGAGAGAAAAGAGTCAAAAACAAGCAGTTACTAAAGGAACAAGTGAGCTGGAAAATTAAGAATAAACCCAGCATTAATCAGCACAGACAGATTTGTTAAAATAGTGAGTTTAATGTGTCTTCTCTTAACTGTTTTGTATGGATGTATGTAAATGTTGAATAGTCTTCCATCAGAATAGACGTTTAACCAGAATAATTGTTTTTAAAAAGAGTTTGAAGAAATATCTAATGTCATCAAGATTATCTTAACAGTCTGTCCATCGCATCACTCAAAGTAACATGTTTTAAAAATGTTTTAGAAATATTTAAACTATAGTTCTGGCTAAATGCACTGTATTAGGTGGAATTATTTGCCTCAAATTTTGGAAAAAAAAAATCACCTTCAACATAATTATATTAAAATGAGTTACAACTGTAAACTCTTAAAATGGAAAAGCTCACACTGATCAAATGTCAAGCAATGCCCTAATAATATTACTACAAATGATTATACCAAATGAGTCTCCCTTATGTATAGAGTTATTGTGTACAAACTTTGTGGTTATTTAAATTGTTTGATGTTGACTGTTGTATTTATAATTTATTACTATTTTTATTATTAATACACTTATTTACAGCACTTTTATTTTGTGAAAAGAGTATTTATATTGTATTTCAGATTTTTTTGTATTTATTTGTAATTTGTTAAGCATGTAAACTGGGTGACATGTTGTGTAAATCTTTGATGGAGGAGGGCTCCAGATAAAATCTCGCCTAGGGCGCCATATTGGGTAGGACCCGCTCTGACGGAGAGGCTGGACTCCTCTTGGGTTCAAGTAAGGAAAAAAGGCTTCAAGACAAAAAGGTCAAGAGCAGCTGATTTACACCCGCCTTCAAATACATTTACTTAAGACGCTGGTGACTGGACACGATAAAAGAATATACTTCAAGAACAAGAGGTCAACTCAGGAAGTCTTTGTCACAGTCTACTTTCCATAGAAGCAGATACATCAGTATTACAGTGCATGTAAGTGAAGTTTTTTATTCTGAAACTTAGTTTTTATTCATTTTTCTCATCAACAACAATGATGAACAGTATTTTTTTTTCCAGCTGTATAGTTACAAACAGATATTCAGCCAGCAGAATTAGATGACAAAAGTAACATACAAACTAAAATGACCACTCCAAAGAATATACATAGACACAATGATACACATGGACGAACAACTACATAAATAAATGTTCGAAAAGGTGGAGGGGAAATCAAAGTCATAAATTAAAGTTGTTATCATAAAGAAATAAATTCTAATCCACTCAAAGATATCACGTGTAAAAGTATAGATGCAAAGTCAACCCCAGGTGCGTGGTGCATGATCTTGGTCTGTGCCCAAATTAAACATCACTCTCTATTGCAGGGATGGGCAAATGGCGGCCCAGGGGCCACATGAGGCCCTCCAACTAATTCAATGCGGCCCAGCAATCACTTCCAAAAAAAAATAAAATTGGAAGAAGTTATATCAACAACTGGTACGTGCTTTTTTTTTTTTTTTTTACAGGACAATAAACAACTGACTTTTCTATGATTGTATCTCTAAATGTCTTTTATGAGGCATTAAAACATAGTATATAGTATTAGTACAAAATATATATATTTGGAAAAAACGGTCGAGCTAATATATTTGTGCCTTGAAAACAGGTTAACATTCGTTATTCTATTGCATTAAAAAGAAGCTTAAATTGGCTTTGGTTATGTGTCATGCTCATTAAGTTGTGAATTTTTAATTGTGTTTGAGTTAAAATATATTAATGTCAGTATAACAGCTTTTATATTTTATACTATTGTCGGTTTATTTATATATTGTTTTTTCCTCATTGACAGTGCCAAACAGTACGTAACAGTGACAAAAAACATTATGTGGCCCTTTTGGTAATTAAAGTTGCCCGTCCCTGCTCTATTGCATTAGTAAAGCCAGTACAGGTCTCCATCTTGTTGTGAAAGTTTCTTTTTGGAGTCTTATGATTTGTTCCATTTGATAAATGCCCCAAACTTTCTGGATCCATATGTTGTGTGTGGGAGGATCTGGTTTGTAAGTGAAGTTTTAACTGAACAAATCCCACTATGAGACCTGTCTTCATGCATCTGTTAAAGATGTTGATGGCTGTATTTTCTATCAGCCTCCAGTCCTGAAGCTAAGCTACGCTAACTCCTCAGTCCTGATGCCAGCTTGGTTCAAACTTGCAGACAGAAGATTTATTTCTTATCGCACTCACAGGAATAAAGCAAATCAGCCTATCCCCTTAAAAAAATGGAACTATTCCTTTAATTAAAACAGCTTCCTCCAGGCTCGCCCCCTGTCTTCCTTCCTCCTCCATCTGTCTCCCACCATCTTTGCCCCCCCCCCGCCCTCCTCCTCCTCTCCATCTGCCCCTGTGTCCTCCTTGGTTTCCTCTCGTCCTCCCTCACCTCCCCGCCCTTCTGTCGAGCCTCCTCCCTCCCCCCTCTCGCCTTATTCCCGATCAACTCGTTTGCTTCTTGAAATCCTTAATTCCTTCTTTCCCTCCTTTTTTTCGTCCTCCCGGGGCGGCTTTACAGTGTTGCAGCTAATTAGTGCGGGTTAATGAACTTTATTTACCGTAATACAAGTGTTTGTGTGTGTGTGCACCCTCAGCGATGAGTGTGTGTTCACATGATGAGGTTATCATCCATGTGTGTGTGCAGGTGTTTGCATGTGCGGTTTCTTGCAAGGAGGTAATTATCTGAATGTGTGTTAAGCATGTGTGTCTTCATGTGTGTGTCAGGAAGCTGATTATCTATGTGTGTGGATCAGTTTGCACGCAAGTGTGTGTCCGATCTCCAAGTGTTTGTTTTTGCAGCCAGGATTTTATCTGTTTGTGCACAAGTGTGTGGGACGAGGTATCTTTGTGATTTATGAGATGGTTTTTTTATCTGCATGTGGCTGCTGCGGCGGTGTGCATGTGTGTGTGTGTGGGTCTTTTTTTGTTGTTGTTTTGTTTCCCGTTGCAGCTGCACAGAGGGAGTACTGTGCTGCGGTGTGTGACAGACAGAGCCATGTGTCTTGGTGCTGCCGCTGCTGTATACACATTTGATGGGTAATTCAGCCAGCGGTGTGCGGTTTGATATGGCATGGTATGATACAGGCCATTACACACACACAGAGGCATCCACTGGCACGGCGCGAGCATGCCGGCACGCCTCCCCCTTTGGATGGTGTGCAGGAGAACACACAAACACACACAGAGGAGAGCATACATGGCTGGTGAGGACAAACAGCTGCACCTACGCCTTCAGACGGACATGAATAGATAAAATGTTTTAAAAAATACATCCCATACAACTGGAGAGGCAAACTTAACATGAAAACATTTAAGCACTGAGATAGGGCTCACGTCTCAATAAGGCCTGTGCTATAAAGAAAATCAGTAACACAAGTATACTCATCAATATGTGTATGAGTTAGAGATGCACAATATTATCGGTTTGCTATCAGTACCAGCCGATATCAGCCTAAAAAGTTAAGTATCATATCAGCTGATATTGAAATTTTTGCAGAAATTTACAGCTGATATACAGGCCACACATATGCGTGCTGGAATATCAGCAAATTACGCAAATGTAATATATTAATGCACCTTCTCATCACTCTATCGGTACATTTAAAAATCAAGGGTTTCATTTTTGCAAGAGTTAAATGCTGTTTTTCTTGTATTATATCTGTTCCTTGAAAAAAATGCTCTGTAACACTGAAAGAAACAAGTTCATTTTTGTTGAAGACACAGCTTGTGTTCTGACCAGAAATATTGGTATCGGCGATAATGAATTAAAAAATATTGGCATATCAGCATATCGGATATCGGCGAAAATCCATACCCTGCATCCCTAGTATGAGTTCAGATTTAAAGGGATAGTTCTGCATTTTTTAAATTTGGGTAGCTTGTGGCCAATAGCACCTTGGAAATAAACATCCATCATTTTTTACACTGCTTATCCCTTTTAAGAGAGCCTATCCAAGCTGACATTGGGCAAGAGGCCACCGCCAGCCAATCACAGGGCCACATAGAGAGACAGACAACCATTCACACTCATACCTACGAGCAATTTGGAGTCACCATTCCACCTAATGAGCATGTTTTGGTCTGTGGGAGGAAGCTGGAGTGTCAGTTGAGAACCCACACATGCACAGGGAGAACATACAAACTCCAGAAAGGCCCTCATCAACACAGGGATCGACCCATGACCTTCTGTGCCACCTTGTAAATAAACATCCATCCACTATCTATACCACTTATCCCTTTGGGGTTGCTGGAGCCAATCCCAGCTGACATTAGGTGAGAGGCAGGCGGACAATCACAGGGCCACATAGAGAGATGGACAACCATTCACACTAACACTCAAACGTAAGGGCAATTTGGAGTCACCTATCAACCTAGTGAGCATGTTTTTGGTCTGTGGGAGGAAGCTCAACACTGAAAGGCCCTGACCATGGCATTCGAACCAGCAACCTTCTGCTGTGAGGCAGGCTCAAATGTGATAGCCACTAAAGAATCTGCAAGCTTTATCCCTGAGGGGAGATATCCGAGGATGGACTCTAGCTGATATATCTATTAAAGTCAAAAATCAACAATAGCTTGACTGGACTATGCAGTAAGATTCTTTACAGCGTTTCACTTTCCCTCGACAAAGCCTCTGTGTTTAGAACTATTTTCTTATATGTCCTACGTATCCTTCCGCCAGCAACTCTTCTCATTAGATGTTCGTGTCAGAGTGCTGCAGCTGCATTTTTAATTTATTTAATCAATGTTTATTTGAATAGGGACAGTAAGAAACAAGAGAATGTTGCCACACACTATAGCATTTACAGCCTGAGCTAATTTACACTGCCTGTCCCTAGTTGGGCCTTTAAAGACATAAAACTCAATAAATACATCAGGTAATGGCCAGTGGGCTTAAACTGATGATGAAACAATGGTAGGATGACACAGTGGTAGGTCTTTTCAGTGGGGTGGGGAAATTAGATGTTTGAGTCTGCCGCTAGCCCCGCAAAGAGGGGGGAGAAGAAGAAGTCCTGATGCCGTGGACTCTTTTAAGACACACTAAAGTGCATACAAAACTAAAAACAAGCATGATATGACCTCTTTAAGGGAAGCATGATCAGAAACAAGTCAGATGCTTAAAGCTATGGACAGCCAAACCACATGTCCTGAGTGGAGCTGAATCAGAGTTGTTTAAAGCCGATATCTGAGCGGAATATTAAGGAAACTTCACGAAGACTTATCATAGATGATACAAAAAGACCTTAGGGTGACAAAACCAAAAGGAGGTGGTCGAAGCCAAGGTCCATGATTTCCAGAGCAAAACAAACATGAAAGAGAAACTCTTCCTGCCGAGAGCCAAACAGAGAGCAAAAACATCAGACAACAAACACTTAGAAGTCAGAAGATGTACATGTGTCATGCAATATGGCAGCCATGGAAACCCAGAGTGAAGCTCCGCAGCACATGACACATGACAAGACACCATCCTAATTAGCCGCGAGCAAGTATCAACAGCTACACTCACCACACAGAGCCAGTGAGAACATCCCAGTCTGCACTGAGTGATGACAAAAGCACCTCCATGCCTTGTTTGTTAAGACTTTGAGGCTGTGATGCATATTTGATAACAGCAGCTTTAGGCAGGTAAGAGTCATGTTATTTGTCCAACCACCAGGTCAGTAAAGACACAGTGGAGCCTGATATTTATGATGAAAAATAAAAACACATTCTAGCAAATACAGGGGAACTAATATCTAAGATGAACCAGAAACATTTTGGTTTATCAAAAAGTATGAAAGACAAAAAAGGAGAAGCCCATATATGCATAAAAATAAAGGATACTTAAATCCAATCAATCAATGATTTTGTTTATTCACAAAAATAATTTAAAAACAAGCGTCTAGAATCGTAAATTTCTCAAAAACAGTCATTTATAAAGAAGGGGCCTGGACATTAAACAATAAACACAATCAAAACATGACATGAAAATTATTTTTAACCTTAAACCTAATCTAAACCAAAATCTTCATTCTCTGAAGTTACCAAGAGACCCTCGTGTATACACATACCATACATGTAGTTCAGTGATAGTGAAAATCATTTAGGTTGTCATATTTTATAATATTTTATTCTTCTTAAAAGCTTAGGTAAGCTATAAAGATAGTTTTCCAATACCTCTAAGATCTCTGAATATTGGTGATCTGATTAGAATATGGTGATAATCTGAATCCAGATGCTGCAGTACGAGATGTAGTTTTCACATTGTTGAAAATAACTTGCTCAAAATGCCTTGGCAGACTAGTTAACATTTTATTGTAAAAAAAAACCCTGCTGTATTTAATATAGTATCGTTTGTTGGACTAATATTTATGTTGCCATGGCATTAAGCTGGTATCGGTATAGAATGATTTTTACGACAAATTAAAAAAATGTCTCCTAGATAAATTAAGACTGAAAATTCAAACAGATTAACGTGAGGTGAAAAAGCACAATACAGGGAATGCACTGATGTCGCAATTTGTGCCACTGATTGGCCGCTCCACTCACTGAGACAACAGTGGTGTCAGATAATTCATATTGGTGGGATAAAAAACATTGAAACGCTTTAATTCTCACAATAAGTGCTGGTTTTTTGGTTATTTTCAGAAGGTTTCAACATTATTGATGACGTTCATTATGGAAAATGTAGATTATAAGATGATATTTGTTTTAAGAATGACTTATTGAACTCTTTGAGCCATAAAGTTAGGCTTAAAATGAATCATTTATTACCTGAGAAATAGCTCTGTAGTGATGTGCCAGGCTTCCTCTGAGCATATGGCCTCCATTTCATGAAAAATGTGCAAAATTAACTGAAATAATTGGACTGCACATGGAAGTCATATTAATATAATTATTTCATCAATTAGTACATGCCCTCTATTTTCTTATTTATTATTACTATTGATATTATTATTATTATTTTACCTGTTTTTAATTTGTCCATCTGTTTTGATGTGTTTTTGAGGTCATCTTCTATTGTTTGGGTTATCTCTGCTTTTTTTGATTACATATATTGATTTGATTTCTGATTTCATTGTTTTTAAATTTGTGCTGTATAAGTAATGTGGACTGGGTTGGATTAAATAAACATTTCGTGGATCTTCCTGTAAACAGTCCTCTTGCTGAGCTTAAGGCCTGGCATCTGTTTTTACGTCAACATCCACTAGATAGAAAGAACATTTTCTGACCCTACATCTTGTTTTTGAATATACACTAATGCCATAAAAACCTAAATGCTGCCCAGCCCTACTGCTCCTCCATTCAGGAGGCAGTGGAGCCTCAAAAATCAGCCCAAAAACAAAGCATGTCTCAACAGGCGTTCTGCTTTGCACTTCACAGGACGGGGAAGGAGAAGTGTTTGTCTCAGTGAAGGGGAGGCGAGGGAGGGGGAGGATTTGTTTCACATTGCAGATGTTTTCATTCAGTGGGAAAATTTCTCAAATATCTGGATTGAATCTGCAGATTTTGTCTCATAGCGGGAAAACAGGAGGATGAGGAGGGGGGGTGGATGGAGAGAGGGATTAGCAGGAGGAAGAGAGGAGGGAGGAGAGGGGAGGTGGAGGTGGACAGAAGGGCACACACAAATGCACTGTATATACTTACTGTTCCTCACACACACACACACACACACACACATACCCAGGGGGATGGGCAGTTTCAGGGACAGCTGGGCATAGATGGATGGTGTGGGGGAGGTTGCTTTGCATGTTTGTATTTGTGTGTGTTGGGGTTAGGGCTGCACAATAAATGACAATTTTACCATCATGATAAAGTGCTTCCATAGAAATTTTACAAAGAACCACAATAAATCTCTCCACAAGTGACCTAATACACTGAGTAACTGACCCGGTGCAACATCATAATACAACTCCGGTTCCAATGAAGCTGGGACACTGTGAAACATGAGTAAGGCCTTTTGACCTATATTCAATTTAATGTGCTTCATAATGTGCCACTTATGTTCAGTGGAGACAGATCTGGACTGAAGCAGGTCAGTCTAGTACCAACGCTCTGTCACTACAAAGCCACGCTGTTATAACTGAGAAAGAAATCTCTTCGATGACAGCATGTTGCTCCAAAACCTGTATGTACCTTTCAGCATTAATGGAGCCTTCACAGATGTGCAGGTTACCCATGCCATGGGCACTAACACACCCTCATACCATCAGAGATGCTGTCTTTTGACCTTTGCTCTGATAACAGTCTCGATGGTCCTTTTCCTCTTTAGCCCGGAGGACACCACGTCCATGATGGAATGTGTTGCAGGCATCAAATGCAAAATGAGTGAATATTTGCAAAAACAACAAGGTTTTATCAGTTTGAACATTCAATATCTTGTCTTTGCAGTGTATCTAGTTGAATATTGGTCAAGAAGGGCTAGTAAATCGTATTTAAGTTTCACACAATGTCCCAACTTCATTGGAATCGAGGATTTTCTCAACAATAATGTTAAAGTGAGATCTTACTGTTTCTGTTTCTGTCTTGCCTGTGAAATGTGTTTCAATCTAACTTGCTGTCCCCTGAGATTTTGGCCCTGAGGGTACAAACAAAACCAAAAAGCTGAAGTCTAGGACCTCAGTTTTTGCTGCTGTGGTATCAAACAGGCATTAATAATCTTTTGTCGAAAGGCATGTCAAAGTGTTTCTGCTTTTGTGACAATCACCGGTAATTTCTGTGCAGGACAAAACAGAAGTTGCATCAGTATCTAACTCAAACCAATCAGGATAGTCTCTCTGATTCATGCCCCCTAGCCCTATTTGTGGTTTGGATCCTCATTCAGACGTCCCATTGCTGTCATCTCGGGGCAATATCCTAATTACTTATAATCTTTGAGGGGTGGAGGTGACGTGTGGTGGGATTGGGCCGTGTTTTTGGGATTTAAGCACCCCCGCCTGCTGTTTTAGCACAAACAGACTCCTTAGCCTTGGGTTTGTCCTCAAGCCCGCCTTTTTTATCAGGGTTTGTGAGGTGGGATTGTGCCCCCACCCTCCCCTGATCAAGTACCCCCCCTCCAACTACCTCCACCAGCCCTGCCACCCCACCCTTCCTCTGCTGCCTGTCAAACATAGTTAGCTAAAACCTCAGACAATCCCCTCCTGTACCTCTTCATCCTCCACCAGCTACACCCCCCAAACACACACACACACACACACACCACTCCCATCACAGCCCAGCAGCATGTCTGCAGTAGCAGCGAGGCGCCAAGCCGGCCGCCCCACCCTGCCACTGGAAGAGCGCTAAGAGAAAAGAGATGGGAGCGAGGTTGAGAGAGAAAGAAGGGGAGGCAGAGCGGGGAGGGAGAGGGGGCTCAGCTTGCAGAAAAGGGCAGCAGCATCTCTGCTGACAAAAGAAAAAGAATAATGATTTACCAGGAAGGGAAAGACAGAGGGAGTTGGGGCAGTGGGAGAGAAAAAGAGAGGAAAGACACAGGGGAAAAACACCGGGGGGAAAAAAGAGGCAGGAAGAGAGAGAGAGAGGGGAAGGGAGTGAGAGGAGAGCGAAGGACGAGGCAGAAATAAGCATATATAGATAGATGGGACCAATGAGGGGAGATGACAGGGTGACTTCGAAAGAGGGCGAAAAGACTGAAAGTGCATAAAAAAACAATGAGCGAGCGCGAGATGGAGGGAAGTAGAGCAGAGTGAGGAGACAGAAAGTCAAACCGTGGACAGAAGGACGGAAACAGTGTTAATTTGACAGCACCTTTTAATTTAGTTTTAGTCTTTTGCCGAAAATATCTTTTAGTTTTAATCATAATCTAGTCATCTAAATTGTTTTAATTTCAGTCTAGTTTTAGTCGATGAAATCTACTGTAAATTTAGTCAACTAAAATATGAATATGACATGAATGAATATGTCAATTCATAAAGAGAGTAGCTCTGATTGGATCGCTCCCAAACTTATCCCACCACCATGAAGCTAGGGCAGTTGTGATTGGATGTCCCTCTTAACCAAAGAAGCTGTGATTGGATATATTCCTAACTCGTCCCTACTTTCTACATGACCAAATTAGTTCTGATTGGATTAAGTCTCTGTCAAACATTTTCGTCTAGTTTTTATTTGTTGATGAAAATGTCAGTTAATTTAGTTTTAGTTTTTGTCCATGTGCACTTGTTTTTATTAGTTACTGTCTAGTTTTCATCAGTGGAAAAACTATGACGAAAACTATGAAAAATAATAAGTCAACAACATTAACACGGCTATGGTTGCCCAATCAGACAGTGACAATCAAAATCCACACAAAGTCAAATAAAAAAAATCTGGATTTTTTTATTATTAAAATCTTAATAACTGTGGCTTAAGGTTTGTGCTCTTGAACTTCAGAGCATGAAGACTTCTATGAACAAAGTAGGTTAACGTTGCTGGTACCTGATCTGACCTAAGTGGAGTAAATAGTAGATTAATGCTGTTAGATGTGCTGCTGTTCATTTAGGTTGAGTTTATATTCCACACAAATACACTCCTGGACGACATTTAGTTTGATTTTACTGTCAGAAATGACAAAAGATATTTGGCTTGTTGGAGAATTAAGTTAAAGAAGTGATGAAAAACATCAACATCAGTTTTCTCCATCAGCTAATACGTTGTTTCAAACATCATATCAGCATCAGCTCAGCCTCAGAGCATCTCTACTTAAAAACTCACTTTACTGCCCAGCCCCAGTGAGCATGCAGAGCTCTCACCCCTGTTATCATTCATCACTCCTGTCCTCTCAGCTCTGAAGTGATCTCCTCCTTTAGTGAACCTTCTGTAAGCGACAGAAAGGACAAACTCCAGCGCTCTTTTGCTGAAGTTCAGCGGGATAATAAAACGCCTCAGCAGTCTGAGTAAGTCAAATCAAGTATCTTCCGGTTGAGAAAATTCTCTATTTGTGTTTCCTCTGAAAATGTTCCCTTGCTGATCTGCAGCAGAGGGATACTTCTCAGTAGTTGCATGTCGGCCTTTTCTCATTTGCTGTTTGTACTTATCCCTGTGGAAAGAAGTACACCATCTTTTAAATGTAACCCAATTTAAAAGGTCTTATCCGTCGCACTGGGAGGTCTACAGTATGTGCTGGGTTCTGCGTTATAAGATTTAGACCCTCAGTACAACAGCTTCTGACATCCCGAGGAGGGATGTGTATAATTTCAAGCTTGGGTATGAAACAAGTATAAATAAAACACATTAAAAACCTATTTGTATGGAGCAACAGAGTTATTCTAAGACTGAAACAATGTCGATGTAATCGAGCAATTTATGCTGGCAAATCAGGGCAGATTTTTGGCCTGTTTTTTCCCTCACAATCAAGGGGCAAGGCCTTATTCAAGGCTTGATGCAAGCAATAATTTGCCAAAATAACCATCAAGTTTTACTGCTCATAATGAAGTCAGGGCCTCTTCAGTCTAGAATCCTATCCATCAAACTTGTTGGACATTCAGGATTCTAGTTCGAGCCGCCTCTGACAGGCTGCCTGTATAATAACTAATGTCAGCAAGCACACTGGAAAGCTAACCTGATTCGATGCCTGTAATCAGGCAGACCCATTTTGCCAAACTTCAATCTACAATGAATGTGAGCAGCTCAACCATCCTGTGAAGCTGGAGGAGGTGGAGGCTACGAGCGAGACGACAGCAGGTTAGGTTAGTCTTGTAAAAAGTATCATTAATTTATTTAGGTTTTATTTTAGGTTAATGCTGTAAATATTATTGTTTTAGTTTTACTTAGATTCTACTAGCCTTAGATTATGTAAGTGTTGTAAATATTATTGTTATTTTTTTTATTGAGATTCTATTTTTAGGTTAATGCTGTAAATATGATCCTATTAGTTTCGGTGATTTAGATTTTACTAGCATTCGATTATGGTAGTGTTTTAAATATCCTTATTATGCATTTTTACCACCTATTTATTTCCTTTACATTTCTTTATGGCTCATACTGGGACCTCAGTAACTAGTTTCGTTCTTTTCTCCTGTAAGTGCAGACTGGAATGACTAATAAAACTCCTCTGAATCCTTCGAATTATTTGAGCAGGAAGTGACTGCTTGGGCACAGATTAGCATAGATGCTAACAGCTTGAGTAGCAGTTTTATCACATCTTTCTTCATTAAATGAAAAACAAACAACTACACTACAAACGTCTCTATAGTTCGGATATTTTTGCTTCACGTCTGACATGTTTGAGAGTCTGTTTTATGAAGTATCTCATGTTCTGTAGTGCAGTAGCACCCGCCTGCTGCATTACCTGAATGTCTTTATTGGAATGAGAATCCTATGTAGCAACAACCATAGGACTAAAACATATGCATAACTGCTATCAAAAATCACAGTAAGAGTTGCTGATCAAATAGATATGTTGGCATATATAAGCCTGGATCACTGCCCAGATTGTGTTTGCAACCAATCCAGGACACAACACCCCCTAAAGATTCTGTTTCAGTATATATTATTTGCTTTTTAGAAATGCAGATTGGTTATGATGATTAGGAGCTGGACTAACATTAAAAAGTCATGTTCTGCACAGCCGAGAGTCTTTGGATTATTCTTTTACAATAATGCATCTATTAATAATTGTTCCCTACACCACCATTAATCTTGTATGAATGACTACAACATTTGTGATCATTTATTCCTGTGAAACAGACATGCTTGATAGTACAATCATCTTCTTACAGTTTGTTTTTGTAAGCAGTAGTAATCTACACCTAACTATCAAAACCACTAGCTTTAGCTTAAAGCAGAGTAAAAAGAGTCATCAAAGTCATTGTCACTCTAAGAAGGGTCCTCATTCAGTTAATCATATTTTATAGCAAAGTTAAATTAGTGATGCTTCACAGTTAATATGATTATTGTGACCAAAAACTCTTTCAGCTCACATTTAAAGAGTCTGACAAAGAGGAACCTTTACTTAAATGTAAGATAAGCTGTATTTAGGCACTTATCTTTGTTATTACCAATAATCAGTGAGCGGGCTGTTTAATTAGCTCTGTAATCCCTTTCCGATGTATCTTGATACCTTTATTGCATCCCCCTTCACCACTTCGGTAATTTAAGCTAATCTTTAAAATGAGCTGATTGGATATAGTTGTATCCAAGCAGGGTAAAATGGATACAGCCCTCATCGCTGAAATCACAGGTTCAGTGATTCTGGTTTTCAGTCTATGACCCTTTGACTCAAATGGAGTTTGTTTCCACCTCCAGATAATTTGGCATTTTAATGAGTCTCTTTCTTTTACCCCTCATATACACCAGCTGGTGAAGAAGTTAAAGCTGAAACTGGACTTTCACTTTAGGATCAAATCTTGCATTTCTTACACTGATGTTTTGTACATGCACACCTCATCTGAGAGCTCACATGCTGTGGACACAAGGAGCTCTGAGCTTCATCACTGACTTTAAATCCCTCACTCATCGCTGCTCGTTGTTTGCACTTGTAGGATGTTCATCTCTGTTAACACGAAGACTTAAACACTGGCATCTTCTTATTCTGAATTTGCTTTACTTCCTCTTAAGGGGCCAGTCATACAGAGATGCGTCATTCAAGGCGCCTTCAGGGGAGAAAAAACCCAGGAATCACTTGTGCATTCGAGCATATGCAGCCAAAGAAAATAAGTGGAACAAATGCTCTCAGCTTTGCTTGGACACACACAGTGCTATAAGTTGGTTGTCATTCAGCAGTTTGGGTGAGGGACCCTTTACTGTCCCCTTCATTCTCCATCAGAATGATTCATTCCACCACAGGAAAGCCACAGCTGTCTCACTGAGGGCATCAGTCACCAAAACCTGAGTATTTGCCTGTTTTCAACTCATATTTTGTCTGCTTTGGCTGACAACACAGCCTGCAACTCCGCCTTTTCCGCTCTAAAGTTCAATATGTTACAACTTTCATATGCGCTGTGCATCCCTAGTAAAATGTTACTCGGGATGCCTTTCTAGTGACGCATCTCTGTGTGATTGGCCCTTTAGACTGCCATTGTGGAACCTAGCATGACGACAAGCATGCTACATTTGGCTAATTGGCTTGCTATAGTTGTGTGAGAAGTCATGCCTTAAAGTCAGTGATGGGTAAGCTACTTGTAAAATGTAGTTAAGCTAAGTTCTCATGAAAAATCAGCTTCACTGTACTAAAGCTGTAGCCTGGAGAAAAGTAGCAAGCTAAGTTACAGCAACAAAAGTATCTCACTGCATCCAAGCTATTTTCATTATTTTTCCAGACATGATATTATAATTATTACTATCATAACAAGTGTAATAACCCCTAAACCAGTATAACCACAGGCATAGCTTGTCCCAGTTTGGCCCTGTTTGTGTTTGGCGCATTAGCTCGGCTGTAACACAGGCACTGAAGGTACAAAGGATCAGACAGTGTTGTCACCATCATTTGGAAAAACATGATCCACTGCAACTACACACCCGCGTGTCTGCTCACGTAATTTACTCATCCTTAAAAAGTGTTTAAGCCTGTGACAGAGCGCTCTCCTACTGCTCTATTTCTTTAATGCAGCTTGTTTAGACACTAACATCCTATTCTGTCAATAAAATAACTAAGCTACTAAAAAGCTTTTTGACTTGGAGAACAACAATGCTAACACAAAGCTACTGGAAAATGTAATTAAGCTACTAAAGATGTTGTGACATTATAGTCCACCACTGCCTAAAGTAGTACACACTACTCACATGATAACTGCAGCTTGCAGCCAAACTTACATAGTGCTATATCCAGCAACCAGGGCGCTCTGAGGGAGTGGGATAGGTGCTATTCTCTCTGAAAGTCACCCTTGTATTAGGCAGTCTGTGACACTGCTATTCAAGGTAAGGAAATGATATTGCTGCTTGTTGCATAGAGTAATGTTTGTATTTCCATGTAGATCTGGTGAAGATCTCCATGCTTGTAGCTTTATGGTATTGGCTGGAGCTAAAACAGGGCAAAACTGGAGGCAAACACGCATCTCTACAGGGCAGCAGACAGAACAGGAGTTCAAAAAAAGTACTGTATTGTTGTGTTGTCATAAAACAAAATGGACAGGGTAGATGACAAACACAAAAGGGCCTGAGGAAAGCCAAGGGGAGGAGAAGCAATCCATTCAAGCCTTTCCTGAAACAATCAATCTAGTGACAGTGCAGATTTGTTTCCGTACAGATACTGTTTGGGCACCAGGCCTGTCCCGGATGCAGCGACTTTTCAAATTCGATTTAAAGGCTGCATATCTTCAGCTTTCCTGCCCAAATAAAAGTAAAAAGCCCACAAACTTAGCAGCATCCAACATTGCACCACTCTGCAAATGCATTTCCAAAGAGCCCACCAGAGAACATCATTGAGGCAGAAAAAAAACCAAGCTGTATCCGTCCATCTGTACACACACACACACAAACATCCCGGGTGCTGGGGAAGATAAAGAGAGTGAAATCTTTAATGTCTTGGCAAATGCACTGACTGGCCCTGCCAATAGGCCACTTAAAGAAATGAGTAGTCAATTACCAGAAGTCTGCCCTTTAGACTAAGATCGCTGGACTCGCTATGGGGAACTTCAAAACCTGCACTCTCACTCCCCCTTTGAGTCACGATATCTCTCCATCTATCTGTGCAGACACACCCGTCGCTCAGAAGCGCAGTAACAAGGAGGCTGGAAAAGTTTCTGGACTGTTCTGGGAAGTATACAGCAATGAAGCAGTCACACACACGAGTATGCAAACACTCACAAAGACGCTTACTCAAGCATAAACAGATAACCTGATATCACCGTTGGTCTTTCAATTGAATCAAGCATAAGTGATGTCTGTAATTCCCCAAATTCTGCCCTGTAGATTGATGATTCTGTGACCTCGGACTTCATTCAATGTCTGTAATCAGGCAGCCTAACAAAAATTCAGAGGGGTTAGGGGAATCAGGTAGCTACTAGTGCTGGTCACCGGAGGAGAGGAAGAAGTCCAGATGCAGAGGATTTTGTTAGGCAGTCATAAAAAAGTTGAATAAGTATAATTTGACTTTGTTTACCCAAACAAGCAAGGAGCAAATGCTACTTATGAGTGAATCAGACATGCACACACAACCCCCACAGATAGGGCAGCTTTGCACTCATGTAGAGAAGCTTCGGTCATACTTCAATGTAAATGTTGCATTCCAGCTGTACCCGAAAGTTCCAAGTGGGAAATTTCATCTGGAATGCCTCATGAGTCCAGAATTTCCTACTGGGAAATTTGGAGATCCTCACCATGCCTGAGTTGACAATCAAAGATGGCTGCCCCCAGTGTAAAAAGTTATTACACTCTTGTAATATTACATTTATTAGCACTTGTGACTGGTGTTTGTCGCACTAAATCAGCCGTATACATAGTTTTGTTCGATGTTTATATATAGAAATGCTGCTATCGTGTTATTTACATTCCTCATGTGGTATGTGCGAATTATAATGCAGGGCATGCTAATAAAGGCTAACACATTTGCTAACAATAGCTTGGTGGATTGGCAAGTATTTTTTCTGACTTTGTAACTGGAACACTGATAACTCGGATAGACGTCATTCCCATCCCACCCCACCTTCCCAGTTCCGATATAGATTGAACGCAGCATAATACATCACACAGGGAAAGACCCTCAGTTATAAGTTTTTTGGTTCAGGAGTCAGGCTATACTTATGTGGCTGCCAGTGTGGAAGCATAACAAGTGTAAATAGTCTAATTGACCAGTTATAATCAGTTATCAGTGGATCTGAGTATCTCTAAAACCAAAATCAAGTTGATTTTGGATTAAAACTGCAATATTCTCCCAAAAATATATCCAATAACTTATTAAGACAGCGTAGAGTTTTTATCTAAACGCTGCAGTCTTCAAAGAAATGCAAGATAAAAGTGCAGATCCAAATATGTTGCAACACTTGAGTAAGCCTTCCTCCTTTTTTCAACCAACCCTTACCCTTCTGCACAAAGCAAGGTCAAGTTCTTGGACTTCACTCTGTGTTTAATATCAGCACTCGACCTCACTAATGCTCTTTAGGAGGAACTGGAGCAAATCCCTGTGGCAAGGTTACGAAATCTTATAGAGAGCTTTCTAAGAAGACTGGAGGATGTTACAGCAGTGGATTATTGCACAGGGTTTTCACTCTGGATGTCCGACAATTACATAATAAACTTACTTTTAGATAGAGACTGTGAGTGTTTGATGTATATGTACTTTGTAAATATACGTAACATATAGAACTGAAGAGATGCCACAAAAGTTCCAGCTCAGACTGACCCTGAAACCTGCTTCGACCATACTTTCATGATGCAAAACAAAAGCTTGCACGTCAACATTTGTTTGTAAAAGACTGTTTTATACTCAGCTCAATAATCATCTAAACTTGACCTGTACACTCAAGTGTCTTTGTTTGCATGTTAAGAAATTATTTTAACTTTTTCCTTTTTAAAGCAACAAAAAATGTGAAAATGTTTTTACAGTTTTAGCATCTTTTCAATCACAGAATTCAAACATCTTCCAGAAAAACAGTATATAACTTTATTGGTCTCTAACATGAGACAGTGAGTAGAGTAAACTAGAAATATCCTCTTCAAGGGATTTATTGAAGTTTTCAGAAGGGCAGCATAGTGCACATGCCTCTCAGAAAGAAGGTCAGTTTGCAGTTTACATCTCCCAGTGCATGCGTGGGTTATCTCCAGACACTCTGGCTTCCTCCCACAGACCAATAACATGCTCATTAGGTTGACTGGTTACCCCAAATTGCCCTTTGGTAAGAGTGTGAGCTTTAATGGTTGTCTGTCTCTCTATGAAGCCTTGCAATTGGCTGGTGGCCTGTCCAGGGTGTACCCACGGTACTTGCCCAATGTCAACTTGGATAGGCTCCTGCTCTGTGACCCTGAAACCGATAAGTGGTATAGATAATGGATGTATGGATCCTTTCAGAAGTGCTGTATGATGGTAAGGCTGGTGGTAAGGTAAGATTCTTGATGACTCCCCAGTTGGACAAGGGCTTTTGCTCTCCATGCATGTACAGATGGAGCCATTTAAATTTTCCCCAATTTCCTTGGCAGAGTCTCAGCTGGTCCATGACAGGAAAGGGCTCCGACCTGCCCACCCCAATGGTTGTAATAAGATCCCATGCACTACATGACAAACATGTGACCCTTACCATTTATATTTTATAGGATATATAATTGAAGACTTTGCTTAGCATGGAAAATGCTACTATGAAGAAATTTTGAGCAAAACAAGGCAAAAAATAACCCTTGTTTAGTCTCCCAGTGGCTGGAGTTAGCTGACATTTGACTAGGAGGGGAAAACAGAAGAAGCTGCATCTGTATTGGTCCTCTCCAGGTGCTCTGGTTTCCTCCCACAGACCAAAAACTTGCTCAACTAGTGTCTCTAAATTGCCCTTAGGTGTAACTGTATAGGTCAGAGATGGGCAACTCTGATTACCAATTACTTTTTATCCCTGCTTGAAGTACTAACTTGTAGCGGGAGGGTAGATTACATAGCATGTGACAGGCTTTGGTCCTCTTCACTAGATGCAGTGTGAAAGTGAACCAAACCAGAGAAAAATGAAACATAAATGTTGAAATCTAACCCCTAAGCCAAACCAGTCTCCCTGATTTTAGGTGTGAAAGTGATCTAAGAGATTTATAATACTTCCTGCCTTGAGCAAGGTAAATCAGTTCCTGTGGGAAGTGTAGTTATCATACCCACTGTAAGTTTTCTAAGTTTAATCAGACACTTTCCTCCGTTCCTGCTGACCTTCACAAAGATGACATTACTTAAATTAACCGATAATGAGCCCTCGGAAGTGTCCAAACTTTCCTGCCCCTCACGGCGCCCCTGCCTCTGCAACACAACATGCTCTGAAAAATCATGAAGACATCCACTGAGGCCACACAGAGTCAAGCAAAGTCACCACTTTAACTCTGCACACACACTCTCACCCACACCTATCCCCTCGTAAAACCTTCAGATAACAGCGAGGACTTTTATACCAGGCTATGCAGGGATAGAGCTCCCTACGCCCAGGGAAGGGTCGAGATTAGAAAAGCGGGAATAGTCCTAAAGCTCCAGGGGAGAGAGGAGGATGGAGGGAGCGATGAAGAGAGATGGAGGGAGAGAAAAGGGTGAGCCTGCGAGCCAAGGGTGACGGGGGAAGATATGCTTCAAATTAAATCATTTGGAACAAAAGAGGATTGTTGCCAGGCAACCCAGCCAGAACGGGGTTACCGGGGCAACTGAGATGACCCGAAGCTTGACCTAAGAAATGGAGTCGCCCTTGTCGTCCACCGGCACGCACACACATATGCACACACAGACGCACACTATCACCCATCTCTCCCTGTTGCCCTCAAGGTCGGTCTTACAAACGCAAACAGACAGCAGTTTCCTTCTGGAAAATGCAGAACACAACTTAAATGTCATCCTCCAGCACGGACTGAAAACAGGGTTCTCAATCAAGACGGGTTTAGAGCTGGGAGGATGCGAGGTTAGGCAGCTAATGGGTTACGTTAGCCAAAATCAACAGCTAGTGAAGCACGACACATAAACTGTCTGACGTCCAAGATGAGCTTGTAGAATAAATAAACAGAGCTGTATTTTTCAGCACTGCTTTGGCAGCCGCTGACGCTACACAAACACTGTTTTGATGGACGGATCCCAGATTTTTCTTCAGGGAGGAAAGGGATGCGCAATCCTCATTTAAGGGACGATTAGCAATGTTTTACCATGAACTGCAGAAGTACTACCTTCACCAGGAACACAACAAACAGATCTGATTATGGGGGGAAATCAAAGACTCAAAAAAATCTGACAAAATGTATGATCTTAATGTTTTTGACCCTTCAGCTACACTTTAGTTTGTCCCCTTTCAAGGCGAGTCCAGTTTGTTCCAACGTCTAGCTCTTTTTTGCATCACAGAGTCTGCATCAGTGTGTTCCAGCCCTTCACCAAAACTTTATTTACACTAAATAAGAAATGAAAACACAACACACCATGTTCTTTCTGTTTTTGGTTCAAGTACACTAAGATCTAGTTTGTGTAATATACCTGAAATATGTTTTCTTAGCAACAAACAGTCTTCACCCTGCAGCATTTAGGATTTTAGATCCTTTTTAGGGGGCTGAAGCGACCCTAAAATTTTATCTCAGCCCCCCGAAATAATGAGAACCAATGGCCAGTGATTCACTGTTTTATTAATATGACAAAACAAAAAAAAGCAAAGCTCTCAGTTTGATATTTCAGCAAGCAAAATACTGAATTCTGGCAGATAACTCCATGTCTACGTTCACACTGCAGGTCTTAATGCTCAGTTCTAATTTCTTGTTGAAATCAGATTTCTTTGCATGGTTGTTCACATTATTATCTAAATGTACCTGCAATCATACGTCACTATGAACCGTCTTTGAACCTGAAGTGACCTACATGCTCAGAAGAAGATGATGCCACATGCTGTGTGAATGGAAGTAAATATGGATGCTACACATGTCAGAGTGTGAGTATCAGTATGAAGTAGTTGCGCAATCAGAGTGACAAACTGATGTCAAAGTGATGAGGAGAAGTAGAAGATTGAGAAATGGAGAGCACACATTTTAACAACAGCCTTTTGTGGAGCAGTGGCTGCTGCCTCTGCACAGAGGGATGTGTGGATGTAAGTGTGAGACAGGAGTGGTGGGATTGTGACGTGAGGGGCTTCAATGACAGAGTTCATTCATAACTGTACCATACTAAACCAAACCACTTGGTAGTCATAAGGTGACCAGGGTATTTGCCTACCTAAATTTTTAGACTCTTGAGAAGAGGTGTTTACGGCCCTGTCCACATGAGATGAAAACAAACAAACAAAGCCGAAACAAGTTCAGGAGCTTCTGCAGTAGTGTTAGTTTTGTTGACTAATTATTTTCATAATAGTTTTTGTCAACAACTTTTTTTCCCCTGATGAAAAAACTAGACAGTAAATAATAAAAACAAGAGCACATGGACAAAAACTAGACTAAAATGTCTGACAGTGACTTTATCCAATCAGACAAGTTAGGAATATATCCAATCACAGCTACTTTGGTTGTGTGGAAAGGTTGGATGGGTTAAGAGGGACATCCAATCACAGCTGCCTTAGCTTCATGGTGGTGGGATAAGTTGGGGAGCGATCCAATTAGAGCTACTCTCTTTATGAATTGAAATATTCATGTAGAGCAGGTTCACTGTTTGTTGTCAGTTCTGGTATTGTAACTGAGATGCTCTGCCAGGTAGCCTAAATCAAGGTGACTGCATTTCACACAAAAGTTCAATTTGTTTGTTCATTTATACATTCAGACTTTACTAGCATTCGATAAAGGGTTATTGGATGTTTCATTTTATCCAAGTGTTAAACATGACTTCAGAAATTCAAGGAGACTCTTCAGCAAACCAGGCACCTTATCTGCTCTGGGACATCCCACTGGGGATTTTGTGACTATCACTGCTCACTCTGTTTGAAGGGACAAGGGAGCACTCAAAAATGAGGGTAAGGTGAGAGGTAAGAATAACAAATAGGACTGAGCTCAAGTATGCTACACTGTGCTAAATCATACCCTTTCCTTATTTACCCCATTTGAATGATTCTCCTCCCTGTAAGTGTAAATCCCCAGTGTTAACAGGAAGCTTCTTTAGAAAATGTAAACACTTATAACTTCAGGTGGGCAGGACAGCACATTTTATGATTGAGTTTGTTTCAACTGGAATCCTTAAATAAACTCTGCTTACTCTAACAGCTCTTTTAATTTCATCACCCCTTCTCCAAGACTGCTGTCAGTGCCGATTTTGATCAGAAATCCATTTAGATTATTTAAAAAACCAGGGGAGCATGCTGAGTTTAAAGCCTTTTTTTCCAGGCACAGTTTGGAGATGATAAGAAACCTGTCCCGACAGCAGTGGAACGACACACTGTGATAGTTGCAGGTGGTGCTGAAGTCGCTCTCTTTGGTATCATGTCAACTCTCCCGGCTGCCTGCTTCAAAAAGACGCGTCCTCTCTCTTCTCATCATGTAATTGTTGTCAAGTTACACAAGCCTGAGTGTTTGTGGAGCTTTTATGTTGTTTCGTTACAGGCGGACCTCCTTCCTTTCCTCTCATCTTTGTGTCTAAAATTGTCCGGCGACTTGGCATGAAAGGACAAAGAGTGTTTCGGGAGTGGCGGAGAGTGTGTCCTGCTCGAAGTTGCACTAAAAGGCGAAGACAAAATATTGACTAAGCAAGGTTCAGTCTGTATTTGTGTCATTTCCACTGTGTATAATGGATCCATCTCTCCACAGTGTGTGCGGCGGTGTTGGAATGCTGCCCTCCTCGTATCCAAGCATGTCTCTTTTCCCCAGTGACCCTCGCACGCTCCCTCCTCCTCCCCCGTCATGTCTGCAGGAATGTTTGCGAGTCTTGTAACGACGACTGCCCGCTAACGAACGCAACCTTTCAGACGGCCCTCATGGTTTGTCACTCCGAATCAAGACAGTGGAGATCAATGATGAAGCAAACGAGATGAGGAGGACGAGGACAAGGAGGGTAAGGAGTGGGGGCTCGATGCCTCCAACAATGGAGGCGCAGACCCTTACAGAGAAACAATAGAAGCTTGAGAGTGGCGTTTTTTTATGTGTGCGTGCTGAGTGGCGTGGCGGCTCCAGACTTCGTTAGGGTGCCCCTCGTGGAGTAATTGACTAATTAGGGTCACCCCACGTGGTCTAACTGTCAATGCCACCTACGGCGCAGAATTGGCGCGGCCCTGTGACCATCTGGTGACCCACTTGACATTGGAGTTGAACTATTAAGGCTCACTAAGTACAGTCTGGCCCACACCAAAGGGCTTTTGAATCTTAGCATATGTTAAAAATGTGTGAAACCATGAATATGAGGACAAATAATGCTAACATGTTTTGCTCTTGAAGTGTTTGGAGAGTAACGAATCTGCTAAAACAGCACTCCACACATTATGTTAGTACTCCAACACTCAAAACTGGAATTCTCCCAAAATCTCTCACAGTTAAATGCACTTCAGGAGCAAGAAAACATATCTAACTACACACAGGAAGTACCTTGATTGGTATTTCTGTCAAGTTGTAGTTCTGTAAAATGCTTTGAAGGAACACGGAGAGTGTGACAAGGCATCTGTTTCACATACACACAACAGAAGACACAAGTCATGGCACTGCACTCCCCCCCGCTGGCTCTGTATGCTCCCCTCTCACCAATTTTAAGCCTCTATTACTTTTAAAGATGGAACAAATATGGATGGGATCAGTCCGCCACCAAAATTCACTTTTGCAATGTGCACAGTGACAGCAGGCTGTCTCAGAGGTGTAAATATCATGGCTTAAAGTGGCAGAGAAAAGGGGTTATAGAGAAAGTTCGATGTGGGCATTATGATCTGACACCGGTATTCTCTATTCTTAAAGGTCACAGGATTACATTACATGTTTCAAAATTAAGCATTTACAGGTCTACAGCGCTTCACACATTTATTAGACAACCTGTCATAAAACTGGAAAATTTAAAAATTTTAGAAGTCTTTCAAAAACTTTTTTGTTTTGTTATTGGACACACATTTTGAACAGGAATGTGTAATTTCAAATTAAATTCACCTTTTTATACAGAAATCTGAGCCGCTCACTAAGATTCTCAGAGAAGTCAGAAATTAACCAAGCAAAACACTGAACCTCTTAAAGTCATTTTTCAGTTCAGTAATGCAAGTAAATAATCATAATCTGACATCTTAAAGAAGAAATAAAAATGTGCTTTACTGCTGTTTGTTTTCTTGTAAAACAAATTGAAAATTTATGGATAACAATAATAAGTATATTTCAGCATTAAAATTATAATTACAGTTAAAGAGCTTCTAAATGTTTGTGTCTTAACCATCACAGAAACATAGAAAATGACTTTGGTAATTATCAGTGCTGATAATTTAGGGCAGATGTGGCATAAATCTTACACTGTGTGATGGTCTTATTGATTTGTTAAACTGTATATATTTCAGAATGAATAAATTGCTCATAGTTTTTAATGTCCTCAGGACATCTTGTTATTTTGTTTTTTTCCAAAATATGATGTTAATTCACCAATTTAGAGACTGTATCTCCTGGTTTACAACTTTTCAAAGTTTATGTGCTGATTTTAAAACATTTAAAACAGTGTAATGGCTCAAAGTGGTGGCACAGTGGTGCAGCAGGTAGTGCATGTTCCTCACAGTAAGAAGGTTGCTGGTTCAATCCCCGTGTCGGTCAGGGACTTTCTGTGTGGAGCTTGCATGTTCTCCCCTGTGCATGCATGGGTTCACTCCAGGCACTTCAGTTTCCTCCCACAGACCAAAAACATGCTCAGCGGGTTAATTAGTAACTCCAAATTGCCCTTAGGTATGAGAGTGAGCGTGAACGGTTGTCTGTCTCTCTGCATGGCCCTGTGATTGAATTGCAACCAGTTAAGGTGTATCCTTCCCCTCTCCCCATGTCAGCTGGGATAGGCCCTAAAGGGATAAGAGGTATTGATAAAAGTATTTTAAATGACTAAACATTAGTTCACGATTTACGTTAGAAAACAACAGAAATTGATCAAATCTGTGAATAAACACAACTTGTCATCAAAAGAAAAACAACAAAAATCAGCATTTTGCAACTCTGCTGCAAAGCTTCTCTCTGCACTCCTGAAAAAACAGGGGTCCACCAGTCAAGGATGTCTATACTGGTAAAATAACCAGTAAAAGGTGCTCAGAGAGAAAGAAGAAACCTCAACCAAGGCTTTTCTGATATCCCAGCCGAGTTATGGTCGAAAATGTGGAAAACCGCCCTATCTTACAATGATGAAAAATCCTTTATAAGTTCCTTGGACACACATTTGGATTTGGATCACCACTAAAATGTAATCACTTCTCCCTTGCTTCATTACCAACATTCCCAGAATATTAAATCCATAAAGAAATTTTTGAGTTATTAGTGAAAATGTGGAAAACTGCCCTATCTCGCAATGTTAACAAACCCTTTACAAAAAAAGATCCTTATATCTGCATCTGTATTCCCGTCATCACGAAAACCGAATCACTTTGTTCCTCATGCCATGAACAACATTCCCTAAAATTTCACTGAAGTCTGTTGAGAACTGTTTGAGTTACCTTGCTCGGGGGCAGACAGATGGACAGTCAAACAAACAGACAGGGGTTAACAAAAACAAAACCTCCTAACGTGGACTTTGGTTGTGACTGAAGGGAACTGCACCTTAGATTAGTCCTATTATCTTGTGTGCCCTGAAAAATGTAAATCCATGCAGTCTTATGGGACAAACATGCACATTTTATTAAAATGTCCAGTCTTGCTCAATCTGGTAAATTAATTTCAACAGAATTCAATTAAACTAAAATGAAACTGTTTATCTTTACACTGGAGATCTTCTGAAAGCTTCATCTATGACCCCTGGACTAGGGTGAATTAAAAAGTGTCGACATGGTGCACTAATACACACACCTCCACACACTAAAAATACACAGCGAGTGAGGATAATGCTTGGTATTAATGCTGCTGTTAAGTGGTATCCAACAACAAGCACACAGGTGGGTAAGAGGGAGCTCAGGTCAGAGTCAATCAGAAGACAAAGCACCACTTATATAACCTATCATCTATTGTGCTTTTAAATAAATGGCCTGTTATTCTTTAGAAGTCTTAATGTGACTGAAATCCATTTGATACAACTTACTTACTGTAATTTATTCCAACCTCGTTTTCAAACTTTACTCATTACTGCTCTGCATTTCAACTCCTGTCAGTGTTTGCCTCTAAAAGTACTCTGAAAGTCATTCTTTGACCGAAAACTCTGACATCGGCTGACACATTACTTAGTTTTAAAGTCTGAACAAAGTCTGGGATGTTTTACAACAGAAAGGATCAAGAATTGGTGTCAGGTGTGCAGCAGCTGTGGACAGACAGGAGCCGCCATTAAGTCAGACGCATAACTACCCAATATGTGGGATAAAAACATAAATACCAGGCAGGTTTATCATCCCGTCCCCAAGGTGTGCCATAAATTTATATCATAAAGCTATATGTCAGGCTAAAATGCGAGTAAACACCAAACACCCTCTGCTTTATCTTCATGCTTCCGAGCACAGATGCATGACGGATGTACAGCAGCCTGTGTGGATGTGTGTGCACTGTACCATCAATGTCATTTCAAGAATGTCAACCAATCAAAAACTGACAGGAACTATGAAAAACAGGCTCATATCCTTGAATTTACCACCAAAGTGTTTGAGGAAAGGTCCTTTTGTCCGTCAGTCTGTCTGACAGTGTGCATGTTTGTCAAAAAGTAAATGTGACGGGCCTCATATTCAACCCCTGCCTGTGACTGCCAGCCAGTGTTGCTAAGTCTGCTTATTACAAGTGACTTTGGGCTTGTTTTTCTCTAAAGTCACTTGCAAATTTCGTGAGTCGTGGGGTTAAGTGAGCTTGCTTTTCTGTCTGTGTGAATGCTCCCTGCTTATCTCCCAGCTCCCCACAATTAAGCAAAACACAAGTACAGTAGGTGATTGTCCTATCCACACCCCCGTTTCCTGGTTATCGGGCTTGCCCCCAAACACACTTACGCACACGGCGCATGCACTATTGTGCTAGAGCCATAGATGCCAGGTCTGCTTATTATAAGTAATATTGGACTTCTATTTTTGAAAAGTTGCTTGTAAATATTGGCATTTAAGGGTTGTGTATTTTTGGGCTTGTTCCAAAAGTGCTGTTGCTCATTTGGGCTTGTTGTCCCGCCAAACCCAGGAGGGATCTGATGCTCACTCTATTACCAATATAAACTCAGATTAGAAGTTACACAAACTATGTTGTCCCACTCTAAACACAAATGTAAATTTGACTGTAAAAAGAGGCGAAAATGATGTTTCCACCAAAAAGAAATCTTTATAGTTAGAGTTAAATTTATTTCTAATGTAGCTGTTACTGTTTTCACCATAATAAAGCTGTAGAGGATCAACATAAAACTTAGATAAAATCCTGGCTATGTCTATTTGGTTACGAAAATCAAGGTTAGACAGACTGTTCAGTGATAACAGAGTTATGAATAACAGTAGCCCCTCCCGTCACTTCTGTATAAAGAAAATGATGTTCCGCCTTCAAACAAAAGGATGTTGAAGAAGTAAATTAAGAGCAAAAAAATAAGAAAAAATGTCACTGTGAAATTGAAATATAATGTGAATGAAAATTAAAACACACTTTAAAAAAAAAAAAAAAAGTAATTTTTGCATAAGAAAAAGAAAAAGCTGGAGGTTTCTTGTTTTGGGCTTGTTTTTATTGACCTGGTTGCTTATTTCAGCAGAAAAATCTGGCAACACTGCTGCAAGCTCTCCAGAATGCTTTAAGGAATTTTTCCATTAATGTAGCTCTTACTCAACAATAAGCCAGTTAGACTTTTGAGTCAAGGGTCAAAGGTTAAAGCATGGAGCCTCATGTGCATCCCTTTTCCATAAATACAATATACGAAGACTGCTTTGAGATATTTTTTCATAAACTTCTCAAGAATTCCCACTCAGACTCAAGGAGGAACTGATTCAACTTTGGACATCAGAGGTAAAAGGTCGAAGGTCCAGGCTATTGGACCTCTTCACCTTTTCCTTTGAACACAACATTTCAATAAAGTTCATAATGTTTTTTTTTAATTTTCCAGAAAAGGTTACAATAGTTCAAAGATTAACTGATAACAAAGGGTCAAGGTCATGGAGCCTCATGTTCAACCCTTACTTTATCTTACATCATCAAATTATTTATTGGGATTGTCTTAACTGTGCAGAAATGTCAGCTGGGACTCAAGAATAAACTGATATGTTTTTGGAGATTACAGGTCAAAGGTGAAAGGCATTTGGGCCTCATGTTAACCCCTTCAGAGTGACCAATCACACACAAATCTTACCCCCTCCGCTGTACTTCCACTCTCTGGCGATTGTATATTTTGCAGAGGCATTAACACGCCATGCAGTAGTTCTCAAACAAGATTAATTAGGAGGTACTTTGAGTTGCTTGTTACTCCAATAAAACATCTATTTCCTGATAAACAGCCAACATAAACAGTCTTTTTAAAGTCTCGCTTTTCTAACAACCTTTCGAACGGCATTAATTCTCCCTGTAATAGATTCTCAATGTCTCTGAGCACTATTTCTCAAAGATAAATCCTCATTTGCCATTTCAAGCGTAGTTATCTAGTAAATAGAATTGAGTGTGCACGGAGGGTTATCTTCTCTAGATTCTGCTCTTTGATTACTATCTCGTGCACTTGTCGTTTCAAAAGAAGTAATAAAAAATATCCCAGAGGTTACTTTTCACAAATATAATGAAGCAGATATCCTCTGTGACCTCTTGAGTTAACTTGCCTTGCATGTTGTTGTAGTCAGCTACTGCAGAAATCAGATTTCATACTCTTCAGCCTTCTGCTGGCCGCAGAATAACAGAAAAAAAGTGAAATTTTGCAATTTATGATAAATTCTTTGGACCACTAAAAGTGTTCACAGCAAGGTCCAAAGAAATTGGGACAAAACTGTAGTTGGCATCCATTTAAAGCAGAACTTTTCAATGCTGTGAGCTGCACAATAAAATACCATTTACTTTCACTGTGGTGGGGTCAATGCACAATCTCACTGGTATTTTAATAGACTTTGAAAATGTGCACATCTGCTGGGCTTAGTAACTCACAGATGTTTGTAACTGAGGATGGGTGATTGAGACGCATTGACCCTTTACGACAATGACTGGAGAACTGCTGTCGTAAAAAGTCTGTGCATGTCCCACAGACTCCCTGCTATCCCCCTTTTGTTTGAGGTCTTTGTCCTCTGTGTATGAATTAATATTTGCTTGTATGTCTGTTTCTAATTATTTTTTTAACCTTACACATACATCCGGTTTAGATAGCTTTTTTGTTTGTTTATTTTCTGATGAAGCACTTCGTACTAAATGAAGCAATAATATTCAAATAAAGTTTGACTGATTAACGGAGGGGCTAGGACCCAAAGTTCGAAGCCAAGACACAAAATCTTGGAATGCTTTCACACCTAACATCTGTTTGGCAGGTTTGGTTTGTCTGGGCTGGTGTGAAAGCTTGAACAAACTCTGGTCTGACAAAAAATATGGTCTCAGTTTGCGTCCAAGAGGAGAAATAAATACTAATAAAAACTAAAACAATGGTGCATCTTCACTCACAAACTGAATTGAATGCACCTTCATACTTTTTATGAATGAGGAAATTGCTGCTCCAAACAGAACATCAACGATGTAGCAAGATAATAAGCTAACAAGCTAATAAGGGAAGCAGTGAGTTAATGAGCTAAAAGGGAACAGAGCAAGTTAATGGGCTAAGCAGCCGGCTAACAGGAGATACCGTGGGCTAACAAGCAAACAGGGGATACAGGGAGCTAATAGGCTAAGCAGCAAGCTAACAGGGGACGCAGCAAGTTAACAGGCTAACAGGGGACACAGCAAGCCAATGGGCTAAGCAGTTAGCTAACAGTAGATACAGTGAGCTAACAGGGAATACAGGGAGTTAACAGGGTAAGCAGCAAGCTAACAGGGGATGCAGCGAGTTAATGGGCTAAGTGGTGGGCTAACAGGGGATACAGTAAACTAATAAGTGAACAGGGAGCTAATGAGCTAAGCAGCAAGCTAACAGGGGACGCAGCAAGTTAACAAGCTAACAGGGGACACAGCGAGCCAATGGGCTAAGCAGTTAGCTAACAGTAGATACAGTGAGCTAACAGGGAACACAGGGATTTAACAGGGTAAGCAGCAAGCTAACAAGGGATGCAGCGAGTTAATGGGCTAAATGGTGGGCTAACAGGGGATACAGTAAACCAGTAAGTGAACAGGGAGCTAAAGAGCTAAGCAGCAAGCTAACAGGAGATGCAGCAAGTTAACAAGCTAACAGGGGACACAGCGAGCCAATGGGCTAAGCAGTTAGCTAACAGTAGATACAGTGAGCTAACAGGGGACACAGGGAGCTAACAGGGGACACAGTCGGCTAACAGCCTATGAAGCAAACAGAGGATGCAGCGAGCTAACGGGCCAACAGGGGATGCACCGAGATAACAAGCCAACAGGGGAAACAGTGAGCTAACGGGCTAACTTCGGCAATGCAACTTAATAATATTAGCATGCACCTTTGTTACCAGTGTGTTCTACAGAAGCCCTTGTAGGAAACCAGTATGAGCACATGAAATAGGAGGATAAACATCTTTTAAAAATTGATTAAAAAAAAAAAAAGAGACGATACAGTACCAGAGAGTAAGAATTGAAATGAATTGATTTTTTTGGCCCACCCCTACTCTGCAGGCCCTTATATCAATGTACCTTTCACAGAAAATGGCTTATTTATATTCAAGCACACATGAAGTCCTTATATCAGCGATCTTTTTCTTTCTCCTTTTCCTGTTTTTAATGTCCTCAGACATCCTCGCGTCATTGAGGCTCCATGGCGATAATAAAGAGAAGTGCATACAGAGTAAACAGCAGTGCTCAGGCTTCCTCTGACACATTATAAGTGGTTCTGCGTGCTGAGCCAGTGTACAGCAGCAGCACATTACTATGATATACTTATGCTCTCCATTCATACACTCCGTCAGGACACTGACTCTTATTTAATGTCACCAGCCACATTTGCCTCGAGTGGAGCCCTACAAACTGAGATCCGAGAGGAAAGAACTCCAGTCATCTTTCTTCTTACTGCCGTCTCTGTTTTCTGTTCTTCCTCCGCCTGTATCTCTCTATCTCCTCCTCTGCTGCCATCGCACCCCCCCTTCTCTCGGTCTATGCCTCTCCACCTCTCTCTCTCCCCCTCTGCAGTCGGTGAATTCCCTCGGGTTCGACAGCGGGAGACTATTACACTCACAGACGGATTTGCTCTCCTCCAATTTCTCTCTGTCCTCTTTCTCCTGCTTCTCCCCTTCTTTCATCATCCCCTCTTCCTCTCCTCCTCCTCCTCTGCTCCTCCTCTGCTCCCAAACCTCTACCCCGTCGCATTCATTCCTCCCCGTCCGCACGAATGTGTGCATTTGTGCACACATGCTCAGGACTCCCGCCCCTCCCTCCTTCTCTTTCTCCTTTTCTTCAGTCAATATAATTGGCATCGCAGGAGCGCTCCCTGCAGAGTATGCTAAAACAGCGAGCACAAAAACAGAGGGAGAGCTGAGGAGGAGGCAGAAGGGGAGAAGGATGTGGATAAAGGCAAAAAGGAGAGGTGAAAGAGCGAGGGGCGGAGGGAAGAGGAGAGCTTGGACCAGGGAGAAAGAAGATGGGAGGGAAATGCAGAAAAGAGCTTAAAAGGGACGAGAAAACAGAAAAGAGAAGAGAGTAGAGGGTGCATGAAGAAAGAGATGAGGACAGAGAGGAGGGAAAATAGCATGACACAAAGTGAGAGAAAGAAACAGGAAAGAGAGAACTTTAAAGGGGCTCTCAATCCAAACAATAACAATAGAGATGCGCTGCCAGCTCCGCCCACCTCTGCTGCTCTCCATTAAGTAGTCTGGCTTGGTTCAGCGCAGTTCGTCTCTGTTTGGAGTGGTTAACCCTGATCATGTTTGCATTTCCCCTGCCAGTGGTACTTGAGTGCAGGGATGTAGGCCAGGAAGAGAGAGTCTCTCCTGTCGCTGCATGACGTCACAGCAGCGTGACAGTGCAGCATTCTGAAGTAGAGCACGATTGCAAACAAAGAGCAACAACAGGGTACCCACTCTTTTCTAGAAATCATTTTCCAGGACTTTTGCATGACGTTATCACCTCCACACACACACTTGAAATGTCCTTTTCTACAGTTGCACCTTACATTTTGTACATTTCCCCAGATTGCTAATATTGGTGTGGGCAATTCTCAGGTTAACCTAGCCTTCCAAAGAACTGTATGCTAGCTATCTTTTAGTCTGGCTTTTATGTAGTGTCATACTATTACAAATGTATGATTTATATTTATTTTTATTTACTTTGCTCTTTTATACATAGATTTTGTTGATTTACTGTTTAAGTAGCCTAAAGTTTATGTTGCCATTTTATATTATTTCTTTTTGTCACCATTGTGCTGAGTTTTTATATTTTATTCCTTAACTTGCATTATTTTATCTACTCATATTTTAACGCTAAGTGTGCATTAATTACCAAGTACATTTTTACTTTATTTCAAATGTGTGATTTTTGTTCACTAACAAGGCAGAAGGAATTTTCCAGGACAAGTCAAGCTTTTCCAGGACATTTGACTTTTTTCCTCAGTTTCCATATATTTTCCATGACAGGAAAATTGGTCAATCATTTTCCAGGTTTTCCTGGAAGGTCAAGGAACCCTGAACAATGAAGAACCCCCTGCAGTCCAGCACTCTTTGACGGTGGTTTCATGTGGACATTATTTACAATAGCAGTGAAAAAATACTCTAAACCACAGATTATTTGAACAAGAAGCAGCATGCGTTTACCTTTTAACTTTAATTTACGCTTATTGTGACCAATCAACACACTGTAGCACTTCTCCTCATTTGACGGGGGAAACACCTGTGATTGCGTCATGACTGCAACAACATTAGCAAGAAAAGCTGTTAACAATAGCCTTCTCAGCATCTCCCAAAGCATTCTGGTATTGTAGTAACCAGGAGGTCCATTTATAACAGCTTTTCTCCCCCATAAGGCCCGAGATATTCTTGCTTTTAACTATGCAGTGTTAGTGCATGATGGCAACCATGTCCACTGTGTCAGTTCAGTGCATTTGATCAGCATGTCCCCTGTGAGTGTCCTAAAACATCACGGCCCAATCAGCATCCGGTAAATCAGGAAGAAGTGGAGGCTATGAGTGTGACAACAGCAGGGGTGCATGCATGTGTTCACTCCCACAGACTAAAAGCATGATGTGTGACTAAATTGCTCTTGTGTGAATGTTTGTCTGTCTCTTTATGAGGCCCTTCAATTGGCAGGTGACCAGTCAAGGTTGTACCCTGCCTCTCGCCAAATGTCAGCTGGAAACCCCAAAACCCCAAAACATACTTGCTAGATTGATTGGTGACTTTAAATTGTGAATTAGGGTGAACTGTCTCTGTGTGCTGGCCCTGTGATTGGCTTGCAAACCAGTCCAAAGTGTACCCTGACCCTCACATAATGTCAGCTTTGATAGGCTCCAGGCCCCCGATTGTTTTCTGTGCAAACATTGATTGTGTTGTGCTTTTAAAGGGGAGAAGCAATTGAGGGGAAGAGAGAGATGCACAGAAGGTAATATGAGGGAAAAGAAGAAGAAGCAAAGTGAGAGGAAATGAAAAGAGGGATGAAAGCTCCACACAGGCAAAAAATAGGAAGCAGAGAGGCCAAAAATAAAATAACTTTTGTGGGGAAAAAGACAAACAAAAATAAAGAACAGAAGAAAATTAGCAGAGGAGAGGGAAAAGGAGGACACAGGCCGATGCAGATGCAGAGAAGACGAGTCAAAACAGGACAGCGGGAAGAAAATGAGGATGAAAAATAGCTGAGCGATGTCTTGACCATGGCAATCAGCAACCAAGGAAACTGGAGCTTCTCCATTCAGAAACAAGCCAGCTCACTCAAAGCAGATTCAACCACATATCTCCTCCAAGTTCCAAACCACATTAGACTGCAAGACAACCGGTCCTGAAATAACCCAGGCCTTAGTCGCAGCAGCAGAGACGCTCACTCCGTCTCTGCCTCCACGGGCTCTCTGCAGGTTTCACAGAGAATATGTGAAGATTTTTTTAGAAGTTATGGGCCATATATTACCGGGAAAGTGCACATCTGATAAGGCTACATCACACATTCTCTGCAGGATTCAAGCAAAAGAGGAGCATCCCACTATTGAGACCTTCTACATTTGTTCTAATTAACCGGCACAATGTCAAACGCGAGAAGTGTTCTTGGCAAACTGCACATAAATCAAACCACAAGTGCGGGAAACAAACACCAGAGAGATGCCAAAAAGAGAGCAAAGCAGCCACCTGCCAGCACAACATTCACTCATTTAGCTCTAAAAAGAAGTGAGAGGAGTGCAGAGATTACTGACACTACAGCACTCATATTACGGAGAGATTACGGCTTCACGTGACTCCTTTCTAATGAGTCACTCACTAATGAGCTAATGAATCTCCTGCTGCCGCCCGGGGTAGCCGAAATGAAATGTTGCCTTGTGAGGTCTTAATGTGACACATGTATGGATGCAACTAACCTTTGTTTTCATCACAATTAATCTGTCAGTGATTTGAGGATTCAGCGATCACTCATGTGTGGAATAAAGTGTCAACAATGAAGACATATGCTCCTGAATGGAAAGTTGAACCGCTGCCTGGTTGCATGGCTTAACTTGGTATACAGATGCCAAACACTGTGGTGGGTAATGAATACGGAGGGAATTGACAAGATTTTATTGATATAAAACGCCATTCCTGATTCTGCTTATCAATCTGATACTTTCTGTTCCCTTATTGATTCCTTATTGATGATTTTCTGTGAAGGCAAAAGTTGGCCTACATAGATTTTTAATGGCAACAACGTCAAACACATGACACTCCTGATATTCAGTGTTGTGCTGCTCAGACAAAAGCTTCCTTAAGTTGCTGGTGTTTCTAAGTGAAAGTTGTTCATTTAACGTCTTCTTTTTTCTTATCAAGGTCTTTTTTTTATTAATAGTTTCAACAGTAATGACACATATTCATTGACATTAACTACATAAACATGTTTTAACCCCCTTTCCACCCCCCAGAAAAAAACAACTTCAGAGAAGAAACAAACAAAAAATAAAATAAATAATAGTCCAAAACTTGGGGAAAAAAGATAGGTAAATGTATACTACCAACATCAGCACACACCAGTGTTATTTCTGACAGCACTTTTTAATTTGGTTTTAGTTATTGTCTTTTGTCTAAAATATCTTTTAGTTTTAGTCATAATTTAGTCATCTAAATTGTTAATTTTAGTCTAGTTTTAGTCGATGAAATCTACTGTAAAGTAGTCGACTAAAATATGCGGTGTAAAGTGTAAGGTATTTTTTATGTTTCCCTGAATTTCTTAAGTCATGTTTTACACTTGGTTCCCGCCACCATGACGCTAACGCAGTTGAGATTGGATGTCCCTCTTAACTCATCCAACCTTTCCACACAACCAAAGTAGCTGTGATTCCTAACTTGTCTCTACTTTCTACATGACGAAATTAGGTCTGATTGGATTTAGTTTCTATCAAACATATTAGTCTAGTTTTTATTGGTTGACAATAATTCCAAATTAATTTACTTTTAGTTTTTGTCAACCAACACTTGTTTTTTTTTTATTAGTTACCGTCTAGTTTTCGTCAGGGGAAGAAAGGTTGTTGACGAAAACTATGACAAAAATAATTAGTCAACAAAATTAACACTGCAGTCAATCCTTGTGTCAGAGTAACAATAATAATAATAACTTATTTGTATAGCATTTTAAAAACAGATGTTACAAAGTGCTTTGACAAACAGTCAAGAACATACAGACGACAAAGCACAAGAGCAACAGCACAAGTTAAAAAAACAAAAGGCTCAGTTCAAATCAAGGCACTCTTACAGACAGACACAAAAGGCATAAAAGACACTAGCAAGAAAAGTTAAGAGGAGAGCAAATGGTGCTTCTGGTGTCAAGAGACTCCGGGCCTTTGAATCGAAGGCCCTTTTTGTATGTGGGCATTTGTGCCATGTTTCAAGAAAACAATGACTTTGACCTATGACCTGCAAAATCTGATGAGTTCATCCATGAGTCAAAGTTGAGTTTTGTGCCAAATGTCAATAAATCACTCAAAGCATTCCTGAGACACTGCACTAACAAGCCAAGGTCACATGACCTTGACCTTTCTTCTTCAAGTCTCAAAAGGTCAAAAGGATGGGACGAACATGAGGCCCAGTAACCTTTTTGACATCTTTTCTGCCTTTAGCCAGTTTGTTGAGAAAATCCCTCAAAGCTGTGTTGAAATATGATCACAAACACGGGATGAATGAGAGGCCCCATTACTCTGACCTTTAACCTATGATCTCCTGATTCTCATCACTTCATCTTTAATTCAGAGTGGACATCTGTTCGTAGTTTGAAGAAGCACTGAGCCAGACAATCAGACAATTAACTAAAAACATGCCTCCTGCCGTGGCTTTTGCCAGCAGGGAGGCATAAAAGCTCACTCTTCCAATCCCTTGCAGTTTGTTAATGACTGATAGCTAATTACCACAGCTAAATCAATTATTTTACCATAAATTCCTCCCATAATGATGTGAAGATCCGACAGTGTTAAGTGGGTCTTCATAGTAAGAAACACAGAGTGTATTATCACCTTAATCTGCAGCTCCTCTGTACTTTTCAGCGCTGAAGGAAACCTAATTGTTTTGCTGCAGTTTCCCTGTTTTGCTTCACTCTCAGCGATCGCAGAATGTTCCTTTCAGCTGTTTTTAAAGAAGACGCTCTAAAAAGCCACTCAGCACCACCTGCTCTGAAGCAAACAGCAGACAGGCACTGCAGTTAGCGACTAACTGGTGAACAAAGTGGAGCATTTGGCAGCTAAATGACGGAATATTTCCCACAGGAGCTGGTGGAGACCAAAAATGGAGCTCAAAGGAGAGAGTGGTGATGACATTAAGACATGAAGGATGATTTTGTGAAAGGAACCATCACAATGGTAGTACAAGTCAGAAAACTAAGTTATGTAATACATACAGGTGTACTCAGTGAGTGCTTGTGTTGTTACTGGCTATCCAGCTTTTTCACCAGGGATGCAGTTGCATGATTCAAACCACAGGGCAGAACTTAATGGATTCTTTTCCCAGAGGTTATCCTCATATACAGTATGTGACAGCACTGTTTGTGATGCTCGCTGAAATTACCTGTCAAAGTATGATGATGTAAAATGGACAGAACGGTTAAATGCAGGGATGGGAAACTTTAGTGACATGGCAGGCCATATAAATAATATTCTCTTTGCCTTGGGGGCCAGATTGCTAAAAATGTGGGACTGATTCAAGCAGGACAAAAGCAAAGGGGTCCATAGGCTTGTCAAAATACAATATCTAATTGAATTAAAGCTGCAAGCAGCATTGGCCGGGTCCTCGCTCGCAGGTCCCTCATGCCCGTTTGACCTCCATTTTGAGGGTTACGTCCCTTTTTGACCCTTTGACCTGCTCAAACGTTGACAAAGTTTTTTTTTTTTTCTGCTCCTGAAGGTTGGTCCTCCCTTTGGGAGGACATTTACTTGCAGGTCTTTATTTACATGTTTGGTATCTCTTTGTGTTTTAGAGATATTAGAGTTGAAGTGATGTATTTCTTGCTCCTCCTCAGTCTTTATAATGGGTGTGTATTACACATTCCATTTCCCCCCTTCAGTGAGTCACATGACCAGCTGCTGTCAATCAGTGAGTGAATGACATCATCTGCTCCCCTCTCCAGATTCAAACTGCAGCTCAGCAGCACGGACACCAAAACTCTAGAAACATTTCCTCACCACTTCCACACTTTTGACCAAATCTCTGTACAAGTTATATGTGTGAACTGGAAATTTTGTCAGGAATCCATCCATGTAATTTTCAAAGCTGTAGGACTTTTTGTTTTTTCTGTAGAGGCTTATCTTCCACAGTTTGTCCGGAGCTGTGTTTTCATTCCCCATTCATTTCAATGGCAGGAGCTGGGAGGGCTTCTTTGAGGTTCACCAACTTTGAGGGCTCGTCATTCGAAAACCGTTTGAGAAACAACAAAATCCTACATAACTTTTGATCATCAATGCCTCCTCTGTCATCTGTCCGGGTTTCAAGCTGATACTATTTACGGCCTCGGAGGAGATAATTTTTGCGTCTGGTATATATTTCCCTTGAAATTTTATTTTGAAAGGCAAATTGCCGGCTTCCTGTTTGAGATAGGTCAGGGGTGTCAGCACGTGATTTCTGGGTCTTTATGAGACGAACGTTTAGGTGTTGGTTTGATCTGTCTATGACATTCCTGCTGGCCGTGAGGGCCGTTTTAATGTGCCCAGGTGGCGCTAGAGAGCTGATTTTGGCATGTTGGGGGTAAATTTTTTCATTTTATCAAATTTTTCGCCGATTCTGAGGGGCGTGCTTATTTTGGTGAGTTTTTGAGCATGTTTAGGGGGTCAAATTAAGGTTTAAAGACCTGGTGGAATAATAAGAAGAAGAAGAAGAAAGAAACGCTACAGGAACAATAGGGTCCTTGCCCTTCGGGCAAGGACCTCTCTAGCTTCAGCTAGAGAGGTCCTTTCCCTTTGGGCGAGGACCCTAATTACTGAGCAAAAAACACATTCTGGTAACATCTAGGACTACCATAAACTTGTTTAAAAGGATAATATGGGATCTATAGTACCAGCTGACATATCCATGCCTCTCCTACCCACTCCTCCTGCCACTGATGCAGGAGTGAGAGAAACTTAGGACTAAGTGTTTTTTTTTAAGCAATAAAATAAAGAAGGGTTTGGAGGCACAAGCCCAAATGAGCAACTGCCCTCTTGGAACGAGCCCAAAAAAACACACAACCCGCAACTGCCAATATTTACAAGCAACTTTTCAAAAAAGGAAGCCCAACATCACTTATAATGAGCCAACCTGGCAACTATGATTGTTGTGCCTGTTTTTTCCTTATTCCCCATGAAATATTATCCCTCCCGTGAGCACGTTGGTCTGACTCTTAGGTTCTTATTGTGTTTGATTTATTCTGCCGTTTGTGTTTGTTTGTAAGGGATACTATTATGTAAAATTATTATTATTATTATCATTAATATTGTTTTATGATTCCTCTTGGTCTTTGAGTTTAGAGATAAGGGTCTCAAACACAGCACATGTATCACTAACAGAAAAACTCTCACAGCTGTTTTGTAGCTGAATGTAAAGGCTTTCTATTTAAGGTTTTTAGCAATCCAGTCAATTTTTATCCAAATCAGACGTGAAAGGACCCTGCAGAGACCCTCAGAGGCTGACAATCTGGCTGGTAATACCATCATTTGTTTATGGTAATTACTTTATTGTCAAATGTGGCGAGGGTTTACAGATCTTACAGTGCCACAAATAGAAGATAATAAAACCGCCAGAGGAAAATATTTGCTCAGCTAATAAAAACTCTGAAATTACCAATGGCCAAGCCTAATAAAAAGGACAACATGAAATTATTTGTTAAGGAACACAAGGTTCAAAATTGTTTACTAAAGCAGAAATGATGAATAAAACATAACATAGCCCATTGTGCTGCCTACCCTGGCCTGCTCTGTTATAATCTTAGAGGAGACATGCAGGACAAAGACACTTATCATGGAGCGGCAGGAAAATAAAACCTCTAATACAGACGTTTCACGCTTTTTTTCACACCATTCAAGGCCTTAAATTTGGATTTACTTTGGTGCTTTTACAATTTAAAGACCCCTGGATGCTCTCTCTTGCTCTGTTTTTCTTATTTCCCCTTTGTCTCGGCTCCTCTGCCTCTCTCCATGTCTCCCTCCCTCCTTACCTCTATCTCATCTTGCTTTCTGAAGCCATGAAAGCAAAAGAAAAGAAGAGGACAGACTCTATTCTATTCAAATCCAAAGCCGAGAGAGCCGACTCAAATCCAACCCAATCGTATTTGCAGCCGGGTTCCGCTCCCGATGGTAATTTGTGGACTGTCTATTGGCTGGGGAGCCGGGGCCGCTGTGATTGACAATCTGACTACAACATGGATGAGGGAGGAAGGGGGGTGGGGGGGGGCTGACAGAGTGCTGTGGTGATTATTTAACCTTTTCTGCATTTATATGTTTTCTTGTATGTTATGATCTGTACTTCTGCTCATGTGTCATATTTGCTAACATGCACAGAATGGCCACTCATTTAGGGATATGTATTCAGTTGCTCTTATAGCTAATCAGCCAATAACATGGCAGTAACCCAGGCATGAATACATGGTCAAGACAAGCTCCCTGAAGCTCAAATCCCTCATCAAAATGGAGAAAAAGGTGATTTAAGAGACCTCGGACTTGGCATGGTTGCTGCACTGAGTATTTCAGAAACTGCTGATCTACTGGGAGAGTTCACAGAGAATGGTTCAAAAAAAGAGAAAATGTCCAGTTCTCTGTGCCAAAATACCTCTACGATGCCAGAGGTAAGAGGAGAACAACCAGAGCGGTTTGAGGTAACTCAAATAACCACTTGTTACATCCAAGTATGCAGAAGACCATTTCTCACGCACAACAGTGTAAATGTTGTTGACTAAATATTTTTGTCATAGTTTAAGTCAACAACCTTTTTCCACTGATGAAAACTAGACAGTAACTAATAAAAACAAGTGCTCATGGACAAAAAATAAATTAACTGACATTTTCATGAACAAATAAAAACTAGACTAAAATGTTTGACAGAGACTTAATCCAATCAGACCTAATTTGGTCATGTAGAAAGTAGGGACAAGTTAGGAATATATCCAATCACAGCTACTTTGGTTGTGTGGAAAGGTTGGATGAGTTAAGAGGGACATCCAATCACAGCTGCCTTAGCTTGGTGGTGGTGGGATAAGTTGGGGAGCGATCCAATCAGAGCTCCTCTCTTTATGAATTGATATATTCATGTAGAGCAGGTTCACTGTTTGTTGTCAGTTCTGGTATTGTAACTGAGATGCTCTGCCAGGGAGCCTAAATAAAGGTGACTGCATTTCACACAAAAGTTCAATTTGTTTCTGTTCATTTATACATTCAGACTTTACTAGCATTCATTAAAGGGTTATTAGATATTTTATTTTATCCAAGTGTAAAACATGACTTCAGAAATTCAAGGAAACATAAAAAATGCCTTACCCTTTACAATTCATATTTTAGTCGACTAAATTTGCAGTAGATTTCATCAACTAAAATGTAAAATTTCCTCAACTAAAACTAGACTAAAATTGAAACACGGGCTGAATTATGACTAAAACTAAAAGATATTTTAGGCAAAAGACTAAAAATAAATTAAAAAATGCTGTCAAAATCAACACTGTGCTGCACTGACTGTTTCAGAAACTTGATCTCCTGGGACTTTCAGACCATCTGTAGGGTTTACAGAGAATGGTTAAAAAAAGAGAAAACGTCCAGTTCTCTGTGGCAAAATATGTCACTGATGCCAGCGGTCAGAGGAGAATGACCAGAGTGGTTTGAGGTAACTCAAATAAGCACTTGTTTCATCCAAGGTATGCAGAGGACCATTTCTCACACACAACACATCAAATCTCGAGGCAGATGGGCTACAGAAGCAGAGGACCACACAAGATGCCACTCCTGTCAGCTAAGAACAGGGAGCTCAGGCTACAATTTGCACAGACTCCAGAAGTGAAGATTAGAAAACTGCTGCCTGGTCTGATGAGTCTGGATTTCTGCTGCCACATTCAGATGGCAGGGTCAGAATTTGGCATGAACATGAAAGCAGGGCTTTCTCCTATTTAATAAGATCAATTCGCATTGTATTTTGTATTGATGGAGAGCCTGATTATTCACCTTTACAGATAAAAAAAAAAACACTCAGAGAGTGCAGACCTCCACCAAGCAGCTCAGTTCTGGCAGTGGCTTCTCCACAACCCCTGCAAAAGATATAATTCTGGATCACCAGATCCAGAATAGAGCCAGGATCTGGACCAAACTCAGCACATTTGATTTTATATGAATTATTGAATGTCATCAATGTGATTTCCCATTATAAAGTTCAATGTTTTTGATGACGCCAACCTGGATCAGATCCAGATGAAATTTACTTTGATGATAGAGACATGGGCCCCATATTATTCTGAAAAATTGGAAGTGAAAAAATGTGTGGGCAGTTCCCAAAAAAATGTGGAAAAATCTCCTCTTTCCCTGAAAGAAAGCCTTCGGTTCCTCAGTGAATGAAGAGTGAGGAGCTGATCTTTTGGGAGTGCCCACTTTGCAATACTTGGTCCTAAGTTTGGAAATGGTACACCGAATAATGCTGCCAATCTTCGTACCGGAACAGCAGCTTCCTGTTGCAGGGGATTTGGGCACTCTTTTTTGGGAGCTACCCAAACAATTAGCTGTGTTGCTCATTCAACAAATGCACAATCCCTAAAAATTTTACCTCATTGCAAAGGTGACCAATCAGGCTTTCCAATGAAGTAAAATACAGTACCAGTTGGTGTTATCAAAGGGGAGAAATAATTGGCCAAAATAAGTTTCTGAACTTTTATGGAGGAGTTCAGAGCACCATAATTCAGATTTAGACCTAGTTTATCATGCAACCTCCAAAGGATGCAACCTTTGATATGGCAAATAGCAAATGCACCCCCACTTCCTCTGAATTGTGCAGAATTTCCACTCCATTACTTTTCTTTTCACTCCTGAAGTTCTTATTTTTGGCTCAAAGTCAAAACAACAACTGACTGATTCCCTGCTTAATTTGGTTTATTGTGTGTGTTCTATTCATGATGAGCTGTAATGAGTTTGGCAATCGCTCTACTTCTAAACTCATAATTTCATCAGGTCCAAATCTTTGTTTGTTCAGTTCTTTGGTTCCTAATCACATACCTTCAAAAGTAATTGCATCTCAGTCTGCCACAGCTGTAGTTTGTGTTCAGTGCTGATGAGAAGGTGGTTAGCACACCTACAGCAGCAGTCTCAGATCATGGCGGTGTTGTTTGATCCCACACTGAATAACAGTCTCCTCCAGTGAATTATGTGTATTGAGTGGTTGAAGAAACTGATAGGTCAAACGCAAGATTTTTACCAATTAGGGTGCTATTGGTGCACAATGGGAAGCTAAATGTCAACAATGACGTGATGTTTGACCCACTGCAGGGTGTAACCGTATGTATTGGTGTCTAAACCTGAAACATGGAGGCATGGCTGCTGTTTGGTGACATTTGAGTCTTAACACTGCACTGGGCGAGAGGCTGGGTACACCCTGAACCGGTCACCAGCCAATCACAGGGTCTCAAAGAGAGCCAGGCAGCTATTCACACTCACACTCACATCTAAGGGGCAATTTGGAGTCACCAGTCAACCTAATCAGCATGTTTTTGGTCTGTAGGAGGTGGTTGGAGTGAACCCATGCATGAACGGGGAGATCATGCAGGTGGACCCTGCACTGCAAGGTCAAATAGATGTGCAAATTACCATCACCCATCACAAGAACTTTTATTTGTGAGACAGGCAGCAGACAACAGAACATTTGGAGAAAAAGGAGAAATGGAGGGGCATGTGTGACAGCGCCCTCTACTGAATGAACTTCAACTCCCACCTAGTGTTGACAGCACTTTATTCAGTTTTAGTTATAGTCAATTGCCTAAAATGTCTTTTAGTTTTTAGTCATAATTTAGTCTTCTAACTAGTTTTAATTTTAGTCTAGTTTGAGTTGACAAAATTTCACAACATTTTAGTCGATGGAAATCTACTGTACATTTAGTCGACTAAAACATGAAGTGTAAAGGGTAAGGCATATTTTATGTTTCCTTGAATTTCTGAAGTCATGTTTTATACTTGGATAAAATGAATCATCTAATAACCCTTTATTGAATGCTAGTAAAGTTTGAATGTACAAATTAACAGAAACAAATTGAACTTTTGTGTGAAATGCAGTCACCTTTATTTAGGCTACCTGGCAGAGCATCTCAGTTACAATACCAGAACTGACAACAAACCGTGAACCTGCTCTACATGAATATATCAGTTCATAAAGAGAGGAGCTCTGATTGGATCGCTCCACAACTTATCCCATCACCATAAAGCTAAGGCAGCTGTGATTGGATGTCCCTCTTAACTCATCCAACCTTTCCACACAACCAAAGTAGCTGTGATTGGGTATATTCCTAACCTTTCCCTACTTTCTACATGACCAAATTAGGTCTGATTGGATTAAGTCTCTGTCAAACATTTTGGTCTAGTTTTTATTTGTTGGCGAAAACTATGATGAAAATATTTAGTCACTGCTCATGTGAAGTAACACTTGAATTGTTCAAGATGTATTGGAAGCACAAACGATCCTTTAACTGTGCTCATAAACAGAATATGTTGACAGTGTCTTATTGTGCATTCAGCAGAGTGTAGGTTCAGCCTCACAGAGCATCTGCAGAAATGAAATCCTGTTTAGTCATGAAAGTCAGATTGCTGTGCAAGTCCATGAGTCATAGGAAAGCTCCAGAGACAATTACTCATTGTAAATTAAGTTCTCCATCACATCCCAAGTAATGGGTAGGGTTTAATGGTGAAAAGATGATAATTACAGACATCAGTTTGAGAAATCTGGGTCTCTCTACCGCAAATCTCATCCAAATAAGATCCGATTCTGCAAATGAAAGACAGCCGAGCTCGACCTTTTCTGCCCTTTCACCAAATAAAAACTTAACTTTCTGTTTGACCATGGAGACCTTTCTCGCTGAGCTAAAAGTGGAGATGAATCTCAAAAGTCTGGCTACCTTGGATATACATCTCAGAAGTGAATAACTCCCATATCAGTGAGCAAAGAAGCGATTTCCCTAAAGTCTGACACTCTCCTGGCCTCTGTGGCTCAAATCTTTCATAAAAATCTGCTGCAGCTGTGTTTCTCTGCAGATAGACCCCCTGCTTTAACTCTGTCACGGTGAGGGATTCCCCCTCGGGCCAGCAGCGCTCAAAAACGTATGCAAGCGGGAGAGCGCTTTGGGAGAAATCATCCGACAAATGGCAGGTGTTGCATCATTGTTCTGTTTCTTGTTTTTAATGGATTAACTTTTCTGACAGTGAATATGTATGAGACTCTTCTTTGAAACTTGAAGTATAAATAGTGACTCTGTCATTCTGTCTTTCACGCCTGGCACTCTGAATTATAAATATTTATCGCAGACGCATCCAAGTTGAGCTTTAAAGGTCCTACTGTAGTGTTTTTACATAAAAGAAGTAATGATGCATTTTGATGTTTGTCAGAGGAATGTGTCTGAGAAAATGCTCTAAATATGGAGCGTTCAGATATTTGTGTGGATTTTGCTTCAGCGTGTGTTTCCAAATACAGATCGAGTCTGATGAGAGTATTATATTTTTTATGAATATAATCTGTTAAATAGGCGGTCATCTGGTCTATTAGTGTCAAAAAATGACCATTTAAATTTCTCACTGAGACCCAGCTGTTATGCTGTTGCAAGCCTCAGTTTCTTAACAATGACCAACACGGACTGGAATTTAGAGCCTGAGCAAAGTGTAGGTGTGAGAATAAAATTAAATTGACAGTTTGAAAAGGACAAATAAGTATAAGAATCAGGCAGGAGCAAAGAAAAAGTAGAAAGGAGGAAGATTTTCTTTGCAGTTCAAAACAAAAGTTAAACAATATCTAAAATATTAATGACAAATATGTTTGTCTGTGGATTAGTCTACCTGAAGACGTTAGGGCAAACTCAAGACCTACCTTTTTAGTCTGGCTTTTAGCTGATTATATTTATAATTATTATTTCTTCTTATCTATTTCTTTATTTAAGTCCTCTTAATCTGTTTTATTTCTACATTTCAGTTCAGATTTATTGTTTGAAATTTTTTCTCTGTTAATTGCTTTTCTTTTCATTACCCTACTGTAGGATAATGCAGACATCTCTGCAGGTGTTACGCTGTAATAGGCTCCCATGCTATCTGGTCTCTTCTAAGGCCTGCTGTAGAAATCAGCAAATGCTAAAAGCCCCTTTTCTCTGTAAAGAGGTTGTTTTACACTTACATCACAGTGTGTTCCACATTGATAATAGTATGCACAATAATAATCATAATATTAGGCATTATCGTTACCATGTTAACGTCCTGTGGGTAGCCTGCCGGCTTTCTTCCCATAATGCACAGCACGCCTCACAGTCAAAGCAACACTGGCCGTGACGTAATAACACCAGCTCTGGCCTCTTGTGCTACTTCGAGTGGCACTGGTGCGATTCAGCCCTTTACAAAATACTACAGTGCAAACATGAAACAATCCAAAGGAAATGTGCAAATTTATTGATTTTTTTTCAACTGAATCGGAACAAAGCAACAAAGCAGTGGGTGTGAAAACCCCCCTATATTACTGAACTGTTTTCATGACTTGGAGGCAGAATTTGACACACATGGATGTTAGATTTCCCTATCTAATTTTCAAAAGTGGTAAAATCCTGAAATTGACTTTAAATGTGGACTTAAATTTTTAAGTTTATTTGTGGCTAAGTTACAAACAAGATATGACCATGAATGATGTATTTGCTAAAGCCTTCAGGATAAAGTCCAGGTTGTTAGTAGGTTGATTACTGACTAATTAAAGCTCCATTTAAAAAATAAAAATTCCAGGCATGACACGGAAATCTTAAAACCTCTAAATCAACATTTCATACAAACAGTAAGTGCGCCAGTGTCTGCATGTGTCATTTTCCTCTATGAGGTAATTCTTGATTGAAGCTAAAGATGTCGCCCTCAATTCAGGCAGTCTTTTTATTTTCAGAGTTAAGTGAATCAACCCTGACAGGAAAATTGATAGAAGTACTTCACTAAGGATAAACCAAATGGGAAGATGTGCAATTAATCCACAGACCAGCATCGTCGCCTCCTATAAACGCTTCATGTGCCGTCTACATACCCCGTGACAGATGTGCATTGTTGGGGGAATATATGCCAGTCAGTTTATGACATGCCAGCCAGAGCTAATCAGGAAATGCCAGTAGAAATGATTGGATTTTTCACAGATGGAATTACTGCACGTCTGAACACGTCAGCCATGGAGTCAATGCTCAGTGACTCAGCACATATTGGACAAATCCAGCTGAGACAAAGGCGCTCCGAAGGTCTGACATTGCAATCAATCAAGCAATCAATTTCTGTGGTGTAAAATCAAAAGAAGTGTCAGTGCACTTTAAACGTGCAGCAGGTCTGGTTTGTATTATAGAGTGCTTCATCATGGATTGTCTTATAACCACAGAGGCAATCTTTAATGTGATACAAGGAAAATCGAAGAATGCTGACTCCTGTTTAGATTCTGCTGCAAGTCCAGACACTTAATACTTTCTGATTAGATTGACAAATGTCAGGTTCTCTGGCACAACTTTCACCGAATTTCAGAGAAAGTGGTCTTGGAGAAATCAGTGAGCAAACTTGCAGCTGTGTAAGTATCTGAACTACCTCCAGGGTTTGTGAAGGTCCCAAGTCTCACGCACTCTTACTTTGGGGCTCCCTGGCTGAGAGTTTGTGAATCCCTGAATGAGGTCTCAAAATCTACCAGTGAAGCATTCAAACTGATTTTTCAGCCCAACAAGTAACAAATCTTAAAGACATTTAGTTTAACATCACAACGACTGAGAGGCTGAAACCACAGAGCCAATCCTGCTTGATGAATCACTTCAGCAATGACTCGATTACCAAGCCATTTAATTTCCTGTTGTTGAAATGATCAATGAATTAACTGATTGTTTCAGCTCAGGAATTAAAAAGCCAGGGTGAGGTAGTCACACAGATTAGATATCCACTTAACAAGCCGATACAGAGATGGAAAGTCATGTTGCATTTATTGTCAGGATCTGGCTTATGCAAAAACTTTTGACTTCACTTTTCCTCCCACCTCTTCATCTATAAAACGAGATAAACGTTTTGAAATTTAGCAGAGTTTCCAGATTAAATATATTAAACTACAAGTGCTCCGTGACCACAAACCTCGCCGAGGCATTGTCAACACTATTTTTCTTTTCTCACAATATTGACAAATCCATAAGATCTTCCTGGATCTGGATTCAGATCACCACCAAAATCTACTCACTTCTTCCTTGTGGCATGACTTAATGCCCTGGAAATTGTTTAATTGTTTTGTCAATGCAGGCTGACACTATTTAAGGCCTGCACTGCCAAAGTTACACAGTGCTGAAAGCAGGTAACAAGGGCACTCTGTAACTGATTTCCATTATTTTAAGATTTTCACCTTACACATTGGTGAGTTGGCAGCACAGTGGTGCAGTGCACATGCTTCACAACAAAAAGGTTCAAACCCTGTGTCGGTCAGAGCCTCTCTGTTTGGAGTTTGCATGTTCTTTCCGTGCATGCGTTGGTTCTCTCCATGCACTCTAGCTTCCTCCCACATACCAAAAACATGCTCATTAGGTAGGGCTGAAAGATTGATCATTTTCAGATCAAAATCGCAATTTCAGAGAACGCAATCATGTGATAACCAAAGCTGTATTTTTTTTGCAGCGCTGCCTCACTGACCCAGGTCTGTTGTGTCAACTATTTTACAAATTTGCAGACAATTTGCATTTATGGAAGTGCAAAGCCTCAGTTTAGGAGTAGAAGTTGGAATATCCTTTAAATAATGAAAACAGATTATTTATCATCAATATTAGATGATGAATAATGTGTTACGTGCTTTTGATCATTGATTTCCTTACTGTTGTCTGAACTGCAAACATAGTGAATATTGCACTGAAGCTTGATTTGAAGAACATCCTGAATCGAATTGAAATCACAATATCTGCCAGAAAAATTGCAATAAGATCTTTTCCTAAAATTGTTCAGCCTTACCATTAGGTTCATTGGTGACTCCAAATTGTCCGTAGGTATGAGTGTGAGCATGAGTGGTTGTCCGTCTCTCTATGTAGCCCTGCGAGTGGCTGGTGACTGGTGTACCCGCCTCTCACCCAATGTCACAACCCCAAAAGAAAAAGCAGTAGATGACGGATGGATGGAAATAAAAGTATGAAAACTGTGATCAGGACCATAAAATATTTATTTATTCAATAGAAGAGGTTTTTTCTTTATTTACTGAAAAGTAGCATTTTTGAAGATAAGAGGTTTGTGCCCAACAGCAAAGTAATCTAGGATGGATGCCAATCACATTGTTGAATGTTTTTACTCTGGCCTAACCAGACTTAAATTCCTACTAAATGTTGAACAGTAACATTTTTCTGCTTGCATCTTTTCTGCAAATAAAGTCTTGTTCACAAAATGATGTTTTTTAGAACTTGATCCCAAACATTTTCAGATGTAACAAATATAGTTCATGTCAATACCGGCAGTGATGCTACATTTTGAAGATGCTCATAACTTGAGTTCTTTAGATAGTTTCTCTTTTAAAACTCTGCACGGCGGGGGAGCAGGTCACAACAGGTTGCCATGGTTTTCATGTTAGCTCCATCAGGGCGCAGCACACAACTGTAGCGCTAAATGTCAGCATGCAGTCATCCCACCACCGACTGCTGACCCTGTGACGTAAATGACCCTTCCTTTTCTCCTCATCCTTTTCAAACACCACCCGGCTAAATTGTGTCGGGGAGGTTTGATGGAACCAGGCCAGCGCCGACTCCTCCAGCCTCGGGAGGAGAGGGAACCAGAAAATGTCACCGAACCCTTCAAACAACAAGAAAGAAGCTCTCCCAGGCGCACCGCCGAGCACCGAGCACAAAGTCAAGCGTGACACCTCCCATGTAGGAGCCTGCGTGCCCCACCACCTCCCTCCCTGCTGGCTGTGAAGATATCAACCTGAAAATAGCTCGGTGCTGCTTGAACACCGAGCTGCGATAAATAAATCACAATAATATTAAAATATTCACTGAAGAAGAGGAGAACAAGGGAGGAAAAAAAGAGGGGAACACAGAGGATAAGCTCCTTCTTCCTCGCCTCACAAATCAAAAACAGTTTGCCTTGAGGAAGTTTGAGAGCATTATTATCAAATTCTCCCTTCAAGGGGCTCATCAAACATACAGTAGCCTGTGTAAGAGGCTGATAGTCGTCACGCCTCGGGCTGCCCGTATGAATGAACAGCAGATAAGGGCGTGTAGCTCATTAACTCAATTATATCGTTCGCTTGTGCCGTCTGCCCGTACATTACGCAAATGGGATCGAATTTGCCAGCAGATATGGAGTCATCTTCATTGACACAGAGGCCAAAGGAGAGCGATCGTACTGTAAACACAGAGCCGAGGTTTCCCCCTTCAGAAGCTCAACCACGTGGGCCAGCCAGCCAGACAACGCTCTGTCAATAACTCTGTCCTTTCAATTAAAAAAAGAGCAGTAGCCCATCCATGTGCTGAAAAGAAGCACGACAAAAAAAGAGCCAGAACAATCACAATAGCACTAGACATGCTGCTGTCTCTCCAGGCGAGGAAATACGGGAGGTCTGGCGTGTACTCCTCAATCCTGCCCCACTGTTTGCTTTTGATAGCAAAAGTCGGAATGACATTCGAGTACTCACCAAGCTGAGAAATGAGGCAGCGACAGAAGGAGAGGAACGGAGATAGAGAGCATTTGTGTGTTAAAAAAAAAAAAAAAAAAAAAAAAAAAAAAAAAGCTACTGTACGTGCCGGGGCTCGGGTGAGACTCAGAGTTGGTCGGGAGCCAAGAGGAGCTGCGTTTAGAGACAGCAGAGTTCCAGCAAAAGTCTGTTAATAAAAAGTGTGATTAATTCACGCTGTGTCATTTTTTTTCCACCCTCTTCCCTCCCTCTCGTCCTCTTCAGAGTTTAATTACTCAGCACTTTGCTCACGATGAAATGAAATGTCCCGCTTGTTGGACATGCTATTGCAAAAGAAGAAAATCTATCAGTAAGCAGTTTGGAAAACGTTACATCTCGAATGCCTTCAGAGGCTCCCCCTTGTGCGAGGAGTATATATGCATGCATGAACACTCTTCTGCACACACAGTGATAGCACGGCACGCTCACACACAATTTCTTGGCCTGACAGTCAACAGCTTGGCTCACAGGGGTATTCAGAGACTAGACGGCCTTCAAAGCATGTTAGTGCTGTAGTGTTTGCACGTGTGCACGTCGTCATGCATGAATATGTACACAAGTGTTTTTCTTACATCACTTAGCAATGTGTCAAGGTCTTTTTATTCCTTTGAGTAAATGCTCATGCATAGGCGGAGGTTTTTCTCCTCATTTAGAAAAAAAATTGTCTCCTCTGCATGTGAAACAAAAAAAAAAATCTTTGCCTAAACACATAAACAAATAAATGCTGCAAGTATGTTTACTTTGCTCTGATAACAGTCTGGATGGTCCTTTTCCTCTTTAGCCCGGAGGACACCACGTCCATGATGTCCAGAAACAGTCTGAAATGTGGACTCAGACCACAGCAGACTTTTCCACTTTGCCTCAGTCCATCTCAGATGAGCTCAGGCCCAGAGAAGCTGGCGGTGTTTCTGGGTGTTGTTGATATTTGTCTTTGTCTTTACATGGTAGAGTTTGACCTTGACCTTGTAGATGTAGAGATGAACTGTGTTAACTGACAATGGTTTTCTGAAGTGTTCCTGAGCCCACGTGGTGATATCCTTTACAGAATGATGCTGGTTTATATTGCAGTGCTGCCTGAGGGATCAAAGGTCACGGGCATTCAATGTTGGTTTTTGGACTGGCAGCTTACGAGATTTCTCTGGCTTCTCTGAATCTTCTGATGATATTATGGACTGTAGATGATGAAATCCCTGTTCTCAGACTGTTGGACTATTTGCTGAAGAGGTGAACTTCACCCCATCCTTGCATGTGAACAACTGAGCCTTTCAGGGTTGCAATTAACCTGTTCACCTGTGGGATGTTCCAATGGTGATGGAGACAGAGAGCCTGAAATCTGCACAGTCAATCAACATATGGACATTTAATGATCAAGGTTTCCTTTTAAAACAGGTCAATTTCTCTAGGGCCCAGTACCAGATAATCCAGTACAAGTCCACAGACAGGTTGGAGACCCCTGGTTTATAGTACACACATTTCTGGCCTTTTTGGAGCAGGGCTGAAACATAGGGGTTTATAAGCATCCCAAAATCCAACATCTTACTGGATTTTTAGGCATGAATCTCCAAAAGTATGTTCTGGAGACATCTGCGGACAGTGAAAGCTTGTTCCAAAAGGACAGAACTATGTGACCCTTAAATGAAACCCGTGTTGCAAAAGTACACCATCCCAGCCCCGATGCTTACAGTCTAGACTTGTGTGCCCATTGAACAAGCAGGGCAAGAGTGTGCGGAGACAGATAGGCAGAGTGGAGCTGTTTGTGTGTCTTTGAGTGCAAGAGGATTCTCAACACTCAGCCTGGCGGAGTGTGAGAAAGCAAATTGAAGGAGAGTGAATCCAAACAAGCTCTGTTTGTGTGTGTGTGCGTGTGTGTTTATTCCGGAGCACTCTGGCAAAGGTGTGTGTCAGTGTGTGTAGCAGATTCTCATGCCGGGATAAGCAGCTTAGAAAGGAGCATATTCTTTTCTAAGCAAATCTCATTAATTTTAATTAGCTGTATATTTAGCCCATACACCTGGATCGGGTGTAATTCCGTTTGTATATATAGCGAGTAGAGAGCAGCGCAGGTGAAATGACTCAGGTAGCGATTATATTGCCACAGCCGCCTCGTATTTGCATAATGTCCTGTTTTTTTGATTGTGCCGCGTGGCTAAGGAGGGTATCACAGAGAAAATATGCATTCCCTTCATTTTTCCATTGCATGCTCCATGTAGCGCGCCATGCCTCGTCCTTTTTAAACATTCACCTTTATTCTCCTGTGTGTTTCTCCTCCTGCCTGCGCTGTTTCTTTTCATTTTCTCTCCGGTCTGTGCACCCCATCATTATTATACGCACTTCCCTCCCCTCCTTCCTCGTGCTCCCTTATACTGTATGGATCCCTCTCCTTCACGTGCATGCCTCTCTCTCTCTCCCTCCGTCTCCCCTCGCCCTCCCTCCTTTTCTTGGGTAATCAGCTTATCCTATGTGTGTCCAAGCCTCTATGTCTGCGTTCCTCCTCTCTTTGTTCCGGATTCATTCAGCAGGGAGATTAGAGATGCCTATTTGGTGCCTTTGTCTTCCACCGGCGCGGTAGCTCCCCCCGTGTTACGCAACGCAGCGATCGCGGCCCCGTCGTCAAAATGCAGCAACCACTCATCATGTGCTCATCATATCCACGGATCAGTGTCAGGAGGAAAAAGCCAAGGCTGCATCTGTCCACCGGGCAGAGTGTGAGTTTGCATCCACTTGCATCACGGTGATTGACTGCTGGATTGATCGGCTGACCTTATTTCATGTTTGAAGGGAGCTGGCGATACATTCGTGGCGTCAGTTGTGGTTGGAATAAAACATGCGAGCATCACTCAAGGAAAAACTCAAGGATGCCAGAATGAAACTGACAACCTTGCTTTTTGTGTTCATGAGTAGATTGCTGTTTTGAATTCCTTAATGAGTTGTATTTCTACACTTGAGAAAGGAATTGTCTGGAGCAGCAGATCTCATGAATCGAGGAATGACACCTGCTGGGCTACAATAAGTCTATTCAAACATAGCAATGAAAGCATTCAAACAACCAAGATGTTCAACCTCACACAAAGAAACACAGGGGAAAAGAGTGGAGGAGATATGGTAACACTTTACAATGAGGATCACAGAGGTGGACATTAAGTCACCAACAACCTGATAATCAGTGAACAAGGGAGCAAGTTATCCTGTGAATGAAGGAGCAACTAACTGCTAGTAAACCTACATCAAAATGTGTTATATATAAGTAAAAAAATGAGAGACTTACTGCTACTAAAATGTGCATTTGTGCAATGTATGAATAAGTAACTAACTGCTAATTCAACAACAATAGTTACATAGTTACTTTGACGCAGATAGGTGGTAAACAAGGGAGACAGCTAATAACCCATGAAAGTATTAGGAGCAAAACACGTAACTAACTGCCGGTTAAAAAGAAAAAGGAAAGTGACTTACTGCTGGTAAACCACTGAGCAAATAAGTAACTCAGTGTAGTTTACTCAGGAGTAAATACGTAAAAATTGCTTGCTAACTAAGAAACAAACAAGTACTGCGATTAGTTAGCAAAAAACATATAAGTAACTAACTGCTAGTTAACAGTTGAAAAAATAATAAACCTACTGCTAGTTACAAGTGGTTTACTGAGTACCACAATGCTAATTGGCAGAAAATGAAGAGAAACTGAACGGTAGTTGGCAAGTAAATAAATTTGCCAGATACTGCCCGTTATCAGTGATTACTAACTTCTAGTTAACAACAAATAAATACATTAATACCAGCTCTGTTATGGGCAAAAGGGGGAATGGAACATAAAATACTGCTAATTTGCCAGCTAATTAATTAGTGCTAACACTGCTACTAACTAGCAATGAAAGGAGTGACTAACTTAATATTTAATATTTATTAAATTAATAATTAGTAACTAACTGCTTGTTAATATGAGAATAAACTAATAGTAGATAGGAAATGACGTAGAAGCTGACAGCAAGTAACTCAGTGATATTCAACAAATAAGGATCTAACTGCTATGAGTTATAAAGGGTACAAATAAGTAACTGACTGCTAGTTAACAAGTTACAGATAAATAAATAACAGCTGGTTTACCAGCCAACAGCTACTGATTGCAAAAATAAGTAACTTACTGCAAGTTTACTTGAGATTGAATGACTAACTGCTTGATGACCACTGATCAAGTAAGTACTAAGTAAATAAAATTCTGATAAATACAAAATAATAAATGACTAACCACTTGCTAGTTAAGTAGTGAACAGTGAATTACAAAATGATTGTTCGTTGGAAATAAGGGATATCCTGCCAGCAAGCTAACTCTGAAAATAACCAAGTTATTGCTAGTTAATGAGGAACAGGAAAATAGTGTATTGCTAGTTAACCAGGCAATGAATGGGAAATGAATAACCAAGTTTCAGGTAACAAATGATTATCTTACGGCTAACTAGTCAGGAAATAAATGAGTTAGTAACTTTAACCAGAAAACAATTGAGAAGTTAACTGCTAGTTAATCAGGGGTTACGTGAGTAATTTCCTAAAAAATAAATTTGGCAAAGTTACCGTGGAACAAATGATTAACTAACTGCTAGTTAACAGCTTATAAATGAGCAACAAATGAGACCATAGTTGGAGAAGTAACAACCAAATCATCTACTACATAATTTACCAGTGACAAGGAGAGGGCTTAGCTGGTTAACAATGGGGAAATGGTAGCCAATGAATGTGTTATATTTCTGAGTAACTGCTTGTATGATAATTAACTCTGAGTAAGCTTATACTGTAAGTTTGAAAAGAAGTTATACTCTAACTAATCTGATGGTTAACTTGCTAAAGGCCCTCAATCCTTCCCTTACTACTGGACAAAATGTTGAATCCCTTATGTGTTGGTTGCTGTTTACTGAGATCTCCCGATTATTTCTCTAGCTACCGTAAGTGCATTTAATGAGGAGTTATTCACATGTTAACCAGGGGGGTTAATCATCATTAATTACCTCATTCAAAAGCCATTAGTTATTCATCCATTACCTAGTACCCAAGGCAATTTAAGTGTACATTAACAAGCAGCTTAGTTGCCCATCCATTTAATTTTAACTGACTGTTAGTTACTAATTTGTGACCGAGTAACTATGCCAGTTTGAGTCTACCTTGTTGCAAAGTATTACCACAGACTATTTACCTCGCTCTCGTTTAAACATTCATCAGCCTGACCTCATTTACACCTTCGATTAAAGCACAGCGCCTGAGGTTATGACTGGATGTGAAAAAAAAACATGCTAATTCAGTGAATAAATGCACAATAGAACCTGAGAGTTATCCGGCCCTTTCAACCACCTACAGAGTGATCAAACCTCAGCCAGAAGCACCCCAGATTTGTGCTAATTTCTTGCAAACAGAGCAGAGAAGTTTCCAAAGTTTCGCCATCTTCTCCGCTCCTATAAAAAGACACCTACGGCCTCTCCCTCCATCCAGCAGCTCTCACTATTTTCCTCTTCCCCTGCATTTACAGCCGAGTTGCAAACTGCAGCAAAAAGCCGCACGTCATCATTTTTGTTGCCTTCCAGGAAAGACTCATAAAAGACGACCTTTTCCACTTCAATGAAAAGTAAATCCGGGCTGTATGGCATCAAATCTAATGATCCCACACCCGTCATGCTCGCTCTAGTTGACAAGCAGCCTCCCAGGCCGCTTCCCTGGTTTGCACTGGTCTTGTGAAATACACAATCAAATTACAGTGCAGCCGTAAATGAAGATGAATTCACATCCGCCAAATACCAGGTACTGTATAAACGCAAAAGACATTCAAATAATCCAGACTGCATTTTAATAGAGGATGAATATGAGAGCTACGAGCATTCAAGCAGGGCGGTAAAGTGTCATTGTGAGGCATAAGGAGTGCAGCAGTGCAGAGGGAGCGAAAACGAACTCCACTGAGCGGGAGCTGTGTTACTATACAAATCCAATCCAACAGCCTGAATGCTAAATTCGTTTATCTGCGTGCAATAAACATGCAACTGAAACAATAAAAAGGAGGCATATTTGGAGAGTAATACTAAAGGATGAATCAGTGCAGTAGTATAATTTCAGGAAAACTTAGATTTTTGGCTGCTGTAAACTGTGTTATTGCTCTGAATGAAACTATAAAAGAAAAACTTTGCTCCATGTGCCAAAAAGGACTCAGCCTCGAGGTCTCTGTCAGTCTGGCAGACTCTGGATCATCAGGGAGAATACAAGTGCCAGATCTTCCTCAGACTGAAGGCTATTTAATCCTAAAGTAAACAGTTTATCACATGTTATGTGCACCAACATCCAATAATATCATCATAAAGACAGTAGGTTTCATGATACAGTGTGTTCACAACAAAACTGTTTATAAGTTGTAGAAGAATGCATTCATAGGTCCATATGAGAAACTGTAGAAAATACTGGACTAAGTCAGAGTGATGTCAGCCATGTAGTGACAAAAAGGGTCCTTTGAGTCCAATAAGCGACTGTCACTGTGATAAAAACACTGTCTGAAACCAACTCTCAGTCGACCTCATAACAGACAAAGAGACAAAGAGGGTGAGCCAAAGTTGGTCCCATGCCTCCAGACAAAGTTTGCAGGAGTTTCCAGCCATCCATTATCCACTGATTATCCCCTCTGGAACTGGGTTCCCAACCTGGGGTCCGGGCCTTCCCTAAGGTGGCACCATGGGAGACCCGAGAATAGGGCTGAACAATTTCAGGAAAAGATCTAATTGTGATTTTTCTGGCAGATATTGCGATTCACGATTTTCTTCAAATCAAGCTTCGGTGTAATATTCACTATGTTTACAATATACACAACAGTCAGGAAATCAATGATCAAAAGCACATAACACATTATTCATCATCTAATATTGATGATAAATAATCTGTTATCGTTATTAAAGGGATACTCCAACTTCTACTCCTAAACAGAGGCTTTGTGCTGTTGATCTGCTTACCAGCACTTCAGTGGTGGAGATGTGATGTTCATGAATGAGTCGACTCTTTTGAATTGCTCTTTTAAGTGAACAATGAGAACAGATTCGCATTTCATTTGCGAGCCATTCTTAAATGCAAATTACCTACAAATTTGTAAAAGAGCCTCTGCGAAATAGTTGACACAACAGATCCTGGGTCAGTCAGGAGGGCTGCAAAACATCGCAGCACACGAGTGCGTTGTCAGAAATTGTGATTTCAATCTTAAACGATAAATCTTTCAGCCCTACCCGAGAACCTCTGCTCTGATCTCTCTTAGAAAAGGTTGCTAATACCACCGTAATTTCAATTCAGATTCCAATAGAGACAAATATGATAAGGACAGACTCATTGTCACCTGGTACACCAGATGGACCATATATAATATATTCCACTAGTCCATCTGGGAAAGAGCCCATAGGAAGTGTCTGGGTAAGGCAGAACCCTTCAGAAGCATATCCAGCAGGTGAATGGATGATCATTCAATCAATCACATTCAATACAGGCCAATCAGATAATGTAGTAGGCGGGCAGTACTGCAATAAAATATCCTTTAATATAGTAACATCCTTACTATAGAGATTTTTTTAGTGCTGATATTTGTTTTTCATTTAATAAAGAAATGCTGTCTAGATCTGATAAACAAGCTACTGAGGTTGTTAGCGTCTATGCTAATTATAGAGAGGGAGAGGATGCAGAAATCCTCCTCTAACTATGCCGGTTAGTCTATAGTAGCCCAGAGTCGTGGTTACTCAACGATACCTGTCAAAATCTGCTCTCCTCAGAAGTTTACCTGGAGAACTTGGTGGGGATTGTTGTTGACGAAGTTCATGTCACATATAAGTGGTAAATGATACATCTGTGTGGTACAATTTAATGTAAGATGATAGTCTAAGGACTGAAACAGAGTTTAAGCTAATGGCTAACAATAGAGTCTAGCTGCTACGCCATGCTGTGGCTTGATATGGATTGGTCTGTGATGAGTGTGATGACCAGACCCATCGTCCAAACACCAGCTGCAGTTGTTTTTGAAGGTTCTGCCTCTGAAAACTTTTTCTATGGGCTCTTCTCCAGATGGACTAGTGAAATATTTCCGTGGCGGATATATGGAACTGTCCGTCTGGAGTGTCAGGTTACTCAAATACACCAACACTGCAGAGATTTTCACTTGAGGGAATTCTGTCAATGTGGGTTTGAGGTCCCAACCTGGAGATCTGCTTCACAACACTTTCCTATCACCACTTTTAATGGGACAGAGTGTGTTAGAGGCTCAATAAGACTCACCATCCAGTGAATGGACGGTGATTTCCTCAGCAGAAATCACACCAGGGAGAATTCCCAAGAGGGGCTCAGAGGTGAATTAAAATGGCTTTATGGTGGTGGTATCAGCGCTGAGATCTGCCCCCACAGACACACTCCTCAACAGCAGCCGAACTGATGGCATCATCAAAAAGAGGTAATAAACAAGAGCAACCTCTGCTCTTTCATTGGTGGAGCTCCGGTGCTCAGGGGGAAACCCTCAGCACTCAGACTCAAATCGATAGAAATGCTGCGCTTTTACAGCCCCGCGCTCGCGTCTTCCGGCACCCCAACATAGTCTGAGCTTCACACAAACAGAGAGGCGAGTGCTGCGGTGGTGCTGGCTTTAACAAACCAACACATCTCTCCAGGATTGGTTTGAGCATCCATGCAACAATGACAGGATGGGTGATTTCCTATCCCCCCTGCAGCAATCAATTAAAACAGCCATCAGAGGATTCCTGCGGGTAGTGAGAGGAACATGGAGAGGAGGGGGTTTGGTTAGCTAAGAGTGAGGGGCCTGATCAAAAGAAAAGCCAGTCGAGAGCAGCGCGCAGTAATAAGGACTCTTGTCAGAAAAGGAGCTGAAATAATTTATTCCAAGGCTGACGTTGTTATTGTTGTTAGGTGTGCTTAATCCTCCATGTCTTTGTGAAGCCATGATTTAAAGCTGACAGCTCTGAAAACGCTCGTCCCCTAATTTTCTCGACCTAAAGTGATGTGTCTTTTAAAAACACCTCCGAGGTAGCAGAGACTGTTTGCTGGAAAATCTCAAGAGCACTTCTCCCTTTCAATTTACAAATGGCATTTGCTGTGATCAGGATGCTACAGGGCTGGGGAATCAGACCAAAAATCAGATTTCAGTGTCAAGAACAAAAAAGTGTTGAGTGATATCTGTCTCTCTATTTTTTTTCTCTTTAGAAACAACAAATGCTGTGAATCTGATAAAACAGCAAACGAAACCAGAGGGATTCCCACATGTGTTGTGATTAAGGACAAGAATCGTGAACCAATTCCAGTTGAAAATGGACAACAGTTCCATTACCATTACAGTCCCTGATATTAGCTTCAGAGAGATCAACAAAATTAAATACATGGAAGTTCCTGCAAACAGCAAACATATATTAGTTTAACTTTTAGACCAGTTAAACCCATTTAAAAGCAGTTCAGCCAGCTGCTGTCATATCAATCAACATCATTCCTCTCTAGATTATATTCATTATAGATATTAATGTTAATATTAGATCTTTCTATTCATGGTGGTATTGATTATACATCCATAGTAACTATCTTACAACCACATAGACATGAGGACCCTCTTGAAAATAAGATGCTACATCACAAGGGGCTTATCTTTGATACATTTATATTCAGCAAATATGGTGCTACACAAATAAAGATTGATTGATTGAATCTATATTCAGCAAAGACAAATGTGATGAGGACAGATTTATGATCTGGGCATCCATGATGTTTGTCTCTATAATAAATTCTTATTTTTAGTCTCTTTGTCTCTGCCTGGATGGAAACATACTGGAGGATTTTGCTGAAATTTTCAGGAGATGTTGGTAATGGTCCAACTTAAAAATGATGAGATTTTAGTGGTGATCCACATAACTGCCATTAGTGATCGATCATTTTTGCTCAACAACTGTCTAATAATGATATCAACATGATTCTGAGTGCTAGGTGTGGGTTTTCAGGGTCAAGAAATCATTTTATGATGGTAACTTTATCATTGAACTATTGCTTATATTAACAGCTATATGTGAGCTACCTTGGTGAAGTGATTTCTAGTTTTTACATGTATTTGTATAAATGCATATATGTGTATCTTTAAAATGAAGAGTATGGCTTCAGCCTGCTCTATTGTAAAGTGCCTTTAAATAACACTTGTTATAAACTGCCTCTATACAAATAAAGATCGATTGATTGATTGGTTAAAGGATTCAATATCATTTGTCTTTTTGCTTCACCCGTTCATGAGGAGAACATGCAAAGTCCAGACAGAAAGGCCGACATGGGGTTCAGATCAGCAACCCTCTTCCTGTGAGGTGAGCACACTACCTGCAGCGCCCTTTATTCTTAATGAAAATATTTTTAAATAGATCATTCCGTGGTCAAAAATAATCCTAATCCAATTGGTTTTTTTACTGTTAATCCACTTCACAAAATCAATGTTCTCTTATCCTATATCCACCTGAGAGTACATTGATTCATCCTAAAAAACGATATATTTCCCAGCCCTATGATGCTAGCAAGCGAGATTGATCTGCTCTGATGTAATCTCGCTTAGCCTGACCGGGGCCTGGGTGGATGAGATCTGCCTCAGATTGATGAGGTCTAATGGAGTCTTGTTTGGGTGCTCCTGAATCCTTTAAGATGCTTTGATACAGGGGCGCCGCTGCATTTTAATCCAGCTTCATTTAGTCACAAAGCACTTATCAACACTCCTGCCTCTCCCTGACGCTTACGTGATGTTCCAGCACGTCTGAGGAGCCGTATGAAGAAGACATGGAGACGCAGCAATGTGCATAACGTGTGATGAAAGCCCTCCCCGGGGCTCCACTGCTCCTGGATGGAGCTTTGTTGGGGGTTTAATCAATCAGCCACAGCGCCTTAATTAATCGGCATGATGAACAGGAGAAATAATTGGTTTTCCACCAGATGTGAATCTGTTGCAAACTAATGCCAGCCAATCAGGATCCAATTCATAATCAGGAAACTGATCTGGAGGACGAAACACTTAAAGGATCAGAGGGAAACAGACACAGCAGACAATGGGAGTAATATGGCTTTGGATTTGAAATTCCAATAGGAGACAGTTGTTTAGAGCTCATCTACATATCGTGCTGTGTGTTTTTGATCCCTAATTGGATGTGTATCAGAATTAAGGGTGCAACAATTTGCAATATGACGCCTCATTTACACTCATGTATGTTAACAAAGGTGAGTCGACTGGAACAGCATTCATTTCAAAGGAAAGCTCTATGACTATCACTGTGCAGTAGCAAAGGCTCCTTAGTTTACGTCTTCTTTATCAAGTTACAGCAGGGATCTAGTCTCGGACGTCCTCTAGCATCATTAAAGTTTCTTGCCTAAAAGTAGGGATGCACGATATTATCAGTTTGGTACTGATGTCGGCCGATATCAGCCTGAAAAGTTAAGTATCGTATCAGCCGTTATTGACATTTTTGCAGATATTTACAGCCCATATATCGGCCACGCATATTGGCTGGAATATCAGCTTCTTACACAAATATACATTATTGATGCACCTTCTCATCACTGCATGAGTTTCATTTTTGCAAGAGTTAAATGCTGTTTTTCTTGTTTTACATCTGTTCCCTGCAAAAATATACCATAACACTGAAAGAAACAAGTCCATTTTTGCTAAGTACAGAGCTTGTGCTCTTGACCAGAAATATTGGTATCGGCGATAAAGAATTAAAGAATATCGGCATCTCAGATATCGGCAAAAATCCAATATCGTGCATCTCGACCTACAAGTCTATTTTATTTAACCTGGTTTGTCCCACTGAGATTAACAGATCTCTTTTTCAAGGGATACCTGACCAAGAATGGCAGCAATACACAGTTTCATCAAACAGTCACTCAGACTCATACAGTACAAATAAAGTGAAGAAGCAATTGTAAGTAAGTCATCAATTAAACCAGGGATATTCAGAAAGTCTGGACTCCAAAGTTTTCACTGCAAATTTTAAAACATTCAGAGACACCAAGTTTTGCAGCTTAAGCTCAGCAGATTATTCCAAGTAAAAGGTGCAGAGAACCTAATGCCTTCTTTCCCAATTCAGTTCAGACTCTGGGAACAACAAACAGCACAAAGCTCAACGATCCCAGGTTGTGTAATCTATCTTTCTAGATTAATAAAGAGGAAAGATAGTCAGGAATTTTGCCAAGAATGGCTTTGTCAATGAACACATACAAATGTCCAAGATGGCGTGTACTTAAAGAAGTCCATGTGACTTTAAAGTCTAAAGTTCAGTGATGAGTCAAAAATCCACAGATTGTGATTAATCTCAGAGCTCAATGGTGCTCCCATAAAACCTATAAACCCCCTGTTTCAGCCTTGCTCAGAAACGGCTGTGTAGTTTTTGTGTCTTACCATGCCCCCCTTCAGAAATGAACGTGGTCTCAGCTTTACAGCACTGTGCTCTTATGTTTACTGTGGCTGCACAGACATGCTGAAATATGTTCTGTCCATTGGAGCCAACCATGGGTTGAACAAACATGACCGATTGTCTCATGGCTACTTTCACTGGGGCAACGCTCAATGTCTCAAAGCTCACATCATCTCAAACATGACAGTGAGCTCACTGTACTGAAATGGCCTTTTCAGTCTCAACATCTCAATCCAATAGAGCACCTTTGGGATGTGGTGGAACAGGAGTTTCACATCTTGGGTGTACATACGACAAATCTGCAGCAACTGTGTTCGGAGGTGTCTTTGAGGAATGTTTCCAGCACCTTGTTGAATCAGTGTCACAAAGATTTGAGGCAGTTCTAAGGGCAAAAGCAAGTCCAACCTTGAAACAGCAAGGTGACAGGTGTTTCTTACAAAGTGGCCAGTGAGTGTATTTATTGATTAATATCATAAAAACAACAAGAATGGTTGAGGGTAAGTGGCATTTTTTCTTAAAAATACAGAAAGAAATAGTTTGGGAATAGAAAATAGCCTTTTCACCTTAAACCTTCTGATTTTTCTGCACAATTCGACGATATCTACAAAAATGAAAAACTGAGGTAAACACTAAACTGAGGGTTTAACATTCTGTTGCATCTCTAGTCAGAATCATTATCACTCTTGTTGATTTAAAAGTTGGCCATGTGAAGGAATATGCCATCCTTTTTTCCTTTAAAAACCAATATATTGCTAATTAATCATCTCAAACAGGTTCCTCAAACATGGCTGTGAGTTCACTGTACTCCAGTGACCTCTTCAGTCTATAGATCTCAATCCAATGGAGCACCTTTGGGATGTGGTGGAACAGAAGCTTCACATCATGGATGTGCAACTGACAAATCTGCAACAGTTGTGTGAACACAGAAATCTCTGAGGAATTTTTCCAGTGCCTTGTTGAATCAATGCCACGAAGATTTGATGCAGTTCTGAGGGCAAAAGCAGGTCTAACCTTGTGATAGAAAGGTGACAGGTGTACCTTATAAAGTGGCAAGTGAGTGTATTTATCTATTAATATCATAAAAACACCAAAAATGGTTGTGACTTAGGGGTAGTTGGCTTAAAAATAGAGAAAGAAATAGTTCAGGACTATGAAAATAGCCTTTTTACCTTAAACATTTCTGACTTTTCTGCACAATTCAACGATATCTCCAGGGAATGGAGATGCTGTTGCATCTCCAGTCAGAATCATTATCACTCCGATAATTTAAAAGTTGAATATGTGAGGGAAAATGCCATCCTTTTTCCTTTAAAAACCAACATATTGCTAATTAATTGGCATGATCAGTAAGACAAGGATTAATTGGGCTCCTCCCCAGATGTTTCTGAATGATGGAAGAAGCAAACTAATGAGGGGTGTCTGCTTTTCAATTCAAGCTGCAGATGTCATTAACTGCAGTCCACACTGAAAACACTATGCCCAGCTCCAATCGGGCCAGGTAACCAGTGGCTGAGACAAATGGGAAAGCACTGGAGCCAGTAAATAGCCACACTCAAGATTGGAAACCAGTGGTTTCTCCAGCAGAGCCAAATGGAAAAATAGCTTAGGCCTCTTATTAATGTCACAGTGGCTAGGCGTTAATTCCCCCGGGCTCTGTGTACCTCGGCTTGTTAATGAGTCACTGCTTATCAGTCAGCCTTGTTAACAGGCGGAGGCCTCCCATCCAAACCGCCTACCGCTATTGTGTGCTAGCCGTTCTGTGTATTAGCCAAATGTTCCCCCAATCTTGGCACACAGGAAGTCAACAGCAAACAACAGCAGCACACACAGGAAGTGGGCACTGTGCCAGTGAGACAGAGCCGGTCCGGTGGGGAAGGAGCCCATTTTGTTGCAGGATAAAGTGAACCGCTGGCAGAGACAAACACACGCCAAGCCCCCCTGCCTGTAAATCTTAGCACACTAACGACTGGGCCACTCTGCTCCTGTCCTATAATCCTCATTCATTATTGGCCTCAGCTGGAAGTATCGGGGGCTTCATTCTCTTGTACCGACAGGAGCAACTTAAGGAGGTAAACAAACTATTAGGCATGCTCCTCGCCACGAATGCAAACCTTCTCCTGGGGTCTTGGATCAGGCTGCTGTGGAGCTGGGGTCCAGGTGGCTGATGGGAGGCTGTGGCTTACTATTCTATACTGTGAGTGATGAGAGCTCCAGCCTGGGGCCGAGGACCAGTGCAGGACCATACAGGGGTATGAATGAGTGACTTCATTTACTGATTTACCTTCTTTGACAAATCAAGTCTGTATGGTGATTTACTTGTTAAAATAAATGGACGAGAGCTTATATAGCACTTTAAAAGTCTTTGACTATTCAAAGCACTTTTACACCACAGGTCAATTATGCCCATTCACACCCATTCACTCTTTTCATGAGTTTCTTTGTAATCATCAGAATAAGTTAACACATCCAAACACTTTCCATACTCATTATACGCCATTGTCTCCACAGTGGGAGCAATTTGGGGCCTGTGACAGCCAGAGGCTTGAACCATCGACTTCCTGATTGAAGGTAGAACATACTATCAGACTAAGCCAACACCTAAAAAATAACCAAATTCTCTCATATCCCCTTTTGGGTCTTGGCTGTCAAGACTTGATATTCAGGCTTCCTGTCTCCAACAGAACTATTAAGACCAGACTGGTAAGGACTGAGATAAACTTGCTGTTAAACAGTCTAAATGTCATAACATTTCATAGCAAAGTAAATGAGTCTATATATCATAAAAACATATTCAGTTCTTTATTGATGATTCACTGTCTTCTAAGATTTATCATTAAGATCTGATATTTAACTCTTTTGGTAGAAGGTCTCATATGTCCTTGGAGCATATATCGTATTTTCCGGACTACACTTTTTTTCATAGTTTGGCTGGTCCTGCGACTTATAGTCAGGTGCGACTTATATATCAAAATACACATAATTTAACATGTTTTTAAACGTGAATTCATACTGACGGACATGAAACAGGGAGTAAACATTACCATCTACAGCCGCGAGAGGGCGCTCTGGGCTAAGCTATCCTATTCTAACAAACTGCAGGTAGTAAAATATTCAGCGAGGTAATCGAGCAGAAATAAAGTTTGGAGTAAGTGAGAAACTCATGAGGGACTGGCGAAAAGCAGAGGTTACTCTTACTGCAATGAAGAAAATGAAGAAAGTTAATCGTGGGCCGAAAGCAAGATGGCCAGAGCTGGAGGAACGAGTCCACAGATGGGTGCGTGAACAACGTGCTGCCTGGAGAGACTTGTTAACGGTGCAGTTACGTCTCCACGCCCTGGTAGCTGCATAGATAGATGAATATAAATGAGGCAGGTGGGCCTTCTTGGTGTTACCGCTTCATGCAAGGCTACCACCTCCCTATCAGAGCACTTAATAAATGCGGCTTATACATGTTTTTTCCTCTTCATGACGCATTTTTTTGACTGATGCAACTTATACTTCGGAGCCACTTATAGTCCGGAAAATATGGTATTTAAAGTTTCTTGCCTGAAAATCTACTTAGATGTTGTATTAAGGTCGCTTTCACACCTAACACATTTGGTCCAGACCAAATGAACTCTGGTTCCCTTTTGTGAAAAGTTAATTTGGTTTGGGGTGGTATGAAAGCTCACATGAACTCCAGTGTGGACCAAAGAACCAAGCTCTGGTCTGCTTAAATTAGGGGGTCTTGGTTCACTTCCAATTAAACCAGAGTTTGGTCCCTTGGATGGCTGTATATGTTGCTTTAAACCTGTATGTATCTTTCTACATTAATGATGCCTTCACAAATGTGCAAGTTACCCATGCCATCAGAGATGCTGGCTTTTGACCTTCATGTTTATACCATTCTGGATGGTCCTTTTCCTCTTTAGCCCAGAGGACATTATGTCCATGATGTCCAAAACTTTTTGTTTTTTTGTTTTTTTGTGCAGTCCTCAATTTTTCAAGTCTTTTGTTGCCCCTGTCTCTGGTTTTCTGGAATGTGTTACAGGCATCAAATTCAAAATGAGAGAATGTTTTCATGTGTATTAAGTTATATAGATCAAAAAGGATTTGCTGTATTCTGTTTTTATTTACATTGTACTCTGTGTCCCAGCTTCATTGGAATTGGGTTTTGTGACTGAAACACCAAGCCCAACACTACCACTGACCCCAAGTTGTATTGATCATGCAGGTGTGATGGCCAGTCCGTAAAAAACACAGTCTTTCATATAAAAGTAGTACAAAAAAGGTTGGGGGGGCGTCCACAATCCACAGAAGCCCTGAGGTAACTGGGTCAGCAGCACAGAACCAGGGCACAGCCGGCCAATTGCATGCCTAATCTGTGCCCTTCTGAGAGGCACTTTCCATCCGCGGCGCATGGCTGCACATCCAGCTGTGGAAATGGATATGTCAAATGGCGCGCAATTAGTGTCTCCCCAATTCGTTCACTCGCTCTAAGGAAGCCCGGCGACTTTCTAAAGCAGAAAATACAGGGTTATGGCGCTGTCCTTCTCCTGACTTTGACGTACATTAAATGAAGACGTGTCAGTGGGAGAGTTTGGAGTCCTGGGTTGAAGAGAATTTAAACTGTCAAGACATGATAATCAAGCTCATAATTCATGGGATGGAGCTTTTTCTCTCTGTTTGCTTGTTTGAATGATGGAAGGAGACAACCCGTCTGCGTGTTTTTAATTCACTGTGGACTCTGAGTGCAGCGGTGATGGGCAGTCCTGCTCTCTGCAGGCTCATCTGCTCCTGCATTGATTTGCTGAGCTAATCGTTTTTCCCCTCCAATACATAACATTGAATTATTTATGCTAAGTAGAACCCTTCTGTTCCAGCACCTCTTAGCATGGAGATCTCCATTATGAAGGTTTTATCTGACTGCGGGCCCCGCCCTGCTGCAGCTCCCACTTAGCAGCTCCAGTGCTGTGCCACAACAACAACAATCTGACAGATCAGAGCAGAACTGAGGGCTGGACCGGGGGTCTGCACTGTGCTCCCATGAGCCACTGAAGCTTGAACACTGCTGTCTGACACATTTCTCACATACATGATGAACACATAAGAGTAGGGCTGAACAATTTAAGGAAAAGATCTTATTGCGATTTTTTTGGCAGATATTGTGATTTCAATTTGTTTCACGATTTTCTTCAAATCAAGCTTCAGTGCAATATTCACTATGTTTACAGTATAGACAACAGTAAGGAAATCAATGATCAAAAGCACATAACACATTATTCATCATCTAATATTGATAATAAGTAATCTGTTTTCATTATTTAAGGGATACTCCTACTTCTACTCCTAAACAGTGTTGTTGACCTGCTTACCAGCACTTCTGCTGTGGAGAAGTGACATTTGAGAACGAGTCCACTCTTTTGAAGTGATCTTTTAAGTGAACAATGAGAACCGATTCCCATTTCATTTGCGAGCCATTCTTAAATGCAAATTGCCTGCAATTTTTTTTAAAATAGCATATGTAAAATGGTTGACACAACAGATCCTGGGTCAGTCAGGAGCGCTGCAAAAAAAACTGCAGCTTTGGCAATCACATGATTGCGTTGTCTGAAATTGCGGTTTCAATCTGAAAATGCTAAATCTTTCAGAATACATAGTTTTATGTTGAGTTTAGTGCTAACCATGTTTCCTGCAATTGTTAATGTTGCTAACAAATATCCAAAGTAAAATCTTAAAGGAATATGCCAACATTTTTGTTGTTTTTGTGTCTTGTCCCACTCCCGAGTCCATGACAACCAGATCAACACCACCACCATTCTTGCAACGAAAAGCATGCAGAACTCGCCCACTGCTAATTAGCTTAGCTCAAACACTGGGAGTCAACTCTTCAGCAACTCTAAGTGGTCTAAAACTTTTTTTGTACCACATTATGTTAGGTTATCTATTTTTAGACTAAGATTAGCACTTTATGTAATTTTCGAAAGAAATACATACAAAATTAAACCTCATGGCGCATGAACAAACCACCGTGGACGTGCTTTGTAAGTAGGTCAACAAAACAAGGCCTTTGTTTACAAGTAGAAGAAGATTGGTACAAAGGGTTATAGACGACTTTGTGAGAGGACAAGGATGATGACAGCAAGCACACATACCAGCCATAACAACATGAAAACATGAATACTTCTATAATAATATCCAATTTCTTGAACACTCCTTACAAGAAATTTGAGTTATATTCAATGTGCAATTGTTTTGTAAATGTGTAAAAATACTTATAGTGTAGTTTTTAGTTTTAAATTCTAGTGTTTATATTTATAATAACGCACAGACTGTTTTTATAGTATATTTTTTATTTAGTATTGCTTTCCCCTTTGCTGCTGTAACACTGCAAATTTCGCTGTGTGGGACGCATAAAGGTTTATTCTATTCTATTCTATTCTATGTGGTATTTTGTGTAAAACTTCAATATGCATTACTATAAAAAATTCAATATGTTTTATAAAATGAAACTAGGTGAGTAAAGCTCCTTCACAAGGTTATCTTCCCACTGATTAAGTCTGTAATTTGTCTGTTTTTGGCACCAATGCCACTGAAACAGCTCTTTCACTACACTCATTATAAAGTGTTTTCTATTCTAACATTTGCCTTCCTACGCAGCAGCGAAAAAGAATTCTAGTTTTGTCAAAAGTGGTACTAATTGATTTCACTGTTGAAACTGAATCAGTTTTGTTTCAGCGCAGTCATTATGAGAGTGTGATTGTGCTTTGATAGCAAAAATTAATGACTAAAAAGTCCTTGAGTACGGCTTAAAGGTTTACGCGGTGCACGCTGAATCTGTACAGCCAGCACTCCCCATCCCTTCCTCCCTTCTCCTCTTGATTGCTCCCTCTGACGTGTTTTCTCATCTGCTGAACACCGTCAGACGTCCCAGGCTTAATTATCCTCCTTGACTGACATGATAATGTAAAACAGCGCTTAGGTGAAACCAAAGCAGGGATTGGACATGCATGGTCAGGCCTCCTGCTAGGCACACCTTAATCAAAAGTGACGTGCGTCTGAATGCGAGCCAAAATCGTTTTCGAACCCAAACAAGGAGCCACTGCCTGGGTTTCAATGACGAGCTACACGGCCGGGGTCAGCGGGCTGATGAGGGATTGATATTTCACCATCAGCGCCTCAATCTGGAGTTTGTTTGTGTGTTTCTCATTTTCGGCAGCTTTCTGGGCCTCGACGGATCTGCATTTGCATTTGTGCAGCAGTGATCCTCAGCACCGACCACTGAGAGCTCACACCGACAGCACTCAAGTCAAACAGACAATAAAGCTCAGGAAACTACGGTGGCCCTGAAGTGGAAAACACACAAATCAAAAGCACTACGAATAAAGAAAGCACAACCACAAACCAAGAAAACACAAAAACAACTGAGAAAGCAAGACTAAATGAACAACAAAAACAAAACTTGCAAATGAAAACCACATAAACACAACCAAAAATCTGAAATCACAAAAACTGACAAAAAGGAGAAAAACAATCACAACCTCATCAGTTCAAACAACAAAAAATCAAACTAATAAAAGCTAAGCTGCACATATGAGAAAAGCAAGAGCGCAACAAACAACAAAAAGAGAGAAATCAAAACCAAAACTACAAGTTAAAAACAATTCATGTACAAAAAAAGTAAAATAACTAAACAAGAAAAAAGAAAATAAAGAAGAATGACAACACAAGAGCAAGGATTGCCACAAAATGAATGATGAAAAAAAGAAAGAGAACACGATCATATATATGAAAAACATTGAAAAAGGGGGAAAAAAGAATCACGTCAACATTTAGAAAATAAATAAATACATAAAAGCATAAAAAATGACAAAACAAGAAAAAACTCTTATTTGTTATTGAATCTTTCTTCAGTTGTAACTTAATTTTCCAATTTTTTTTTTCTATTTTTGTGTTTTACAGCTGTGAACGTGTTTCTTAATTGTCATTGTGCATTTGATTTGTCTTTCCCAGAGTTATTAATATTTTTTCATTGTTGTATTAGTGCAATATTGTGTTGTGTTTCTGTTCAGGTGTCTTGTTTGTTGTTATTTTAACTGCCACTGTGTTGTCTTATTTGTTGTTGCTCTTTTGCACTTGTTTGTGTGTTTTCTTCTTTGTTATTTTGCTTTTTGGATCTGTTTTCCTGTTTATTCATAGGTTGTTTTGGGTCTTGATTGTAGTTCTGTTACTAGTTTTCATGTTGTTAGATGTTCTGTTCTGTTTTCTTACTTGTTTTGTTTTCTTATTTTGATGTTGTGCTTTCTTAATTTTTTATTTTCTGTTATGTTTGCTAATTTGTTGTTGTGGTTAACATGTGATATTGTATTCTCTCCTTTGTTGTGGGTTTCATTTTGAGTTTTCTCTAATTTCACATTTCATGATTTGTTGTGTTGTTTCTTTTTCTCAAAATGTGTTTTGTTTTGTTGTTGTGTTTTGCACTTCAGGACCACCGCAGAAACCATAACACTGCATAATTGAAGAGTAAGTACAAACAGCTGATGTGGTGAGCCGAGTGAAGTGGAGTAAATGCATGCGGTGTGTGTTTTTTTTCCATAAGCGTGTGCACATGTGTACTCGCGGTGTCCGTGCTTGTGCACTCAGAGGATTCAGACTGGTGAATTTGAGTGGGTGAGCACAAGCGAGTGCAGGCAGCCTCTGAGAATATATTGCAAATGCAAATCAGGGAGCATCTATTAGGATCCTTCTTGCCCGTTTCTTCGCCGAACACTCAATGCAATTAAATCCAGAGTGTGATGAGAAAACGCCAACACGACTCTACCTGCGTCAATCCATTTTCATGGATTGAGTGACAATCATGATGCCATTCGCCATCGGCACAGTTTGCCCTCCAAAGGTTGTATTACCGGCAGCCAGTCACTTGAGTGTTATGTAATTGGAAAAAGCAGAGTGAACAGTGTATTCCTGTTCACTCGGTGCTCACAGCGGGGATGATATCATTACAAAGTGCTTCTCTCATCAAATCCTCTCTTACCATCCACTTTCAGCGGCGCCCCTCCTCATCACAGGTTGAGCTTCTGCCATGATGCGTGTCATGTGTCTCAGAGCTTTGAGAGTGTTAAGTGTGCATGCTCCTGCTCTGCTATTTGAGAAAGAACACGATGATTAGGGCTGATCTGCAGGTCCAATGAACCTCTGACATGGATACAGTCTGCACATGTGCGGAGAACAGATGCTGAGCAGGTGAGAATGAGAGAGAGAGCTTTTGTCTTTTTTAAGTGAATGCAGGTGAACGCACATTCAGCAGCCATGTATTTTCTGTTCATAGCACATTGTCACTGTAAATACTTTAAAGTGTTTAAATACTTTAAATTAGGAATGCATGATGTTGTCTGTTTGATATCAGCATTGGCTGATTATCACCTAAAAAGTTAAGTATCAGTTTTGGACAATATTGAAACTTTTGCAGATATTTACAGCCGATATAGCAGCCACACATGTCAGCCATATATGTGCTGGAATATCAGCAAATTACACAAATGTACAATATTGATGCACCATTTAAAAATCAAGGGTTTCATTTTTGCAAGAGTTAAATGCTGTTTTTCTTGTTTTACATACTGTAACACTGAAAAAAACAAGTCCATTTTTGTGAAGTACAGAGCTTGTGCTCTTGACCACAAATATTGGTATTGGTGATAATAAATGAAAAACTATTGGCATATCGGATATCGGCACAAATCCAATATGGTGCATCCCTACTTTAAATGTGTACACCATCTCTGTATGTATGTTTCTGGACATTTTAACACAAGCTCTTTCTAAATGCCCTGATGTACATAAAATATCTTTTAATTTCCTTTCAGCTATATTCTGTATATATCTTAATTTTATTGATAACTTATCTATTTTATATATGTTTACTTTTTATGCTGCCACAGATGATGCCAGACTTTGTTTCGAATTCTGTTGCGTAAAAAGTGTTTATATACACGGTAAAAAGGTTGCTGTACATTTTACAGTAACTAACTGGTAACAAGTTGCCAGTAAGTTACTGGCTTTAAAGTTACTGGCTTACTAATTCTTTCCATCTGGTTCAATTAACTGCAGAGCATTTACAGATTTTCTTTAAAAAAAACATCATTTGCAGTTGTTTAACTAAATTATTGTATGCAAATCTGCACCCGGACTTGCCTCAAGGCAAAGCCTAGTTTCCACAATTGCATCAAAAGCATCAGAATAAAGAAGAACGGTGATTGAAGTGATTTGGTGCCGGACAGGCTGGTCTGTGTATGTCAGAAACTTTTGGGATTTTCTCGCAAAACCAGCAAACAACTAGGGTCTACAGAGAATGATCTGAAAAAGAGAAAATATCCAGTGAGCGACAGATTTCAGGGCAACAATGTGGTTTGATAAGGGAAGGAAACAGTAACCACAGATGGGCTACAGTGGGAGAAGAACACACTGGGTGCCTCTCCTACTACAATGTGCATGGGGTCACGAAAACAGAACAGCAGAAGATTGTAAAAATGTCTCCTGGTCTGATGAGTCTGGATTTCTGCTCTGACATTCAGATGGTAGAGTCAGAATGTGAAACTTCATGAAAGCATGGATCTATCCTGCCTTGTAACAACTGTTCAGGCTGCTGCTGGTGGCCAATTAAGGATCAATAAAGGCCACAGCCTGCCTGAGTGTTGTTCCTGACCATGTCCATCCATTTATGACCATAGTGTGTGTTCATCTTCTGATGGCTGCCTCCAGCAGGAAGTTCATTGTACTCCAGTGACCTCCACAGTATCAGAACTCAACCTACAGCTGCATCTCCACTGAGTGGTCTGGTTCAGATCAGGACAGTTTGCTACGGTTTGGAGCAGTAAGCCCTGATCTCACTTGCTGTACTCTCACCTGGGGTAGGGTGTGAGCTCAAAGATGAAGCACACACCAGTTACTTGATACTTCCTCTGCATCTCCAGAATCAGAATTGTATTTATTGCCAAGTACATTTGCACATACAATGAATTTGACTTTGTAAATTGGTGCAAAACAATCAACATATATTTCAAATAAATATAAAAACAACGGTCAGGAAGAATAAAATAAAGTGCAAAAATAGGTAGAAACAGTGCAAAAGACTTGGGTATATAGCGGAGTGCTCCATGGATCACTGTTTCGTGCAGACATTATCCTTTAAATAGAAAAGTCACCCTCATGGATCCTCCAGTGATGTTAACATGGCACTGTGTGTTGTTTTGTTTAAGCTGTTGACATGAGAAGTGACAACTCTTGCAATCAATCAACAGACCGCAGCATTTTTAGCTCCACCCTTGGGGCTGCATCAGTGCACTCGGCACCCAACAGAGGGGTGCAAAAACAGCAGGACAGCATGGATCAGTTATTTGGGTGCTTTTCTTCTTATTGACAGTGGAAACACCTTTAATTATAAACCCAACAAACCCAAACAAACTAAACCTTCCAGCACTTCAGTCCTCTGTGGAGCATTGTTCCGAGCATTGGCCCAATGTGTATTTTCGTTTTAGGTGCAATCATGTGGGAACTGGCGATGTTTGTGACCAATCAACAGACTTCAGCGCTTTTAGCTCCACCTTTCAGGCTCAGTTTGGTGCTCCTCGAAGGGATGCCAAAAAGTGAGACCACTTCGGTTGTTTTTTGGGCACCTTTTCTCCTCATTTGACAGTGGAAACATCTATAATTGCACACCGCACCAAGCTGAACTGCTTAGTGGGAATGCAGCATTGTTGAATCTATGCCATCACAAATTAATGCAGCTCTGAAAGTAAAAGTAGTGAGTGTAGATAGTGTGCAGTACTTTGACTGCAATATATTTTACCGAAAGAGAGAAAGCAATGTCTAAGCTGCAGAAGAATAGGCTGACAAGATTGGAGTGAAGCAAAATAGCTTAAAAATCTGAAAAATATAAATCAAATACAGAAAAATACAAAAAGTTGCAAGCAGTCCTCTCCTTAATTGCCCAGTGATGGCTGAATAGGAGGATAAAACTGGTGAGGACAGGCCAGTTTGACCCACTTGGCAAATTGCAAATGTTTTTGTGCCATCGTGTCTTCATGCGGCACACTTCAAATGCATGTCCCATTCAGTGAAAGAAATGTACCTCATATTTAATAACCATACAGGCTACATCATAAGGCCCCGGGTAATCAACTCCCTTTACCTCATGGTCAATAAACTGGGCCATTCCAGCAAGGGTCAGTAGTATTCATATTCGTGAGTGAAGTCCAGTGCCCACGTGCAAGTCACACACATTCCTCAAAAACAACGGCAGAAATTCCTCTGGGGTCCGGGGAGGTGGGAGTGTCCCATGTGCTTATTAACGGCTCTCTGATTCCCTTGTCATAATACAGGAAACAACAAAAAAGCCTCAAGTCAACAGATAAGGGGCACCGCCGGAGACAGAGAGCGCGGGTCGGGAGGGTCAGGGGCCCGGGGAGAGCAGGCCAGATAGAAAGAATGGGAAGCGGGGGAGATAAAGAGGGAGAGAGGTGCTTACCGTAGACAATGGTGCTGTGAACCGCAGCTGCGAATAGTACTGTCAATAAGCTGACACTCCATAATGCGGAGGGGGCTGATGGGAAGGCCATGGTCGGGCGCGCAGATCCGCCTGTCTCGCTGAATCCTCAGGAGGGGCAGAGGAGCTCTGGAGTGTCACCTGCAGAGAGGAGAGAGAGGAGAGATGAGCAAAAACAAGCAGGGCCAGGAAGAATGGCCACTAATTGCATCCCTTGCCATTGGTTGGCTGCTGCTGAATAAACGCTTGGCCCACCCGTGACTCACGCGCTGCTCCATGGGTATTCATCGATCTGCTTGTGTCATACCATACTGAGAGGTGATTGAGAGAGGCAGGGGAGGGGAGGGGGGGTGATGATGGTTGTAATGGTGTAGAGGGCTGGGAACCACATTGATTGTTTTAAGCCTTTTCAAACAGCATATAGGGTGATATAGGTGATATCATTACTTTGGCCTTAAAATAACCTAAACATGATTCTTCTGACTTCTTCTGCCATTGGTCAAATCACTGTTGGATGACCTGAGTCAAAAATATATATACCAGCAGTGTTAATTTTGGTGATTAATTATTATCATCATAGTTTTCATCAACAACCTTTTTTCCCCTGACGAAACTAGACAGTAACTAATAAAAACAAGTGCACATGGATAAAAACTTAATTAACTGTCATTTTCATCAACAAATAAAAACTAGACTAAAATGTTTGACAGAGACTTAATCCAATCAGACCTAATTTGGTCATGTAGAAAGTAGAGACAAGTTAGGAATATATCCAATCACAGCTACTTTGGTTGTGTGGAAAGGTTGGATGAGTTAAGAGGGACATCCAATCACAGCTGCCTTAGCTTGGTGGTGGTGGGATAAGTTGGGGAGCGATCCAATCAGAGCTCCTCTCTGTATGAATTGATATATTCATGTAGAGCAGGTTCACTGTTTGTTGTCAGTTCTGGTATTGTAACTGAGATGCTCTGCCAGGTAGCCTAAATAAAGGTGACTGCATTTCACACAAAAGTTCAATTTGTTTCTGCTCATTTATACATTCAGACTTTACTAGCATTTAATAAAGGGTTATTAGATGTTTCACTCAGTTGCCAGCCGTTCTCAGGGCCACATAGAGAGAAGGACAACAAAGGCAACTTGGGATCAAAATTGCAACTTTAGACAACGCAATCATGTGATCACCAAAGCTGAAATTTTTCACAGCACTCCTAGACTGATCCAGAATCTGTTGTGTCAACGACTTCACACATACTATTTTACAAATTTGCAGGCAATTTGCATTTAAGAATGGCTCGCAAATGAACAGTTTCCTCACAACTGAGAATCTGTTCTCATTGTTCATTTAAAAGAGCTGTTCAAAAGAATCGACTCATTCATGAACGTCACATCTCCATCACTGAAGTGCTGGTAAGCAGGTCAACAACACAAAGCCTCTGTTTAGGAGTAGAAGTTGGAGTATCCCTTAAATAATGAAAACACATTATTTATCATCAATATTAGATGATGAATATTGTGTTATGTGCTTTCGATCAGTGATTTCCTTACTGTTGTCTATACTGTAAACATAGTGAATATTGCACTGAAGCTTGTTTTGAGAAAATAATAAATCAAATTGAAATCTGCCAGAAAAATCACAATTCGATCTTTTCCTAAAATCATTCAGCCTTACAGACAACCATTCACTTTCACAGTCATGCCTAAAGGCAATTTAGAGTCACCAGTTAACCTAATGAGCATGTTTTTGGTCTGTGGGAGGAAGCCAGAGTGCCCAGAGATAACCCACGCATGCACAGGAAGAACATGCAAACTGCACACAGAAAGGCCCTGCCCGACCCAGGGATCGAATCAACAACCCTGCTGCACCACCATGCTGCCCAGTTTCCAAATATTGCATATAAAAATAATCTGACAAAATGCATTACCACAAGAAAAAAGAAAATATTCCCATAATAGTCTTTAACAACTGCTAATATTTTAATCTTTACGGGACATTAAGAGTTTTAATTTGCTATGATGGTTTTTGTAGAGGTCTTCATGAAGCATTATTAAGGCTTTTGGGGGAAAGGAGATCAAATTTAGAGAAAATAAGAGTGCTCAGAGAGCAAAAACTACCACCAAGGTATTTCTGACATTCTTGGATAAATTATTGTCAGAAATGTGGAAAACTGCCCTGTCGCACAATGTTTACAAATCATTTAAAAAACTTCTGCATCCTGACCATCAAGTCTCATCACATCTGCCTTGTGCATCTATGTTGCTCACAGACAAACAAACCAATGAGTTAGTGTTGCATTTAAAGGCAACCCTTAATTGGCCTTTAATTCACAGACATACCTCCCCATGTTAGAAAAGCCATTGATTCAGCTGCTGTAAAGAATGTCCGGACAAAACAATGGAGTGCTGGAAGTCCTCCATTGTTGGTCCTTCTTTATAATCACACTCCCTTCAGGATGCTGCACTGTGTCACACTGCTGTGATGTCATGGTACTACCAAGCTGGCGGCGCCCTCTCCTCCCGACTCACATCCCCACCCTCAAGTGAAGGTGGAGCTGGTGGTGGAAACCCAAACATGGCCAAGGTTAACCGCTGTAATTGTCGCATTTATATTTCTAAATTAATAAGAATTCTGTAAATCCTCTAAGTTTGTTTTTTAACCACCAAGGTGCGCCGGATTAATGGTTTTATTTTGTTATTAAACATGCTTTAATTTTGAAGTCAGTCTGGGAAATACTTTTTTGGGGGGGGGGTGTTCATGCACATTTGACAGTCGATATGATGCAGACAAGATGGACTTTTCATCTAAGTTTGTGGTCATTTTAATTCCTTCGTTCTGCATGCAGCCAATGAGGTGGGTTATATTATGTATTTTGTGTGTTTGTCAGTAGTTTTTTAAGTTTGCTTGCTGTGCATGTTAATATTTATGTATATTTTCTTTGCTAATATTGTCTGTTTGTTACAACATGTGTATGGTCCAGTTTTGGCTTTGGAGGAAAAGCTTCGAATAAACCCATTAAAGGAAACCACTTGTGTCTGTCAATGCCTGGAAGGATTCAAAGGAGTTTTATTTGTCATTCCAGTCTGCACTAACATGAGACAAGAATGAAACTAGTGACTGAGGTCCCGTTATCAGCCATATAGAAATATTAAAGTTATAATATAAGGTGGTAAGCAGCACAGTATAGAAAACATTAATAAATAAAATAAAATACAAAATAAGGATATTTACAACATCACTATAATCTAATAAAAGCAAGATAAAATCTAAATAAAAATAAAGATAATTTTCTACAGCCATGAAATAGTGTGTCCATGAAATTAGATTGATTTGTACTGCGGGAAAGGATTAGATTTTCTGCTACAGTTTTGCTGTTTGCTGTATAAAGCTGTATTATTTGGTTTTTCTTTGAATGCCTAAGACTTTAATTTTTGAAGTTCATTTTTGGGAAAAGGGGTAGGACTAGATAAGTTATGTACTTCATCCTACACCCTTTTGGAACAAAAAAAAAAAAAAAGGAGAACTCATTGTGAAAATTCTGTACTGATCTTGATCTGCTGTATCTTTCTGTTTTGTTTTCCAATGCATATATACATGTTTTTCTCATTTTCAAGATGTTCAAAATAAAACAAAAACAAAAAATAAAAATTTAAAAAATCTCAATCAAAAATAAAATAAATAAGAAAAAATAAAGTACAGTAATAAAGTAATAGTAATAAAGTACAGTATACACCAAAGTACAATCAGCAGCAGTGGTGTGCAAAAAGAAAATATCAACAGGTAAAGTGGCTCACAGGTCAGTACAAAAGGTACACTGAGGTAGACCAGACCACTTGGTGGAAACCAGGCTTCCTTGTACTCATTTTCCTTCGTTTCCAGTTGGTAATGACTGGTGTTCTTTGCTTCCTGTCCTCAATCTGACTTTCATGCATCACTAAGAACACGTGACTGAAAACAAGCCATTATGGTTAGTGAGGAAAAGTAATTAGTTATGTTAGACCTTGTTCACCGGCTGATTTCAGGAGCATATTTGGTCTTTGAATCAGTTTATACAGAACCACTAGTTATTAATTTACAGACAAAAACATGAGGTATATGGACCTATCATAATTGATTACTCAGCTAAAAGCACAGAGATGTGATTTTTGGTCCGTATTTTCCAGCCCTATTGGTGAACGGGGGGTTTATTCATCCAGTTTAACAAGCTGTGCGAGTGTGAAGAGAAGGAAAACGGACTTATTGGACAGCCTCGACGAGTCAATAAGAGATATCGCAGAGGAGTGTTTCCTGTAGAATAAAAGACCGAGGAGAAGAAAGAGGGATGGAGGGATGATGCACCTGCCGCCCGCTGAGAATACTCAGCGCGCTCTGCACATTAGGACGCAGAGAGACGTGCGTGTGAGCTGCTTAGGCTCCCTCTCTCTTCCTTTTTCTCACACACACATGCACAATCCTTAAAATAGCCTGAGCCGAGGTGAGCGCTCAGCCCATCTGCGAAACGCTCCCTTTTTTATTATTGTGAGGAGAGAGAGAGAGAGAGAGAGAGGGAGGGAGGAGTGTTGCCTGCGGGACGGGCGTGCAGTGACAGGGCGGGGATAGAGAGGAGCAGGAGGAGGAGGAGGAGGACGGGGGATGGAGGGTATGGGATGGGGATGTGGATGCAAGCGATGGAGAGAAGGGAGGGGTTTGTGTTTATTGTTGTTCCAGCCCTTTTTCCTGTTGAGTGATGGCGAGAAATGAAAACAAAACTAGAACAAGTGCATCCACGGGGGGAAATTACGCGGACTCTCTGGGCGTCTCTTCACTCAGTTGTTGTACGAGCGGAATGATAGGAATACCGATGATGATTATTGTGAAAATAATTGGGGGAAAAAAGAGCTCTCGACGATTGCTGTGACGGAGCAGGGGAGCCTCATCGGCCCCCAAGCAGCAGGGCTGGTCTAAGGCATTTGGAGGCCCCAGACAAATAAAAAACAGGGCCCCTTTATCACTGATATGAAAGCAACTAGAAAGGAAAAAACATTCACAAGCTTTTAAAGGGGCTTTGGTAAACAGCACTCAATGATCCTTAGTTGTATTTCTAATCAAGAGAGAGAGAAAGTTTAAAAAGGAAGTGTGTGGTTGCAACACATGGATTTTAAAATCTAATTCAAGATGATATAAGACCTTTCAAAGACTCAAACTGAGACAAAAATATAATATTATGCACCATGGGTGTGGTATACAGATAAATAGATAGATAGATAGATAGATAGATAGATAGTATTTTGGTTTATTATTTCCCCCCTTTAGTAAGATTAATTTGTATTATCTTGCAGATTGTTGGAAAGCCCTGGTATCATTTCCAAAGTTAGAACCAAGTCCTGTGAGCCTGGTGAAGTCAAAGATAGACCGTGGAAGTGGGCGTCCCGGGAAGACAACATCCCAAGAAGACCAGATCCTCACCCTTGCTTTACTGAGGAACTGGAGGCCTTCTTCCAGGTGAAGACGAGATTTTGGCACAATTTTCAGGGCGCTACCATTTAGCTATGTAGCTCATCCCAGAAATGTAAGATCCTTAAAAGGTGTACCTTGTTTTAAAGGTGACTTATCAGGCTTTCCAACAATATAAAATACAATCCCAATTGGTAATATTAAAGGAGAGAAATGATAAACCAAAATAACATTTCCAAACTTTTTTCAAGGAGTGTAGATAGATAGATAGATAGATAGATAGACCGCTGTGTATTACTTGTGAAATAATCAATTTGATATTATATTGCTGTTTTACAAAGTGAGGGAAGTTACACATGAGAGTACTTTCAAGTTGCCCGAAATCAGAACCAATGTGCTTCTCCTTTCTTAGTTTGGTTTTAAACATGGCATGAATCACCACCAAGCTCTCATCACTTCTTCCATTCCTCTCATAACTTTTTGAGTTATTCTGTTCATAAACTAACAAATGCCGGCAGAAACAAAACCTCCTTGGCAAAGGTAAAAACACCTACACAGCCTCCAAGGGGGCTTTTCTCCTAACTAGTATCAGCTCATCTCGGCTCATCTTTACTCGATGTTTTGGTTTTCCAATGTTTTGGTTTTTGGTTTTCGAATCATCCAACCAGACGATTCAACAAGGTATCAAGTTTAGATTTCATGTTGATGTTTTTCTTGTCCCTGCAAACTAAAATCCAACATTACAGGGATACCTCCACAGTTCAGTGCCTTCTGTCGTATGATTGGCTGAATCCTCTAACTTCAGGCACACGCAGGTCTGTGCCGATGTGACCAAAGGGAAGGTGATATGGGTCCATTTTTGTTAAATAATAACTTGGAATGAGAAATGAAATTATTCTGCATATCAGTTACATTCTTTAACAGTTCCCTCATCAATTCCTGTGGATTTTTTCTGTCGGAAAAGTTGGCTTACACAGTTTTCCAGTGGCAAATATGTCACTGCTAGTATTCAGTGCCATGCCAGTAAGCACCATTTTGTCAAAAAGTAAGACATAATTTTGACCACTTTTGCCCTGTTTGCCATCATTTTTTGTGTCTTAGTTGTCGTTTCCACTGACTGCCTCTGATTAAAGTGTGACATACTTGATTTGCAAGGCATGCAGAACAAGGTGGAAGGAATTGATAAGAAAAAAACTGAGGATATTGATTCATCGAGGGAGTTGTTCTCAATTCTCAACTGGAATTGGTTTACAATTCCCATCCCTTATAACAAAGTAACTAATAATGGATTATAAGACCTGCAAAACCATCATGTTCTGTTACTCATTACCCTTATAAAAGATGCCCCTGTTTGGCACACCCCAAAGCCTCTGTGATGCCTCACCTGGAGCAAAACAGTACCAAAACAAAGAGGCTTACCAGTTGAAAACTGTTGTTTAGGAGAACAGTTTGCTCAATAATGAGCCTGATGATGTTTTTTAGTTTGTTTTCCTTGAAAAAAGACTTACAGCCAACCATCTGTTCTCTTCTTTCAGAGACAGAGCTGACTGCCATGATTGTGGCAAATTTACTTACTCACTCTTTAAATGAACATCATATAACCGCAAAAATTACCGAACTGCCCCTTTATCCTACATTGGAAAAAGAGAGATGGAGCACTGTCTAATTTATGTTGGCAGGTAAAAGTGGAGAGAAACAAGGGTTGCCAGTTTTACCTTTTGTCCTCGTTTCTCTATAAATTTGCTTTTATTGCTAAATACACAAATAAGTTTGGAGCATTCGGAAAAGTGATGGAGCTGGTCACTGGTTCAAGCCACTTAGTGTGTACCTTGTCTGGTGGGTCAACAGCTGTCAATATGATCAAGCATACTGACATACTTTCTGTGAAAAAGGAAATACAGGGAGGGATTCTTCACAGGTATTTGCTGATGTTTCCCGGCAGCTATTAGTGTTGAATGGGCGCCACCCCGACCTATGTGCCATTGTTAGCTTGCTGTTTGCAAACACGGGGAGACGAATGTTCATCATAAGTTGAAAAGGACTTCTCTTCAGCTGATATTGTGGACAGAGATGACTTTGAGAAAGATGTGGACAGCAAGGACAAAAGGACAGGGGAGCACAGCAGATTATGTTCAAGCCGGCAGCAGACCAAGCCAACAGGCAGGGACAGGTTAACCCATAAAATGGAGCCAAAATCATAGGTAAACATAACTGACATTAGGGTCAATGAATGTGTGTTTAAAAGCCTTTAACTTGAATTTAACTTCATGACCCTTTGAACAAAATGTGAGAGAAAGAGCACCGCCTAAATCATGCATATGTACAGTCAAGGTTTGGAAGAAATTGGTAAGGACTCAAGGCATGTTCCTCACCAATTTTACCCTCTGGTCAAATCGGGATTGTTTTGATTCTACTGGAAAAGAAATTGCACAAATTGGCAACTGCTAGAAAGGTATGTGGAAATCAACCTCATCATGGAGCTGGATATCCTTACTAAAGAGAAGTTTGTAGTGCTGATTTTTTTTTTACATTTAATAAAGAAATTCAGTCCATATCTGATAAAACTTCGACTTACGTTATTAGCATCTATGCCAATCCCTGTCTGAGTAGTCACTTCCTGCTGTCTTCATGCTAGTAACTCCCACCTCTTCCTGCTCTGAAGGGCTCTTATTGGGCAGTCCCACTTTGGGCCAGTCACAATTGCCATAGATTTGAGCTTGGCAAAATGGATCTGCCTGATTACAGACACTGAATCCGGTGGATACAGCTGCTGCGCAAGGTAAAGTAAAAGTCGCACTCTTTGAATCTGTGCTGAAAGTACTGACTATTTTAAAAGCACTGAATTGTGTTGTTTAGAAAGGACAACAGCTGGAGATTTATGAGTCACAAGAAGATGCTTTTTTCCTGTATAATGAAAAACTTTGCTCAATCTGTAATTTGCGAAATATGTGATTAAAGATATCAGTGAAAACAATCTTTGTGCACTCTGTGAGTCATAGTTCTACATAAGGATACAGTATGTAACCAAAGGCATAGAGAGTTTAATATCTTTGTCCATGAATAAATCTTACATTAACTCTAAAATGTATAAAGATTTCTTATTAGTAGTTTTAATAGTCTCAGTGTCTAGCATTTAGTCATGACAACAATAAGGCACAAGATTTATGAAATTACATCTATTGATATTAAATTCACAGAGTAATATCAGGAGGTTAATACTTTGTTGTGATGTTTGGTTATGGTTTATGTAAAAGAAAGTTATATTTTTGGTTTTAACATTAATCATGCAGTCCAAAACGTTCTTAAAGAGCCAATATTTTGTCTAAATTGAGGTTCATATATTCATTTTTGGTGACTGCTAGGGTACGTTCACAATCACTGCTGAGAAGAAAAACACAATATTGTGAGTACTCATGATTGACCTGTATTCTCACTCTGTCTGAGACGCTCTGTCACTTTAAGGCTCCTTCGCTCACATGGGCCCAGTCTGCTCTGATTGGTAGACCAGTCTACCCCGCTGTAATTGGTCAGTTCAGTGCTGTTCCAGTGGCACTGCATTCTGTCTATGGTCTATGCTTTGCACCGGTAGCACTAGCAGATACATCCAGATGGTCAGGGAACAAACTGTTTCAGGCAGCTACTGGTGCTGTAAACAGGGGGGAAAGGAGAAGTCTTGATGCTGTGGGCTTTTGGTCTCATGCTTAGACATAATCTGTCACTTATGGTTCTTTTCCATTTATGGCATCTGCTCAACTCAGCTCAGCTCTTCATGCTCTGTCTTCAGTTACATCCATCCTTTCATTGTGTGAGTGCGCAAAACTAAATTGGATGTAAATAAAGGTGATAGAGCTCCTTTATGGCTTATTGTAATGGTTAGAAGACAAAAACAGTTACAGACAGCAAAAAATGTGCTATTTGAGCAGAGGAGAGTTTGGAAAGCCACTCAGCCTCCAGGAGCAACAGTGGGCATTGACGCAGAAATTAAATGCCAACAACAGAAGGCATTTCATTTCTGTGTCAAATACCCCAACTCATGGCGATGGGTGACCAGAAAAACTGCGCCAGGTACGAGGTACAACCCCTGATGATAGACCAAAACAACTGAGTAAAGTCAAGCAGGTACTTTGCAGTGGAAAAGCCACATTAAGAGCATATAAAACTCAAAAAGCCGTAATATGGGCTCTTTGAATTACCTAAAACTAATTCTTTGCAAATTTTTAACACTAAATGTTGTTAACAAGAATATTCCAAATGGGGATGTCGTTCTGATTGAAAAGGTTAAAGCAGTGGTTTCCAAACTTTTATCCTTGGAGGACTCCTTGTTGTATCAAAGAAGAGTTGATATAACGGGCCTTCACACAATCTTTTGCAAAGACCTTTTAAGAAAGAATATTGATTGATTGATTGGATACTTTTGAATGTGTAAATAAAGAAAACAAAGGACAATTTCCTTATACAAATGTGGTCAAGCATTAAGAAAAGAAAGAACACAGATATATATAATAAATAAATAATGAACAACACACTCACTGATTTGATTTACACTTTCAAAAAGGAGTGGGGAAGAAGTAAAACTTATTTAATGCTACCCTTTTGCCCTAATCAGTACTATCCATCCATCAGCTATACTGCTTATCCCTTTCAGGGTCTCGGGGACTGGAGCCTATCCCAGCTGGCACTGGGTGAGAGGCGGGGTACACCCTGAACCAGCCGCCAGCCGATCACAGGGCCACATACAGAGACAACCATTCATGCTCACACTCAAGGGCAATTTGGAGTCACTAATGGGCATGTTTTTGATCTGTGGGAGGAAGCTGGAGTGCCTGGAGAGAATCCATGCATACAGGGGGAGAACATGCAAACTCCACACAGAAAGGCCCTGACCGACGAGGAGATCGAACCAGCAACCTTCTTGCTGTGAGGCATGTGAACTATCCGCTGTGCCACCTTAATCAGTGCTGATTAATCAATTTTGACTTCCTTATTATGACATCGCTGTGTATGAATACATTTACCCTGACAGCCTCAAAGCTCAGAGCCTGGCACCCCCACCTTCACCTGGGGGTGGGGGGCTAGGACCCCAGATTTGGAACCAAGGAGTGAGAGTATTGATCCAGTTTCATTCTAATTCTACATACCGTTTCAATAATGAGTGTTATGGGGTTAAATTTGTTAGAAAAATGAAGTTCAAAAGTTATTGTCACAACACTAGTTGTCGGAAAATCTCAATGAAAACACAACTATGTACAGTAAATTAAAAAAAAACCACTTCAATAAAGGCTTGAAAATGTACAGGTATGCAAAAGATCTCTATTATAGTAGCTAGAGTAAATGTAATTAGTTACTTTCCACTCCTGGTGGACCTCGTAACTGGTTTAACACATTTGTGCAATATTTGCAAACATATATGTACAGTATACACAGCTTTTCCTGGACTGTTGACCAAGAAGAAAAATATCATTGTTAAAGGAAAAGAAATATCCTGATTTCATTGAGTTAAAGCAAGATAATTTAAGGTGAAGGAAGGAAGTACTATTTTCTGCTCACAGATGACTAGAAGTTGCAATTCTACTGTTTAAATAAGTTGGCAATGTTTGGACAGTTAGGTGAAGCCAGTTTCAACCACTGGTCCAAATATTCCCAACCTTTGCTTTCCAGAAATAATGCAGTGCTTTGAAAACACATCCTAACTTTGATTATAAGTAATCATTAACAGAAACCTCATATTCAGTGTGCAGCATTATACTAAAAACTACTCAAATAGCTATGCAAAAAAGTTACTCCATTTCAGTAACTTGAGTAAATGTAATCAGTAACATGTCTGGTAACTGGCTCTATCTACCTTTTCCAAGATTGTCCACTGCACAGTATGCCGTGCTTTTCATGGATAAATTCTAACCAAAAAGGCAAATATCACTGTTAAAGAAGCAGAAATTGATGATTTCACTGAGCGAAACAAGTTACAGATGACTAAAAGTTACAAGCAATTCTCCTGTTTAAGTAAGTTGGCAATGTTTGGGCAGTTAGGGGGAGCCAGTTTCACCCACTCACCCAAATATTGCCAACCTTTTGCATAAGAACAGTAACTTGAATAAATATAATTAGTAACGCTCCTGGTAACTGGCTCTATCTCCCTTTTCCAGGATTTTCCAGCCTCTCTGTGCAGTCTGCAGGGCTTTCCCTGGATTCATTCTAAACCCAGAGAGAGAGAGACGACAGTTTTAAACGCACAAGAAGGTTAATAACATTGAATAAAAGCAAGATCAGTGAGAGAGAAAGACGCACGGATCACTTTAAGACTTATTAATGGCTCCAGGTTCCTGTTTAAATAAGTTGGCAATGTTTGAACAATAAGGTGGAGCCCGTTTCACCTACTTGTCCAAGCATTGCTATCCTTGTGCAACATTAAGACGGCATGCACTGCAAGCACATCCTAACTGTATTTGAAAGTATTTTTTAACTACAGCGGCTGAATCTTGAGGCCCCTCAGTGGACGAGGCCCCTTGCAGCTGCCTCCCTTTGCCTATATGATAAGCCCGCCTATGCCTGACACCTGCTCCTGCACTTGCTGGAGAGATCTGGCGCTGATGGGATGAGATTTAGAGACTCTTGCGAGGGCTGGGAGCGGTGGCTGCCGCTGCACTCGAGTTGTGATGCTTTTATTTTGCGGAGCGATAAAGCCACAAGAGCGAGAGGAGGAGAAGGAGAAGAAGAGAGGAGAGGAGCGGAGCGCAGGCAGTCCGACAACAAAACGCATTTTCAGAGTAAATTATAGAACAGGCAGGGATTACACAGCCCTCTCTCTCGGTCTCTCTCTCTCTCTGGGCAGGCAGAACGGATTACGCACACACACAGCCAGCCTCCTACCTACCTTACCCAGAGTGCGCACACAGACACATTCCTGGAGACGGAACAGCGTCAGCACTGACAGGTGCGCCCTACAGGCTTCAGCCGGACAATGATACAAACTGCAAAGCACTGCACAGGGATGAGCAAACACACGCACACACCGTTATATTCCGCCTCTGGAGTCCCGCTTTGCTCGCGCTGGTCTCCAATAAGGTCCCCAGTAAGGTCCCTCCTTTGATGCGCAGCAGTCGCTCCTCTCAATCTGCTTTTATCGACTTTTGTATCTCCTTCTTCTTTCTGCTCACTCTTTGTTTTTTCCTCCTCTTTTCTCTTCCACTCTCAGTGTTTATCTCTCCCTCGCTCGCTCTCCACGGCTGCCGTTCACTGCAGCAAAAACAGTCTGTCTGAAAGGCGAGAGGGAGGGGAGGGGACAAGGGAGGGAGGAGAGGAGAAGGGAGGGGAGGGGAGGGAGGGGATTTTAATACGATTTGGCCCGTACCATCGGGATAACAGGGCCAGAGCAAGGCTGAGAGCAACATGAAGGAGATGGAGCAGATATGCACAAAGTGCGATCTCACCGCACCGGGAAATATCTGCAGAATGTTCCCAGAATGCCCCACGGTGAGTCCGCGCTGACCTGATCATAGGGCTGGAGGATTGTTCAGATACCATCAAATGATGGAGTAAATTTGTCCTGATGCATTAATGAGCAGCACAGGGGCGGTTTGAGTCATTTGGAGGCCCTGGGCACACAGCAACATGAGGCCCCTCGCAATCAAAGCGAGAGAGAAACTGTGAGGAGCTTTTAAAGATGGGATGTGTGATTCGGATGGGACTGGAATGAAGCAACTCAACTCCACCTGTTTGCACTCCAAGCCAGGGCCGGCCCTACCCAATGTGGGGACCTAGGCGAGATTTTATATGGTGCCCCCCCCATCAGCGATTTACGCTTACTAAAGAAATCGAATAGCATTGTTTTTACCATTGTCTTCAATTTATAAGATAACATGTCACCCAATTTACATGCTTAACAAATACAAAAAAATACAAAAAAAAATCTACAATCTAAATACCCTTACCACAAAATAAAAATCTGTAAATAAGTGAATAAATAATAGTAACTTTTTATTTATTTTATTTTATTTAACCTTAATTTAACCAGGAAAATAAACTCCTTGAGATTAAAAATCTCTTTTTCAAGAGTGTCCTGGCAAAGAAAGGCAGCAGCAAGATTAACAGTTACTTACAATAACAACAACACACACCAATACACATGACATGTGTAACACTTAAAGCACAATGAAAAAATAACAAAGACAGTTAATTGACAAGCTGGACTCTTGAAGGAAGCAAGATCATCTCTCGAAACATCTGCAACCAGATGCCTCAGTATTCATATCATTTAACGTCCTCTTAAAACTTAATTGGTATTATCAACATTATTGGTATTATGTAGGACAAACAGACTGAGAAACTCTTTTGTCCCTCAGACCATCAGACTGTACAACTCCTCACTCGAGGGGGAGGAGGAGTAACAGGAAGACTGAGGACGGGAAGGAGCAGCAGTAGTAATATTTGCCAGTCAGTAGCCATATTTTTTATTTTAATTTATTATCATTTTTATTATTATTATTTTTTTTTTAGATTTATTAATACATATATATACAGTATATATATATATAATTTATTTTCTTTGCTTTTTGATATCTTCTTTCTTTTATACCTATGTCCTGTGCAATGCTGTTGGAATATCAATTTCCCTGAAGGAGTCCCTTCAAGGGATAAATAAAGTTCTGCCTTATCTTATCTTATCATTTGTAGCAAAATTAATTGGGCTTTGCTATACATTTGACTCAATGTGAGCTTTTCCATTTAAGAGTTAATATTAATAATTACTTTTAATATAATTAAGGCGCCCCCTGGAGGCCACGTTGCCCTAGCATATGCCTATTTTGCCAAATGGGCCAGCTGGCCCTGTTCCTGGCAACGCCTCTCTCCTTACCTTTCGTTTAGTTCGCCTTTGTGAACAACCGTTGGCTACGTTATTTCCTCCGGTAGACGCACAATACCTGCTTTCATGAAACAACATCTTCGGTGAACAAACCGAACAATCAGCACAACCAGACCACATGGCAGCTCGGCTTCAAGGACTTTAGGGCAACAGGCAACGATATCCGATAACAACATCCATGACAAGCCACGGCCTGTAGCTGCTGTCAGCCTCAAAAGAGCCACAAATGGTGTCGTCCCATAAGCTACCGTTCCAAAACCAACAACTGCAGCACATTTAGATATGACAAGGAAAATATGTTCACAGTTATTAAAGGTACTGACAAGTCTTGGTTGATTTATTCCCTCTGTCTTCCTTTTCTTTGGTTGTTTGACTGTGAAGGCAGACCACTATCCAGTGACAGACTGTTTAATAAAAGAACAACTTCAGATGTTTTCACTGATCAAACCTGGGTGGAGTTGGCACTGACACATTTCTCTGAGAAGGCCAGCAAAGGAATAATGCAGTGAGTGCATTTTTAGTTGTTCCAGTAAATAAATGTCAGCCAACTTCAAAGCTGTGGGTAAAAAATGGCAGTGAGTGAGTCACTGGTTTCATTCACATGTCCAAACTTGCCAATTCATTTGCCTAATTTAGATGATGTCTGAAGCATTGCTGGTCATTCATGGTTATAAATGCTTCTTTGGTTCAAATTTATGTTCTTTGATTAGCAATGACATAGCAAAAAAAAACACAATATTCTAAAAAGTTGGAGATCTCACTACGTTTTTCCAGTGTTTCCAATCTACTTAACAGTCCAGACAATCCAAGGATTTGTCTGACATACTTTTAAATAGATGAGAGTTAGGGAGTGTCTGAGGACGCAATTAGGTTGGAAAGAAAAGTAATTAAGGACAAAGTTCCATCCATCCATCATCTATACTGCTTATCCTTTTAGGGGTCGCGGGGGGGCTGGAGCCTATCCCAGCTAACATTGGGCGAGAGGCCGGTTCACCCTGAACCGGTCTCCAACTGATCACAGGACCACAACCATCCAGGCTCACATTCATACCTAAGGTCAATTTAGAGGCACCAACCAATCTAATCAGTGTTAAGTTTGACAGCACTTTTGATTTAGTTATAGTCTTTTGTCCAAAATATCTTTTAGTTTTAGTCATCTAAATTGTTTTAATTTTAGTCTAGCTTTAGTTGATGAAATTTTACATTTTAGTCGGCGAAATCTCCTGTAAATTTAGTCGACTAAAATATGAAGTGTAAAGTGTAAGGCATTTTTTATGTTTCTGTGAATTTCTGAAGTCATGTTTTACACTTGGATAAAATGAAACATCTAATAACCCTCTACTGAATGCTAGTAAAGTCTGAATGTATAAATGAACAGAATCAAATGTAATTTTTGTGTGAAATGCAGTCACCTTTATTTAGGCTACCTGGCAGAGGATCTCAGTCACAATACCAGAACTGACAACAAACAGTGAACCTGCTCTACATGAATATATCAATTCATAAAGAGAGGAGCTCTGATTGGATCGCTCCACAACTTATCCCACCACCACCAAGCTAAGGCAGCTGTGACTGGATGTCCCTCTTAACTCATCCAACCTTTCCACACTAGTGATTAAAAGTAATCTTAAGCAGAAACAATTCTGACTGGATTAAGTCTCTGTCAAACATTTTTGTCTAGTTTTATTTGTTGATGAAAATGTCTTTTAATTTAGTTTTTGTCCATGTGCACTTGTTTTTATTCGTTACTGTCTAGTTTTCATCAGAGGTAAACAGGTTGTTGACGAAAAACTATGATGAAAATAATTCGTCAACAGAAGGCACAGGGAAGGAAAAAGTTGAAAAATAAAGATATTTATGACTAAGAAAGGACTAAAAGGGAAAGAAGGATTCTGTCAAGATATCACAGATTTCTTAACAATCTTTAGACAAGTGGGTAAAACTTGTAAGGAGCCCTCACATCATTTTCTCCCACTTATCCAATCACTGCCAGCCTCAGACTGTGTACATTCAAAACATGTGTCTCAGTCACTGAGGGTAATTTAAGACATATAGCTCGTGTCTGATGAACACCTATGATGACTATATCTTCAGGCCCCCTTGAAGCAAGAGGCTCCAGGCAATCTTTACCTGAGAGTGAAACCACAGACGTGTAAGAGAGAAACACACTTGAAAACACTGAGAGAGGATCAACACAATGATCTCACAGTCCTCAGCAGCCTTGGCAGAGGCCCCTGTAACACTTTCATTGATAATTCTGCACATCATTTTGCATTGTTAGTGGTCTGACCCCTCCAAACCAGAGTGGTATGACTGAGGTCAGTTCACCTCTTCTGTTGACTCACAGCCGAGTACTGCTGCTGAATATGTCCATCTTTTTATGGACAGTGGTAGGCAACATGCAGTCCAGGGGTGACATAGCACTTCCTCTCTCTAAATGTAGCCTGCCAGTCAGCATAAAATGCAAATAAAATGCATGCTTATGAAGAAAAACAGACAAAATGTGCCATGATGGCAACGAAAGTGTAAGGTTTCTAATATAGAGCTGCTATTGGTTAAAAAAAAAAAAAGTTAAATACGAGGCATGGCTACTAAATAATGAAACTGTGCTTCTGAGGATAAGCCATGTGGTTCACAGTCACACTGAGTTTTAAATATCAAAGACTGGTTATTCTCATCTCATCTTTATTTATAAAGCACTTTAAAAACAATCACAGCCGAAACAAAGTGCTGTAGATAGATAGACATAACAACTTAGACATAAAACAATTTAAAACAATGGATAAAATAAAGCAGGTATAAACACTAAAATAATTGTTTCATTGTTTTTAAAAGCAATTAAAAAACAATAGAAAAAAATAACTAAAAACAAAAACGCTAAAACAGGAGCAGAGTCTCATACGGGGTTGAAAGCCAAGGAACAAAAATGAGTTTTAAGACGAGTTTTAAAATTGCTATTCATGCACAACTGCTGCAAGTTCACAATAGGTGATGCTTTTAGTTCACTGCTAGCTACTGACTGGATTGCAAGAGTTTTTGCTTAAGTGTGGTGATTGATTAGAAAAGTGTGCCCCAAAGTTGTCATAAAAAGTCTGACTCCTGATCAAAAGCATAAATGTCACCATGTTTGGAGTTCACATCTCACACAGCAGGTTATATATTCAGCCTGAGGTCTCTGTGTGCCCTCTAGTGGTATTCTACAGTATCACGCATCGCATATTGGCATGTATGTTTACAAGAGCACTCCAGACAGCAGCTGACGTAAACACCAACATAAGAGGAATCAGGATGTACATATAGCCTAGCAGGAATATACCCTGTGGTCCCTCTGCTCCTCACTTAAATTACAGCAAGAGCCATTTTGGTGGGAGAGGCAAGGATCACACTGACCTGTAAAGCAAGGGAGGGTATGCTCAACTGACCAAACATGGCAAAACCTAAGAACAAAACAAGCAGTGAGTTGCCTTTCCAAAAGCATCTCCAACATTGTCGAGCAAGTTATTCTACAAAATGTGGAAAACTGTTGCAATGTAAACAAATCCTTGAAAAATTTCTTGATCCACATCAAGATTAAAAATCTAAGTGCTTCTTCATTGTTTCATGACTAACACAACCTAAAAAAGTTATCAAAATCAGTTGAAAATTGTGTGGAAAACTGCCAAATCTCACAATGTGAAAAAAATCCTTTAAAAAATACTTGGATCCACATCCAGACTTGGACCACCGCCTAAACCTGACCCCATCTGATCAACATTCCCCAACAATGCCATTAAAATAGGTTGAAATCTTTTTAAGTTAACGGCAAGAATGTGGAAAATTGCCCTATCTTGCAATGTTAAAAAATCCTTGAAAAAACTGTTTAATCCTACCCTTTTTATTACCACATCCAGATTAAGATGATCTCCAAAGTCTTTCATCCTTCCTTCTTTCTTGTTTCATGGCCAACATTCACTGAAAATGTCAGTAAAACCTGTCGGGAATTTATTGTGTTATTAGGGAGAATGTAGAAAACTGTCTGATCTCACAATGTTAAGAAATCCTTTAAAAAATTTCCTGGATCAACATCCGGCTCAAATAACCACCAAAGTTTTCCTTCCTGCCATGACCAACATTTCCTGAAAATCTCATCAAAATAGATTAAAACTTATTGAGTTATTGACAAGAAAGTGGAAAATTGTCCTATCTTGCAATGTTAACAAATCCCTGAAAATTTGCTGGATCCGCATCAAGACTAAGATGCAGATGCTTCATGGTACCCTGACCAACATTCTCTGAAAATGTCACTAAAATCTGTTGAGAAGTTCCGTTGTTATTGGTGAGAATATGGAAAACTGCCTGATCTAACAACATTAAGAAATCCTTTTAAAAAAAGATCCTGGGTAAGCATCCAGATTCATATTCCCACAAAAATCAGATCATTTTTTCATTGTGCCAAGACCAACATACTCCGAAAATGTCACTAAAATCTGTTGAGAAGTTACTGTGTTCTTTGGGAGAAAGTGGAAAACTGCCTGATCTTGCACTGTTAACAAATCCATGAAAAAAAACATCCTGGATCCACATCTGGAATTGGATCACCACCTTAATCTAACAACATCTTCATTGTTCCGAGATCAACCTCCCCTGAAAATGCCATTGAAATAGGTTAAAACTTATCCAGGTATTGGCGAGAATGTGGGAAAACTACCCTATCTTGCAATGTTAACAAACCCTCGAAAAAAATTATTGGATACGCATCCGGACTTAGATAACCACAAAAGTCTTCTGTCCTTCCTTCCTTATTGTTCCATGACCAACATTCCCTAAAAATGTCAGTAAAATCTGTTAAGAATTTATTGTGTTATTAGGGAGGATGTGGAAAACTGATCTCACAATGTTAAGAAATCCTTAAAAAAATTTCCTGGATCCACATCCAGACTTATGCGGATGCTTCATGGTACCATGACCAACATTTCTTGAAAATGTCCCTTAAATCTGTTGAGAAGTTTTTGTGTTAATGGCGAGAAAAAAACTGTCCTATCTTCCTGTGTTAAAAAATAATTGAAAGCAATTCCTGGATACACATCCGGATTCAGATAACCACCGAAGTTGTTCTTCCTGCCAAACAGCTTAATGCCAGTTGCATTATTTTCTTGATTGTTGGAGACTTACACTGTAGCTGCAGTTAAAACTAGATTCATCGCCCCGCACTACCTTATCAAGCTTTTTATCCTCATCTCCTGTTGCGACACGTCACTGTGGGGTTTCCCGCCAACTTCATCCTCAGGTTTGATACTGAGTGGGTCTGGCGTCCTTCCTTTATGTCTTTAGATTCTGGCCTGAATATCTCCAGAGATGAAGCAGCAGAAGGCCTCAAAGATGTGACTGTCACAGCTCTCAAATGAAGCCTCTTATCGTTAATATTAAGCAGCCATTACCTCTATCTCACAGACAGGCCTGCTGTAGTTACTGCAGGCTTGATAATTTGCAAACCCGCAAAGATGAGGCCATGCTTTGGGGGCTTGTGGGACTTTGTCTGCGTCCTGACACTACTTCGTTTATCCCTTTTACAGCAGCTTTATCTCTTATCAAGTCTAAATTTGTATAATGCTTACATAACGTCGGCATCAAAATGGGAATTCAGTTTTGCATGCTTGGGAACTTTATCAAAGAGTCTATACAGTTCTGACGCTTCGTGCATCAAGCCCATTTGGGAATCAGGATCCAAGGGACAGAAGAGGGAGGGAGGAGTGGGGAGGGGTTGTTCAACTTGCCAGAGCGGATTAAGGATTAGTTTTTACTGGCGGATTAGGTCTGTGTGTGGGGAGGCATGATGGGGTTAAACATGGATGGCGGCAGCAGCACGACAGCCCAATCAGTCAGTGGTGGTGATGGCAACATGGGAGGGAGCGGGTTTGAGGGGGAAACAACAAAATAACAATTCAGGGGAAAAAAATAAAGGCAGCCAAGAGCGGCAGGGTCTGTTTGAGAGATCTTCAAGCATGCAGCTGCTTTCCACGATGTAAACAGAGAGGAAACAGAGCTCCTTTGGGCTTCTCTGAGCGGGATAGTGTTGGTTTTTTTCTCCAAGGCAGGAAGTGATGTCCACCTTCAGGGGTCCTTGAAAGTGGGGATTTTAATGCTGGCGTCCAATATGCCGATATTTCCAAACTCATTTTCATCCAATAATAGGTGCTGATCAGTGTTAATTCTGTTGATTAATTATTTTTGTCATAATTTTCATCAACAACCTTTTTTCCGCTGATGAAAACTTGACAGAAACTAATAAAAACAAGTGCACACGGACAAAAACTCAAACTAAATTAACTGACATTTTCATCAACAAATAAAAACTAGACTAAAATGTTTGACGGAGACTTAATCCAATCAGACCTAATTTAAGGTTGGATGAGTTAAGAGGGACATCCAATCACAGCTGCCTTAGCTTGGTGGTGGTGGGATAAGTTGTGGAGCGATCCAATCAGAGCTCCTCTCTTTATGAATTGATATATTCATGTAGAGCAGGTTCACTGTTTGTTGTCAGTTCTGGTATTGTAACTGAGATGCTCTGCCAGGTAGCCGAAATAAAGGTGACTGCATTTCACACAAAAGTTCAATTTGTGTCTGTTTATTTATACATTCAGACTTTACTAGCATTCAATAAAGGGTTATTAGATGATTCATTTAATCCAATCGTAAAACATGACTTCAGAAATTCAAGGAAACATAAAAATTGCCTTACACTTTACACTTCATATTTTAGTCAACTAAATTTACAGTAGATTTCATCGACTAAAATGTTGTGAAATTTCATCAACTAAAACTAGACTAAAATCAAAACAAAGTTGGATGACTAAATTATGACTTAAAGATATTTTAGGCAAAAGGCTATAACTAAAATTAAACTAAAAAGTGCTGTCAAAATTGACACTGGTGCTGATACTGATTAATGCACACCTTTTTTTTAAGGGAAAGAACTCCAAAGCTGCATTTCCACCCAGTGGTCTAGTTTGGTTCAGGAGAGTTCAGCTCAGATGGAGACAGAAAGCCTTCATCTTGCTTCTCTCAACAGCTGGCTATTACATTTCTCCTGGTCTGCCCACATCTGTCACTAGTTTTCTTACTTAAATTAAGGGGTCAAAGTGGCATCGCTCTAGTCTCATCAGTGCAGTTCACATATTTATGGAGGAAACGCTTTGAAGCACCTCCCTGCCTCTGACTGTGGGAGCTTTTGGACTGAAATTGAAGGAAACTGCAGTCGACCTTTTCTTGATTCTCTTGATTGGTCAGCTGACCCATCAATCATTTATCCCCCTTCTCATAGCAACTTTGCTGTGTTACTTCCTTTTAGACAGTCTTTTACCAAGGCCAAGCCTTTCAAGTCATCATGGCCAGCTACCCAAAGGCCCTTTTCCCACTGGAAGTGTTTAACCTGTCTGACGGCTTAAAGCCTTTCACAGAAGCGATTAAAGACAACTATTGCTCTATTTTCTTGGAAGCATTTCTATTTTCAATGCTGTCATACCAAATTTTGTTTAGTTTTCTTTTGGGGCCCATGAAAAGATTTAAGATTGGGCCCTATTCTAAAATAGCTCTGCTTGCTTTCTCAAGCATATGCAAAGCAAACTGATGATATACTGAAGATATATGATGAAACATAGTTTTTAATGGATCATATATTATTATTACAGCCAAGTTATTCTGTTTAAAGTCTCAAAAAGCTTCAAGCAGTGGAGAAAACACTCTTCAGCTGGTACATGGTAAATTAAACTTTGTGCTTTGCAGAACTCTTTGGCATCTGGACAATTTTAAGCATTTAAAATGATTTATTTATCATAACATGAGTCACTGATCGTCTAACTCTGTAAAACATTCAAAACTTTTGCACTTAATCGGTTATTTATTTGGCCCAAATACTTTTAACACACCATTTGGTGCAAGAAAAGCACAAAGGAAACTAATTTACCAAAGAAAAGTTCAAAATGGCCTCTTTTTTATACGCATGCAAAAAGTGGCAAACTGGGCCAGATCTATAGCTGTGCTCAGGTACATTATTTTAATAAAATACAGATTTTGAAAAATGCAGGGCAGCAATTTGAAGTGATAATATTTGTAACATCCTCTCTTAAGTAAAAAGAGCTGTTCAGTTATTTAGCATATTAAAAGAAACGTAATTCATCTTCTGAACCAAGCTGAATAGAAATTTAGTATTATATATAGGTGAATTGTTATGTGTACATTTGTTTATAAGTAACATGTAGTCATTATAGAGACCATTGGTTCCTAGATGGTGAATGTTGTAAATATTATAAATAAGGAGAAATTAAAAAATTGACTGTAGTATGTGGTAATAAAAAGGGTAGGATTAAATAAGTTTATCCATTTCATTTTATCCTACTCCTTTTCAAGCATGCAAACTTGTCACACAAGCAAAAATATCGATTCAATTCAACTGTTCTTGTGTTACTGCAGATGTGAATAAGTTAAAATGGGTTCAAAAGTTAATTTTACATCAATAGATTATTTAAGGAGATGATAAACCGAGTTATTGCATTCTGATAGGTTAGTAAAGGTATGTCTGAAGAACAAAGTCATGAAAATGTGGTGCTTCATTGTATGAAAATGTAGTTTAATAAAAAAGAAAGAGACTGAGGCCCATCCAGGTATTCACATCAGTAACATTCTGAATCCACTACTGCCTGAGTTTTATTTTTTATTAATTAAAAACAAGTACAGCTTGGTGCATTTTTTTTGCTTGTGAAGAGGAACTAGATTTTTAAATATCTATGGCAAAAAGTTACTGTATTATTGTGCTAAAACACAGATAAAGTGATATTTTAACGGGCCCCTGAAATCTTCCTATCTTATCTTTAAACTCTTGCACAGCCATATTGTAGCTACTTACAGTCTGTTACTTAGAACAAAGTCCCCACACAACAGTTTTTGAGCTGACACCATTCCCAGGCAGAGTCTTTATCTCCCCCTCAGTCTTAAAACCAAACGGGAGACTCGCAGCAGCATCTGGTGCCATTAAACGCTTGTTATGAGGACGGAAAGAGCTTTAAATGCTCTGCGCTATAAGAGAAACCACCTGATGTGGTTCAGATGAGTGGACAGCCCCAGGTGCTGAAACCGCGCGCGCAAGGCAGCGAGTGAGGAGCGTGCGTGCGCCACGAGTGCGTCCACTGACTTCCACAGGACGCATCTCCCCCTAAAACACACACATGCGGCTCTCTGCTGTGTCGTCCTGCTGCGTGATGACGACCTGTGCCTGCATGCGCGTGCATCCTGGATAAGAATAGATTGGTAATGAAGCTCGCGCTGTGCCGCCGCACCATAGCGCGAGGTCTCAGGCTTTTGTGCCGGTTAAAAATGTGCATATTAAAGCGGTGACCTTTGCGAGTTGAAAGGACTGTGAAATTTCTGTAACAATGCAGCCCAGATGTGCAGAGAGATGGACTCTGCGTAATAAACACATCACTCATCCATCTGCACATCCATCCAGCCCTGGCAGATATAACAACGCTACCAAAGCAATAGAACTGCGCTACAATCACTCTCCATCATATTAATCCCTCATCCAAAAAGCCACATCCCTTGGCAGCACATCTCTGCCGGGACTCGAACCCGGAGCCTCTGGATTAGAAGTCCAGCGCGCTATTCCATTGCGCCACAGAGACTGTGACACCATATTTCCCGATCAAAAGCGGGTTTATTCTCCCCCTCCCAGCCCTGTGCAGCATCCTCACATCCTCCCTCAGCATCAGGACCGCATCTCCCTGACAGTTCCTCCACCGGCCGGTAGGGGGTGCTGCCGCCGCGGAATCACTGCTCCATTGACTCCGTTCATTCCCCACAGTGGATTTTCCATCCCCCACTGCCTCCACGCAGGTTATCTCTTCATAACATCATAACAGTGATGTTATCAGAGCAAAGCCAGCAGATTGGTCTTCTCACATTATACATTCAACAAAACAACGAGGCAAAGTGTTCAGCCTATGAGAGTGAGCGGCCCATGTTTTTATTATAGCCTCTGTTTGCTTTTTCAAAAGAGGAAGAGTATTTCTGCAGGGTTTAGTGTGGGCAGATTATAAGCAAATCCAGTCCTTGAGTCTGCAGAATTTGAGCAATTTTCCTGTCATTCATAATCAATAAAGCACATTCAGATGATGGATCTGTTGCTCAGAATACTCCAATTTCACTGCAAGCAGCTGAAAGTCTCTCACAGTGAGAGAAATAACAATGTTTTGGTTGAAATAAAAGCTATTCGAAGGAAGACCACCCCTTCATGTCCTGGATAATTAGGGGTGGGAAGAGTATGAAACTATGGAAACCTGGTTCAGTTCTATTTGGTTTGCTATGCAGTAGGGCTGAATGATTTTAGGAAAAGATCCAACTGTGATTTTTCTGTGATTTCAATTTGATGCACGATTTTCTTCAAATCAAGCTTCAGTGTAATATTCACTGTGTTTACAACAGTAAGGAAATCAATGCTCAAAAGCACATGACACATTATTCATCATCTAATATTGATGATAATGTGTTTCGTTATTTAAGGGATACTCCAACTTCTACTCCTAAACAGAGGCATTGTATTATTGACCTGCTTACCAGGACTTCCGTAAATGCAAATTGCCTGCAAATCTGTAAAATAGTTGACACATTAGATCCTGGGTCAGTGAGGAGCGCTGCAAAAAAAATTGCAGCTTTGGAGATCACATGATTGCAATCCGAAAACAATAAATCTTTCAGCCCTACTATGCAGCCAGTCACACTTTTTCACACCACTTTTTCAGGCTGGGGCATATTTTCTGGGCTCTTTTGTTCAAACTGAGTATCATTTAAAAGCCACAACCTACCTGAGCATTGCTGCTGAACATGTCGTTCCTTTCATAGCAGGCGTAGGCACTACCACTCCCTCAGTGCAGCGTGCTGGTCAGTATGAAATACAAAAAATGCATGTTCAGTAAGTAAAAATTGACAAAAAGGTGAAAATGTTTGAAGGTTAATCCAGCCTTCTAAAAAACAAGATTAAAGGTTGGTGATCAATATCTCTTTTTTCTCTTTTTAATTATTTATTTTTGTCACCATTGTTTTGAGTTTTTATATTTATTCCTTAACTTGCATTATTTTATCGACTCATATTTTATGTCTCAGTGTGCACACAGCAGAAAGCCAAGTACATTTTTACTTCACTTCCTAAATGTTTGATTTTTGTTCACGAACAAGGTAGAAGGAAGATAAATAATTTTCCAGGACAAGTCAAGCTTTTCCAGGACATTTTACTTTTTTCATCATTTTCCACATTTTCTATGCCTGGAAAATTGTTCAATCATTTTCCAGGTTTCCCAGGTTTTTCAGGAAATGTGGGAACTCTGTGTTTCAGAAAATAGAGCTGTTATGGCTAATTAAGGTGAATAAATTAAGAGGTATGAATGATAAGACTTTGCCCATGATAAACCATGTGGTTCACAGTCACACTGAGTGTTAAATATTAAAAGTAAAGAATTCACGCACAGCTGCTGTAAGTTTACAAGTGATGCTTCAGTTTAATGTTAGCTTCTGACTGAAGTGCACTCATTGTTGCTACAGCATCAGAAAATGATTAGAAGAGGGAGAGTCAAATCTTTCTCCAAACTTCTGATCAAAAGAAACAAACTTATGGAGACATCTTGAAACAAACTGAAGGAGCGATAATGAAGTGTCTTGGGACAGTTTGGCACACACTTTCATCATGTTCAAGTTTACATGCAATATTTGCCCAACTGTCGGTGTTGGTGTGGACGGCCTGCTGCTGTGGACACAGAAAGCTTCAATTACAAATATGTGGCCATTCCTTCAGACCCAGTTCATTATCATTACTATTCCTGGTATTAACTTCAGAGAGATCAACAAAATTAAATACCTGCTGCTGTGGACCTGCTCGACTCCATGTGCTCTATCCTGCATCAACCATCAACAGAAATGACATCATTACCCCGCCAAGGAGGTTCTGTTTTTGCCGGCATTGGTTTGTTTTTCTGTTTGTGTTCAAAATAACTTCAAAAGGTATGGACGGATTTGGATGACATTTTCAGGAAATGTGTGGAATGGGATAAGGAACAAATGATTAGATTTTGGGACTGATCCAGATCACCATCTAGATCCAGGAGATTTTTTTAAAGGATTCTTTAACATTGAACCAGGGTGGACTAAAGCTGCTTGGCGGAGGTCTGTGCTCTCTGAGTGCTTTTCTAGTTTAACATAAATTCACACTTTAAGACCAGTTAAATTCATTTCAATGACAGTTTAGGTAGATGCTGCTATGTTAATCAACATCATTCCTCTCCAGATATTCATTATAGATGTTAATGTTAATATTAGATTAATTTCTCTATCCATGATTGGATTGATTATACATCCATAGTAACTATCTTTACAACCATATAGACATGAGGACTGTGAACCATGTGGTTTTATCCTCACAAGAACAGTCTGATTATTTATTATCCATAACTTGTCTACTTTGATAACCAGGAAATCGCTGCTGTCAGGCACAAACCTCTTATCTCTGAAATTGCTACTTTAAGGACATAAAAAATGCCCTACTGACGAATTACTTAATGTTGTCTCGACTAAAAAGTATTTTTGTACTTTGATCTGGTTAAAAGTTTCTAGAACCCACTCTCCATCATGACAGGTGACCAATAGCCCTGCTTAATGGAAAAAAAGAAAGCCATAAAAAAAGGCAATAAGAGGTTTGTGCCTAACAGCAGCAAAATGCTTTGTTTCTTGAAAAGCAGCTGAATCTGACATGAATCCTGTCTGTAGCACAATAGATTAAGAATTGCTTATTGCATAATGGTCTAAATGTATTAATATTGATATTGTTACTTCTTGTTATTAGATAGATAGTACTTCTAGCAGAAATAATGCAAATGAAGTAGGAGAGATTATAACCAAATCCAGCACCCTGATTGGTTGTAATATTTTTGAACACCAATGGGAAGCCTGAATTTGCTTTTCCCCGCCCCCTTATTAGCATATAAGGCTTACTAGTAGTAGAAGTGGACATTTTTAAGTCTATTAGTAGTAGTACTAGTAGACCCAAAACAGTCTACTACTAGTACTAGAGACACTTTTGGCTTCACTATTAAAGTCTACTCGCTCACTAGTTGACCAAAATTAAGTACATGTACTCCAAATTTGAGTACGAGTAGAGCTGAACTCTGGTTGATTTTCACTGATATCAATTTTATGCCTAAATGGCTTCACATCAGTGCCAGCAAGATGAAGGAGACGGTGATCGACTTCTGCAGGAAGACACCCCTGGGTCTATACCCACGGCGTGCACATTGCTAATGAAAATGGTTATAATTCTGTAGGAATAACTTTGACAGATAATAACGTCTGCTGTGTTACAGCGATGGTGAGGCACTGAGAAGAATTCAACACAGACACAAGTGTTCAATTACCTTTGGAGTTTTATCAGCAGCGACAGTTATTGTAGATTGTTTGCTGTGCCCTTTATAAGCAATATGTTTGATCACATGTGCTCTCAAATAAATTCCATCAACACCCAAGAGTGCAGAAATGCATTTTGACAAGCACTTTCCCTTCGAGCTGAGGGTCACAAATCGCAAATCCAATTCTGCTGGAGCTAACTTGTCCAAGTGGTGATGTTGTTCCTCTCAGTGCCACTTCAGTTGATCTGAACAGACATCTCCAAACCAGGTGGTGCAGTCGCATGCGTGCAGCCCCCCTACCCAGAACATTTACCGATGTTCTCTTTCTTTTCTCCCCCTGTGTGCACTTGTTTCTGTACCCTACCAAAGTGGAGCTGGATCTGACATTACATCACCGCGTGCTTTTTACTCACACTGCAGGACAAAAGCTGTTCAGGTGCAGCGTGTAGCTCCTCTGTGTCTCAGTGGGAGGTGAAGCCTCAGGCAGGCTGCCGGTGAGGAGCCTGTTCACATCCACAACTTCCACCACTGGGCTGCTGCCGCTCGCTTTCCTTGTACTAAAAAATGCATCTGAGCAGCAGCCGTGGCCCTGGAACGGGTAAAATATGAATGACAGTCTACAGTAAACACTCCAGACACAAACACACTTCACTGTGCACGGGGGCGACCCGCGGGCATACAGGTCGGGCTGGTGGTGAAAGAGCACTAAAGGGAGAAGAAGTGATTAATGAAGCTGACGTCACAGAGGAGACAAATTACATAAGGACAGAACATGTAGGCCACGTCTAAAATTGGCCGCTGGATGTTGCTCGCACTGAGAACAAGTGTTAAATAAAGTGGGTCACATTAGCATGCACTTTGCACTCTTGCTGATTTGATGACCTCAAAGCTTTCCACAGTTTAATTAATTTCAAGGGACAAAACATCACAACACCATTTCATCGTACATGGTAATAGAATCTTTTATTTAATATTTTTGATGAAACGAGGCCCGCAGAAGGCCACGACAGAACATATACACAAAACCACCCACAGTGCATCCAGTCCACATTCCCTTCATCCCTCTCCTTTCTTCTCTGCTCAATCCTCCTCACGCTGTGCTCAGAGGCACGCCACGGCTATGGAGGTGAGGATGGACAGGCCGATAACTGTGTAGCCGGTGCGGTAGACCTCAGGGGATTTTGAAGCCTTTGCCGATGTCCCACCACTGGTTTAAAAAATGATTTAAAAAGCAAACAGAGAGGAGAGAAAAGGTGAGAGCATTAGATCCAACATGAAAATGTAAGCCTAACAATAATAACCGCTTTATTAAAATCAGCAAAATAAGCGATCGTTCTGAAATAAATTGAATGCTTTATTTCAAACATGTAAAAAAAAAAAACATGGGATGTCACCATAAAAAAACATACGTGCATATACCAACACAAAAACAAAACAAAAAACAAAGAAACCGTTGATGATATCTGGCTTGTGCAGCAAGTTTACATGCTCGAAAAGACGTAGAGGAAGAAGTATGAACTTATCTGATCCTACCCCTTTCATTACTTTGTACTACAGTGAAGTTCTTACTTTCTTTATATTTATTTTACAACATAAGTTCAATTTTCAAGAAGGATGTAGAGCAGGGGGGTGTACCAGCAGTCTAAATTTTAGTCTAATTTTTCATTGTCAGTAAAATCCCAGAGGATCAGCAGTTTCTAAAATACCCAGGCCAGTTTGTCTGACACAAATATTCCACATTCAAATTCATTTAAAGGGCTAGTTCGGGGTTTTTTTTGATGTGGGCTTGCCACAGTCTCATTGCACTAGTAAATGTGAGTGCCGATTAGGGATGTAACTGTTACTGATAAAATGGATTGCTGAGAAAGACTTCAGCGAGGAACCAGAGAGGCGAAGAGGGTCAAGTTCTGACCTCTGCAGATCATTCTTAAAGTCACATTATGTTGACAATACTTTCCATGTTTGCATGCTTGAAAAGGAGTAGGAAAAAGTATAAACTTATTTGATCCTACCCCTTTAATTACCTTGTACTGTACTGTAATTTCCTCATATTTATAATATTTACAGTATTTACCATCTATTCAGGAACCAGTGGTCTTTATAATATATTGACAAAATATATTATAAGCTACTTTTATACAAATGTGTTCTAAGCACAGGGGCTTTGTGGAGGAAAAGTTAAACACTGTAAAGAATCTTACTGTAGCATACTGTCAAGCCAACCTAGTTTTTTGCTACCATCCACCCCCAGATATCTCCCCCAAGGGACAAAGCTCACAACTTCCTTTACTTTTCCTCATATTTACTAGTAAAATGGGCCTCCAGCAATGCCACTTCAAAAAAAAAACAGCACTAGCCCTTTAAATCACCTTTCTTCTCCACTGTAACACTCAGTTTGAACTTCAGTAGGCCATCTTGAGCATGCCTATATGCTTAAATGCATTTTGGTGCTGTCATGTGATTGGCTGACCAGTTAAATAATGATTGTATATTTCTAAACTGTGCGTTATACATTGGGTCTGTTACCTGAACACAAGTTTCTGTGAAACACTTTATGTTGTGAACTTTGAGGTGAGATGTTTTTGATTTCATTGTGCAAAATGTCCAGAAAGAAAGCTTTCCATTTCTATATTTGTCTCTATTTTTTCACCATTATTTGAATCTGACAGAACCAGACGGCAGAGGAGCCAGACAATGGTTTCCTTTTTGAGAAGAAGCAGCCTTTAATGGCAGACTAAAGGCCCCCCTTTTATGTGAGCGAACACAGCCTGAAAGAGAGAGTCTGAGTCAACAGACAAAGTTCACACCCAGTGTTGTGATGGAAGACATCTCTAACAAAGGCTTAGAGATTTGTTGAGCTGTTTACCTAAAGCAGGGATATAAAAATGTTTTTTTAACAAAAGGCCACACACAAGAAAAATCTCAGGGCCACGACTGACTGGACCACGATAAGTTCAATATTAGAGTAACTCAAAATCTTTTAACCCTTTCACTTTCAAACTAAGAAACATATTTGCAACAAATTATTAGCTAGTGAAATTGTTTTCCTTCCCCTTCATTTAGCAACATTTCAGGTTTTATTTTTCAATTACCCAATCGCAAAGCAGATATGTTGGTCAACCAGCTGGTTGGCTTGCCTGTTAAGGGTTATCCTTGGCATTAATAGATTTCTTTCATTTCTGCAACAAAATTTTAGTTTTATAGTATGATAATATCACAGAGAGAGAAAATTTATATACTTAGCGGCTGACCCAGTTTTCTGAGAAATCATAGATATTTTTTATCATTAAATCTATTTCCTTCAACTAAATTATGATTGTTAGAGGATCTGGAAACATGTGAAAAGATTTGTTCTTACTTCAATGTTCGCTCTTACTGCTAGACTTCTGAGAATCAATGATTCACTTCCGATTTTTCGAGTTTTTAAACATTTATATTCATGTACAGAAGCGCCACCCACTGGATACAAATAGAGCTGAATGAAGAATGACAGACAAAAATAGGCTCTCAAAATTTTAAATACAGGGGTAAGGCAGCAAAAAGTCAACCGCACGGTTACAATGCCAGTCAAATGGTTAATGTAGGTTAAGTTACTCCCCCTCCAATATTGTGCATCCCTCGTCTGATTCATTTATGCACAAGATTCAAGCTATAATGTGGGACAAAATTCCTTTAATTTCTGGAACTTGCCGCAGGCCAACTCAGAGGGTCATGGTTAGGACATCCCTGAACTAAAGGTATGTTGGATTTGCTCTGTGGTACACCCCTCTGCTTCAATTACAAGTTCAAAAGGGCATGCACAACAGCAAACATGCACAAAGCAACAAATCACAAAATGATGGAAACCTAATCTAATACATGGAAACAACAGTTCCAGCTTTTCAAAAATAAAATCATGATTCTTACCAAGTGGCGGATGCCATTCCAGGTGTGGTAGGATACAGGGAAGGCAATGCCGAACTTGGCCAACCCAATGAGATAGGGGCCGATGGACAGTGAGTGAATCAAGTCCAGGTAGTACGGGTAATTCCCCGGTAATACCAGAGCCGCCAAAGCAAATGCTGAGATAGCTAAACACAGACAGAAGAGATGAGAGCAGAGATAGCTGAAACACAAACAGGTCATGAATACAAACATTTCAAGAACCAACATGCTGCTGTCATTAGTCTTCTTGGATTAGTTACCATACATCCACTGGGCAGTTGTTTTTAAGCATCTGAGTGGCCCAGTTATAAGAAGACTTTCTTCCTGCTGTCTGGGAAACAAAAGCAAAATAATGGTCTCCATCAAGCGGACCAGTCACTGGTCTGCCTTTCACAATGAGCTGCATTCAATGGTCCTGTCTGGCTTCTATTTCTGCTCTGTCTGGATGATTAAAAGGCCGAATGGAAGAGGGAACCCAACTTTATTTCCTTGAGGAAATGCACAGAAAGAGTGGATCGATGCAAAAACAAAAGGCAGAGCTGAACAAAAACAAACCAGAAATAATAATTATTGCAAATGTAAATGGAAGGCATTTAAACCACAGATTTGATTGTATCTGATTTTCAATTATATATACAAAAGCATATTGAAAAAATCAGCAGGATATCTAAACATTTTAATTAAAGTTTGATTAATGAATGTGGTGAGTATTAACACTCTGCAGGTGTTGATTTCAGTTTAGCAGCCGAGTGTGATTTTCAGACAGTGTGATGAATTAAATGTGATGTTTGGATGGAAAGAGGAGACATGATGTTTTACTGAATTTAAGCTGGTGGATAAGGGTGCCGACCTTTACTGAACCCATTAACATACAAAGACAGCCCCCGCTTTTACAGCATGGTACATCAAGGTCGGCAGAGCTGATGTGCGATGTAACGCGAGGTAAATGAGTCCAAGCTGTTAGCGGTCCAGCGTTAGAGTTGATTTTCCCATGCAAGGGGGGGAATTGTATTGAACAACTTCGGTTTTGTAATGCCAGTAAATGCTCTTAGCAGCAATCAATAGCCGCGGATTAAAATGCCCTGAAGAGATTTTTCAGGGTCAATCTAATGCTGACAGTGGCAGCAGAAAAGCTTCACCTCGATGGCAGAATAATAACAAGGACGACTCACAGATGGATCTCTTTTTCACAAGACAAGTGGGCAACAATATGTCACTTTCTACATTAAAATGATCGTTTGGAAGTTAAATAGTTAATTAGCTTTCAACAAGGGAAAAAGCGTCTATCTCATCTCCAAAAACACTGTCAGTCGAGCTGTTATGGTATTTTGTTTTGCAACTACAGAAAACAGAAAAACAAGTTAAACGATATGGGTCAAAACCTGCTTAAGAAAAGGATGTGCTGATTCTGTTCACTGCCATTTTTGAGCAGCTCAGAGGTTGCTCAATCTCTAATTGATCATATCAAACATGCTTAGTACCCCCATATTTGATATCCTTTTTACAACACATATTAGAGGGTTACTCAGTCAATAAACAACTGCAGCAAGCCTTCAAACTTATTTTTATCAGTAGCTATACTGGCTAAAAACTGGATACCACAATCACAACTAACAGCCCCAGTTGGCTGCTTTCTGGGCCATGTAAATTGGCAGAAAGTCGTGTTCCTGTTGCAAGAAGTGTGCGCAGCTTTGTAGTGCTTGTTCACAGACCAGTCTTTAGTGAAATGAAGCTGGTTAGCTGCTCTTGATGCTGTTAAATAAAGAGGGAGGTGACGAACAAGAAGGCTTCCACCTCATAGCCTCAGGCAACTGTACCAAACGGGGTTGTATGGGGTAAGTGGCATTAGCCTGAAGATTAGCCACAGGGAGAACTAGCATGGAAACTAGGGCTATGTATTGCTGCAGATGGTGACACCAACTCAGTAATTTAAAGAACTTCTGGTGAAAAACAAGCCACACAGGGTGATAGCACACCATATTCAAAAACTTACTGTTCAACTTGTAAGCCACTTTGTTTTGGTACTTCTCTACTACATAGCTAAGCCTGTATCTACCAGCAGCACTGACTAGCTTGCTTCACAAGAGGAAACAACCGCTACCAAGCAAGAGAATGGGCAATTTTCTTCAGGTCTGAAATGAGAAATGGAGGAAACTGCTATGGGAATCAGAGGACCAGAGAAACCCACGTTATCCGCTGATACAGGCGTGTAAATCATGAGCTCATGTTGTCGAACTGAACAAAATAAGAGTGTGATGATGAAAAATCACTTCAGGATGTTTGACTTTAATCTGAGCCTCTGCAGTCTGCAGCTCTCATCATGCAGAGCCTCCCTGCTGAAATGCACATTTACACTTGTGCAAACCAGATTCACAGTTTTATAAACTAAAAGGAAAAAAAATAAGAGCAAATAAAATTCTAATTTCAGAGTAAACATTTGGCTCATGCTTTATTTTGTGAGCCATGTTCTCATTGATAAGTTCACTTAATGAAAACGCACTGTTTTTGTTGAAGAGGAGGTTAAACTGAGCTAGAATAACACTCTTTATCAAAACTATTGTACTTTGCTGGCAAGATAATCAATAAGCATCTGTACTGTTTTGAATATAAAGCGTAGTCACCCTTTGTTGTTTCTGTGGCTTGTTTTCACCCGTACTTCGTTGAATTACGAGGAGTCGGTGGCACCGTCTGCAGCAATGCCGACTATTCTGAGCAGACGAAGAGCTGATTTCTGTCTTCTGTTCAGGCTGATGCCATGAAGCCTTACAAAGTTTTCTTAAAGGAAATGTGCTACACAGAGCTGAAAGCAAGCAGGTGCAGTGGCACCCTCCCTTATGATAGTCCTTGTACTGACAGATCAGTCCTGAAATGACTATCATGAGGTGGAAAAGTTACATATTGTTGCCTTAAAGGGTCAAACTGAAAATGAGACAATAAACTTTTAATTTCTGAAACTTAACTCTGGTAATCAGTACAAACAACATCCAACAATCTGTTACCTCCACTGAGCCCGATTCCAGTTCCTCTGTGTGTGACGGACATCATCATGGGAACCGACCACCTACAATAAACACACACAAAAGCAACAGTTACCAAAGCAAACAGTAAAAACACATGGTCCAGTATGTCCAAGTTTTTTGGTCACACTTTTTAAGGTTAGTTTGGTTTTGAAAATCCTGACAGTTGGACTGTCTTCTTCTTTTATTGAATCATATTTATTTCTGTGGAGTTCTGGTAATTTTTTTGAGCACACTGACAGATTATTAAAAGAGAAAAAAAAATACCTAACAATTTATTTCATTTGTTTTAGTAGAAAAATAATTCCTTTTCTACAAACACCTATGATGAAGTTTATGATGTAAAATAATGATTTTAAAAAATCTAATAAAATACCCTCTCCAAGTGCTTTCTATCCCGAGTGAACTTCTGTTGTATCTATTTTTATAATGCTGAAAATTTTGAAAATTTTTGACCTCCAACAAACTGTAATTATTCAAGTTTTTAGACAGAAACTAAATGTTCTTGAAGTTTATTTGAACAAACCATAATTACATTTCAGTCATTCAACTAATTGTCATTTTTCTGAGCTGTCACTGAACACATCATAATGTTACCCTTAACATTTACTTATTTAGGCTCGTTAAGAGTATCTCTAACGGCTCTCCAGCTGACATTATGACCGGGTTTGCTTTTGCTTGTCACAAGAATTTTGGGCAAATGAGGAGGATTTTTCCTGCTGCAGAGGTCAGTATGGTATGAGTCTGTTGTGGTCTACCGTAGTTCTTTATTCAAGCCCACAGTAAAAAGTAAGACAACTATTTTTAAAATTGATCCTGATGTGCTTGGAGTTTTTCCCCTGCAAGACCAGATAAATTTTTGTTTCATATTTTTATTGACGTGCATGCAGAAGGAACGAAGCACTTGCATATCAAAGCAGCATTAAACATGCTACACTTTTAAATTTACATTTGCATTTTTGAAAACAAATAAGAAATACAAATATAAAACCAAACAGACAATATATTGAAAAAATAAATAAAATAAAATATAGATGTACATACAGACACATACACATATATACACATGCACACATCATAAACATAAGCATAAACAAAAATATGTAAAAATAAATAATAATAAATACATTTTTAAAAAGGAGGAAGGGGGGGTTGCATTGTTTCTCTGCTTTTAAAAAGGACATAACCTCTTTAATCCATTGTGTGCTGGAAGGAGCTGCTGTGGATTTCTAGTTAAGATGGAGGTAGTGTTTAGCAATTACCAGATAAATCTTTATGCACCAGCGGTTTAAAAACAGATGCTTTGTCACAGAAACCACAAGACTATATTGCTGTGCAATTGAAGTTCAGCAAATCCAGAAAGAAAAAGGCAACCCCGAAAATAAATCAGTTCACACACTCTTATCAAACCATGGACGTGGCACTGAACAGTTGAATGTTTCATGAGAGTTGTGCACCCTTAACATAAAGCACATTTTTCCTGCATGAAAATTTAATTTAGGGCCATCACAACCTAATTTTGCACCACCGACAGCCCTCGTCAGAGTCAGTCGAGTTAACTTCTCCTTCCCTTTATGGGGTAGTATTGGGCTAAGTTTTCTTAAAGACACTTTAACTGCAGGAATGTGAAATTTGACACTACCAAACATTTTTGGTAAGATTTCTAGGCCTCTCTTTACAAAAATATTAGTTACAATGTTGCACCAAGACAAAATACAAAAAGCATGTGACCCTCAACACTTTGCAGAAAAGGAGCCTTGCTCAGACTCATTTTTAACTAACCAGCACTCCAAAAGGTTTACAGACTTAATGATAGGGCTGCTCAGTTATGGGAAAATTATCATCTTGATTATTTTGATTGATACTGAGATCATGATTACTGAGTATGATTACTGAATGATTCTATTACAGCATCAGAGTATAATTTTAAATGATTAAACAAATCAAAAGATAATAAATGGCAAGGAAAAGCAGCCACAGCTGTGAACATGTCATGCAATTTGCTATGAGTGGTCCAAAAATGTGTTAAAAATATTTGATTTGATACTTTAGGATTGAACCCCCACAGCAGAGGTTGAAGAGCCACGTTTAACTAAACAACTAAATAATTAAACCAACTTATTTATCAATTACTCATTTTACGGGCTGTGGAGAGATGCTGTATGATGGTATAAAGGAACTCAAGGTTTTGTAGAACTCCAACCAAAGCAGAAAAACCTGCATGATGAGAAAGGCTGAAGAGAGGCAGAGGTGTGAAATGAAGAAATATCACATAATATGTGATTTTCTGGAAGCATTTACACACCTGAACAAGTGCTTATGTGATTTTAAAATCACCATTTTTTTAAGTCATATCAATATCTGAAGAACTGACACATATTCAGATTGAAAGCATTGTGTGAAAAAAGGATTAGTCTTACCATTTTATTCTAAAATACTACAAAGAAGTTAAACAGTGCCTACGGTAAGGTAGGGCAGAGCCAGCTTCAGTGAAGCTCCTTCAGCCCACAGAGCTTGAGACTCACAGTACAAACACTTGAGTTCTGTCTCCAGAGTGAACTACACTCATGCTGCTTTCTTCACTTAAAACTGATCAGTTTAATTCACCAAAAATAGGGGGATGTTTATTTAGCCGTTTCAGGCTCAACACTGCAGAGGACAGGGCTGTAAGGAAACAGAGGATGCACTTCATTTGCCACACATGACAGAATAAGAACAGGACACACAGCACTGAAATCATCTCATGATGATTATGCTGATTTTAGTATCGCAGGGGACTAAATTCATAATCATGATTGAAACTCACGTAATTGCCCGGCATTACTGATGATGCTTTTTCATTTTTGGTATCTGCCAATCTCAGCTCCACGTGGTTTGGTTCCTACCTGCTTCCTTTTCCATACACTACATAGTTTAGAAAGCACTTCTTTAAGGTACACTAGTTGTCATAGCGAAGCTGTGGTATCCTCACAAAACCAGGAGGAAACAGAGGCCAAAGAGCCACCTGTCCTGGTGTGGCTTTTTGTCACAGCGAGGAGATGGATATTATTCCAAAGAAGGCTACAAGCAGCAAAATGACATGATGTTTCTGCAAACGGTAGCTAGCACCATACTTTTATTTGATGTATTCAAACAATAGTGGAAAGAGTAGCCAGAAAAATACTTTTTCAAGAGAACGAGACACTATCATCAAAATTTAACCATGGGGGACCCAACTTCACGAAGAAATCAGACAAGAAATCGACTTCGAGCTTATATAGCCTTCGTTTTCAAAGAAAAGAAGAAGTTTGAATCAGAGGAAAGTTTTGGAAGACATACAGCGTCCTAGAGCTGACAACAGAGGCATTTCATTTTCCTAAATCTGCGTCTAACACCCCAGACTTGTAATGATACTCTGACCATCCAGTGGTCTGCAGTGTCTCCACGTCATGTTTGATCTCAGCTCACATTGACCCCGCTGGAAGTGAAACACACAACTGCTTGGTACTACGCTTGATCCATCATGGAAAATCAAAACAACTGAGTAAAATAAGGTCTGAGTCAAGCTGATACCATGTATAGGTAAATTCCCATTCATATATTTTGTTGTTTCAATAAGACACAGCATGACTCCTGGGCAGATTTTCAAAGTAAAAGCCTGATCTGTTTATGTGACGATGGGATTAACTGTGTTTCACACACTGCTTTGAAGGCCCTGATCACCCGTACGGGCCTTTTTGATCACTCCGGTTGATTATACCAGAAGGGAATGAAAAAAGGGGGGAAGATTTTAGCCACCTGAAATAAAAACAGGTCAACATGTCGTCCTGGAGGTACAGGTTCTACAAATGTCACAGGTTTGTGCAGCTGTCAGTCAAACAAAGTCAACCACACCATCCTGACAAGGGGTCTTACCAAAAGCTTTTTTCACTAAAACCTGTGTGGGTTAGCAGGACATTTAACTCCAGCCATTTATATAATTATTAATGTGACTTAATAGTTGTTCTGCCCTTTCCCTTTGTGTCTTCTGAACTTTACACACAAAAAAATCCTGATAATTCTGATGTTGATCCATTTAAAACCTCCCTCTCTGCCTCCCTGTTTTCCTCTCTCTGCATGCAGCTTTTTGTACCTGTGTGCCAGGTAGGCACATGCCAATAATGAAAATACATTTTTTAAAATGAATTCTTGCCTGTTCTTCTTAATTTTCATTTTACAGGCTGTTTGTCAACCCAACAGTAAAATGAAAAGTGATTAATACATCTATTTAATTTATCAATTATGATTTAGTTACCAGTAGTCACATCCTCTTTAGCCTTCAGCCTTCCCTTTGCAGAGTCAGTTCAATTATATTTATAGTATCAGAAAATGAAAACTACTTTTTAGACGATGTAAAATAACTTTTTACACAGCTTTGGCTGCCTCTAAAGGCAAGATGATTCATAAAGTGATTTGAAATTTCTGCACAGATGTAAAATCGATGAGTAATAGTGCTTAATAATCCTGGTCTAAATATCAATCAAAATAACTGTGGTTATAAATATTTCCTTTCAGCCCTTCTTCAAAAACCCCAAACCACAGGCCAATGTTATGATTCCTCCACTGCCTTTAATATCTCAATTTTCAGGCGTTTTGTTTTAGCACAGGCCATCATGGGCAAGTTGCATCACTCTAACATAATACAGACAGAAAAATATTCTGTTTTCAGCTCCAGGCAGAAATGACACATCAAAGAGGCTGAGACTCACGAAGCAAATGAGAAAAGAAGGAAACCTAGTGCGAAATTATGAAGCACACACTCAATGAAATGTTTTCTTTACAGCAGGATTTGGGATTCTAATAACTGCCTAACATGGGAATCACTGGTTATGACAGCAAGTCCTACTGTCTTTATAAGCCTCATTAGTTTGAAACTGCATGATCTGATAATTGATTTTTGTCTGTAAAATGATTTCAACTGTGATTTTTGTCTTTACAAATGTTGAGTTGAAAATACAAAACAGCAGCATGAGTGATGACTTGTCTTCAATATCTTGAACATCTCAGGTGGGCAGTTGTCTAAACATTGTTGATCATAATTTAAGCCTTTGCGATGTCAAGCGAAGTGACAGCAGCACATCATGCCAGTGCTCTTTTCCTTTTATTGAGATCCTGATGCAAGACTAGAAACACAGGATTTAGTGCTTGGTAGGGCCAGGCGATGTGGCCTAAAAATAAAGTCAACATTTTTTTTTTTTTTTCACCAAACTCGATATATGACTTTAGTCCATTTTTTCCCTCTCAAAAAAAAGAACTCCAAGTGACACAAAAATTACATAAATCAAGTTTTGATTTTATGTTATCAAGATATGTTCAAAAATTAAACAGAATCTCCTTCTTATAGTTAAAGTGAGTCTCATAAAATGTTAATCATGTTGTTCAAACGTTGGCAGGCCTGTCTACATTACACTGAAAGCTGAGCTATTTTCTCATTATCGTAGCATGGAACTCTGATAAGTATTTAATCTAATTTAATCAACAAATACAAACCTAAAAAAGTACTTGTGCAAAGCCTGACAGGGCCTACCATCATGAAAACTGGACATTTTCAGTATTTATATTTTCAAACATCACTGCAACTTACAATTGGACTAAGTCAGGACGAAAAATTTCAATTTTAATTTTGAAATTTTTTGCAGAAAATAATTCCAACTATCAATTTAATCAGTATATTGCCCAGCCATAGTACTTAGTTAAAATTATTTGCTTCAGTTTATAAAAAAGAAAACCCTGGTACTGTACCACATGCCATGTTGTGCTCAGTTTGTCCAGCCATTGGTTTTATCATTAGTGGTAAACGGAGAGCACTCTCTACTTTACTTAAGCCCAATTCATACTGCTGTTTTAAAGCGTAATATTTACCCCTCTGTGACCTTTCAACTCCACTGTGAATGTCCTGGAGGCCAAAAGGGGTGAAAACAGTAACAGCTACATTAGAAATAAATTTAATTCTGGCTATAAGGATTTCTTTTTGATGGAAACATCATTTTTGTCTGTGTTTACAGTAAAATTTACATTTTTGTTTAGAGTGGGACAAAATAGTTTGTGTAACTTCTGAATTGACTTTATATTGGTAGTAGAGTGAGCATCAGATCCTTCCTGGGTTTGGGGGCACAACAACAAATATGCCCAAATATGCAACTGCACTTTCGGAACAAGCCCAGAAAAAAAACACAACCAGCAACTGCCAATATTTGCAAGCAGCTTTTCAAAAAAGATAATTATAATAAGCCAACCTGACAACTATGGCTGTGAATTGGGCTCCTGATTCAGTGTTAAGCCCTTCCCACTGAAACAGCTCTCACTTAAATTTCTGTGAGGAGCAGAGGGGGCCATGGCACATCCTTCTGGTAAGAGAACTTCAGGAAACAAAGGACAGGCTGTTGCTGGGTAAATGAAAAGTTTAAACAGCTTCAGTCATATGGATAGAGATGGGGCTCAAAGAACAATTCTAGTTCAGAAATGACAACAACTCACTTAAGGGGGCAGTATCATGAGTCTCTGCTTAACAACACCCTGATCTATTCCTTCTACTTTGAACTACATGCCTTGCAAATAGAGGACATCGCACTCTCATCAGGGGCAGTCAGCAAAAACAACTGCAAGGAAGTCATAGATGTAAATGTGGCAAGAAGTGGACAGAAAGTCATGGCTAATTTTAACATAAAATGTCACTAACTGCACAACTTAATGTTTCCTGCTATTTGTAAAAGCAGCAGCAAAACGCACCGTGTTAATGGTGTGAGTCATCAGCAAAATAGCACACTGAACCTCTAGCAGATAAAGATCTAGCCACACTTTTAATCCATTCCTTTGGATTTTTATTTATAAAACACAACCATAATATTTCCCAAAGATTCCACAATATTATTTTTTTATTATTTTACTGAACTTTTCTTCATTCGTGTACTAAATTGTTGTCAAAACAAACACAAGCTGCACATTTACAATATGAAATACTGTACCTACTTGTAAATGGTGATATGGGGGGACATGGGTCTGTTTAGTCTGGCATTTTTGGACCAGAACTTGTTCATCTCCTCCTTAGCTGTAGTTCCCATGGGAGCGGCACTGCAGGGGAAAGAAAATTATTCTCAGTGATTATATTTACAGTGAAACACTTAACTGCACCTTGTTTTCAGTATATTCACTCGTATCTTTTATGAAGTTGTAACATGAACATATAGCCTGACACACCAGATAAACCGATATATGCATTTCATTAGACCATAGGAAGTGTTTGAGGAGGGCAGAACCTTTCCAAAGTATATCCAACATGTGATTGGATGATTGTTTTGTCATTCACTTTCATTACAGGCCAATCAGAGTAGGCAGGTACTACTACTGCTGTGTAGAGGACAGAACATAAGACACTTTGTGAAACAAATTCTCACCAAAACATGTTAAAAGTGGAGCAAAAATATATTTTCTGTTGAGAAGTTCTATCAGTGTTGAGTTTTTTTTTCATTTAATAAAGAAATGGGGTCGAGATCTGATAAAACTTCTATTAAAGCTGTTAGCATCTATGCTAATAATGAATGATGAGGATGATGATGGCAAGATGGACCTGCCTGATTACAGACATTGAATCAGGTGAATCCATCTGCACTGCAAGGTTAGTGAACATATGAGCCTCTCTAAATTTAATCCCTCACCAAACCCGATACACACTAGAGCTGCAACAATTAATCGATAAAATCAATTATTATCTATGATTTAAATTATTGTCAGCCAATGTGGTTATAGACTTGTGTCATGTTAATCTTACACCACTTGCTGTGTCAGTCATCTGGAGTTTTTCATGCAGGCTACTTTAATCCTTACTCTTATCTTTTACAAGATGGGAGCCATGGATCTAATCCATAAAAAGAAAACCAAAATATACAGAGATCCCCTGCTGAGTATGTATAACTGCCAGTTCTCTGTGGTGAAACTCCAACAGAAACAAAGTTTTGCTTTCATGTACAAGGTGTAGCATCATAAAAACTCCAACTGAGTGATTTCAAACTCTCCAAACCCAGAATATTTCCCCTAGGTCTGTTTCAGATGTCTGTCAAAATACAAGCAGAAGCAGAAGAAATGAAACTGTGTGAGTGCTGCAGGCGCTGGCTGAGCAGCCCTGTGTTTGTCTGTGTGGAAAGCTTTAATGAGCCGAGGACAGTCTGACCAATCAGAGACTGAATCAGCCTGTCATCAGAACATCAGTAACCTTTAAAGGCTTCACTATCTAAAGGTGAAAAAAAAAATTAACTGTATCATTTTTTATCGTTTGCTTTTCCTGATACAGGTAATCCTGGAATGTTGCATCACTGTGAGAGAAGTTAGTTTATGGATCAATCTTGACAAAGCAACAAAAGAATTTAAATCAAACTTCATATTTGGAAAAAGAATAAAAACCATCATGCTGAGAGGATATGATGAGACCTTTGGTTTTTTTTTTTTACCTTTTTTTTCCTGATAAAGTGATAATTAAATCATTTTATCTTATGGAGGGAAGTGATGGCTTCTTTAGCCTGCAGCTATTTCATTTAAAGTTTATGTTTTTTATGTATATCGTTAATTGCTGTCTAGTAAAAAAAAAGAGCAGATCAAAAAAGATTCTTCTTCTTTCTGCTCCTTTTCATATATTAGTTTTGCTCTTTGGTACTGACGGGCTTCTTTTATTTATAAATGAAACAAACACCGAAAATAAAAATGCATAAAATACAACTTATGTGAGGGGTAGTGATAAAATGACCCCACACACTTTTAAAGTAGCTTATCCTGCTATACTGAAGCCTTTAATCAGAATCAAAAATACTTTATTAATCCCCAAGGGTAAATTTGGTTGTTTTAGTTTCTCTTTCTAGCAGTAGGAATACCAAACAAAGACATTAAAATAGAGCATGAAAAATTAAGTAAAAAAATAAGTAAGCAGGTTGCAACATGCATAATCTTTAAGCTATATCAACTTCCTTATGAAGAAAAATAAACACAATAAGTCATTTATTTTCCTTCAGATTCATGATCTGCATTCTCATAAGAACAAAAGACTGGAGTAAAAGACAACAGTGATTAGCTTTAGAAATGCTCCAGAAAGCTTCTCAGTTAGCAGAACAAGTTCAGTTCAGAGATTTATTGTCCCTCCAGGGGAAATTTTGTCTGCAGTGACAGCTCGTCCAATGACAACAACTACAAACAAATAAATAAACAAACATTGACACAAAACAACATTGCATTGTACAGCATAGCCAAACTTGACATGAACAACCCAAATGAAGTACAAATAGAAGAAGAAGAGAGTTTAAAAGAGCATAAAAGAAGTGAAAATGTTGACTAGACATTGTCTTGTTTTGTTTTTTCTTCTGTCTATAACAAATAACAAACAAATAAATAAATAATAAATAAAATGACAGAGTTTATGCGCCTGTGAGTGAGGAAGCCTGATGCAAAAATCTGCTTTAATTAACTGAGCTTATGGACGATCAAGAATGTCTGATTTGTGTTTTAAACCTGATCAATAAGTCAAAAAAAAAAAAAATTCAGTCAATGTATTGATAAGTGAAATTATCATTGGCTGCAGCCCTGATAGACACAGACAGCTGAACACGCAGTACTCACTGTCTGTAGACAACACTGTAGGTCGGTCTGGAGAGGCAGACACCCTGACGGGCCAACGTCCTAGAGGAGAAGGGGACAGCAGTTAGCAATCTGAGACAAGAGAAGATCAGTTTGATTTATTTCAATGTTTGTGTAATTATTACAAAACGAAAGAGCATCAAGTTTAAAGGAAATAAAAAAACGTGCGTTGCTCAGTGAATTTCAAAGTATTAACAATTATTTTAATGATTATCATCAGTTTTCAGACTCAGGCTTCAGAACAAGACAAGTGTGAAGTTTAAATCATTATTGAAACCTTTATTTATTCTCGAAAAGACATTGAGGTTTCCCTCATTTTCAGTGTCGTCGAGATCACAGACATTATATGAACAATAAACAAGCACAAACAATCAATCAATCGCAACGGCGAAGAAATCAATTAAAACTGTTAGAAACAGAGGTACAGTGGTCAGTAATCAAAGTCCTAAACTCTGTGAGAGGGGGAAAGGCAATCATCTTTGGAGTTTGTTGGAGGAAATTCCATGAGTGAGGGGCATCAAGGGAAAATGTCAATTTACCAAGTTCAGCGTAGACTCGAGGAACTTTCAGAGTGAGTGAACGAGTCATGTAGGGGCAATCATAAAACTTCAACAGGTTTGAGTTAGGGTGGTAGCCTGTTAGCAAGGACTTTGGAAATATACAAAAAACAATATTTGTTCCTTCTCTGCTCAAGTGAGGATGCAATGATGAGTGTTATCCCTGTCATCAGTTATGAATCGGAGAGCAGAGTGGTATATCGAGTCCAGGGGCTTGAGAGTTGAAATTGCCGCATGTCTATAAATTATATCACCATAATCCAAGACAGATAAGAACATGGCTTCCACGATTCTTTTACGGCATGAGATTGTTTTTATTTCTATAAAGGAAACCAACTCTCTGTCGCAATTGGGTGACAAGAGTGTTAATATGATGTTTAAATGTAAATTCCTCATCATTATATTATGTTTCCATAAAGATATACTGTTGGGGAAAAAACAACACAAATCAGTATATCAGCAGCACGTTTTGATTGTTGTGAATTGTACAAAGAACTCCTGAAAACTTTAATCAACACGTTACAGGATAAGCAGAAGAACAGATTAAGGCTACAAGGGTTAGCCCAAGAAATGCTACAGATAGCTTGTCAGTTTGCAGAACAGGTGAAATGAACATCTAAACGCTCTTGTGAAGGGTACAGGCAGTGGATTAACCTCATCTGAGCCGGTCACTAATGTCATACATCCAAACCAAAGTCCACTTCTGCTGCCATCTCTGAGCTAACCGATAAACAGCTAGCGTTAGCCTGCTAGCCAATGTCAGCTAGCTCTGTGTCGCAGCTTGTTTACGTTGAATAAGAGTAAAAAAGCGACGCAGACCGACACACTACAGCGTACGACCCGGAGCTGTAACGTTTCTATCACGATAAAGTCTATACTTGCCATGATAACCTCAAAAACAATTAAAAATGGTCCCCGGGGAGGAGAAAATATGTAACAGGAATGTACTGACCTTAAGAGCAGCGCCATGTTTGAGAAGTAGTGAGCGGAAATGACGTAACCGGATGTTGTTATATAGCACAGCGTGAGGGGCTGAAGCGTCCTGAGTGTTGTGAGGTCAGTGTCGGTCAAAGAGGGTATAAAAAAGAAAACATGAATTATAAAGACAAAGAAATTATATAGCAGGATTTAACTGAAAGCCTTACAATTCGCATGTCCTCATAAAATACTTAAAACGTAGATTTAGTTTAAAAACACAGACCAATTTAAATTAAGTGATAAATTAGGTTTAATACTTTCTACAATAAAACTACTAAATTATGGATAAATAAAAGTTTTTTGTACTTCTACACATGTAATAGTATCAGTATTGCAGGGATGACTTATCATAGTCATCTTTATCTTTAGACATATACATAGCCTGAACTATTTATATTTGCAGGCTATATTATTTGTGTATATTTTGTTGGTAGGACTGTTTATTTTGTTTGTTTATTTTTTATTTTTCCTTAACTTGATTTTTATTTATGTGTAATTACATTCACTGACTGCTCTGTGGACAAATAAAGTATTTTTAACTGAACTGTATTTAATTAAATTAATCTTTGTCAGTATTTGTAGCAGAAAGTATTTGTATTCAGGATTTTCTTTCTGCTTTTTTTCTGTTCTATTTAAATCTTTTTTATTCTATACCTCTTATCTGGAACTCCTTGTGGGCAGCAGAGTAGTCAAATTGTCAAATTGCACAGGGAAACATGTGTCTTAATGTCCAAATGCAGTAAACACTTTGAATCTTGAATCTTATTGTTGATGCTGGTTCTCTCGGCTTAAAGCCTTTCTTCTTTAAATGATGGCATGCACATGGATAATTATGGATGAGTATAAGGTTTATGCAAAGGATGACTAAGAAGCCCTATGATTTTGACTTCTGACCTATGGCATACAACATATCCCAGTTTTATCTTTGAGTTTGAATGAACATTTGTCCAACATTTGTAGAAAATGCCCCTGAGTGTTCTTAAGATGTTGTGATGACAAATTTTATACACAAACAAAATATGATCACAAAGCTCCATGACCTTGACTTTTAACCTGTGACCTCACAAATAAAAGACCTTTATTCTGGAGTCAGAGTGAATTTATATGCAAAGTTTGAACTTTTGACTGTACTTTTCAGCACATGGAGGTCGTTATGCTGTATGAACACAACAAGTTTTGGGAACGTCACTTTATATTTTGATTTTATATGAATTATTGAATGTCGTCAATGTGATTTCCCATTATTAAAGTCAATGCTTTTTGTGATGTCAGTGTGGATCAGATCCAGAGAAAATTAATCATGATGATAGAGACATGGACCCCATATTATTATGTAAAATTGGAAGCAAATCTGTGAAAAAATGGCAGAGATATGTTTTTTTTAATTACACCCAATGTTAGCTTAAAGGATTTTGACATTTTGGGATTTTTTTACATCCAGAAAAATATACATATCAACACCAAAATCTAATCATTTCTAAGTTGAGATATTACCAACATATCCTGAAAATTTCAGCAAAATCCGTCCAGTATTTTTTTGTGTAATCTTGCTAACAAACAAACATATGCTGGCAAAAACATCACCTCCTTGAAGTAGGTAATTATGGTACCGACAATGCTTGGACAACCATCCCTTAATTCACCAAGTAATATTGTTTGCGGGTTCACTGAAAAGGACAGCGAATATGGAGAAATCCTGTCTTTCAAATTCATTGTCCTTGACTTTTGTTTTATGACCTCCAAAATTGAATCAGATTGTTTGTGAATTCAAGTGCTAATTTGTGAAAAGTTTGAAGAGAAACCCTCAAAGCGCCTTTAGGATATCACATTACAAGACTGAGTTCATATACATGTAACTACAGACAAATGGATGGACGGATGGACAGATTGACCAGGTCGTATGAGACCTCAAATCTATGTAACAGTGAAATTAAGTAATAACACAGTCGCTTTGAAAATTAAGATGCAAATGATGGTAGAATAAGCAGCTTACCTATGAGCAAATCCATGCTACAGTAATTAAAAGTATTGAACTGCACCCACATACTGTATAGAGATCTACGTACTTATACAGGCTTGAATGGGAAATAAGGTTAATAACACCCAGAGGCACCCTGAGCTGTGTTCTCAGTAGCCTGGTCCTGTATTAATGCTGCATAATGATATAAAACCATGCAGCACTTAGTTAAGACGGGGTTCAGGTCTGCCATGCATGTGTTAAAACCTTTGACATTTACTTTATCTTTATATTAAAATAATTCTGCACTTACAGCTTCCAGAAGAGCTGCTCCGACTGCAGCAGGAAATGCTTCTTCAGCGAGTTGATTTTTTCCCTCAGTTTTGACAGTGAGGTAACGAGCATCCAGTGAGAAAAATACACAAGGAGGAAATACATAATAGATGATGGGATCAGGGAAATGTGAGCACAAGCTAGGCCGGGCGGCTGCTGAATTCTCAAAGCAGGAAGTAACTGATATTAAGAGCTAAAAATTTGTGAATCAGATTATGTGTCATGTTATATTTAAATATAAATGCAGAGCTATTTTGATAATGGTGTTGAATAATTGAGAAGGATATTTTACATTTGAAAAATAATCTTGTCAGCGCTCAGCAAGGAACAAAATCTGTAATGGTATCTGAATTACCTCAGTCGTATTGATGGCAATTTTGTGCAGCACTTTCTTGTTAGCGAACATAAAGGCTGGCACATATAGTGCGACTGATGTATGCGCTATAACTTAATAACAGCTATTAGACCTGCTCCCGCCAAGTAATCTGTGTTTCAGTGAGGTGTGCAGCATTGACAGACAGACTTTTACGTACATAACAAAGCCAGGCTTGAACTGAAAAAGGGAGAGGTGTGAGTGAAGAGGGTGAAAATGTCAGCACATCATATGCGGTATGGCTGTTAAAAACTAAGGCTAGTGCTGCGGTACAACTTTATTGCACATAAACATTTACAGTGTCTTTCTCATTCTGCATCACACACCTTTAAACATCTTTATTTATGAAGATTTATAAAAAAAAATCTGTTTAAACTAAACACAATCGATTTTTCAGTGATTTAAATGTGAGTTTAAGATATTTTCTTACAACAGAAATGTATAAAATTGTGTTTTCTTTCTGTCATTCCTACTTTAGTTTGCCACAAAACTTAGTTATGTTTCTGTGAGGGCTTTCACACCAGCAGGGTTCTATTTCTGGAACCGGTTCCTTTCTAGATTCTCAGAACCTTGGCGCTGTCTTGCGAACCAGCCTGCGTTCATACCAGTTTAAGCTGCACAAAAGTGGGATGGCGTCATTCTTTTTCACTCAGGCGGCAGTAAACAACACACCTGCAAAATGGAGGATCGCGTCAATATTTTACAAGACTTTGTTGCTTTACTTCAGGTTTTTGTTTTCATTCAGCAATCAAGCACGCAACGGCTGTTGATTATGAGGAGACATAGAAGAAGAGATCACCATCAAACGTTTCATCTCCTCACTTGACCACTGCATGCTCTTCTTCTCTATTTTGCTCGGCTTCCTCGACTTCCTGCTCATTTTATCAACAAGGATTACAACACGCCCAACGATGATATCACAGTTCCCGAGCTGGAACCAACTTTTGGCCTGAACACACCGGCCAGTTCAAAATTAGGTTCTGGAACCAGAACCAGCTCGGAAAGCCCTCTCAGTGTGCTTGTGGGTGAAGCTGAGTGCTGATTGATATCTAATTGGTCTCCACTATCACATGACACAGACAATGGCGCTGTCTTGGCTCAAAGAAAGAGAGAAAGACTGAAAACCGTCCAAAGAACTTGACAGATAAACATTTTGTAAGAGTGCTCATTTGTTATTGATATTCTACGGGAGTGATCGATAGCAACATGTCCTCACGAGAGAATCAATACTTCGATACTGAATATATTGATTTTAATCCTCTCTGTTGTTTCAATGTTTTAAATGGTTGATAACTGGACCATTTACACACCAACACAGACTCTCCCTCCTTCACTATGATGCTGGATTTAAAAAACTTCAACGATACAAACACTGACAGACAAGATTTCAGACAAGACCCAGTGTTATGGTTTCAGAAGTGACCGTGTTGGCTGGTGACCCATGGCAGCTTGCTCTGTGGTTGCCATGGTAATGACAGTTGCTGAAACTAAAATAGCACTCACAAACCTTTTAAGTAACAGGACTTGATCAAGATTATCAGATATGTCTCAAACTGAAATACAAAGAAATAAATATTTACTCAGCACGCCTGCTTTCACCAGTTAACATAGCCAAAAGCTGAAGTGCAACACCAGTCAAACATTGTGGTAGGAATAGATATGAAAGTAAAACAGCTTTTGCATAGAAATTGCAAAAAAAAAAAAAAAAAAAAAAAAAAAAACAGAGCATATCATGGAAATGGTAACAAGGTAATAAACAGCTTTAATGTGTTTTTGTGTGGACAGGGATATTTTGGAAATCATTGAAAGTGTTTGGGGAGGGCAGAATCTTTCAAAACCATATCCAGCAGGTGATTGGACAATCATTCCGTCAATCAACATTTATTACAGGCCAATCAGATAATGTCATAGGTGGGCACTACTGTGCTATCTGATAAAACTGCCACTGAAACTGTTACCATCTATGTTAATCCCAGTATGTGCAGTCACTTCCTTGTGGCTCTTACCTCTTCCTACTCCAAAGGCATCGACTGGGCCGTAGATTGGAGCTTGGCAAAATGGATCTACCTGATTACAGACACTGAATCAGGTGGATCCAGCTGCTGTGCAAGGTTAAGAATATGCTTGTGATTACCAGTGAAAACCACCATTTTACATGAGGACATAGCCTAAGACATATGAGAATACAGCTGGATCAGGGGTACTCAGTATGTGAAAACTAGAGTGGATTTTAAACATTAGTGATTGTGAACATACTTCAGTAGTCATATATGAATATATGGACTTGAGCTAAGGCAGAGTAAGGGCTCTTTAAAGTCCAAAATGAATCAGTTTCAAAGCATAATGGTAAAGCAATAGTATTGAGAAAGCACACAAAATCATTAAATTGAAAACACAGACTATGAATATTTTGGAATATGTTTATTTGGTGCATTTGTTATTCGTCTGCAGCCAAACAGGCGAGGATTCATCACTCCTGTAAGAGCTTACACAAGGCACATGGATGAACAATGGCACTGATCTGCTGGAAATGTTTTCAGATGAAAACAGAAAAGAGGAACTCAAAGCACAATCAAAAGCCTATTTTCAGCAGTTCTTTTATGAAAATCAGATCTGTGAACTGATCCATGCAATATTACAACTGACAGACAAACACACACACACGTTGTACCCTCACACACACACAATTACAGACGCACAATCCAAACTGACATTTTCTGAATGTTAATAATACGTCTCCAGCTCCACCCAACCTGGATAAGAAAGAGAGAGAGAAAGAGGGGAAAGTGTCAGAGAGCGAAATGACAGGCGAGCAGATTTCATAAAATCCTTTTCTTTCACTCCATTTGTATTCATCTCATGGCCTTTGTCTTTGCACATTTCCAAATGAATCCCCGTATAAGTCTAAGACTCTGATCAGCCGCCCGTGACGTGCAGATTAACAGAAATGATTAACTGTCATGATAAATTGTATTTGTCTCGCCGTGTCTCGCCCCTCTCAGCTCAGGCGTCGTGGCAGAGAGCAGATCCCCTGCTATTGTGGGGTCTCCGTATCGTGTGTAAGATCTCTGGGGCGTATCTCGAGAGTCTTCATCAGCCAGGGTTTCATTTCCTCTCTCATCATTCGCAACTGTTTCTCTTGTTGTTGGACAGGTACAATCTATTTCCTGGTGCAAGTGTTACACATGTTTTCTGATCTGGCAGAGGCTTGAAAGATTACTGCCTGCACATCAGACATTTCTCACACTGTACACAGCTTAAAGTATTTATTCTGAAGCTCACAGTTGGATCTCTTAATGTGGTTTATGCATATGTACTGTGCGTATAAGAGCTGAACAACATGGGAAAAAACTCACAGTGCAATATATAGATATTGTTTTGGTGTGAATGGCCTATATGATTTTAATCTGTGTTATAATAATATCATCAGTACATCCCTCCACCACCTCAGAAATGTTGGATTTTTTCATGAAGATGCAGAAACATTAACTCGTGCTTTTATCACTAGCCATATTGATCAGACTGTAAAACTCCTCATTAGGAGAAAGGAGGAGTAACAGGAAGACTAAAGATGGGAAGGAGCAATAGCCAGTTAGTAGCCATATTTCTATTTTTATTTATTTATTTATATTTCTGTTTATATCTATCTCCTTTTGTATATCTTCTTATCTGCTATAAATCGTGCAACTGGAATCTTAATTTCCCTGAGGGAGTCTCCCAAAGGGATAAATAAAGTTCTACCTAATGTAATCTAAACTTATCTAATCTATTGTAAGAAATGAAGGGGATGTACCTTCATCAGGGCAGGTACAAAATGGCCAAGTGTACCGGCCTTAGTGTCTGAAACATGTTGGTATGGTTTTAAGTCTGTAGCCCTGATGACACAAAGGCTTTTTCTTATTAATCCCTCTGAATGCCCCAGACCTTTTCTGTACATGTTTTATGTTTCCTTTTTTCAATATAGAGTCGTGGAAAAAAGTTTTTGGACACTCTTAAATTTGACACAATCTCAAATATCATCGTGAAATATTTACAGAAACATCTTTGTGTTTCAAAAGGTGTGGCTGCATCAGACAGACACAAACAAATGCACATTATTTTATTGTTCTTGCTGATAACAAGAAAAAATAACTATAGAAAAATCCTTGATAGTTTCAACATGTCAGTTCTCAACATTGTTGGTTTAAAAGTCAACAAATAATAGAGGGAGTATTCAAAACTGAACAAAAATAAACCATCACATCATCACATTATTAATATTTAGTATTCCAGCCATCAGCAGCAGCAGAGCTCGAATCCTGGCTCCATGTTCTCCTCCAGCCTTTCACTCTGATGAGGGGGAACCTCCTCCCATTCTTCTTGAATTATATCCTTTAATTCTTCCAAATTCTTTGGTTTACTCTTTGAAACAGATTTTTGATGATCCAGCACAGATTTTCAATGGGGTTCATGTCCTGGCCACTCTAGGACATGTATATTGTGCTCCTGCAGCCCTGGATGTGTGGTGAAGGGCGTCATCCTGATCAAACATCCAGTTTTGACCTCGATGAACAGAGCACGTGCAGAAAGGAGCATGTGGGCATCAACAACACCAGCAGCACTCAGACATCCCCAAATCATGATCCTGCTCCACCGTGCCTGACTGAAGCTCCTGAACATGCTGGAGATGATGCTGGGCCTGACATCAACAGGAGGAGGATTAAGATGAAAACTGGACTCATCCCACCACAGAATCTTCTTCCTGGTACTGGCTGTCCAGTTTCTGTCTCTCATTGATCAGGGGCTTCTTCATGCCTTGCAGGACCCTCAGCCATGATCTATGAGTCCCAACACTGGACACCAGTTTGGTTTGACCTGCTGCTGAAGCTCACGTGATGTCATTGGACAATTTTCCCTTCACATGTGGATCAGTTTGTGGTCATTTCTTGTTGAAGAAACCCTTGGATGCCCAGATCTTGGGTTGTCTTCTGTTGGTTTGTTTGTGTTTCTGCAGAGTGTCTCCAACAGCTGAGTGACTGCATCTGCACTTTCTGGCTCTCTGTCAGCAGCTGTACCCGTCCTGGCTGAGAATCTGGATGTTCAGGCATGTTTCCTGCATTAGGTTCCTCGTTTTAACCATTTTTGTCTCTGGAGAACTTTCAAACATGCTGCTTTATATCGACACAAAGCACAGCTACAATAAAAAGCATGACCTTAGTCTTTAGCTGATCAGTGGTACCAAAATGACCCAATGCTCAAAATCTCAAAATTGTAGTTTTTAATGTCTTTTTATGATTTGTTTAGTGTCTTGGCTGTGTCTCTACTAAAAGAAATTAAATCTAGAGTCTTAAGAGTGATTCTTAATGCAGTATATCATAAATTCATGGGATGTGCCAAAACTTATTTCCACTACTGTAGCTGGAAGTTATCAGGGGGCTGCAGTGAATGATGTGGAGGGTCTCATGTGGCCCCCAGGCTACCAGACTCACACAGTATTGAGAGGGGACACAGAGATGTTAGAAATGTAACAATTAAACCCAAAAATACATTCAAGACGCCAAATTAAAGAAGTACTCATTCACTTTGGTGGTTTTAATGCTGCTAGAAATGAAACCCAAACAGGCTGATTTGACTTTATGATACTTGGCAGAGGATTAAAAACAAATAACAAGATACATTAGCGGATATCATTGGTTTGGACAGTGCTGCCATCAGCAGAGGGGTAAGCCAGACTTCAATCAGAGCAGGATGTTCCTCCAATGAAGAGAAAACGTTAAATCTATGATGACAATGCAGCAGACAATGTTATATCCTGGCTTAAAATACACCCAACACTCAGATTCAGAGACAACCTGAATGGGCTCATTGTTTCACTGAAATGGTGTCATTATTATTCATATCTGTAGGATTATTATCAAAGTTTGATGAGGGAGATGCATAAGAAACATGTCTGAAACCCAGCTCAGATGTAGCTCCTGGCCCCAAAAATCAGTTCAGATTAGACCCCAGCAGTGATTTGTGTTTGTCACCATTTTATGCTCCATTTATCAAACAGAATCACCGAGCAAACTGCCAGACAGCAGGACATTTACATGCCATTGTGTCAGAAATCAAAAATGGAAGACAAGCGGAAATCGGCCAAATATTTCTGAGGCTGCATCTTAGAAAACTTTTCTGTTTGGACGGGGATGTTTGATGCCTTTAAGTTTGCAGCTTTGGATTGAAACTGTGTTTGTGGTTAAACTTAGGGTAAATGATGACTCGGAGACTGATAAGATGTAAATGGTTTGGCTTTATCGTGAGCATAAACATAAAAATAACTGCATTATGCTTGTGAAATATGTTCTTACCATTCTTTTGATTGTAAACAAGGGATGGGCAACTTTGGATACCATGAGGGCCACATAAATATCATTTTCAGGTCAGAGGGCCAAGTTATTTTAAATTAAAGGAATTATCAAAAATATGATATTTAACAGAACAATAAAAATCTATCCTTTATTGGAATTTATATAGAGATTTATACACATGAAAAAGCCTTATTAGTAAAATAAATTTGGCCGAGTAATATCATAAATCGTAAATTTATGACTCTCCTGACCTTGGCTTGGAGAAATTTTCCAGAAGTGGACCAAATTAAATTGTACTTAAAGACCCCTGTCCTCAACCAGGCAGTCAGGTTCAATTTAATGAGCTGAACACAGAATTAAAGCTAATTTAAGGTATTTTTTCAATGTAATAAACTTATGGTAAATGCTAAATGGACTTAAATTTATATAGCTCTTTTCTAGTCTCTTTTACGACTTGTCAGTTAACCGGCTTTATTGTTTTTTTCATTTTACTTTAAGTGTTTTACATGTCATGTGTATTTGTTTGTGCTGTTGTTGTTATTGGAAGTAACTTCGTTAACCATGCTGCTGCCTATCCTGGCCAGGACACTCTTGAAAAAGAGATTTTTGATCTAAATGAGTTTCTTTTCCTGGTTAAATAAAAAGCAGCTTTACACCAAAGGTCACATCTACACATTCGCGAAGTATCACTGTCAGTTGTCCGTCAGTAGAAGCTAACACATTCACACCCTTTCAAACCCATTTACACACCACTTATGCAGCAGTTGGAGCAATTTGGGGTTAAGTGTCATGCTCCAGGACACATCGACATTTGATCTAAATCTAATCGCTATAAATTAAAATATAGAATTATATAAACTGCTTTTTGTTTAGTCTCATTGATCATATTTTATTAATTATTTACTTTACAAAGGTAACCTTGCCAAGGCAGCATTGTAAATATCAAAACCAGGCTGCAAGCTGATACTGGGTCATGAACCATTCAGTACCTGGGTGTTGAGAAGTAAAAAAACTGCATCACACTGGTGTCAAACTGAATCATCCTCATCACAGAGTGTCATCTGGACTCCTATCATATTGGGTATTTTGTTGAAGTATGTCTTGTCATGACATTTTTGGACTCTGTATTTATAAAATACTATTTTCTGGCACTTTCACTCTTTCAGTGTTGTACCATCGTTTATTAAAATTTCACAAAAAATACCAATAAAACTGAAATTTCCATTATTTAGACTTCAGTTTGGAAACATCAGCATAAGTGTGAAAATGATTGTTTTCAGACTCCCATTATCAAAACTAAACCTCACAGATTGGTCAAAAATAAGCATCCATAATTGCTGCCAACATTGTTTTGTTAAATTGGCACAAGAGGGTCTCAATTTTATCCTGTTTTTAAAAAGGGTAGCTTGTTTTAGTTTTCAATTTTGGAGCCAGTTTGTTCTGACATTGAACTTTTCGTTAAAGTCCTCATCCATCACATCCCTGCGGAGATCACATCGGGAGAGCAGAGCTGTGACAACTTTGTCGATCAGTGCGTCCTTAACAAAGTGGACACTCTGATATTTCTATGATGTTTTTTTTCCAACAAGGACAGTAGAAGTAGAAAAGGTCTGGTACATGTAGTTCCTGAGATATGCCACTCACAAACCCATCACTTCATTTTTATCCCCTTTCAGCTTATTAACAAGACAAAGAAGGGTGAAACCTTTTAATCTGGGCTTCTCTTAATAAGTGCTTACCTCCGGGGCTCCTCCTCAGAATGAATTTACGGACCTCATCATAAATGAAGATGAGAAGACTGTATGGGAAGGCACAGAACCACCACAAGCTCCTGTGAGGGAGAGGATGAGAGTGGGCGGGGGCACATTGAGAGGCAGTGTGAGTCACAGGCAAAGTGCTAAATTCATTGCAGCCATTTTTGAATATTAAGGATAACAGGGTGGTGTTCAAGAAGATCACAGACTTCATTTAAAGCGGAGAGTGACAAGCTAATGGCAGCCTATTAGGTCTTTAGGAGGTTATTTTACGGTTCAGTAGAGATATGCATATGCAGAGCGTACTTCAGGGGGTACATGCGTAAAGCGACGTCCATTCCTGGGCAGTAAGAGAGGAAGGCAGCCAGGGCCGTCTCAACAAAGAGGCCGAAGATCAGGATCCTGTTCCTGTTGGACAGAAAATACACAAGTGAGGACACTTCTTTTCATGTTTCTTTCTTTTTGATTCAACACTTTTGTATTGACTTTTCTTTACAGATGCACAACCAATGTGCAGAGCAACACAACATTAACAAGTCTGAGTCAACATTTTAAGAGAGATAAGCCAAACCTGAACATGACAGACAGAAAACACACAAATTAAATAAATAAATAAATAATGGATAAATGAAAAAATGAAACTATTAATAAAAAATAGTGATCATACAGTAATAATCATGAAATAAGCAAATAGTGTAGAATGATAATAAGATGCACATTCTTGATATTTAAAATCATAAATAAATGTTAGATGACATGTCCACTCCTTAGACTTACACAGCACCAAAGAGATGTGGGGGAGCATAATTCTTTTCATGTTTTTATATACTCCCTTTGTTATTTATTTACTTACTCTTATTTCATTTATTTTTTCTCTTTTATCCATTCTCTATCCACCCTCTTCTTTCCAACTTCCTGATGTGATGTCGTCAACTATCAACTATCATCACTGTATCTATGTATCTATAAATCTATCATCTATTTATTGTCTCCTTATCATTGTATGTAAAAAGAAATACCTTCTTTACTTATGTTAATCATATATACCTGTTGACATTTTAACCTGTACTTAATATAGTATTTCCTGTAGTACTTCAGTTGTCTCCAGTTTACCATTGTCTTTCCTTTTGTTGCTTTATTTTAACCTCTGGGCCTTTTTACACTGAGTCTTTTGGTCTCTGTTTGACTTGATTGTTGATTTAAAGTTCTGCCTTTTTCTGCCTTTGTTTTGTCTGTAAAAGCACTTTGTTAGCATCTGTTTTTAAAGGAGCTATATCAATAAATTATTATTATTATATCATAAATGCTGAAATTACAGAACTGAAACAACAAATAAACATCACAGTCTCATATTACTGACTGAGGGCCCTACCAGACAGAGATATATCCTGCAATGCATCTGATTCAAGAAACTGCAGGGAGCAACTGTGGAGTCGGGTTTCATGCATATGTAGGCGATCAGAATCAGAATCAGCTTTATTGGCCAAGTATGTTCACAACATAACAAGGAATTTGGTTTCGGCAGGTGGTGTCACTCATGGAATAAACAGCAGCAAATGTAAACATAACATCAAATAACTTTAGAGCAAAAAAATTGAAAGGCAGAGCTCTCGTCGTAAATTGGGAATGGGATTTCCCGTATAAAGGTCAAAGTTTTGTTGTCATGTCAATCTGAATCTGATTAAGACGAAATTTACCTTGATGATAGAGACATGGACCCCATATTATCCTGTAATATTGGAAGTGAATCCGTTACGAAATGGCAGAAATACAATTTTTTTTTCATTTCTGCCCAATGTTAACTTATGGGATGTTTTGAATATTTTGGGAATTTTATCCATCTAGACAAATATATGTATAAGCACCAAAATTTGATGGGGTCTTCATTGGACCAAACCACACCTCTGGTAAAAAATTTTCATGTAAATCCATCCAGTAGTTTTTGTGTAATCTTGCTAACAAACAAACAAACAGACAACAGAATGATGAGAGAGGTCATCAGGCAGATGACCAGAGTGGTGTGTGTTTGCAGAGCTCCTTGTACTTAAATACAATGAGAGATCACATTGTAAATATATATATTAATAATGTTAAGAAATTCACTGTTGATCTGCGCAGCTCCTTCACTGCATCTTCTGTATGTACTTCTGTGTTGTGTTTTGGTTCTTTTCTGTGCCTTTTGTATATATTGTATATTTTTTTGTATCTACCTAATTCAATTTGCACTTTTTTCTACCTATTAATATACTTTATTTCACTCCTCCCGACTCTTTATTTCTCTGTGTGATCAGGCCCCTGGGTGATCTTTCTTCCAATCATCTTACTTCATGCCCTGTTGAAAGAGGGAGTTCCTCCTGGTCTTGCAGATGATCAGATCGGCCCACTGGACCACCACAATGCTGACGAAGAAGGAGGTGTGGCAGGTGAACTCCACGATCTTCCTCTGCTCGTAGGTCTGCCAGGGTCAAAAACGATTTGTTTGTGAGTGTCTGAAGAACAGGAACAAAAACTGAAGCTGCGAGTCATTACTTAAGGGCAGAGCACAGATTGCAGAATGATACCTTAAGTACCAGGTCTGATTGGCAGACTTATTTTATTTCTTTTTAAAACAAAATCCACAAGTAGATGCTTGAAAATAACATAACTGACAGAATAAGACCTGGGCGATCACAGCTGCCAAACAATAAAACACGCATCACACTTGTTGACATAAATTTTCCAAGACATTTCAGGATTCAGATCATAGTTATCATTTAGTTGGTGTAAGAGTTTGTTGTTTGTGGAGTGGAGAAGTATGAGGGAGCACGCCAATCAAAGCACATCAGCCACATGGGATCCTGGTCAACTAGACCCTTTTAAAAGAACCCTAAAAGCTTAGAAGCTAAGCTATACTGTTAGCAATGCTGACTTTTCTCTCTTTAAAGCTACAGACAGTTGCTCTACATGATCTACTCATCCTTCTCCTCACCCATTGCTGGCCGTAGCTGTCCTCCAGGTCGTTGAAATCACGGTCGTCCCAGTTGATGCGGATTCCCACCAAGAAGTCGGGCAGGAAGCCGTTCTCAGCCAAAATCACAAAGTAAGTAAAAAACCCACCAAGAGCCTGGATCATTCCTGGAAACAAAGACAGAGTTTGTAAATGATCGGTGCCAGAACAAAGCTGGAGGATCAAATGGCATATTAGAGCCAGACAAATGAAGGAAAAAACACTTCAAAAGAGCCACGAATTTCTGAAAAAACAAAAATTCTGAGATTAAAAGCTGCTGTCTTGGTTAGGATTTGAGTGTGAAAGAGAACGATGTGAGCAACGGAGCAAAACATGATAATTAATTAAGGTTCAATAAAAAATAATGAAAAAAGGATAATTTTAGTGCCTTAGAGTTAGCAGAGAGGTTCCCCTAAATACTGTTAAAGGCCAAGATGCCACAAATCATGTAAAGCACGAATGCCCACAGTCTTTGGTCAGCTTCTGGCCTGTCCTTACATTGCCTGGGCACATTTAGGTCATCACTTCATGATTCAACACATGAAGGTGACAGGTGGTGGGATCGTTTTGGCTGTTTAGGTCAGATCTGTCCCTCTTGCACTCAGCTATTGTTTAATTTCACTGTCCAGAGCAGTAAGTAGCCTGAAAACACAGGGGTACATAGGTCACTCTGGCCCTAACACAGAATTGAAATATGTAATGCACACTTTGACCCCCACTGACCAATCAAGTTCTGTGATTTGTAGTTTATTCTTCTCAAAAAAAAATGAACAAACACCTTATGACATATCAGATTGCTACCATTCACATCCATAAATGTATTCAAAGTGTATGCCTTTACTTTGCACAGCTGCTTGACTTCACACAAACTTACAGACATCTTCAACTCTTTCCATTTGGAGCTTTCCATAACAAACTGTCTCTATTGTCCTTTCACTGAGCTGTAAATTGCTCTGTCTTTTACAGGAAACTATTAAGAATTTATGAGGAGATTATAGACCTATAGAATGAAAAATGAGCCATTTCATTTGCTTTGAAGACACTAATCTCATTGCCATTTACACCATTATCACATATCTGCAGGGGGCTTTGGAATAATTTACAAGCAACATAAAGCGAGTACAGCTTGAATATTGGATGGACAGGAAGTCTGTCGTATAATTTGTGTGCCTTAAGATTAAATTTAACACAATGTAGAACATTCTGTTTTGAAAGAACAAGCAGAAAATAACAGGAATTACAGATATTAGGCGTCTTTACACAAAAGATGTGACAAACAGAGGCAGTTATGATGCCAATGGTCCAATACGTTTCCTTCTCTTGTTTACAGGAATTAGACCAGAATAGAGGACATAAATTGACTGTATTCAGGGGGTGTTTGTCGCTGTATGCGTTTAAACAGGTGATTATATCCTTCTCTCTCTCTTCTCTCTCTTTAATGTTGCTGTTTTGTGAATAAATGGCTCCAGACAGCCGAGGACGGCAATAACAGCCCGTAGTGAGGTTTAATTCCACGCTGGAAAATTTGTTTTGTCAGAGTAGGCGGGACGACTTCAACATGATGGACGTCTTATTTTGGAGCTTTAGTCTTCACATTCACCAAACCTCCAAAAGGACTGAAGCAGGAGTGACACAATGCTTATTAATCTACTGATCCACAATTGAGAGAGAACCTGCAGCAGGATGGGGTTAATGCTGATGGATGTTAACCCCATAAAACTGGGAGAGGGTCTGACTGGACCGTCTGTGTTTCAAGCTGTACAGTGGGATTTCACAATAATGGTGGTGCTGAGGGTCTGGGGCAGGGGTTTCCAACCACCAGACTGTATTTTATCAATTTAATGTCTTTTTAGTGCATTTGTCTGAATTTGAAAAGTAATTGGATTACATCACATCTGTCTGGGTGGCTTATGTGTCAACACTCGAATAAGGGATGCACAACATTGGGTTTTTGCATTTATCTGATATGACGATTTGTGAGGAGTGGGTGATCTGTCTGCTATGAGACCTTTGCATTGTATGCAGGTGATAGACAGCCATTGGCTGGAGCTGGGTCCGGCAGAGGGAGGAGTGGCCATCTGATTGGCTCGAGCAACAGCCTGCACACAGACGGTGGTGTATTCTGACAGCAGCATCACCTCAAAATATCTTCTGTAAATTTCTGTTTGTTTCCTTTAGTTTTGTGTTAATCAAGTCTTGGTTTTGTACCCTGTTTGTTTGAAAACCCGCATTTCAGTTTGCTTGATAATAATTTCTCTTTTTTTTGTAATAAATATTGTTAACATTGAATCTTTGGCTCAGTGTTTGGTTTTGGGGACCGAGCAGTGATCTGTACCCTTAATCCTTTAATTATGTTATACAACTAACCCCTAGACGAGCGTGTAACATCAGCTTTTTTGAGGCAATTATCTACTAATACTGATATCATACAGACAATATCACAGATATCATACATACACACACTGGGCACAGAGACCTCTTGACTGGATAAAGTTAAGCCTGAGATAATCTTGCTGTTCAACCGTGCGTTTGCAAACAGCTTGACCAATACAAAATTGTAAACTGTTATTTGTTGTTTTCATTGTATTTAGTGTTATACATGTTATGTGTGTTTGTATATATTGCTGTTGTTATTTTAAGTACTTTTTTTTAACTATACTGCTGCATATCTTGGCCAGGACACTCTTGAAAAAGAGATTTTTTAATCTCAATGTGTTTCTTTTCTTGGTTATATAAAGGTAAAATAAAAAAAAAAATTAGACTCTCAACTTGTGTTCCTGGAGGATACAGGAGAGCTCAGGCTATTTACAACTATTGATGGGCAAGAAGTTTGTAGAAAGTAGTGAGTTAAGTTTTAAGATACTTATGAAAAATCAGCTTGGCTACACTAAAGCTTAACCATAGTGTAAAGTAGCAAGCCAAGTTACGGTAACAAGACAAAAGGAGCTCAAGACACATTGTCAAGCCAACATAGTTTTTTGAGCAGTTTTAACTTTTGGCGGCACCATGTACTGGCTAGCATCCACCCCGGATATCTCGCCCGAGAGACAAAGCTCACAATTTCCTTTACTAGTACTCATATTTACTAGTGTCTGGGCCTCTAGTAAACCCACTTAAACGAAAAAAAAAAAAAAAAGTACAATAGAGAGTCCTAATTGCTTTGGTATTTTTTGGTGGGAACTTTTTACTATTTTTTTCCACCACTCGGCTGCAGGGTCAAAATTCCTGCTTCATACTCCACAACATTTCTAAACATTTCTTCACTACTCCTGTCTTTAAAGCTGATGAATTTCCCTTCTAATATCTGATCTGACAGAAAGCAATTCTTTTTGTGTAGTTTGTCCATGCATGATTGCCATATCTGCACTTCGACATGTTTTTAACCGCTTTGCATTCTTTCTTGAGTCCAGTCTCTGCACTGGGCTTCCCACCCTGACCAAACAAGCTTGAACTACTGATGTAACAGTGGTAGGATGTCACACTGGCAGGTCTATTTGGGGAGGGGTTGAAGGAATCAGGTGTTTCAGGCAGCTACAGAGGGGAAGAGGGAAGACTCCAAATGTGGCGAACACGCACAGAAGTGTTTGATCACGCAGAGTTAACATGTAAACCTGATGAAGAGCATGTTAAATCCAAAATGGTACGATATGACGTCTTCAGTCCAGAGGTCATTGTTAAAATCAGGACAAAATTGATTAAACATGTCAGGTAACAAGCTGAAGGCGTGCCTGCTAACATGAACGCAGATTGTTGTGATGTCATCTTCATATTCTCCATTTCATCAAAATCAGTTTCATCATGTAAACTCAAAGGATGGGGAAGGATGACAGATTTCAGACCAACTTAAACAGGATTACTGACAAAAATCTTCAAAATCAAAAGAAACTTGGCTGCATGTGCTTCCAGGAAACCATCACTCCACGTTTTCATCCGTGTTTGCTTTTCATTTTGGACGTTGGATCTTTCTGCTGCATTCATTCGTTGTCACTCTGAATCAAATCAGGACTCAAATGAAGTGTTAAAGACGCCTCAGGATTCCAACCTGGGATTGTAGAAGTGATTTGTTAATGTGACGTGACCTGTAAAAGTTTTGACCCTTTGTTGCTCATCATGGAGTAATTACGGGAGCTGACGTGAGTCTCCGGCTGTTTGAGTGGGTTCTGCTTCAAACCGTGTGTCATCCATTGAAGCCCTGACATATTCTGACCTATTCAACAGCTTATGAAAATGAGCCAGCCTTTGATTCTCACAGCTCCCCGGCCGTATAAAACCAGAGATAAAACACATGCGTTCAAGTGAGGATCCAGCATGCAAAACCCAGATTCAGGAGAAAACAGAAGCTCTCTAATCGCTGTAAATGTCACAACAATTAGAAGGAAATTCTACATGCTCTTGATGCTCTACCCACCTCCGGGTATATTTTTCTGAAAGCGCCTAAACATTTACTAAAGCGGCACCAAATGCTAGATCTGCTGATAAATGTCAATATTTAATTTTTTATGCTAAGGTTGTTTGTTATAGCCATAATTCAGTTTGTGATATTCAAAGGCAATAAGCAAGCCCAGCTGCCATTTGGTTTAAGCTTTGAATGTCTGTGACCTGGATGATTGAGAGTCAGCACAGACATAACAACAAAACTTCACAACAGGATCCTTGGTGTAGACTCGCCAAGTTTCAATAACTGCAATTATTTGGCCTTTCCTTCAGCTCCATTCCATTATCATTACAGTCTCTGATACTAACTTTAGAGAGATCAACTAAATTACATACATGATAGTTCCTGCAAACAGTGCACATATATTAATTTGACCTTGACAACCAATCATGGATGACCTGCTGCTGTGGACCTGCCCCACTCCATGTGCTCTATCCTGCATCAACCATCAACAGAAATGACATCATTTAACATAAATTCATACTTTTAGACCAGTTAAACTCATTATAATGGCAGTTGAGCTAGATACTGCTATATTAATCAATATCAGTCCTCTCCAAATTATATTTATTATATATATATTAATGTTATTAAATTGATCTTTCTATCCATGGTTGTATTGATTATACATCCATTGTAACTATCTTTACAACCATAAAGACATGAGGTCCCTCATGAAATGAAAATGAGATGCCACATTTCAAGGGGCTTACCTTTAATAAATTTATATTCAACAAAGACAAGTATGGTGCTATATAAATAAAGATTGATTGAGTCTATATTCAGCAGAGACAAATGTGATTCTAGTCCCTTTGTCTCAGCCTGGATGGATTCATTTCTGGATGTATGTATACAAATATATTTATTATATGTATTTGTATATATGCATATACGTGTATCCATAAAATGAAGAGTTTGTCTTCATCCTGCTCTATTGTAAAGTGTCTTGAGATAACACTTGTTATGAACTGTCACTATACAAATAAAGATTGATTGACTGATTGATTGATTGGACCAGGGACTGAGTTTATATAGCGTATTAACATCATTTTGGGCATTTGGATACAAAGTTGACTGCATGTAAAAAACAAATAAAAACAACACCCCCATGTCATTTATATGGCTCTGATAGTTTAAACACACTGTTGTTAAGACATGAGTTGTTTTGGTTGTGATCAGAATCTGGATGCAGAGCCAGGATTTTTTTAAAAGGATTTGTTAGCATTGCAAGATAGGGCAATTTTTCCACGTTTTTGCTAATAACTTTAAACATTTTTAACAGATTTTAATGAAATTTTCAGGGAAGGTTGGCCATGGCTCAAGTGAGAAGTGATTAGATTTTGGTTGTGATCAGAAACCAGATGTGGATCCAGGGATTTTAAATATTTGTTAACATAGCAAGAAAAGGCAGTTTTCCTCATATTCGATAACAACCTGGCTAAGTATGTCAGAAAACCAAGCCACTACAAGCTCTCGCCAACAGTGGAGCAAAAATGTATTATCTATCAAGGACGAGAAAGAACGAGACCCAGACAACCTGGGAAAGACCCACCAGTCATGCCTCCAGCTGAACCACTATCCTAATGACTCTCAGGTGACCACCTGGACCATTTACATTTTATTGGTCAACTCAGGGCCCGTTTACACAACAGCATTGTCACCAGAAACAGAAAAGTTTTTCCTTTGCGTTTTCAAAAGCACTCCTTGTTCACACAGAGACAGAGTTGATAACGATGCGTGTTCACATGAAACCTGAAAAGGCGGTAGGGTGCATGCCAGGCCAGTAGTTGGTGATGTAAGTGTGTAGTGTCCTTTGCAAATACAATGAATGTGTCTCTGCTGGTCAGAGTATTGACGCAGCAAATCCACATTTTGTTGGAGGAGCAATAACAAACTGAGCACAGTTAGCAGCACACTCGTTGCTCGAAAGTCTGCCATAGTTGTTGTTGCTGTTGTTCCTAGGTGCGGGTGATACCTTTATCCACGCAGTACTGTGCATGAGCCGTGCATCCCTGACAATGGCGATTCCTGTTTACACAGAGATGACTACGAAAACGTTTTCAAAACTTTTCACCCTGGACCCCAGTTTGAAAAAGTTTGCAGATTCAGTCACTCCGTTCTTGTGTAGACGGAAAGCACAAATGCAACAAAACTCCGTTTTCGTCCGTTTTCATTGTCGTGTAAGTAGGCACTTAGGTTTCATGTTCTTCCTCTTCCCTCGTCAACTCTTAGAACTGATTACTGAAAAAGCCTTTTTGAGAAGAGGCAAAATGTCTGCAAGAAACGTTACCAGTCCAGTTGCCACTTTGGACAGTGTTGGATAATAAATTTCAGAGCAAAATAATCTCACGTTTTTAATGGTTTTCATGGATAAATACAAGATATAACAGGCTTACAAACACATCCTTGTGCAGTGGCTCCTGGGAAATCATAAGCATGTAAGCATTGTTTTAGATAATGTACCAATTGTTTTGCTACCAAAATGCTAGTAGAGCCTCATTCCACTGAATCCCAGGTTGGAAACCAATGTAATATATCCTAATTGAAAACTCAGGTGTCATGGCAGCTATAGTTGGTATTAGGCCTGTGCTGAACATATCGATATGGAAAAATATCGTCACGCACTCCTTGGGGATACGTGTACTGATACGAATTCTACAGAATCGATGCGGCCTCAGTGTTTCGACAGTTATTGTACACTTTGGGTAATGTTGAATACATGATGAAGCACATGTTCCAAATTTAAACTTCCGTCTACCATCTTTGAGGACCTGAATATAAGTTGTGTAAGTTGTAGAATAATTTAAAGCTCATTCTTGTTATTTTTCTTCTTGTAATAAAAAACAAAACTTGTCGTGAATTTTGTTAAAAGCGTAGTCAGTATTCACAATTTAGGTGTATCTGGATACATATCGTATCCTGGCCTCAGTGTCGGGATACGTATCATATTGTGAGGTTGCTGGAAATACCCAGCCCTAGTTGGTATCTGAATGTCCACTGTGGATGATAATGCAGAACGTTTAGGTCAAAGAGCTCTGGAATAAAGATGACAAACCTATCTGTCCGTAGGCCATGCTGATGAGGCGTTCATTGACCAGCTTGTCTGTTTTGGGGTTCCTGGGTTGGCGCTTCATGATGTCGCTCTCAGCTGTCTCGTAAGCCAATGAGATGGCTGGAACCTGAGGGTAAACAGGAGTGAAGCACAGGATCAGCTCTCTTTATGCACTCTTTGTTATAATAAATGTGCAGGAATTTGTCTTAGTGGCAGTGGAACAATGGAGCGATGACAGTGCCAGACACGGGCTACCGCAGACATATTACTGCTAATGTCAGTCAGCATTCAATCACGGCGTGGAGGGAGAACAGACAGAGCGAGGGCAAGGAGGGTGGAGAAGAAGTAGTGACAGAGACAGGAGGGAGAGGCGAGGAGGGGAGACAAGTGGAGAGACTGATTTCAAGTTGCTCATAAAATAGGAGGGTAGAGAGGTCTCTGTAATAAAGATCTTATATTGGCTGGTTTTACCGGGTAAGTAACAGAGCAATATGTGTGACTTAGGGCAGGATTTCCTCACGACTTAGGTGGGATTTGAGGTGGGGACTCGGCTCTGCTCTGTGTGAGACTGCACACAAGCTCTGCGGTGCACAAATCCAGCATGTTTTGGTGTTATTTTCCCCTGACCCACAGCAGGGGAGTTAGAAGAAAGGACACGACTTTGCCTGGAATTGATTTTTTACACCTCTTAATGTGAGATAGTGCAATATCCAAACAGCGGTCAGGAAGCCCTCTTAAGTATGCCACATCTCACTTTGATAAACATATTCTGCAGCCACACTCTTCCACATGGCGCCACTTGCTAAAAATAATCTTAGCAGACTCCAAGTGCTGCTTGTCACGGCTAAGTCTCAGCAGAGCCCTGGAGCCTGTTGCCTGGAGTTGAACTAAGCTGTTAACAAGCTGTTAACAACCTCCCCAGCACGGCACGGGGAATTTTGTACTTTTACTTGTGTAGCGTACTATAAACACTTTCAGATACTTTATTGGATGTTGTAATTTTTTCATTTTAGGATGCTAGCCTTCAAAGCCGACATCCAGCTGTTTTCTCCAGCTGCAGTTATTGGATTCACGCAGACGATGTTACTTTTGAAGGGACAGGTTTTTATATGCAAAGCAGGTGCAAAAATTAGACGCTTTTTAACTTCAGTCGTCTCGGCTTTAAAGAGAAATCCAGTCAATAAAGAGCGCAGCGTAGCTCTGATCTCAGGCGGTTTAAGAAATATTTGTCAACATGAACAAATCTGTCCTGCTGCTGGAAAAGCATAAAAGTTCATCTTTGATTCCACCTTAGTCAAACAAATCCTTTATTAAAAATGCTAGAAACCTTCTCTGCTTTATTTATAATACGTGCAGGCTCAAAGTTCTCCCTGGTATCATCACTGATTCATACTCACCACCCTAACCCTAACTCGGTCAACCAGTAGGCAGATAGCCAACCAGCCAAACATGGCAGCAACTCATGCAAGACGACCATCAATCAAACTGAGCATCAGAATGTGGAAGTTAGGCTGTTCAGAGCTTTTCAGAAACTGCTGACCTACAAGGATCTTCACGCATAACAGTCCCTAAAGTTGACAGAATGGTCTGAAAAAGAGAAAATCTGGGCAGAGCAGAATGGCCAGAGTGGGTCGTGATGACAGAAACCAAACATTAACCAAAAACAATCAGGATACAACCGAAGCACATTTGTGAAAGCACAGCACGTTAAATCTTGAGGCTAAACAAAATGTTGCCTGGTCTGATGAGTAGGGGTGTCCCGATCCGATATTGATATCGGATATCGGTCTGATATCAGCAAAAAAACAAATATTGGATTATATTGGCCTGCATCTAAAATCTCCGATATAAGCTCTCCGATACAAGCAGTCCATTCTAATTTATTTTTTATATATCTAATTCAGTTGTAGGATATGCTTATGTTTAAGTTAAACCCAGTGGTTACTTTGCAATCTAAAAATAAATGTTTTTGTTTTTATTGGATTTATTGAGGTTACTTTTCAGGGTCTTCTAATTTATTTTTTATTTATTTTATGTAATTGTAGTATTTTCTTATGTTTAAGGTCAAAATGTATTTAACCCATTGGTTAATAACAAATGGGTCAGTTTTTCTCATACCTACTATTGCTGACTACTGTTCTCTGTTTGAGTAATCTCACCTTATCAAGCCTTTAATTCCAGTCCATACTACAAAATAAGTAATAAAAATATGTGTGACTCCTGCTGATATCGTATCGGATCGATATCGGTATCGGCCAATAATCAAGGCTGCAATATCGGTATCATATCGGAGGTGAAAAAGTTGTATCGGGACACCCCTACTGATGAGTCTGGATGTCTGCACCGGCATTCAGATGGGAGGGTCAGAAATAGGTATAAACAATGTGTAAGGCAGCAAGGTGTACCTAATGAAGTGGCCTGACTATAAATAATCAGGCAATTACAGGATTTAAAATCCTTCAAACAATCATGAGATGAGAGACATCTGGGTTGACATCTTAAGTCTGTGGCCATTGCAACTCTGTCAAAGACAAGAAAGAAGATGGATTAATGATGGATGGATGGATGGAAGGATGGATGGATGGAGGGATGGATGGATGGATGGATGGGAGGATTGATGGATGGATGGGAGGATTGATGGACAAATGGATAGATGGATGAATAGATTGATGGATGGATGGATGGATAGATGAATGGATGGATGGATGGACAGATTGATGTATGGATCCATAATTAATGGGTGAATTCATGGATGTAATACTGAATGGATGTGATAATGGTAGACATCATGTGACCTTGTTTGATGCCTTCAGGACCCCGGCTGGTCTTGACCCTCTCTTTAGAAACCTCACACAGAAACATTCCTGATAACCATAAAAAGATCACTTTTGGCTCATTCACATGTGTGACAGCCAGATCCTGGAGCATGCTGGTGGTGAGAAGCAGCCAAAAAAATTAAAGTTCAAATAATGAGCAGAAGTCCTTTTGAATAAATTCATCCTGTGCCTCCTTTCTTTTGCAATGATGGATTACGCCCCTCAGGCGAGCAGCGTGCCAGCAACTCTTTTTGTTGCTGCTGCTGGAAATACAATGGCGAGACTGGCATCTGGAAATGGCAGAGCTGTGAAATGTAAATCTGTGTGTGAGCGTCAGCCGCTCTTTGTTCTGCCTGAACAAATGGTCGTCGGCAGTCCGCCAAAAGTGAATTTCCGTGCGCTGACAGAAAGAACAAATTAAACCAAACGTTTTGTTCCATTTTACCTCCGGGCTCTCATATCTGACACCAATATTAGAGCTACTCTCCTTAGTGTCACCTTTAGCTTCCCTGCAGCTATGCAACAATTAGCAACCACTTCATTGAGAGGATCACTGAAACTCACCAACAATTAGCTTTAAGCTTTAAAAAGGCTTTTAAATATGAAGCTGATGGCTCTTAATTGTTACAGAGTTCCTACAGAGTTGGACAATCAAATTTAAGACTTTTTAAGGCCTTTTCAGACCTTAGCTGAGCAAAATTTATGGATTGTTTATACGCCACAGTACAAAGATTAAAAATTCAATGTGTGCCATAATATGTATAGACATATATTTTGAATATAACAACCAAAATAAAAAGCAGATAAAGATTCGTAAAGCTTGAAGTGTCATGCTGCAGTCAGCATTTTTTTCAAAATAACCCTTACAAAGGTACCAAAACAGAGAAACAGTCTTTGAAAATAGCGTAAATGCTCTTTACACAAGCCCTCAATGGCTTTAAATCAGGGGTGGGCAACTGGCAGGCTAGTGGAGTGCATGAGGTCCTCGGTCACACCAAATCCAGCCCACCGGTCAGTTTCAAATTTCTGAAAGTTGTTAATATGTGGATGACTTCTGCCATGTATTCCAGTCAGATTTGCCTCTACAGTACTATGTACAAATGCAAAATGCAACTAGCCTTGCAGAGCAGACGGACCTGCCTGATTCTGAAATCATGCATATCCGTCTTGCCAGCCTCCATTGTCCAACGACTTCACTACGGCTGGAATCTTAACAGCCCAATCAGGGAAGAGAGGCAGGAGCTGCGAGAGCAGCGGACATGACGACAACAGGAAGTGACTGCATGTTTGAAAACAATGGCGGCTTCTGATGTGGTCTCAGTTGTCTCAATATCTGTCAGCCCTAGCAGCTAACAGTTAGCTGCTAGGGCGTACGGCCGGTAACTGTTGTTAGCCGTGCTCATTGTGGCTCAGCGGCACTGTCTGCTTCTTGCCCCGGGAATCGTGAGTTCAATCCTTGGGAAAGGAAAGGAAGTAGCCGTAAGCCATAGCAGCTAACGGCCGTTAACTGTTGTTAGCCATTAGCCGCTACGAATGCTACGTCATACGTAGTAGCGTAGCTTGATGTGGATTGGTCTGTGATGAGTGTGATGAGCCGAACGATCATCCAATCACAAGCTGCTGTTGTTTTTGAAGGTTCTGTCCCTGAAACATTTTCAAATGGCTCCTTCCCAGATGGATTAGTGAAATATTTCCAATATGAAACTGTCCATCTGGCGTGTCAGGTTAAAATGCAACACAAACATGAAAAATTAAGACAAAGACTTTAAGAACTTAAATTTCATAAAACTTGTATACAACTTTTTCAGCTCTTGAATATTAAAAAAATAGGACTTATCAAGACTTTTGAAGGCCTTAAATATCAGATTCAAACAGAAAACTTTTTAAAACACTTTCAAAGATCAAATCTAAGACCTCATAGGGTCTTAAATTTCAAAAATAATTTTTAAGACTTTCTGGGACTTTAAGGGCCTTAAATTTCAAAAATCTAATCTCAAACCTTATAATACTCTTTAGGCTTTAAATTAAAAAAAACAATTCGAAGACTATTTAAGTTTTTTAAGGTCTAAAATTTCAAAATACTAATCAAAGTCCCTTTAAGACTTTTTACGTTTTAAATTTTAACAATCAATATTAAGACTTTCTGAGACTTTTTAAGGCCTTAAAATTCAAAAATCTATTTTAAGGCTTTAAGGACATTTATTTAAATTCTAGTTCAAGACTTATCCTATTTAAGACCCTTTTAAGGCCTTACATTTAAAAATCATAATTTAAGACTTGCTTGGACTTTCAAGGCCTTCAAATCTATTTTAAGGCTTTTACAGCAATTTATTTTAAATTCTAGTCCAAGACTTTCTACATTCTTAAATTTCAAATATCTTATTTTAGACTCTTTTAAGGCCTTACATATCAAAATCATATTTAAGGTTGTCTAACACTTTCAGGGGCTTAAATTTCAAGAACATTTTTTAAGACTTTTTGAGGTCCTACATTTCAAAATTCTCATCTAAGACCTTAGGCCTAAGACCTACGGCCTTAAATGTAAAAAAAAAAATCTATTTCAAGACATTTGAAGGCTTAAATTTCAAAATTCCATTAGAAGACTTTCAAAGACTGATATTACAAAAATCTGATTTAAGTCTTTCTAAGATTTTTTAAAGGCTTTAAATCTCAAAAATAAAATTAAACACTTTTTAGGACGTCTTCAGGATCCGCTGGAACCCTACCTTATGTTCTGTTGTCATAATTTGATGTTTGAGAAGAAGCTTCTGTAGGACGCCAGTAAAGATTTTTTCTTTTAAAACAGCTGATTTAGAAATCAGCTCCAAAAGGCCAGGGTAAAACTAAAGCGTTCAATAATTAATGCATCACACACTCAAACACAGTACAGGCCTGGCAGCAGTCAATACATCTATTACGCCGTCATTTCTCAGAAATGCAGTCAAAGTATTGATTGAGATAGTGAAAGAAACCCGTGGTTAGCATGTCCATCAAAAGGAGTGAATAAGTCGAACAGTTCCGTCATGCTCACCATGTCAGTGCCCAAGTCGATGCAGAGGATGGTGACGGTACCCAAGGGCAGAGGGACGCTGGCAATGATGAAGAGGAGGAAGGGTGAGATCTCAGGGATGTTACTGGTCAACGTGTAAGCGATGGATTTCTTCAGGTTGTCAAAGATGAGGCGACCTAAAATGACCAGAAACACAAAAAGAGAGCTGTAATTTGACATCAGGAAATGTCAGTGGATCATGAAAGATTGACTGCATTACAGTAAAGCCTGGATATTGTCTCTTTCTGATGTTAAAAGCTTTATTATGTTTGAGTGAGTTTTCCGGACTGTGTGAAGTAAAAAAATGATGACTGTGGCTGCTCCGTCAGCATATCCGCATTACTAATAGCTTTTCCCAGACTATATTAGTGGGCCGACTTTAAATTAAATTCAGCTCTCTAGTGTGAAACTTCAAGTCAAGTCTCCAGCTCATCAGAGTGATTCTCAAGTTGAACGATGGAGAACAAAGACATTTCATAAGTCATGGTGGGGAGCTGGAGGTCCTTACTGAGGTAATTTGGCTCCTGAATGGAGGTCATTAAAAAGATGAAACACTTGATTATGTGTTGATGCTTCTGTTATAGATGGTTAACAGACAAGAAGATATAAACTCACTGCCCACTTTACTAGATCTGCCCTTTGCAAATAGTTAATCAGCCAACTACATGGCAGGAACACCATTCAATTTGGCATTCAGACATGGTCAAGATGATCTGCTGAAGTTCAAACACCATCAGAATGAAGAAAAATGGTGATTTAAGTGACTACGAACGCGACATGGTTATTGGTGCCAGATGGGCTGGTCTGATTTTAGGAACTGCTGATTTACTGGGAATTTGAAGCACAACAGTCTCTGGTTCTGCTCACCAACTGGTACATCCAGTGGAAAAATAACCAGTGAATTTTAAACTTCCAAAAATTGTTGATATGCAGGTGACATATATTTCAGTCTATTTTGCCTCTACTGTACTATGTAAAAGGCAAAATATAATGCAAAAGATTGACAAAATTTCTATGATGATCTTAAATAAATGTGTAAATGTTTTGTTATTTACACCAAATAAGTAGGTATGCTTTAAATTTCAAAGTCCTGATTTAAGGCTTTCTAAGATTTTCTAAGACCTCAATTTTCAAAAATATAATTAAAATATTTTTAAGGCCTTAAATTAAAAAAAAAAAAATCAGGAATAACAAAGACTTTAAAAGGCCTTGCATCAAAATAATAATAATTCAAAACTATCTAAACCTTTACAAGACCTTAAATTTCAAAAATCTACTTTCTTAGACTTTATAATGTCTTACATTTCAAAAATCTAATGTAAGTCTAAGATTTTTTAAGACCTTAAATTTTATAAATCAGAACTCAAACTTTTTCAGCCCTTGAATTTGAAAAATGTAAAAAAGGACATTAAAATTATCTAAGGCCTTAAATATCACATTCTAACTGAAAAGGGTTATTAACAGAGGTAACCCTTAAACTGAAAACCTTCACCAAGGCATTTCCATCATTGTTGAGAGAGTTATTGACAAAATGTAGAAAACTGACCCTGGTCTAGCTTTGTTTTGCATCGCGTTTCCTGGTAATTGTATTGCTTCATCGGGAGGGTCCTCTTGGGGTGCCCTCGATGTGACTGTGTGTGCGTGAGGTTTGCCCGCCCCTGCCTCCTATTGGTCAACGTGCTGACACCTGCGGTTGTTCTTATGCGTTATGTGAGGCTTTCCTTTGGGTACACATCCTTCATTTAAAAGACAAAAAAATTGCTTGTTAAGTTAATTAGTCACTCTAAATTGCCCTTGATGTGAGTGTCTGCCTGAATGGTTGTCTGTCTCTCTATGTACGCCTTGTGATTGGCTGGCATCACATCCAGGGTGTATCCAGCCCCCACGTCTCAAAAAGGAATAAGCAGTATAGATGATGGATGGATGATAAAAACATGTGGTTGGCTCTGAGATGAACAGCTTCTCCACCAGGGGAGCGTTCAGGGGTGTGTGATAGACGTACGGACAACCCTAAGGCCTTAGGCCATGGCTGCCTCCAGCTCTGCGGCAAAAAAACATGCCAGAAGATATTCCAGCACTGGCAACATCTACACCAAAGAAAAGAGAGTCTTAAACAGCCTGAGAATAAACAATAAACATGTATAAATATCAGGAGGCATCTTAAAGATGGAGAGGTGCTGATTGCAGTGCCCTCAAGCTGCTTTTAAATCTCCATGTGCTCTCTCCAGAGCCAGCGAGTTGGCAACTCTATTTCCCTGAATAACTTTGAGCTGTAGTGGTTTGTTTGGCTTGGTGGGAAGATTAAGCATGACAGAAACATTGCATATGCATTCATTAGCTGCTTTTTAGGTACGCCTTGCTAGAACCCAGCTGGACACCTTCTTTGTGTCAAAGATTCAACAAGGTGCAGGAAACAGTCCTCAGAGATTTGGGTTCATCCTGACATGACAGCATCACACAGTCAACGCAGATTTGTCAGCTGCACACCCATGATGCAAAGCTCTTATTCCACCACATCTAAAAGGTGCTTTAAAGGATTGAGATCAGGTGACTGTGGAGGCCGCAAGAGTACTGTGAACTCATTATAACGTTCAAGGAACCAGATTGAGATGATTTGCTGGAAGCAGTCAAAAGATGTCAGAGGATGGGTTCACTGTGGTCCTACAGGGATGGACATGGTCAGCCACAATACTGTTGTTGATATACGGCTTTGGCTTTGCATGGTATATGTAGCAACAAATTGAGTTGACTGATGGTGTCCCTGAGCCCACGTGGTAAATCTTTTACAGAATGAAGTTGATTTTTAATGCAATTCCACTTCAGGGATTAAAGGTCACAGGCATTCAATGTTGTTCTTCATCCTTGCCACTTCAGATTCTATCAATCTTTTGATGATATTATGGACTATAGATGATGAAATCCCTAAATTTCTTGCATTTGTACGTTGAAAGTCACGCAGTTGTTCATAGTGGTGCACCTCGCCCCATCCTTGCTTGAGAATTATTAACCCTTTAGAGATGCTCCGTTTATACCCAATCATGACACTCACCTGTTTCTAATTCACTTGTTCACCTGTGGAATGATCCAAACAGGTGTTTTATGAGCATTCATCAACTTTTCCAACTTTTTATGGAATGTGTTGCAGACACTGAATTCAGAAGTTTATCAGTTTAAACATAAACATCTTGTCTTTGTAAAGTATTTAATTTAACATGGATCTGCAAATCATCACATTCTGTTTTTTTTCTCCACCAAGCAGGGGCGGATAGGATATTTTTAAGTAAAGGGCCATCAAAGGGCCACATTTCTCACTGAGGGGCCAAGTGTTTGTCCAATATGCATGCAGTCACATTTATGATAAAGCACACCCAGTCACACGCTGTAATTAAAGTGTGGACAGTAAAACGCATTTTCAATTTCACATTTGAGGATGTTTGCAACTTCAAAAAAAATAAAATAGTACTAAAAAACACACACTTTTTATCTTACATTTTGTGTTTATTCAAATGATAGTCTTCTTCTGTCAGCTTTAATGATGGTGGACCTGCCTATTTGGCGCACTACTGCCACCAATGGTTGGGCACGGAATTGCACTCACCTAGAATCTTATTGTTATTCTCTAGCAAAACAACAGATAAGTGACAGGACAGGGGCACCTCAGGGGGCCAATTAGATTTTAGATGGAGCCAATGCCCCTGTGGCCCCACCCCTAGAACCGCCACTGCTGCCAAGGAGATTATGTTTTTGCTGGCGTATGTTTGTCTGTTTGGTTTATTTTTGTTTGTTTGCTTGTTTAAAGAAAACTACTGGACGGACTTTGCTTAAATTTTCAGGAGATGTTGGTAATGGCCCAACTTCAAAATGATTAGATTTTGGTGGTGATCTGGATAACTGCCATTAGCAAACAATCGGTCAAGGAATCATATCATGATGGTAACTTTATCATGGAATTATTGCTTATAGATGTAAGCAATATGTGAGCTACCTTGAAGGAAGTTTGTACTCTCCAAGTGCTTTCTGGTTATTTGTTTTTCACAGTGTCCCAGCTTCACTGGAATTGGGGTTTGTGGTGAATAGTGCGGCAGTGTAGCTCAGTCTGTAAGGGCTGGCTGGTACCCTGACCTATCAGCCTGTGTGCTCATGTAGATGGGCTCAAGGTAAAGAATGATCTAAGAGGAGGAGGTGTTTGTTGAATTGTGACATTTCTTGAGCCTTTAAAGAAAACTGCCTGCTATTTTAATATGCTGATGTCCTAATTACTTGTGACTGACACTAGTCCAAGTCTCAAGTCTACATCTCCGCTTAACGCTGTGTGAAATCAACCATGATAAAACTCAGCCACTTTTAAAGTATTCAGAAATAATCTTGTGTCTCTTTTGGTTCATGACAAAGGAGCCTGGTGGCAGAATGTTTTAAATTTTATGCTTTTTAAATCTCCGTCTCCCTTTTTTCCGACTTCTTTATCCTTTTAGCTCTTATCTTCGCCTCCTCTTGCTCATTTTCCCTCCCTCTCTCCCTCACTTTGTGCTTCCCCCTCCTCCCCCAGAAACTCACCCTCCTCCACCCCGGTCACGATGGAGGCAAAGTTGTCGTCCAGCAGGATCATGTCAGCCGCCTGCTTGGACACATCAGAGCCAGCGATCCCCATGGCAACGCCGATGTCGGCTTTCTTCAGGGCCGGGGAGTCGTTCACTCCATCGCCCGTCACAGCCACGATCGCTCCCTGCACCCGTGAGGAAGCGACGAACAAAAAAAAAAAAAAATTGTCAAGAAAAAGGAAGATAAGTACCATGATTTAAGCTTCCCTTCTCCCCACCCCCTCCCCTTCTGTCTTAATAACGTCTTTTCAAAGCAGCTCTGGGGAGATTAAATGAAAAATGGAATTGAGTTGCAATCACTCAGTCACACGGAGAGAGAGAGAGTGAGCAGGGGTGAAGTGTGGCATGACCTCAATATACGGAGTTGTGTGAGTGAATGCACACATCTGTTTCCAACACTTCACACAAAACAGCTGAGCGCGTACTTTAAAGTATAAAAATATGGAGTTTAATATTCAGTTAAAGATGTATGCCTTTCAAATGCAGCCAAACACTTGCAAATGGACCTCCATTGCGTACATACACAAACCCTGCATTCATCTTTTCAAACCACCTGCACTTGCTCAAACACACACACATGGGCCTTCACACACATAGTAAACAGTATTCAGCCTTCAATGGTAAGAAAACACACACAAACACACAGTTACATGCACACACACAGGATGGATTCAGCTGCACCTCCACACTTAGTCACGAACAGACTCATCCAGACTTTATCATAAACACACTTCACCGTACGCTACAGAATTTGGCAGTTACTTGGTGACAAGTGAGTAACTAAGTGCTGCTTAACCAAGTGTGACACATTTCATAGATTGTTGGAAACAGCACAAGATGCAGAAAAAGACTTTTACTGGACCAAGCCTGAGTTACATCAGCCAGCTGGTTCACCAAGGAGGGCTAGACTTTTTAAATGGGGGGGCACAAGGGGTAACAAAAGGTTTAATTCGGGGGGCCATCAACATTTGGCTGTGCTGTTGCTGCAGTTACACATAACGCATTGGAAGTCCTGAATTTAACAGTTATGCAACAGTATTTAGAACCACTTCCTGTGCAACCATTTCAAAATAAAACCTGAGAGTGTCATATACAATATCACAATTTTTATGCTCAGTAATTTCTTGGTTTTGGTTTTGTTTCTGTTTAATGATACAATTGTCATGATCCAGCTTTCTCATTAGTTTAAGTTACCCGTTTTGTTCTTGTCTCATGTCTTGTCTCCATGTTTCCTGTTTTATTTTGAAAGTTCACTTGTCTCTCCCTAGCTGTGTTCAAAACTGTCCACTCATTCACTCACTCACTAGTCCCTATTATGGGAAATGAAATAGTGAACTACATAGGGAATGACCAAATGTGATTTCGGACACTACACTGAAAGTTTCTAAACGTCATTGCGTTGGTAGATAAGCCGGATATTCTTGTGACTGAAGTTGATGCGGCAAGAATCACATAAACAAACCGGGCACTCAGGAGGATAAGTAGCAAATTTTGCAGCCGTTAGAAAACGTAAAAAAAGCTACGCTAGGATTGTGTTAAAGATACTTTAACGTTTCTCACATTTAGACACGAAAGCAGCGCCAATTTGTGCCTTAGCAGCCGTCTTTCTCTTCTTCTTCTTCTCTGGAAAAACACGACCGCATTGCATTGTGGTATACGGGAGTACAACATAGGGTACATCGTATGTACACTCACATTTGCTGCGCATTGTGGGTATTTTATAGTGCACTATATGGTGAATGAAATTAACCGCTGAGAATTAAAACAACAGTACAATATGGCAAACACACTATATAGCGCACCATATCTGTGATAGGGAACGGTTTCGAACACAGCTCTTGATTCCGTAGGTTTTCCTTCCTGTCTGGCGTGTCACACCTGATCCCTGACTGTGCTTCCCCAGCTGTGTCTCATCACCCCAAATCACCTCATGTATTTAACCCTCATGTCTTCCCCTGTCTTGTTGCCAGATTGTTTGTACCATTAGCATCACTTTCCAGCACTTTCTCATAGCCTAGTTTTGTCTTGACCTTTTTTTGCTTAGACCACGTCTTTTTGCCTCTTGCCTGTCTGTACCTTTGCCTGGAGTGTTAGCTTATTAGTGTACTGGATCTGGACCGTCAAACCAAGCCTCTTAGCCTTCTGTCTGTCTGTACCTTTGCCTGGAGTGTTTGCCTGACTGTGTATCAAACCTGGACTGTGAATAAACCCTGTTTTTGGATCACGGACTGTTGTCTGCTGTTGAGTTCTTTTGTGCCATGAAGGTTCAGAAACCATCACAACAATAGTGGGTGGAGACTAGGGCTGAACGATTTTAGGGAACGATCTAATTGCGATTTTTCTGGCAGATATTGTGATTTCAATTCGATTCACTTTTTTTTTTTCAAATCAAGCTTCAGTGCAATATCCACTTTGTTTACAGTATAGACAACAGTAAGGAAATCAATGATCAGAAGCACATAACACATTATTCATCATCTAACATTGATGATAAATTTTCTGTTTTCATTATTTAAGGGATACTCCGACTTCTACTCCTAAACAGAGGATTTGTATTGTTGACATGCTTACCAGCACTTCTGTAAATGCAGATTGCCTGCAAATTTGTAAAATAGTATTGTGTATCCAAAAACGATAAATCTTTCAGCCCTGGACTTAAGCTTAAATTGCGCTTTTCTAGTGTCTGATGACTCGAGACAGCTTTACACCGCAGGTCACACCTACTCATTCACACCCATTCACTCACTGGCGGTTGGAGTTTCTATGTGAGTAGCCCATCAGTGTTAGCTAACACATCCTCACTCTTTAATACCATTTACACGCCACTGACACAGCAGTGGGAGCAACTTGGGGTTGAGTGCTTTGCCCAAGGACACATTGACATGTGACAGCCAGAGCTGGGCTCGAACCTGCAACCTTTGATTACAGACTGAACCACTGACATGATATGATGGCAGCTTGAAGACTGAAATGTCAATATTTGGATTATTACTACAAAATACCTCTAACTTCCATTTATATAGGTTTGCATCTGAAAATAAAACTGTATCAGAGTTAAGTTGCACTTGAACTTATGACCTGCTGACTCAAACACTGGTTCCACTCATACCAAAGGCCCCCTCACACACAGACCCGGGCGCTGACCTGTCTCTGGCAGCCCTCCACGATGATGAGCTTCTGCTGAGGAGAGGTGCGAGCGAACACGATCTCAGTGTGGTTCCTCAGCAGGTCGTCCAGGTACTCAGAGCTCATGTCCTTTAGGTCCGAGCCGTGCACCACACAAGCTTTGGCATCTCTGGGGAAGAAAAAAAAACACACAAACACGAATCAGCTGCGCACAAACACAGTGAGGAGTCAGTGATACCAGGGGCAATTATGCAAAGAGGGAGTGTTGACATTTTCTGTCTTTCTCCTCCGGTTTGTCTCTGTTTTCTTCTCACACAAAAACAAGCGCACACATTTCACTGGCAGGAAGTGCTCACTTTTTCATGCTCTCTGTCTTACAGGAACAGTTTGACATTTTGGAAATATGCTTGTTCACTTCTTTGCGCAGGGTAGATCAATAGCGCACACACAGGCCCATCTGTTCAAGATGAAAATGGTGCCCACCAGTTTGTTTAACTTAACACAGAGATTTAAAATAGGGGAAACAGCTTGACTGGATTTATTGGCGAGATCGAAACTAAATCCAAAATCTCTAAAGCTCAGTGATTTATTTCCTGTTTTGTCCAATCCGTCAAAAAAGACTACAAGCTACAGATTGTTGTCTACTAAAATACAACGGATTTAAGAGACAAAGTAGAATGAAAGCTTTACAAAGCATTGGCTGGATATTAATCAAAATAGAGTCAAAGGTTAGTGAGTTGGGCTGGATGACATACTTATATGGCAATCTACTGTTACCCAGTTTGATTCAATTGTTCAATTGTTTAATATTTATTTATTTATTTTTCTCATGCAATGAGACAATACAGTGGGACAGACGGACAAACAACACTCGAACAACGTTTGTGGTAGTGTGTTGTTGAAGAATATTATGGGCGGTATACACAGTTGCATTATTACAAAGATAATTATGATATTAAGGGTGTTAAGGGCAAAAATAATGATAGTAACAAGGCATGCATAATAATAATAATAATTATTATAACAACAACAGCAATAATAATAATAATAATGATAATAACAATTTAATGATAATAATAGTAAACACTATAGTTATTAGACAAGGAACAATGATAATAATAAAAGAAATAAAATAGAAAAAAGTTTTTAAAAACAAAATTGACAATGCCAACTTAACACTTTTCGTAATGATAATATTAATAATAAAAGCAGGAGAAGGGAATGGAGGAGCCAAGTTATATTAATTTGGGAGTGTTTTTTTTTTAATATAAAATAATAGGGTGCCTTGGGCCCCACTGACCGGTAGGGGACCAGCCCACAACCCCCAAAAACCCCTGGCCGTTGCCCTCACCCCTGGGTGCCCCAGAGTGCATGTGGTACAACACCTTACCCTGTAAAAAATAAATACATAGATTTCTTTTTTATTTTTATTTTTAAATATATATATTTTTTTGGGGGGGGGGGCTGTTTTCGAATACATGTGGTGCATTAAAATCAGAGTGTGTGTGATTCAATTGTTTCATAGAATATTCAGAGTTTTGATAAGAAATATGGAGCTGGAGATCAGATTTTCATGCTGATTTGAGTCTTTGCATCACTTTTTCATATCTCCACTTAATGCTGCTTATGACATGAATAATGACAACGACCGTGTTAAGCTGTCCAAATACTTCACAGCAGTACATAGAAGATAAAAACTGTGAAATCACACTATAAATAAACTGTCATATTTATTAATCAGTTAGCTTTACAGATGCTTGGTTTGGGAAAGCATGCAGAGCTTGTTTGTGATAGGGCCTAATCTTTTATCTTTTCATGGGGCCCAACATTTCTGGAAGCGCCCCTGCTACATGGTGCACGTGGTCCACTGCATCCCTGTTGCTGAAGGAAAAAGGATAGCTCATAAGTTGTACCCCCTGAAAGTCTTCCTCTTTTTCCTCATGAGGAAAAACTCGACATTTCCTATGAGATGACAATTCTTCTCACTTCGCGCCTGCCCTGTCACACTGACTCTGCCACCAGAAAATGACTCCCCAACCCCTACAAACCCTCAGCTTCACCCTCCTCACCTCTGGACCCAGAAACAGACATCCAATCTGCTTCAAAAGAGATCCAGAGGAGTTTTAGCCCTGACCTCACACTGCTTTAAACAGCCTGGTGGAATATACCTCTCTTGTTTTGCAGGTCTTCTGTGTTAGTTTCATGTTTTGGACACTTGTTCCTACAGAAGTGTTGAATAAACCCACATCTTTAACCAAAGATTCATCTGCAGGCATGTTCAGACAGACTCAGCAGAGCTGTTTTTCCTGTTTGTTGACTGAGTAAACATGCCACTTCACACTCACATGTATGCTTTTGTTGTAAAGGGTCCTTCTGATGAAGGACAGCACACTCAGGCCAATATGTGAAGGTCATTCCCCTGAAGATTATTGCTCAGGCTCTGCAGCTGTCTCCATAATGCTGTCTCCGTCTCCAAGGAAATTCAAGGTTACAGATGCATAACATCACATCTCAACCGAGATTCTACAACTGCCACCTTTCAGACATGCACTAATGTGACCTGGAAATACTCCCTGTGACCTCGCCTGACTTGAGGAAGCATCGATTCCTGCATAATTATTCAATGTCAAATGAAGCCTTCTTAAAAACAGCCTTGTACAGAATAATCTGATGTTGAGTGTCTCTGTGAATACTAGGGATGGGAACTGATAGTATGTTTTTAATATCTATTCCACTATCAACTCTGCTTGTTGATCTGAATGTGAATTCCCATATTGATTCCTGTGGATTTTTTGTGGGGCCTACAACAGTTTTCAAACATATCAGTGCCATGTTTTTCCATCCACTAAACATTGTGCAGAAAGAATAGTATATTTAACTTTTTTATGCACTTTACTTTATTTTAAATGAGTTCTCCTTGAAAATGTTTTCATTTCGTTTAGAGCTCTTTTAAACAATCTTATGTTTGAGTATTTTCTTAATTTTATTTCTTTGCTTATAACTTTATAACCTGCTTGTTGTGTTGTGTGTTTTATTATGTTTTAAATCAGGGGTGGGCAACTGGCTAATTCTATATAATCTAGACAGATTTTTTTATTGGTTTTTACAAGTTATTGAAGAGCTTACTCTGCTATAATAGTGTCTCTAAATCTCTTTCATGAAGCTTTAAGACATTATACCAAGCATTACTCATTACCATATTTAAAAAATGGCAGCGGTAAAATATTTGTGCTTTAAAAATTGGAAAACACTCATTGTTTCATTGATTTAAAAATAGCTTCAGTGGCTTTAATTCTATGTCAAGTTCATTTAACTATGCATACTAACGTGTACTTGTGTTGTAATATATGAACATTGGTATACTATTTTTATGACTACTTCATATACTTTATTCTACTCTACTCCATTCTATTCTTCTATGTTGTTTATCCAACATTGTTTTTCCCCATCAAGAGTTTCCAAAAATTTGTAACAATGTGGCCCTCAGGCTGGAAAAAATGGTTTTATGGGACCCCCTTGGTAATTGAAGTTGCCCACCCCTCTTTTAAATTATTGCTGTCCTTATGAAGAACTTTATAACTTGATATGAGAAGTGCTTTATAAAAAATTATAATTATTATTATTATAATTTTTTGTCAGAAATTCAGCAAAACATTGACTGACTACTGACATGTTTTCCACATTCTCATTATCCACAGGCACAGACTCGATGGCAGCATCCAAGATGTCCCCAGGTCCAAGTCTTTAGGTCTCTGGTCCTACTGGTCTTGCTGTACCCTTGCGAGGCCTGGACGCTGACTAGTGGCCAGAGATGCAGGCTGGACTCCTTTATGACTTTTTCCCTTTGACACATTTTTTGGTATTGTTGGCAGGACCCTGTGTCAAATGCTGATGTGCTCTATGCTACTACACTCTGATTGGCCTGTAATGAATGTGATTGACTAAACGATTGTCCAATCACCTGCTGGATATGTCTTTGAAAGGCTCCGCCCATTCCCCTATGGGCCCTTTTTCAGATACTCATAAAATATATTGAACAGTCCATCTGGTGTGTCAAGTTTTCTGTATATATGATAGTTATCATCATATATTTTCCACAATGCGAAACTCTTTTAAACTCATATATGAAAGGGTGGTCTTGTCCATACCTGGGATTGACTTGGCTCAGAGGGATGTTTAATCTCTCGGCGATGTCCTCCACTGTCTCATTGCCCTCTGAGATGATGCCCACACCTTTAGCAATGGCTTTGGCTGTGATTGGATGGTCACCTGTCACCATGATTACCTAAACACACAGATAATAAATCCATAAATGAGACACTACTAGGATCTTTAAATAACCGATTAATATACAAAACATAACTGAAAATGTAGATAAATGTGAAAAAGTAGCACATTGGTAGGAGACGAATCAAATACAAAGGGTTTTCTTTTTACTGTGGGACCACCAAACAACACAGGCCCTCAGAGTCTACAGGGGCCCTGCTGCATGCCCAGCTCCAAGTGTTCTGGTGCAGCACGGATGTCTTTCCACATTTTCATGCCAGGCACTCATGCCATTTAAAAAGCAAGTTCACACACAGTCCTGTCACCATCAGGGTAAGCAGGGGACCATATCTGAACCCAAAACATGTTGAAACCTGAAACAGATGGGCTTCAGCAGCAGAAGACAACACCAGGTGCCACTCCTGTCGGCAGAGGACAGGAAACTGAGGCTACAATTCACACCAGCTCACCACAGCTAGACAACCAATGATGCTGAGTCTTCTACCACCTTCAAATAGGAGGGTCAGTAGGTCAATTTTGCCTTGTATAACAGCTCTGGTCAGTGGTACGCAGGCACGCTTTGGGCCATTTAGTACCAACTGATCATCTTTCAACAGTCTACCTGAGTACTGACGCTGAACATGTCCATCCCTTTATGACCACAGTGTCTCCATCTTCTGATGGCTGCTTCCAGGAGTGCAACACTCCATGTAACAAATCTCAGATCATCTCAAACTGTTTTTTTTTTTACAATGACAATGAGTTCAATGTACTCTAGTGGCCTCCAGAGTCACCACATATCAAACCAATAAAGCACCTTTGGGATGTGCTGGAATGGGATATTTGCAAATCTGGGACACATCTGCAACAACCCTGACATAACCATGTCAATATGGACCAGAATCTCTGAGGAATGTTGCAGCACCGAGTTGAATCAATGCAACTACCTCTTTAGTCTGGCTTTTATCTGAATTTCATGTATTCATCTGAATAAGTTTTTGTAAATTAGGTTTTATCTGATTCTGTTTTAACTTCAGAATTATGGTCTAGTAGTTTATCCTCTTGTTTTATCGTTTTTTTCCCAAGTTCTTCTTAAGTGTTTTACTCCCCTGTTTGAACATACTGTCGTTACCTTTTAATGTTTTTATTCTCATTACAGCACCCTTTTATTCTTTCTTTAATTTTTCACTTTACTTCAATTTATTACCTCTGGCAAGGAGGTTGTGTTGTTGCCAGGGTCTGTCTGTTTTTTTTGTCTGTTAGCAAGACTACGCAAAAACTACTGGATGAATTTACATAAAAATTTTACCAGAGGTGTGGTTTGGTCCAAGAAAGAAGCCATTACATTTTGGTGCTGATCCGCATATTTGTCTGGATGCAAAAAATTAAAAAAAAAAACCTGAAAAATCCCAAAACTTAACATTGGGCCATATTTTAAAAAAATCGTATCTCTGACATCACTCCATGGATTCGCTTCAAAATTTACTTGATAATATATATAATATATAGCTCTATCATCAAGTTAAATTTCATCTGGATCTGATCCAGATTGACATAAAATAAACACTGAAGTTTAGACGGCAAATCCAACTCATTTCTCCTGGGCTTCTGTGAGGGTTCTGCCCCCTGTATGTCATTATGGGAAGTGTAGTTTATTTTCAAACTGATGTCAACATTCTTCAAGCCTATGTAACTTCATTTCCCAGCTTCCCTTGCAATGCCAGCGGAGGAGTTCTCCGCATGGACAGACATGAGACTCCGCCATCGAATAGGAGCGGAAAAGCCACTGCCATAACTGAGCAGCTTGGCGGAGGTCTGCGCTCTCAGAGTGCTTTTCTAGTTTTTTTTTCTGTTAATTGATTTTTTTTATTTTACACTTTAACCTAACCTCTAGTGTTTACTCATTTAAACTTTTAAGATGGCGTTACCTCGGTGCGTACTGGGTACAAAAATGTTCCAGTTCTACTTCTGTCTTTTATTTATGATGCGTTTTGTGAACACTGTGTATGGATTGCAGGGTGGGTAGGTTAGGGGGTTGGGTCGAGTTGGTTTGGGTCATACTTCCTTTCATCTTCTTTTAATTTATCCTTCTGTTTGTAAAGCACTTTTTGCTCTATTTTTTTGTATCAAAAGTGATATAAATAAAGTTTGATTGATTGATTGAACAAAGAATAAGGGGTTACGACTTGGTCCTAACAAGCTGTACTCAATAAAGTGGCCGGTGAGTGTATATTCTCACAAAAGCTTCCATTAAAATCCTTGCATAAATCTTCCATAGAGTGATTTAGACTCACATGAGTGAAAACATCCACCGAACACATGTGGGTGTGAAGCTGCAGATATCAAGTAACACCCGCCCACATGCCTCACTACATGTTTAATGCAAAAAAAAGGGTTTCAATCTAAATCAGAAAAACATGGCTCTGTTTGGATAAACACTTCACTGCCTTTAAAAAGCTGCAGCTAAACCTCGCCCCACTTCAAAATAACACGTTCTATCAGGCGCTGAATCAGTTTGCAGCCTATTTTAGCATTAACTCCTCATCCTTCTTATTCACTTAAGGCATGATTTTATCTCTGCTCCCTCCTCACTCTTCTTTGTTCTTAAGCCAATTAAAGGATGTCGTTCAAAAATTCAATATCAAAGGAGGCATGATAACTACTGTACCTGAAATTAAATGTGCAAAATCCCATTTCCATTTTGGCAATACTTCCCCCAAAAACCAGGAGACTGATTCTGATTACAATCCATTTAAATCACTGTTGGAGTTTCTGTAACCTCTCTGCAGCATGGCGATATTACTTTCCTTGCAAACATCTGCTCTGTGTCTATCTGCAGTTCATTAACACTAGATGAAATTGGTATTAAATGTTCTGAATCTGCATTTTAATCCAGCTGATCTGAGAGCATGCTAAATTCTACCATAACATTTAATAACACCTCAACAATTCTTTTCTCGCTTTACTTCAGATATTTTAGTTTCTAAAAAAACCCAGAGGAGAGAACTAAACAGATGCTGATCTTACATCAGAATTATTCATAATGTCTCACTGGCTTTGAATGGCCCTTTATTTAGCGTGTTTTCAAAAATATATATTATCATCTGCCTTCTTGCAGCAACAGAGCCTCATTTATGCAGCGATTATTATCTATCAGGGTCCCTAAATCAGTTATCATCTGAGCTTTGAAAAGACATTTGACATGCAAATCCCCCCTCTAAAAAGCCTGCAACATGGAGCCCTCAGAAAAAGGCTTTTCATGAACTACAATGAAGGTTGAATCTGTGGAACCAATTACCTTGATACCAGCAGAGCGGCATTTACCCACTGCATCAGGCACAGCGGCACGCGGCGGATCAATCATGGAGATGAGGCCCAGGAAGCAGAGCTGCTCGGTGGGGAAGTTCATGTCGTCGCAGTCGAAGGTGAATCCTTGGGGGTACTGCGATGAAGACAGATTCAAGTGGCAGAAGCCTGCAAGAGAGGAGCGATCAGTGAGGCGATTGTTCGATTGTGACTGTGATGTAGTGTTTCTGTATATACTTGTACTTCTGATTATGTTACATCGACTGACTCTTTCTGGTGCAGCAATCATAACAGACTTGAGCTCTGAAAGCATGTCTACTCATTCACACTCATGGTGGTAATAGTTGCTGTGTGCAGTGTAAATTTTGTTGGCTAATTATTTTCATCATAGTTTTCATCAACAACCTTCTTTCCCCTGACAAAAAGTAAACAGTAACTAATAAAACAAGTGCACATGGACAAAAACTAAACTAACTGATATTTTCATCAACAAAAAAAAAACTAGACTAAAATGTTTGACAGAGACTTAATCCAATCAGACCTTATTATAACAGCTACTTTGGTTGTGTAGAAAGGTTGGATGAGTTAAGAGGGACATCCAATCACAACTGCCTCAGCTTGGTGGTGGTGGGATAAGTTGTGAAGCGATCCAATCAGAGCTCCTCTCTTTATGAACTGATATATTCATGTAGAGCAGGTTCACTGTTTGTTGTCAGTTCTGGTATTGTAACTGAGATGCTCTGCCAGGTAGCCTAAATAAAGGTGACTGCATTTCACACAAGAGTTCAATTTGTTTCTGTTCATTTATACATTCAGACTTTACTAGCATTCAATAAAGGGTTATTAGATGATTCATTTTATCCAAGTGTAAAACATGACTTCAGAAATTCAAGGAAACATAAAAAAGGCCTTACACTTTACACTTCAACAATTATTTCAACAATTCAGATGACTAAATTATGACTAAAAGTGAAAGATATTTTAAATCTTTTAGTAAATATTTTATCCAGTTAATCAGAATACACTTTCTGACCAACAACAGTACCCTGTCACATAGTTTGAGTGTGTAAGGGTTAGATGTCTGGATGGCAGGCCAAGGACAAAAAAGCCTGGGTCGCTTTTTATTGGCACCTGAAAAATACCACTGAGTTCTTGAGAGACTGTAACCCAAAAGCTTTTAATCAGTTTACACTGAAAGAGGAAATGATAGTAGGTACCATCCTCCTTTTGTTTAATGCTGTTATTTGATCTTTCCCGATGTGCAGTGTTATCAGTTTTTGAAAAGCACTTTATAAATAAAATGTATTATTATTATCATTACTATAATAAATATCATTGTGCAAATTAATGTCAGTATCATGGATATTTAATTAAAGTCTTAACTGTGTTATAAAGATATAGGTGTTTCCAAAAAAGCTATCACAGCAAAGGGAACTTTAAGACCTGTTTTGTCTCCTCTCTGGAATAATCTTTACCTCACAGGATACATAAGAATCATCTTTAATATTAGATGCTTTTGTCATTGCAGGCTTGAAATACAAATCTAATCCACCACTTTTATTAATTTATGATCCCCCTCCCCTTGTCATATGTAAGTCTGAAATCCCTCTGGAGCGAGGAAAAAACAAAATGCTTCAGAGGGAGTGCCAGGCTCACCATAGAAGCAGAGAAACCTTCCTTTATCACGAAACACCCGACACATCATCCTCATCACCCCCGGCAAAAGTGAGGCTTAATAATTTACATGATTTCAGAAGCTTCATTCCGGGAAAGAGAAATGGTGCTATTCCACATTTAAGCATCTGAAAAAGTCACAACCACTCTAACAAAATGATGATAGCACATAATTATTACCTATGAGGCTTTTTTTAAAGATATCACGTAGGCTTTTTTTTTTTTATTTCTCGGTTGTCAGAATGATGACATTTACAGAGTCAGGACGCTGAACACTTGGAGACATTAAAAGTTGAACTCCATCTAAAGATTTTTACTTCACTCAAAAATCTGTCTTTGACTTTAAAATGTAAATGCTACTTTCTGGATGAATAATCAGAAAATTCAAAGTCTGACATGAATCTTCCTTTAGAGGAATGATGTATCCAACAAATCACAGAAGTGCCATACAGATGTTTTGTTTTTTCCCTGCGTCAGAGAATTAACTTCAGTCTTAAGTTTAAACCTGCATAGAAAGTTTTTTAAAGATATTTTTAGACATTTTAGGCCTTTATTGAAGGAGTAAAGACAGTGGATAGACTTGGAAAGGGATAGAGAGAGAAGGGGAAGACAGGCTGTGAATTTACGGTGGCCAACGAAGGACAAACAACCCAAAGGGCTTGATGAAGTTCAATCAGAGGAAAACACCTACAAGAGCAGAAACGCAGCAGAACCAACAACAACAACAGAAGATTTCCAGGCCTGTAGGGGGCGCTGTGGCAGGCAGAGAGACTGTTGTAAAGCCAGCCACTCCTCTGGTTTCTGTGGTCAAATCAGCCACTCCTTAATTAAAGAGCTCATGTATTTGAACAATTACGGTAAATACTCCATGCAGAGCGAGAGGGGGATAACAGACAGGCTGTTGACCATCATATTGCGTATTTTCCCTTTACCTTCAAAAGTGTGAAATGAATGGACAGGATGTATAATACTAGTGTAACAAATAAAGGTTGATGAATGCATGGCGCAGTTTATTTTGAGCCCTTTTAGACAGATATTAGGATGAATGAGATCATTTTCTTCCATTAGTATCTGATGAAACTCGTATCATTGTGGACCTTCTGGACTAAATGTGCGAGCAGTATGAAGAACTTTTACTGTGTACTTTTTGAGTAAGTAATATTTTTGTGTACTTTGAAAGTAGATTACTCAAAAATATGATATGAAATAACATCTTAGAGTGTTTTTTTACTAAGCAAACATCTATTTTATCTATTTCATCATGCTGAATAAACAAACAAATTTAAGCCCCAAACAGCTCTAAGGGCTTGTGTCCACAGACAGAGAGCGCATTGCTCATCAGCGTCGTTCCTCCCTCATTGACCAATCAAAATTAAGATGGGGTGGGACTTCTGTCATTCACTTTGTAAACAACAGTCGAGGAGGCAAAATGAAATGCCTTGTAATTACAAGAGAACTATTTCCTGAACTTCAGCTTCTATCAGTGGAAAGACATGGTTTTATGACTCTGTGATGGACCAGTATATTTATATAATATATATATTAATATAATACCAATATATTTCACTGGTCTGTCTGGGCAACACCCCAAAGAAAGTGTTTGGAAATGGTCAGAACCTTTCAAAAGCACATTCGGCAGGTGATTGGACGATCCTTCCAGAATCAGAATCAGAATCAGAAATACTTTATTAATCTCCAAAGGGAAATTTGGTTGTTTCAGTTTCTTGCATACACAGTATAGTAGTAGGAAATATCAAATAAAGACATTAAAATAGATAAGAGCACAAATTCAAAAAAATAAAAGATAAAAAAAATAATGAAATGAAAAATTGAAAAGAAAAATTTGTAGGCAGGTTGCAAACATGAGAATCTTCAAGCAATATCAACTTCCTTATGAGGGGGAAAAAAAAGTAAGTCAAGCAGAAGTGAGACTATAAATAAGACCAAGGAATTCACACTATTAACATTAACAAAATTTACAATATGAACATAAAATGAAAGCACTGTTTGTCCAAAAAGTAAAGTTTGTTCTGTCAGTCACATTCATGACAGGCCAACCAGATAATGTAGTAGGCGGGTGTTACTGTTGTGCCATAAAAAACAAAATGTGAGCCGTTTTGTAAAACAAACTCTTGTTGAAAGTGGAGTAAAAATATATTTCTACAAAGAAGTGCTGTCACTGTTGTTGTTTGGTTTTTATTTATAAAGAAATGTGGTCTAGATCTGATAAAACTGTTTTTAAAGCTGTTAGCATCTATGCTAATATCTGTGTGAGCAGTCACTTCCTGTTTTCATCTTGCTCGTAGCTTCCAGATTTACAGGATGCTGATTGAGATGATCCCCTTTTAGCCACTCACAGTTGTTGTAGATTGGAGCTTGGTGAGATGGATCCGTCTGATTAGAGACATTGAATCAGGCTGATCCAGCTGCACTGCAACATTAATGTCATACAGCCCACAGTAGATTATTCCTGTGGGAGTGACCTGAAAACACACCATGACCCCAAGAGGAACCACTGGGACCTGGGGGCTAAGTAAACATCCATCTTCAGCTCATCTCAGGCTTTTCCTAAACAGATTGTACTGCTCACCTTTGGGCTAAAATTTAATTTGAGGGACATTTTTGTGTAACTACCCTCTACACTAAGGAGATATAAAGGTGAGAAAGTGTTTAACTGCTTCTACATGCGTATTTCTTCCCAAAGAGACTGACTTCATCTGGTGGCGTCAAACATACCGAGCACTCTCTCTCCCAGCCCTCCCAGCTCCATGTAGGCGTTCTGGAAAGCGTCTCTCCAGTTTTCATCGAGCGGATGCTCCTGGCCATGGACCATAATGGTGCTGCACCTGTAGAGCATTCATTGAATTAAAAATCAATCAGTGATATCGGCTGATGTAGAGGTTATAATGCAAGGTGGGTGAGCTCCGACTCTGGTTCAATAAAACGGGTCAATCGCCTTTTAAAGGAAGCATTGTTTGTGCTTTGAAATGCAATTATACTAAAACAAATAACATGATTTAAATAAGTGGTTCTTCACCAGCAGGAAGTCTATAATCTATGGAAGCCCTGAGTGGACATAATGTGCTCACATGCATTTTATTTTAGCCCATTTTGTTTTGAAGGGTCAATTTTCTAGGGACACTGGTCAACTATCTACAGTGCAGTGCAAGCATTGAAGTGATTGTTGTTGTTTTTTTAGCAATTCACAAAATTTAAAGTGAGCAGACAAAAGTCAAATCTAAATCGAATCAATATCTGATGTGATTGACCTTTGACCGAAGTTAGGGATTTGTAGGATTATAGTCAGGTGTATCATTTATCAGTGATTCCAAACAGGTGATAATTATTGCCATCATAGGCTCAAATGGTTATTAACTGAAACAGCCAAACTCTGCTGCCCAAGGTTATGCTGCTGAGGAAAGCTTCCTGTCATAGTTTATACACCATGGTAAGACTAAGCACAGCAACAAGACACAAGGTAGTTATACTATATCAGCAAAGACTCTCTCGGGCAAAGATTTAGAAGCAGACTTTGGTTTCAAGACATGCTGATTTGGCTCTGGTGAAGATGCAAAAAGAAACAGGCAACATTGAGAACTGCAGATACAGTGGTCTGCAGAGGAAACTCAGTGCAACAGATGAACTCAGAACAGAAACAAGTGGGACCCAGATACATCTCCAAAGAAGTCCAGCCAGGAAAGAACTTCAAAAGAAAGCCACACCTCTGACATGGCAACAAGGCAAAGCGACTCAACAATGCACCAAAACACAGGAACGAGAGTGCAGAAAAGTGTCGGCAGGTTTTCTGGACTGATGAGTGACAATCTGGAATATTTGGCTGCAAGTAACGTTGGCGACATTGAGGCATGGTGGAGGCTGCACTTCTGTTAATGGAGTTGTGAGTTTGGTCAGGGTTTATGGTGTTGTTAATGCTTTGAAACACGAGCAGATACTTGTCCATCCTGCAGGACCATCAGAGAGGCTTTTGATTCGCCTCAAATTCATTCTGCAGCACAACAACATCCCAGAGCAATCACCAATGACGTTAAGAACTATCTTCAGCTTAAATATGACAAAGGAGTCCTGGAAGTGATGCTATGGTCCCCACAGAGCCCTGATCTCAAGATCATGGAGACAAATCTGAGCCAGCCTACATCCACACAAGACCTGTGGTGAGATCTCCAGACTCCTGTGTCTAAACTACGGGCTTTCTACGGATGCTAGAAATCCTTGAAACGCTAATGAAGTGATTTCAAGTGTTTTCAAAGTCTGAAAGGTGGTTGTATTTCAGTAAAGATGCTCACCAGGGGGGAAGAGGAGTAACAGGAAGACAGAGAACAGGAAGGAGCAGTAGCCATATTTATTTATTATTATTTAGATTATTATTATATTTATTATGTTTTATTTTATTACTCAGAACTTGCTTTTTATTTATACAGTGGCCCTGATCCTCCTCTGTAAATATGCAAGATGTTTTTACTTTTTTAATTTTCATATCCTGTGTTCTTTTTTTCACTGGAATCTTAATTGCCCTGAAGGAGTCTTCCCAAAGGATAAATAAAGTTTTATCTAATCTAAACTAATCTAATCTGAAAGTGTGTAAAATGTGGTAGTGCTGGTACCACACGGCAAGAGCGTCGCTGGTTCAACTTCCCGAGGCAGTAAAGGCCTGTTTGTATTCTCTGCAGATGCTCCACATTAGGTTAATTGGTGACCCTGAACTGCCCTTAGGTGTGAGTGGTTTTCTGTCTCTTCATGTCGGCCCCATGATTGGCTGGTGGCCAGTGTCAGCTAGGATAAGATCCAGTCCCCTAGGACCAAGAAATGGACACCAGTAAAGATTTGGATGGATGGTAACAGGTGGTCATATTAAATATTGTTTCTAGTTATCTTTAACTGATACAAATTAACTCACAGCACTTCTATTTGTAACAGCATTCGTCCTTGGTTTACAGAAGCTGTCATGTTTTTCCTGTAACACTCTGGGTCTCTCCTTCAGAGAAAACTCTGCTCCAACATGAGTGTGTTTAAAATATTCTGCAGACCATCTCACCAGCAGATTAATGAAACACATTTGTTGCTTTAGTGAGTAATTATAGCAGCAGCAGCAGGGTGTAAACATGACTGACTCAAAATAAACTACACTGTGTGTGTCAGAGTGATGAAAGAGTGCGTCAACAGTGAAACAGCGTGGCTAATTGATACCATAAACAGTTTCTTACTTTTTTTTTATTTATCCGGATGCTACGGGTGAGGATTAGGATCAGGCAGGAGAGAGGAATTATAACAGGAGGAAGATTTTTATACGCACAGTTCAAGAAAAAGTAAAATGTCCAAAGTGAAGTCAAAATATTAAGATGAATGCTGATATACTGTACATGTAAGCCAAATAGACAGGTAATCAGGCATGGTCAAAACAACGTGCTGAAGTTCAAACTGAGCATCAGAATGTGGAAGAACGGTGACTTTGAACGAGGCGTGATTGTTGATGCCAGACGGGCTGGTCTGAGCATTTCAAAGACTGCTGATCTACTGGGATTTTCCCACACAGCCATCTCCACAGTTCACAAAGAACTGGCAAAAAAAAATCTAAATAAAATAGAAAAATATCCAGTGAGCAGCAGTTCTCCGGGAAAAATCCCTTGTTGATGCCAGAGGTCAGATGAGAGTGTGCAGAGTGTTTTGAGATGATAAAAAGGCAACAGTGACAAAAATGAGCACTTGTTCCAACCACAGCATGCAGAGGCACATTTCTGAAAGTAAAACACATCGAATATTGAAGCACAGGGCTTCAGCTGCTAAAGACCACGCCTGGTGCCACTCCTGTCAGCTAAGAACGGAAACTGAGGCTTAAATTCACACAGGCGAATCAGTGAAAATGTTGCCAGGTCTCAATTTCTGCTACCACATTCAGATAGTAGGGTCAGAATTTGGTGTAAACATCATGACAGCATGGATCCATCCTGTCTTGTATCGACAGTTCAGGCTGGTGGTGGTTCTTGGCACACTTTTAACCCCTTAGCACCAGCTGAGCATCATCTAAATGCCACAGCCTGCTTTAACATTGTTGCTGGTCATGTCCATCCCTTCCAGCAGGATAACACTCCAAGCTCAAATCATCTCAACCAGTTTCTTAAACATGACAGTGAGTTCAGTGGACTCCAGTGGCCTCCACAGTCACCAGATCTCAATCCGTTGAGATCTGCAGCAGCTGTTCAATGATATCAAGACAGAACGGACCATAATCTGAGGACTGTGTCCCACATCTTGATGAATCTATGCATGGAGGATTAAGACAGTTCTGAAGGCAAAAGGGGGTCCATCCTGGGACTAGCAAGCTATACTTAATAAAGCGGCCAGTGAGTGCACATCTTTGAAGAAAAAGTTCAAATATCAAGACAAAAATATAGACATGAGGAAAAAAAAAAAAAAACATGACTTCAGGTAAAATAAAATTTTGATTAAAAAGCTGGTTCCTCCAGGATTTCGTGGCAAATTTTTGAGATTGTTCCAGGAGGAAAAAGCATGATTTTTAAAGTTGTGGCAAAAGTTGCTATATATAAAAAAAAGTATTCAATAAAATGACCCTTTAGGATTTTGCGGGATGTTTGTGAATATGTCGCAGCCAAATAGCCCGATGTTGCAGAAGGTTCTGTGACAAAAGTTGCAATGTTTAAATTTTTTTTTCATTCCCACATTAGATCAGTCTTGTTACGGTGTTTTAAGTAACCTTAAACAAAAAAAAAGTATAGCCTGATTATTTAATGTGTGCTTTTTTTCTTACAGAAAGCAGCTGTTCACAGCGGTAAAGTTGTGAGGATTGTCTGAATTTGTGTTGATTGCTGGATCGTGATATCGCAATGTCCTGGAGGGGGTGTAAAGTTGAAATACTGCATGAAATCCTTTTTTCATCCTCACACTAACAATATCACTGTTTTGATTAACTAAAATACAAATTATTTATGTGTATATTTAAAAACAAATGCAATGTTTAGCCTTTATCATGCTTTTTCGATGGAGCACTTCTATGCACAAGACAAAGTCTGTGGCATCAGGACTTCTCCCTCTCCAGGTGTTTATGGAGCCCTACCATCGTTCTGTCAGCATTTTAACTGGCTCAGGTTACAAAACTCAGTGTAAAAAATGGACTATAGACATAATGCAGCTGTTTATAAACATTGCACTGAACGGACCAATCTCAACAGAGTAAACTGTTTAGCCAATCAGAGCAGACTGCCCCCACGTGGGGGAGGGGGCCATAAGGGAAAGGGGCTTCATAGTTATATAGTGATTAGTGATTTTGAAAGCAGTCTAGCAGTCTTCAAAACCTAACAAATGACCCCAAGTTAAGGCAAAATAAACTATTTTCTTTCATTTTTGGCCTTATTCTGGTCATTCCACTGTTTTTCAAAGTGTTGAATAAAAAATCTTCACCATCTTATTTTCTTTCTCAGCCTAACCCTGCTGCAGGACTTTCTTCCTTCAGACAGACATTACTTGTTGCAAGGATCAATTTCAGTATATTTTAGTCCTTACATGGGATTTTATAACCATGAAATGAAGAAACACACAACATTAGCCTCTGAGGAGGGTTTCGTTTTCTTTCCATTACACCATCAGGATAAAATGAATGGTTAAATGAAAAACAAGAAAACATGTCGCACAGTCCTACTTGTGAGACACATAATCAATTCATTATTGATTCACCAACCTGTCCAAGATTCTCTCCGGCGCTCCCTTCATGACCAGAATATGACCAGAGGGATTGTCCTCAGCTTCATGGATGGAGAGCTTAGAGGGAAAGTAAACACAGAAAGAGGAGAGAAAAGGGTGAAGACTGACATGAAGGAGCTGATTCATAAAAGGCCGATTCAGATTCATAAAGTGTGGCAGTGATACAGTCTATCATTTTAACTCCTGGACAGAAACAGAAGTATGAAGTATTTTACTTCAGCCTTACAAACCCAATTCCAATGAAGTTTGGACATTACACCAAACGTAAATAAAAACAGAATACAATGATTTGCAAATTCTTTTGGACCTAGATTTATTTGAAAACGCCACAAAGGCAAGATATTTCATGCTCAAACTGATGAGCTGTTTTGTTTTTTTGCATATATACAAATTAGAAATTTGATACCTGCAACACGTTTCAAAAAAGCTGGGACAGGGATATGATTACCACTGTGTTAAATTGTCTTTTCTTTTAACAACACTCAATAGGTGTCAATTGGTGAACATAGGACACTATTTGTTGAAGCTTGGAGGTGTCGCAGTTTACATTTTCAGTGGGAGACAGGTCCAGACTTCAGGCAGGTCAGTCTAGTACCTGCACTCTTTGACTGTGAGGCCACGCTGTTGTAACACATGCAAATGTGTCTTTATTGTCGTGCTGAAATAAGCAGCGATGTCTCTTGGATGGCAACATATGTTGCTCCAAAAACTGTATGTATCTTTCAGCATTAATGATGCCTTCACAGATGTGCAAGTTACCCATGCTATGGGCACTTTGGCTTTGTGTTTGCATGGTAGAGTTTGACCTTGACCTTGCAGATGTAGAGATGAACTGTTAAATGACAATGGTTTCCTGAAGTGTTCCTGAGCCCACGTGGTGGTATCCTTTACAGAATGATGCTGGTTTTCATTGCAATCCTGAAGGTCACGGGCATTCAATGCTGATTTTTGGACTTGCTGCTTACAAGATTTCTCGGGATTCTCTGAATCTTTGATTATGTTACAGACTGTAGATGATGAAACCCCTTAACCCTTTACATATCTAAGTTGAGAAATGTTTTTACTGTTGGACTATTTGTTCACACAGTTGTTCACAAAGTAGTGAACCTCCATCCATGCCTGTGAACGACCGAGCCTCTCTGGGATGCTCCTTTTATACCCAATTATGACACTCACCTGTTTCCAACAAACCCGTTCACCTGTGGACCCAGTCTTAAGTTAAAGTTAAAGTTCATCAGTTTTGTATTGAACATCTTGTTTTTATGGTGTATTCAATTGAGGATTTGCTGATCATTGCATCCTGTTTCTATTTACTTTAACACAATGTTCAACTTCATTGAAAATGGGGTTTGAATACTGTTTCTTCTTACAGCCTTTATATGCAGACTTTTTTAGTCTGATACATATAATGAAGGAACATGGTTACAATTTTAAGCAAGTAAATTCAAGAACTTTCCAACCTTGAAAACAATAGGCCTGTGCTCAAAATATCGATACAGCAAAATATAGTCGCGCACTCCTTGGGGATACAGAATCGATACGGCTTCAATATTTGACAATTGTTGTCAATACACTTTGGGTAATGTTAACAATGGCACAGCTCAAGTAGAAGCCAAACTACATGATGAAGCACATGTTCCAAATTTAACTTGGATCTACCATCTTTGAGGACCTGAATTTAAGTTTCTTAAGGTCTCAAATCATTTAAAACTCATCCTTGTTCTTTTTCTTCTTGTAATAAAAAACAAAACTTGTCAGGAATTCTGCTAAAAGCATAGTATATGTTCACAATTTACATGTATCAGGATACATATCGTATCATGGCCTCAGTATACCTGTACGAACATTGGAAGTAAAACAGTAAAATATCTGAGTACTGAAGAATATATATCTTATCTCAAGCAAATTTAGGCCTGTTTAGTCACTGTCCACCACTGCTTATCATCATGCAAATTTAGCAAAAGAGCTGTATCATGATTAAAAACAGCAAGCAACTGATTAGCATCCCAGTAGCAGCTTGTTAAGACTGAATATTGTGTCGAAATATAAACTGTCACTGAAACTGGCTTTAAAACCACAGGCTGCCTTGTAACACTTAACTCTAAATTCATGTTGGAGTCAGCATCCATCTTTAAAAGTGCTGCTCATGTCATGTGAATGAAAAAAAACCCCTTGATGCTAACATGACTGAGTGCACGCTGTAAGTCATATGTATTCCTCGTGCTGAAGGAGCATTCATTCACACCCTCACATGTATCCCTGTGGTGTTATTTCCCGACACCCCTCCTCCCCTGCTGAAAACACACATAAACACACGTCTCTGTGCACACATGCCACCCCAGGTAATTTGTATCTTAGTCGCAGCATATCTAATCTTACAAAACCAGAACAAAATTGCTTTTTTTTCCTCCCTCTCACCCTCAACATAGACGTTCCTATTTAAAGTCAAGAGCAGGAGCAACAAAACACACGCAGGATCTCCTTTGTTTGCCTCCACATCACTGTTTGGGTTATTCATTCGCCGCCTCAATTCTCCAGACGGAGTGGGATTGACTGGGTGTGAAAATCAGAAACACTGCTCCCTGCATTAATTGCTGCCGTGCCCTTGACTAAGGTGTTATATCTCCATGTGTTGGCTCTCTCTTGGCTCTGTATCAACTTTTTATTTTTGACGTGTTGCTGTTGACTCCTACAGGGATTTACGGAGCTCAGGCTTAAGACTCTTAAGAAGAGCCTGTTGTTATTTACTGCTGTGAATCATCTGTAATGATTTTTAAGGTTTTCACTGTTAAAGGCATAGTTCAGTGTTTTTGAAGTTGAGTTGTATCAGGAGTGGCTGAAGGGCTCCCAGCAGTGCTGTACCTTTAAGGAGAACAAGCTGAGGCTGCCTGTAAAGCACACTGCTGTTGGTGGGTACAGTTATTCCCTGTTATTTGGTAAATGGACTTGAGCCTATATAGTAACTTGGGGTTAAGCATCTTGCCCATTTGACAGCCGTAGCTGGGCTTGAACCTGCAACCTTCCAATTACCCATCAAGCGCACTATCAGACTGTATTTTCAGAGGTTATATACATTAGGGCTGCAACTATCGATTCTTTTTGTAATCGAGTACTCTATCGAGTATTCTGGTGATTAATCGAGTAATCGGATAACGGGTACATTGCACTCACTGCAATTTTTTACATTGAATAACTTTGGCTTTATTGAAAAGCATCAGTAACATACAAAACAGAAAATAAGCCAGGTCTCTTAAATGAACAACTTGTTTTTCTTTTTTAACATTTTGAGCATGAACAGGATCCCAAAATCAAAATAGATATTTTTCTTTTGGTAAAAAGTAGTTCCTACATGACACTGCAGATTATTTAGAGCAACCAGGTCATGAGTTTTAGACTGAGATACTGGTTTTGAATTTTTTCAGATGTATTTTTGGTGCTTTGAGCATCACAGGACTTTTGCCATTTAGTCCAGTTATACCAGAGAGAAGGCGGACATCTCTACAGCTGATATCTCAAACATGTACAGCTCATACATACAGTAAAAACTTAAATTGGTAAACAGGCCCTTTAGTTATAATGATAACTGTCTCTTTACCCATGTGCAATGGTGAAAATATTTTTGAACCTTCAAATTTGTTTTGTTTACGTTGTTCTTGCAGTTTTATTTTTTCTCCGGGTCATACCATGCTTTTTTTTAGTTTGGTTATTTTTTGTATTTTCTTTGTTTCAGCCCTAATATACATATATTTATATTGTATGCCATTTCTTGGCCACAGTAAGTGACAAATAGACAGCCTTTTATTTGCTTACTATTATTATTTTTTTCGTCATTTATTTGGAATATGAGGTTAAAATAAAACTACTGTCAAAGATAGACGAAAAAAACCAAAACAAAAAAAGACAATATCTAGTCAACATATTCAAAAAGGAGTGGGAGGAAGAAAAAAATGTATTAATTCCCATCCCTTTTCCAAACAATTATCCACGAACCAATGCAGATGTTATGCACAAACTCATAAACAACTGTGTCCATGCACACTCATTTCTTGCTTGGACATTGCAACAAAATATTTCCATCCACAATAGCATGTATAATTTCACATACATAAAGATGATTACATATATTTTCATATTTAATATATTCACTAGAAGAAGGACATACAGAATTCTCATACCATCATTTTATTGCAATAACCATATCACACCGACATGCCAGATGGACAGTTCCATATCCACCATGGAAATATTTCACTAATCAGAATCAGGCAGGTTCGTCTGCTCTGCAAGGCTGATATCACGCTATCATACCACTTAATTCTCTTCATTATAGTATCTTGTTAATATCATCTTCTTGAACATTATTTGAAACTTGTTTTTACTTGGACATTTTTTAATTTCCTCCATCTGGGCAACAGCCAATAGAACGTGTTTGGAAATGGGCAGAACCTTTCAGAAGCATTTGCAGGTGAATGGATGATCTATAGCTATGTGTATAGCTAAAATTTTGGCTGTAAACATAAGCAGAAATTTTCATACCTGCAAATACTGATAGATTTTTAAGCAATTAGCTGCTGAAATCAATATCTAACCAATATTGTGCATCTCTAACTGATACCATGGGCTGTTTGCTTTATTCATTGAAGTACTCTTTCACAAGGAGGAAACGTGGCACATAAAACTCAAAAAAGTCAGAATATTGGCTCTTCAAGTGATCTGTTATTCAGTTCTTTTCATGCCATCTTTGTTGTTGTGCTTTTGTGCAAGTGGGTCACTTCAGGATAGGACCTTGAGTGTCACATTCAGAGAGTAAAATCCGAACAAAGAAAAAGATCTGAGCAGTAAACACAATTGTAACATCAGTGAGAACATCTTCTCATTTTTCTTCTCTAAGATTGTACCTCAATCCTTGTCTTTGCCCAAAGATTTTCACCAATGCAAGCTCGAAAATATTCCTCCGATTCAGTGAGAAACTAACCGAACAGATTCTACAAAATGTCTGGGCTTGGCTGTAAACATCTCACACAAAGAAGATTTTTGTCTAGCCAAGCTGCAAAAATGAAAACTCCAAACAATGTTTTGTTTGTGGTCTGATGGGCAGAATCCAAGTTTTAAGGGCTCGAGCAGTAAGAATGTAAAGCAGGGCGTGGACTGCTGGAGAGCAGGCATGTTTAGACTGCCTTCACTCAGTGAAAAGGTTAAAAATGAATATGCAAGAGACTTCTCTTCAAGACTTGGAAATACATTCTTGACAAAAATAGTTTAAAGGCACAATAAGAACTGTTATAAAACATAAATGTGTCCGAACAATACAGCCATTATAGGAATGTTGCCATAAAAGGACTACAATTTGTCTGTAACTCCTTCATTATTTATTTCACTGAATACATGCTGACAGAATTTAAGGGATTGTGATGTATAACCAATGTGCCAATATTTCCAGAGTTTTAGCCAATACCAATCTGTGTGTGAAGGTATTGTACAGAGATAAATAAAGTCTCACCTGTAGTAATATTTACCTGTTACACTGATCATGACAGACTGTTTGTTTTTTCAAACGGACATACAACTACGTGAATAAGATCTCAATTTTAAAAATAATGATTAATGTATCATTTCTTAAACAAAGATGTTTAGTCATGAAGGGCTTTAAACTGGTAACTAACAATCACCTGATGGTGTGAGGATGAAAATATGATTGGATGAAAAGATGTAGGGTTGATTTATTGGTAAATGAAGGGGGTGATGGATAAGTGGATTGATGGCAGATACCAATCACTGATTAGATGGATAGTGAGATTAATGAATGGAAGGATTCATTGGTATGTATTTAAAAATATGGATGGTTGGGTGAATAGATGGATAAACTTCAAGATAAATGGTTATACGGACAAAGTAATAAATCAGTGGATGGATGAATGTGTAAAATGACAGATGGGTGGAAAAAAAATATGAATGGAAGGATTCATGGGTGAATAAGTAATTGGATGGATTGATCCATGAATGGATGAATGAATCGCAACAAACTATATGGTTGGATGAATAATGTGTCAAATCTTTGGATGGATGATGGATGTGATGTGATGGATGCTTGAAATGATAGATAAACGGATAGATGGATGGGAGGGGATTAGTGGAAGGAAGGGTTTATGACTAGGTAAATGAATAAATTGATGTATGGTTAGATGAATGGATGGATGAATTGCTAAATTTATGATTGAATAGACAAAGTAATAAATCTTTGGACAGATGGATGGATAGGTGGATGGATGGCTTGATGAATGGATGATGTAGTTACAGATGAGGGGATTGATAGGGGAAGAAAAAGATGGCTGGAAGCTGGATAGATGGGTGGAGAAATAGATAGATACATGCATGGATTGGAAGATTAATGGATGGATGGATGTATGGATGGATAGATGGATGGATGAATTGTTAGTTATATGAATGGATGGACGGAGTGATAAATCAGTGAAAGGATGGATGGGAAAAATGGATGGATCAATGGACAAATGTATGTCTGCATGACATAGTTTAAGTGATAGATAAATAAATTGATAAATAGATGGATGAGTGGGTTGATGGATCAAGAGGGGAAGGGGTGAATGGGTAAAGAAATAAAAGGATGTGTAGACTGCTGGATGAATGTATAAATGAATGGAAGAATGAATGGATGTATTGATGGCTGGATGGATGGAATGATGTACCGATGTAGACTGACTGATTGACATGGATGGATTGGATGCATGGAAAGACAGGAGGATGGATGGATGGATTGATTGGTGTGTAGACTGATAGAATGGACAGATGTATGGATGTATAAATGGATGGACAGGTGGAAGACAAAAGGATGGATGGATGGTTAAATTAATTGACAGATGGATGGTTGGATGAATAAATGAATTGATGTGTGTGTGGACTGACTGATTGATAGATGGATGAATAAATGGATGGACAGGTGGAAAGATGAATGGATGGATGGATACAGTTAACAAATGAGTTGTTACTCATTGTCCCTTTGTCCACATCAATCAGCAGATGCTCCAACCCAAAGCCCTGCTGAGCTCTCAGGTCTTGTGAGTTACCTGGTACTTGTTGGTGGAGTTGAAGGGGATCTCGGCCACCTTGTGGTTCCTGGCCCTCATGTCTCGAACGCTCCCGCAGCAGAGCTCGATGCATTTCAACAGAGCAGACTCTGAGGCGTCCCCCGCCGTCTCCCTCTGGGGAAACACACACACAGCTGCACATTAGCTCCGTCTCTCTCACATGCATAATAGGAGGCCAGTGGTTCCCACTGCATGTGGTTATCACTGCGCTGTGGAATAAAGCTGCAGCTGGGAGGATTTTAATACATATTCCTTCTACCTTCATCAGACTCTCATTAACGATGCAGGTAACGGAGAATCGTCCTCATCACAGAGGCCTGTTTTCTGACCTAAGTCATGGAGCTATTTAATAGTAAAGCCATAGCACTGAAGATAGTTTCCTTTTTAAGTTTAAAGGAGGAAAATAATTTGATTTAAAAAACTCTCTCCTCTTGAAAAATATAACTGATTAGCATATGAGCAACATTTCTTCAGGGCAGCTTTTAGGATATTGATAAAAAGGACTCAGGTTGGAAAGTCCAGGTTATGGCAGGGGTATATTATTGGAGAAGTACATCATCTATGGGTACCAATCAATCAGAAGTAGCTGCTTAGACTTTTCCTTTCGTGGTAATTGACGCCTGAGGAAATAAAAGCATCATGACTTCCGTTACATGGAGCATTTTTCTTCAGGGCTGAGTGCACAGAGCTATTTTAATGGAGATGAGGCATAATTCAATAATCAATTATGCAATCATGCAACTCATAGGTCAAAACTGAGTATTTTGAAGTCGTATATCAAAGGTCATGGAGCTTTGTGGTCAATCTTTGCTTGTACATGCAATATTGAAACTAGACAGCACTTGGAGAGCGCAAACCTCCACCAAGGTAGCTCACATACTGCTGTTACATCTATAAGCAATAGTTCCATGATAAAGTTACCATCATAATATGATTCATGACCCTGAAAATCCATACCTAGCACTCAGAATCATGTTGATATCATTATTAGTTAGACAGTTATCGAGCAAAATGATTGTTCACTAATGGTGGTTATCTGGATCACCACCAAAATCTAAACATTTCTAAGTTGCGTCATTACTAACATGTCATGAAAATTTCAGCAAAATCCATCCAGTAGTTTTTACCTGTGAGATGATGCTGTGAACATTTGTCTTCTTTGACTGAAAGACATCAAAAGTCAAGGCCCTGGGCCTTTTGGCAGCTCAAAAATGCATAAAGGGATTTTCTTCAAACTGTGCACTAATGTTTACTTTGCCTTAAGGATGAACTGTTTGATTTTTAAAGGACTGGGTCAAAGCCTCATGATCATCCATTAATGTGAATGTGCACTGCAAAAACTCAGATGTAGGCGAGTGTGTATGTCTATTTTCACGCCAAAAATATCCAACACACTTATTTTAATCCATATTTACTTAACCAGTTGAGATAAGTGTCTTACTTTTAGAAATCAAAGGCAAAAATAAGGCATTGAATTGCTTATAATGAAGAGAAAATATCTGCCAATGAAAGGGTTTAATATCTGCTCAAGTTAAATTTGTCTTGTCTTATTGGCAGATTATTTTACTTACTAATACACAGGCCTTATTTTTAGTTCTTATATTTTCAAATAAGATCCAGACATGTCAGGAAATTGTGGATTAGAATAAGTCTGGTGAGATTTTTTGTCTTGAAACTGGAGAAATACTCTCACCTAGATCTAAGTTTTTTTCAGTGTGAAGGTTTCTGTTAAACTTTGCACTAGTATTTACTTTATCCTGAGGCTTACCGATAAGATTTTGGAGGTCATGGGTCAAAGGCTAAGCTCATGGAGCCTCACATGCCTTGCCTACCAGATTGTTGTCAGCTCTAGTTTAATATTTAAGAAAATGTCCTTGCAAGTAACTGAGTATTCATGTGTGACCTAATAAGAGCGCTGACAGGATAGAAAATGCCTAGCCCTCCTCGTTTTATCCATTTTCTGGTTCATCTTCCTCAGCCTGAGTGTTTAAGCTTCTTTCTTGCCTCTGAATCGTCAAGAGGAAAATTCCCCTCTGATAACCTGTAAAATCTACCCTTGATAAAATCCTGTAATAATCACCGCGAACCCTCCCAGTGTTGGAGCCAATTTATTAAAATCCTTGCTGAACTGATTGACCCGGCGCCAAATATACCATCGGGGGGCCGAACCAAGACATGAGATTTTTCTTTGCTCCTGATTATTCATTCATGAACGGCAGCAAAACAAGGACACGCGCCACGCAAGATTTGTCCTTGTTTGTGCCTTTTTCATGAATGAGTAAATAGACCAAGGAAATTCCAATCCCTCTGTTTTTCCGGGTGCAGATGGGGACTTGCTGTCGTAGCGGCAGTGGAGTCAAAGCCCCAGCTGCTGTGTTTGAGTGCTGTCAGGAGATACGGCTGTTACTTAATGCAGGGTGGAAGCCCGGGCAGCTTGAGGGGGCGGAGAGGCAGCAGAGGCCGCTCCTGCTCTCAGCGGAGTCAAAGCGCTGTAATCCCCATCGCTGAGAGCCACACAGAGAATTTTCTTCAGGTCAGCGTAGCGAAGGTTGCCGGCTGGTCTGTGGAACACTGGGACATTATTGACTCACACACCCAGCAGCGTGTGGGAGTTTTATCCAGGGGTGCATTGGATTATCCTCAGCATGTGTGTGTTTATGTGTGAGAGGGAGGCTAAGCGTGTAAACCAGTGCCAGTGTCAAGAGGTATTGACAAATTATTTTAACAGGTTGTTTTTCTCCCTGTGGGTGAGGCTTGGTGGGTCAAAGACACCAAAACAAGTATATTTACTCAACAAGTGCTTAACCCTCTCAATTCATGAGCACACCTGCGCCCCCAAGCTTTGCTTATATCTCTGGGACTGTATACTGGAACTGTGTCATGAAGATCGCATTTTTGTCAATTAGAAAATGGCTTTAGATCAGTGTTAGTTTTGACAGCACTTTTAAATTTAGTGTAGTTTTTCTTTTGCATAAAATATCTTTTAATTTTAGTCATAATTTAGTTATCTAAATTGTTTTAATTTTAGTCTAGTTTTAGCTGATGAAATTTCACAACATTTAAGTCGACGAAATCTACTGTAAATTTAGTCAACTAAAATATGAAGCGTAAAGTGTAAGGCATTTCTTATGTTTCTCTGAATTTCTGAAGTCATGTTTTACACTTGGATCCTGCCACCACGAAGCTAAGGCAGTTTGATTGGATGTCCCTCTTAACTCATCCAACCTTTCCACACAACCAAAGTAGCTGTGATTGGATATATTCCTAACTTGTCCCTATTTTCTACATGACCACATTAGGTCTGATTGGATTAAGTCTCTGTCAAACATTTTAGTCTGGTTTGTATTTGTTGATGAAAATGTCAGTTAATTTAGTTTTAGTTTTTGTCAATGTGCACTTGTTTTTATTAGTTATAGTCTAGTTTTTGTCAGGGGAAAAAAAAGTTGTTGATGAAAACCATGACGAAAATAATTAGTCAACAAAATTAACACCGCTTTAGGTCAAACGTATCCCAACCAAAAAGTTTTTAGTTCAGCCTTGAAGTGCAGCGTTTAATTTCAGTGGATACACAGTGAAAAATCAATGACTAGTGATTTGCTTGATTCAATTATCTTGATTGTCTTGTGAGCCAATCAGATGTAGGGATGCACAATATTGGGCTCTTACCAATATCTGATATGCTGATATTACTAAACTCATTATTGATGATACAGATATCTTCTGTCAAGAGCACAAAGTCTTTACTTTACGAAAATTGACTTGTTGCTCTAAAGTGACAGAATATTTGAGTGAGGACCAGATGCAAAACATGAAAAACATTCAACTCTTGAAACATGCAGTGCCGATATCGGCTGTAAATATCTGCAAGATTTCAATATTGGCGGACACCGATACTTAACATTTTAGGCTGAAATCAGCTAATACCGATATCAAACTGATAATATGGTGCATCCCTATTGAATAGTTCTGGAAACATCTGTAAACAACACGAGTGTAACCACTGGGGGGTGCCAAACATCCTGTAGAGTTGGGAGGGCTAATGATCCGCAGTGGTCCATGTCACATTTTAGCTTCGTCCTGGCACAACTGGAAACTCACCAAGGTGACATGGAAGAGCATACCCGCAGGTACAGTCTGTTATGCAAAATCATAAATCTGAACTGAGGGCAGTAGAGCCAACACATCGTTGAACTCTTCCTTTTCCTTGGCTATTTCTTGAGTGACAGAGAGAATGACACCACCCTGATGCTTTCACTTCACCCTGCTGGCAAACCATGTAGGCAGAATCCTGTCTTATGAATAATGTGCATGCATTAGTTGATCCTAACGTAAAAAGGCCTGCTCATAACGTCCTTGGATTAAACTAAACCTGTTATACCCCACCGCCTTAGAGAGCAGGGATAATTCATGAGACTGAGGCAGCAGTGCATTGGTTTGGAAAGGTTGTTGCAGTGTCTCTGTGTGTATGTATGTGTGTGCTTGTTTGTGTGGGTGTAAGTTTATACCATCAAGATGGGGGAGCTCTCCTGTCCAGCTTTGAAATCAGCTCTGTTGCACAGGCCGGCCACTCGAGACAGAGCAGCCCAAGTAGCAGAGCTCTTGTCAAACCCTGAACCTGTGAGAGTAGCAGAGGCAGCTGTGTTAGACTTTTTTAACTTGAAAGTAGGACTCATGCAGTATTTATGCTTCAGATTTAACTCCTGGTTCACAAAGCAGCACCGGGTACGACACCCAAACAACACAGCTCAGATAAGCAATCAGATTCTGTCTTGTCAGTGAGATTTTAGTCCGTAAGTGTTTAAAGGGATACACCAACATTTATTTGTTTTCTTGTATTGCCTCACTCCTGAATCCATGACAAGCAGATAGACTCCTTTCATTCGACTGTGTGTGCAGTAACGAGGAAGAGACCGTCAGAGCTCACCCACCTCTAATTAGCTTTCATTCAGAAACTCTAAACGGAGTGTAGAGAGACTAAGATTAGCACTTTATGTAATTTTTAAAAGAAAAACATATGGAAATAAACCACAGGGTGCATGAGTTTAGTTCCATGTGTATTTCTTTAAAAAATTACATAAAGTGCTAATCTTAGTCTAAAAATAGATAACATAACATAAAACGTTAAATGATGTGAATATTGAGACATCTGGCTGCAGATGTTTTGACAGATGACCTTGGTTCCTTCAAAAGTCCAGCTTGTTAATTAACTGTCTTTGTTATTTTTTCATTGTATTTTAGGTGTTATACATGTCGTGTATTTGTATATGATGCTGTTGTGATTGGAAGTAACTTTGCCTATCTTGGCCAGGGCACGGTTGAAAAAGAGATTTTTAATCTCAGTGAGTTTCTTTTCCTGGTTAAATAAAGGTTAAATACAAAACTAACAATAATAATAAAAAAAAAAATTATATATATATATATATAAGTCACAACAAGCAGACAGGACAGCTGCTGAAGAGTTTATCTGATGACTGTAGGCAGAGGCAGGCTAACACTACCCTTTGACTCCCAGTGTTTGAGCTAAGCTAATTAGCAGTGGCTAATGCTTGTTTTTTGTCGAACTCCCCTTTTTGCATATTTGATATTAGAAATAAAGGCGAAGGTGGCATATACCTTAATAACCAATAAAGACTGGAGTGATGTTAAACTCAGACTGAAGCAGTTTCTAAGGACTCAGTCTTGTAATCTAGAATGTGTACTCGGATCCTTAATGTGATCCCACCCTAAAGCTGTTTTAAGACCATCCTACATTAAAATTTCCTCCTTCCTCGACCTACTGGAACTGAAAACCCCGACTCTTCTGCACTGGCCTGCATTCATCATTTATTTTTCCCACCCTCTGGAGAGGTCACTGCTGTCCCTGCTGTTGTGCAAACAGAATATGGAAGCGCCTAACAACACAGAGCACACAGAAGCAAACTGTGTCTGCATTTGTTGAACCTGACAAAGCGAGGTGCAAAAAGCTGAAAAACCTGCAAAAGCTGCAAAAAATAGTCTGAACAGCTGAAAATGAACACACAGTGTTTCCTCGAGCACCCGCACAGTTTAGCTGTGCAGCTTTTTTCAGCCCTTTTGGCTATTCACGGTTCAACCGCACAATCGTCTGACTCAATACTCATCAGTATGCAAAAGGACATGTTTCTCTCCTGCAAAACCTTCTTATTCCTGCAGACAGCTTCTTTAGAATTGGACTCTGTTTGTCATTGTTGCGACTGGTCCTGAAGCAGAAGTCTTTCTGGGGAACTCTTCAGGAGCGAGGGCTGGGAAGTGTGATGAGTGGACGGGAGCAGGTTCTCCCACTTTCCAAATGTTTGTTGTGTATATGCACAATTTAGCTGGTGCTCTCTCTCTCTCTTTCTTTTGGGAGATTTTTGAGAGTTTATTACATATTCAAGACTCTTTCTTCAGCAATGGTCAAACCCTAAACTATTCTTTATGTAAAAAAAAATCTCATATTTTTTTTACATTTGTTTTTTAAATAATACAAAAGGGCAACATGTATTTAAACTTGTATTTAAAAGCCTGAACATTTATTGACTATTTGATAGTTTTGAGAAGAGATGAAGTGGTTTGAGAGATTTATTCTGCGCAAAAGCAGAATATATATAACTATATGATGGTTTTTATGGAAGTTTTTTTTTTTTGCATGAACATTTCTGACTCAAGGGTCCCAAAAGGGGGCAAAATTTGAAATAAGACACCTCATAAGAAATATTAATGCAATGCACTAATATTAAATTTATGAATTATTCATTATATAAAAAATATCTCAAATTTTGTTAAAACATCATATATTCAAACTGACATTTTAAGGATTAAAATCCTGAAATTGAACATATGTTTTTTTTGTTGTTGTTTTTTAGCAGAATTAAAGATGTTAGAGAGATTTTTCCTGAAAAGCAGCAGAAAAAGATGATTTTATGGCAGTTTTCTTTCATGTACATTTTTGGCTCGAGGGTCCCCAGAGGGTGCAAAAGATAAAATCTGACACCACATGAAAAAATAATAATGCAATGATTTCAATGTTAGTACTACTTTTTGACATTTTCAAGACATATTCATTTAAACATGTTATATTTTATGTTATTTTTCAAAACAAAACAAGAAGCAATATGTATTCAAACTTGCATTTAAAGGGTTAAAAACTTAAACATTTATTGACTATTAGATAGTTTCAAGCAGAGATGAAGTGGTTTGAGAGATTTATTCTGCACAAAAGCAAAATATATATAACTATATGATGGTTTTTATAGAATATTTTTTTTTTTCCATGAACATTTCTGACTCAAGGGTCCCAAAAGGGGGCAAAATTTGAAATATGATACCTCATAAGAAATATTAATGCAATGAACTATTATTAAATTTATGAATTATTCATTATATAAAAAATATCTCAAATTTTGTGTCATTTGTTTAAAACATCATATATTCAGACTGACATTTTAAGGATTAAAACCCTGAAATTGAACATTTGGGCTTTTTTTTTTAGCAGAATTAAAGATGTTAGAGAGATTTTTCCTGAAAAACAGCAGAAAAAGATGATTTTATGGCAGTTTTCTTGCATGTACATTTTTGGCTTGAGGGTCCCCAGAGGGTGCAAAAGATAAACTCTGACACAACATAAAAAAATAATGATCCAATGATTTCAATGTTAGGTCTACTTTTATTAAATATTCAAGATACATTCATAAAAAAAAAAAACATTATATTTTATGTTAATTTTTTAAACCAAAACAAAGGGGAACGTATTAAAACTGGCATTCTAAGGGTTAAGATTTGAAAATGACAGACTTTTAAGTAGTTTTGTTCAGAGCTGAAGTGGTTTAAGAGATTTATGAAGAAAAAAAGCAGAAAAAAGTCTAATGTGAATTTATCACAGTTTTTTGTGCTCGTACATTTTTGGCTCAAAGGTCCCCAGAGAGATGAACAAAGGCTTAAAGAATAGAAAATTTTGCCAACCTCAGTATATTGAAATGTTTCCAAAATTTAACAACAAACATATTGTGTTGGAGCTTTTGATTATTGAAACTAAAGAGAACGCTCAATATTGTGTGTTGAGGATCATTTTTGTTGCCATGGTACCAAACAGGTTTCAGTATTGACTGTTATTGTACTGTGAGCATTGTGGGTATTTATTATTTCTTGACAGGACAGTGTATCAGGATTTATTGCTCACTCGAACAGTGACTACCCTGTTTCTTTTCCATGTGGTGATCATTAGCAGCTTCGTTAAATTTAGCTCCATTTAACACCGTTGTGATGGCATGTTTGTGACTGGCTCTACAGTGGCTGTCTTGCAGGGAACTCTGGGAAAAGAAATGTTTGTAGCTGAGGGTTACTCTGCCCTCACATGCCGCTGCTCCATTAATCTGGGCTGGAGCGTGAGCAGCGATGCCGGTTGGCGGCGTGAACATTGGACAGATGAATTTCAGCAGGTGGTCACACTCCCACTCCCGCGTTCCCACACTCTCCATATCTCCTCCCTCCCCCTCTATCTCTCTCTCCCTCTCACCAGTCTGGTCTTCGGTGGTGTCGGCCTCGTGGATCTGGTTGTCGAACCACATGTGGGCCACGGTCATGCGGTTCTGGGTCAGCGTGCCCGTCTTGTCGGAGCAGATGGTGGAGGTGGAGCCGAGCGTCTCTACGGCCTCCAGGTTCTTCACCAGGCAGTTCTTTTTGGCCATCCGCTTGGCAGTGAGAGTCAGGCACACCTGGGAGGACGGCGGGAGGTTAGGGGGAGAGAGGAGGGTAAGGGAGGGAGGGAGGATGACTGATTGTTAGACGAGGAAGGAGAGGGAGCATGTGTACGCAGCGGTGCGTTCAAGTGTTTGTGCATGTGAAACCAAGCGTGGTCCAGATGCCTTTAGCGTTGGTGTGTGTTGGTTTGTGTGTGTATTTCGGTGAGCTGGTTAACAGCAGGTGTGCAGGCACATGAAAATACGATGAGCAGACACAGTCCATATGCTCTTAAAGATGCATCAACACAGATTATTTCTCATTGACTGTATTACTCATAACATCAGACACAGCACAAACAAACAAACATTCCCACATGATGCTCTTAAAACAGAAACCAGTCAGCAGAAGTTAATTTATTTTCTGGGACGGCTGAAATGTCGACTGATGGCGTTTCAAATGCCAACTGGCACACCACTCGGCTCACTCTTTGTTTATTGTTGCGGAGAAAGTTAGATGCACTTCCACTTCCGCGGTGAGTAATAAATCACCCGCTTAGCTCTGCTCTGTAGCATCATTAGCGCCAAAGCTAACATTCGCTCAGAGTAAATTAGAGTTAGGAGAGGCACAGGTGTAACTAATATCATTGACTGTGGCTCTGTTCCATTTAGGGGTGAAAGGGAGCCGGGACAGCATGCCAGCAGGCAAAATATCAGAGGCTCAACAACTGGCTGGTGAAAGTGAAAACTTCACACAGGTGACAGAGACTAGAGCAGGATGAGGAAACAGACAGAACAGGGATGGGCAACTTTGGTAACTTAGGCTGTGTTAATTTTGACAGCACATTTTAATTTAGTTTTAGTTATAGTCTTTTGCCTAAAATATCTTTTAGTTTTAGTCATCATATAGTCATTTAAATAGTTTTAACTTTAGTCTAGTTTTAGTTGATGAAATTTCACAACATTTTAGTCGACAAAATCTACAGTAAATTTAGTTGACTAATATATATGTAAGTGTAAAGTGTAAGGCTCTTTTTATGGGGCCACAACTCTGACAGTAAGATTTTGTATTGAAAAAGAAACTTGGCATTGAAGAAAAACTTGCACTGGCACTGAAACAAGTATTGGCATTGTAAAATGTTGAATTGAAAAATAAAATACAGACATTAAAAAAACTACTGTTTTTTTCAGGATATTTTTTTGTTTTATGATGAGTTTTTCAATGCCAATCTTCTGATTTTTTCTTTTACTCTCTCTCTTTTTTCAGCGTCACAGATTTTCAGTTTCAACTTACTGGCAGTGTTTTGACATGGAGGGGAGGGGTGGGGGTTGGGGGCGGGGCTTGGAGCGCGAGGACGCGCTTCCAGGCTTTGAGGAGAGGAGAGCGGAGAGGAGAGCGGCCTCTGTCGGCTACCAACAACACTGTTCTCCCTGCGGCTCGCTGTGATCGACACTGAGACCAATGGATGCAAAATCACCTGAACTCCCAAACTGACAGAAAGCCTGTTTTTTCAGTTGGTATTTTTCACATAGAACCTTGTGGCGTTAAAATCACTTTATGCTTCATGTCATGCTAATTTAGCATTCGTGCTAACGTTCACTAAGCTAGCTGATGTAAACGTGCTTTGAGTCTTTATTACAGACACATAAACACTGACAGGAGGGATTCTTCATCATCACAAACATTATTTCACGGGTGCCCTCCCAAATACACTTTAGGGGAAACACTGTGATATACTTGACTCCAACTTGTGAACTGCGGCACCCTGAGGTGCCCTTCCCTCTGATCGCCCCTCTGACTGACTGCAGTCCATCTGTGAATCCCAATTCAAGAAATAATTGCTTTCACATCAATATATAATGTTCGTTTGTTAAGTCGCGATGAAATAATGTTTGTGATGATGAAGAATCCCTCCTGTCAGTGTTTATGTGTCTGTAGTAAAGACTCAAAGTACGTTTACATCAGCTAGCTTAGCGAATGTTAGCACAATTGCTAAATTAGCATGACATGAAGCATAAAGTGATTTTAACGCCACAAGGTTCGATGTGAAAAATACCAACTGAAAAAACAGGCTTTCTGGCAGTTTGGGAGTTCAGGTGATTTTGCATCCATTGGTCTCAGTGTCGATCACAGCGAGCCGCAGGGAGAACAGTGTTGTTGGTAGCCGACAGAGGCCGCTCTCCTCTCCGCTCTCCTCTCCTCAAAACCTGGAAGCGCGTCCTCGCGCTCCAAGCCCCGCCCCCAACCCCCACCCCTCCCCTCACGTCAAAACACTGCCAATAAAATGAAACTAAAAGAATGAGAGCTGTAACTGAAAACCGGAAAGTTGAAACTGAAAGAATGAGAACTGTAACTGAAAACCAGAGAGTTGAAACTCAAAATCTGTGACGCTGAAGAGTGTAAAAGAAAAAATCAGAAGATTGGCATTGAAAAACACATCATAAAACAAAAAAATATCCTGAAAAAAAACAATAGTTTTTTTAATGTCTGTATTGTATTTTTCAATTCAACATTTTACAATGCCAATACTTGTTTCAGTGCCAATGCAAGTTTTTCTTCAATGCCAAGTTTCTTTTTCAATACCAAATCTTACTGTCAGTGTTTTGGCTCCATACTTTTTTGTTTCCTTAAATTTCTGAAGTCATGTTTTACACTTGGATAAAATGAAACGTCTAATAACCCTTTATTGAATACTAGTAAAGTTTGAATGTATAAATAAACAGACACAAATTGAACTTTTGTGTGAAATGCAGTCACCTTTATTTAGGCTACCTGGCAGAGCATCTCAGTTACAATACCAGAACTGACAACAAACAGTGAACCTGCTCTACGTGAATATATCAATTCATAAAGAGAGGAGCTCTGATTGGATCGCTTCACAACTTATCCCACCACCACCAAGCTAAGGCAGTTGTGATTGGATGTCCCTCTTAACTCATCCAACCTTTCCACACAACCAAAGTAGCTGTGATTGGATATATTCCTAACTTGTCCCTACTTTCTACATGACCAAATTAGGTCTGACTGGATTTAAGTCTCTGTCAAACATTTTAGTCTAGTTTTTATTTGTTGATGAAAATGTCAGTTAATTTAGTTTTAGTTATTGTCCATGTGCACTTGTTATTTTTAGTTATAGTCTAGTTTTCATGAGGGGAAAAAAAAGTTGACGAAAACTATGACAAAAATAATTAGTCAACAAAATTGACACTGGTCCACACATAGGTGGGTATTTTTTAAAAAAGGAGGTTTTCGCCATGATTTTATGGGTATTTTCAAAAGTTTTTTTCCAAAACTGACCTAAAGCACCATTTACAGGAGGACAGAAGAACAAAACACACCAAAAAACTCCATATTTAAAAATATCTGCCTTTGTTCATACTTTGGTGGGTATTTTTTAAAGACTGAGGTTTTCGTCTTCTGTTTTTCAAAATATCCCTGTCAACACGAAAAATGCAAAAATGCATTACTGCTCTGTTAAATGCTGCTTATTACCTTGTAACTATGTCCAAAAATATGCATCTTTATTTGCAATTTCTACACAAAAGCTGTTTGTTATATCTCTTCCTACCACCATGTCCCACCGGTGTTACGCTTTAACTCGTGGCTATGTTCTGTGGTGATAGGAGGCATTTTCAATAAATAGTTTGAGACATCTAATAATCTTGAACAAACCCTGTTTATACTTGTACTGTTGTTGGTTTCATCTGTTATAACCATGGCAACGACAGAGCAAGTGGCAAAGGGTCATCAGTCAACACAGTCACATGTAGTGGATCTTCTTCTGAGATAATAAAATTACACTATTAACACAATTAAATGTGAATCAACACACCTCACACCACAGGATAATCATTTAAGATAATCTTTAAGACCTCCAGATAATCAAGCCTTTGTTGACTTTGGTCTGAGGTGGGGAGCGAGCTAAAAATCATGTCGTGTGCACCCCCATGTAATGCAACTGTTGCCAAAAGGCTCATTACTCCTATAAGTGCTTATCATTCAGTAAAATTCTTCCAAATATGCTCAAAAATAATTAAAGCCTACCCAGAAGACTACAGTTCCTCAATAATTTATCTCTGTCTAAACACAACTTCTTATGGATAAGTTTCATTTAAAAATATTTATATGAAAAAATAATGAGAATAAAAGTAAGACTTACAGTAAATGAAATTTAAAGTCTGTTTGGTCTTACTCCGTAATTCTTCCTTGTTTTTGTTTTGTGAAGAGGCAAAATTACAGCTCCTCCCTACCATTTCTCCTTTTTCCCTAGAAGAACATTTAAAGATGTCCTTACAAAAGCTTTTTTATTACGTGAAAATAGAGAGCAGAGTGAACTGGGACACAAATCAAATAAAGAGGATATCAGCTTGTCTGCTCGCTCAAAAGATTTATATTATTTGGGGAAATAAGCAGACCTTCATGCACTGAGCGTCTCTCGTTATAAGAAGAACACAACCACACAGTCTACTCACAGTGACAGTAGCCAGCAGTCCCTCAGGCACATTTGCGACGATGATACCAATGAGGAAGATGACGGCCTCCAGCCAGGTGTAGCCCAGGATGAGGGACAGGATGAAGAAGGTCACGCCCAGGAAGACGGCCACACCGGTGATGATGTGGATGAAATGCTCGATCTCGATGTTGATAGGCGTACGGCGAACTTCAAGCTCTGATGCCAGCGTGGCGATGCGACCCATCACAGTTCGGTCACCGGTGTTTATGACAATACCGTGGGCCGTGCCTATGGTAAGAGGGAGAGGGGATTAAATGTTGGTGTCCCAGGAAATGTGCCAAAATATGGCAAATGTTTTGTCTCTTTGTTAACTATTGGAGGTATTTAGTTTGAGTTGTTAGTAGGGCTGAATGATTTTAGGAAAAGATGTAACTGTGATTTTCTGGCAGGTGTTGTAATTTCAACGTGATTCACGATTTTCTTAAAATCAAGCTTCAGTGTAATATTCACAGTGTTTACAGTATGGACAACAGTAAGGAAATCACTGATCAAAAGCACATAACACATTATTCATCATCTAATATTGATGATAATCTGTTTTCATTATTTAAGGGATACCAACTTCTACTCCTCAACAGAGGCTTTGTGTTGTTGACCTGCTTACCAACACTTTTGCGTATATGCAAATTGCTTGCAAATTTCTAAAATAGTTTGTGTAAAATAGTTAACAACAGATCCTGGGTCAGTCAGGAGTGCTGCAAAAAATTGCAGCTTTGGCAATCATATGATTGTCTGAATTGTGATTTAAATCCGAAAATGATAAATCTTTCAGCCCTAGTTGTTGGTACATTGGGCCACTTTTGGAAATACGCTATCCAAAAGGGGATCACCCATTGTCTTCAAAGCCACATCGATTCTACTCGTTAACACTTGTTCTTTAAGGAACTCAGCAGATAAGTTCTTCCAAACAACTTGGAGAACTAACAACAGATCTTGTTGGGATGTAGTCTGGCTCAGATCCTTCTGTCTCTTCATGTAATCCCAGACTCGCTCCATGATGTTGAGCTCAGGACTCTGAGTGGGCCAGGACTCCTTTGTTCATCTTTACACTAAAGTTATTGCTTAATGACATTGGCTGACAGCCTGCTACATTATTTGATCTGCCTGTAATGACTGTGATTGAAGAAATTATTGAACAATCACCAGTAGGATACGTTTCGAAAGGTTCTGCCCATTCCCAAACACCTTCTATGGACTCTTTCCAGATGGACTAATGATATTCACTGAACAGTCCATCTGGTGTGTCGGATTAACTGCCTATAGCATTGCCCAAGAGTTTGGACAGAACATCTTCAAACCCCTGTGTGAGGGACCTTGATGATGTAGTATAGCTTAACTGTGTCTTGCAGCTGTTCCTCACCCAGTTTGAAGCCTCCTTAACAGGTGCAACCTTTAATAGTAAATTGCATCGCATATGCTACCTCACATGTTGACTGCGCCAACATGTTAAGAGTGAATTTACATTTCTGTGACCTGTTACACCACCAATGTAAAAGTTCTATCTTGAGTTCTGGTATACAGTCAACACTCAACCCTACGTAGGAACTCGTTATGTTCTACCTAAAGTTGCATCTTTGCCACATAAAAAAAATGTAAGGTTCATCACATTCAAACTAAGTGAATTATTACCTAAAATCTATCACCTATAAGTACTTAGGTGTGCACCTTGACAACAAGCTGGACTGGTCTATCAGTTCTATCAGTGGTCTCCAGTGTTCTGTTCAATGCTGCTGTCTGCCGGGGTGGCAGCATGACTGATAGGAACACCAGGAGGCTGGACATGCTGGTGAAGAAGGCTGGCTCTGTGCTTGCCAGTAGTTTGGACTCACTTGGGACTGTGGTGGAGATTCATCCATCCTGGACAATAGTAACTATCCTCTCCAAAACATCCTGGAGGGACAGAGAAGCAGCAGCAGTGGGAGACTCATCTCACTGCACTGCAGGACTGAGAGGTTCAGGAGATCCTTTGTTCCCACAGACATCAGACTGAACAAAGGCAGTAGATCACGACCTGGACTACTACAGCTACTGGATACACCAATTTTCTTCAAGGAGATGAATAAATTATCCATCTATATTGTCGTAGATATGATGTTTTATACAGTGCAGCCTCAGGATTCCAGGGCAAAAGGAACGCACCATACCTCAGGGGCAACGAACAGCACAGTAACTGCCATTAATAAACATTTCACATTGAAAATTGATGCACTCTCACTGTCCAGCACTTGTTTACCTTGCAGACAGATGTAACCCCCTGGCAGTAGCTCTAGTTTTAAATGTTTTTGCCTCTCAGAGCGATATACAAAGAGACAAATGACTGTCAGCAGGGTGTAAGACACTGCAGGAGCTGAGTGTTGTATTTAGTAAACAGGAGGGAGGGTTGATAGGCTAGACGAGGAGCAGTGATGGATGGAGGTGAATTACAGGTGTTGGGGAGTGATTGATGGTTGGATGGACTAAGCAGAAGCTTGAGCTGAGGACTGAGGGAGTTAGAAAAAAATCTAAATGAGTTAAATTACAAGCAATGTCATCTGCAGACCACCCTACTCCTGAGTTAAATGAAGATTCACTGACTATTTAGGGGTAAGGTACAGTAAACCTAACATTATGTCTGAGGTTGCCATCTGAATTTTTAAAGTCATTTCTGATGCTTGGTGCACAACAAACATGATAAATCAGTTTTGCAACCTCCACTGTGTTTTCAACAAAAAGTATAAACTCTCTGCCTTCCTTCAAAAAACTTCAGAGTTTATGAAGGAAAAGTCTTTTTAATTTATTTGTACCCTTCAACATAACTAACACAGAGGGAACAAAAATTAAGCAGCCAAGTTAAGACAGAATATTAAACAGGAGTTCATTTTTATAGTTGATTTGTTCGGAGTAAAACTATCAGTATTCCGCTTTCAATGTGCTCTTCCTTTTTAAGGTGTGAGGAAAATAAATCGAGAGCCTCTGCCCATAATTCAACACAGACAGGAGATCCTGAGGGGTTTGAAGGAAGTTTTTAACAACATCAATTTCATTACTCCATCTGCTGATAAAGAAGATATGAATGACTTGAAAGCAGCCTTAAGATTTTAACAGCAGCTAAATAACGGCCTGTGTCCACCATTTAAGGAACTTTTTTTTTTTTTTGCCTTGGCATCACCGATGACCTCAATTTCAGAATGTTTTCATGGGTGCTTGCTGAAGTTAGATTACAAAAGTTGGCCAACAGCATCTCAGCTTCCCTCGGGGGTGATTATAAGGCCTTTTTAAGAGTGCTTTTACACCTGACACATTTAGCCTGGACCAAACCCAACTCTGTTTTTTTTTTTTTTTTTTGTTTGTTTGTTTTTTGAAAGTTCGGTTGATTTAGGGTGGCATGAAGGCTCTCACAAACTCTGGTGTGAACCAAGGAACTGAGCTCTGAAAGGAATTTGTTAATGCAAATAGCTGATCAGCCAATTGCATGGCAGGAACTTAAAGCATTTAGGCATGCAGACATGGTCAAGATGACCTGCTGAGGTTCAAACTGAGCATCAGAATGGGAAATCAGAACTTGGCATGGTTTTTTGAACCAGACATGCTGGTCTGAGTATTTAGGAAACTGCTGATTTTCATGCATAACCATCTCTAGTGCTTAAAAAATGGTCTGAAAAATAGAAAATATACAGCGAGTGGCAAATCCCTGGGCCAAAATGCCCTGATGATGTCAGAGGTCAGAGGAGAAAGGCCAGAGTGGTTCCATAGGCCTCAACTTAAATAACCACTTTTCTCAGTAAAGGTATGCAGAAGAACTTTGCTGAATGCACAACACGTTGAATCTTGAAGCACACAGGCTACAGCAGCAGGAGACCACACCAGCTGCCACTCCTGTCAGCTGAAAACAGCAAACAGAGGCTAGATTTGGCAGAGGATTACTTAAATTGGAAGAAAAGATAATTGGAAAAACGTTGTCTGGTCTGATTAGTCTTGATCTCTGTTGCTACACTTGCCATCACTTCCTGGATCATGGACTATCTCACAGGGTGGACTCAGTTTGTCAGGCTGGGGAACTGTGTTTCAGCGGTGAAAATAACTGAGGCTCCTCAGGGGGCAGTTCTGGCTCCATTCCTGTTTACCCTGTACACTGTGAGCAATGAGTACAGGTCTAGGTCCTGCTACATTCAGAAGTACTCTGATGATACTGCAATTGTGGCTTGTATCAAGAATGGGCAGGAAGAGGATTACAGGGATCTGGTGAGGCCTTCAGTGACTGGAGCACTAAGAACTGCCTCCTGCTTAACACCTCCAAGACCAAGGAGATTGTCATTGATTTTAGGAGGTCTGAGCTCATGCTCCAGCCAGTCACAATCAAAGGAGAGGTCATTGTAAGGTTTCAGACTTATAGGGACTTAGGTCTGCACCGAGACAACAAGCTGGATTGGTCTATGAACACAGATGCCCTGTACTGGAGGGGGCAGGGTCCTCTTCCTCAGGAGGCTCAGGTCTTTGGATGTCTGCGGTGAAATGCTGCACATGTTCTATCAGTCTGTGGTCTCCAGTGTTCTGTTGGATGCTGCTGTCTGCCAGGATGGCAGCATGACTGATGGAAACACCAGGAGTCTGGACAGGCTGGCTCTGTACTTGCCAGGAGTTTGGACTCACTGTGACTGTGATGTAGAGATGATTGTCCAGGCCATCCTTGACAATAGTAACCATCCCCTTCACAACATCCTGAAGGGACAGAGAGCAGCAGCAGTGGGAGACTCATCTCACTGCACTTCAGGACTGAGAGGTTTAGACGATCCTTTCTGAATTTCCCCATGGGGAGAATGAAGAATTTATCTATCTATCTATTCAGGTGGTAGGGTCTCAATTTGGTGTGAGCAACATGAAAGCATGAATTTATCGCACCTTATAGTGATGTTTCAGGCTGCTGGTGGTGTAATGGTGGTGCGGATATTTACACTTTTGTGCCCTTAACACCAACTAAGCATGGTTTAATTCCCACAGCCTACTTGAGTATTGTTGCTGACTGTGTCCATTTGCTATGACCACAGTGTACCCATCATATCATCTCAATCTGGTTTATTGAACATGTACACTGCACTCCAGTTTCCTACACAGTCATCACATCTCATTTAAGGTGGTTGGCATCATAAATGTGCAGCTGACATGTCTGTGTGATGCTGTCATGTCAATATGGACCAAAATCTCTGAAAAATGTTTCCAGCACCTTGTTGAATCGATGCCACAAAGATTTAAGGCACTTCTGAAGGCAATAGGGGGTCCATCCCAGTACTAGAGAGGTGTACCTAATGAAATGGCCAGTGATTGGGAGTTGCAAACTTTGGTTTCAGGGGTCAAAGGGTTAAATAAGAAAGTTCTGAGCATAGTAACAAAATTGCTGAGCAATGACGGGCTGAACTTCTTTAGAACAGCAGCTGCAAGTTTAAGAAAAAAAAAGCTAAAACTTCTTGTTTTATGTCTATAACTGTAAGATTTTAGAACAAGAGAGACTTTAAATTAAGATCTTTTTCAAGCAGAAAACTTTCCCAAGAGAATCTTACAGAAATGTCGCCACTTGGATCAAACTTTGGACACCTATTGAAATGCTCACTTCATCTACTTCCAGTGAGTCATAGCAACTCTAAAAATAGCTAAAATCCCACCAGTAGAATCTCAAATAAAAGCCTTTGCTGGTAATCTTAATGCATCCACATTTCAAAAACAGCAAACTACACTGTAGAATGAAAAGGAGGATATGCTTTTCTGATAAATCCTGCACATAAACCCCCTCACGGCCTCGGTGGTGAAGCCAGACTATGTTGATCTCCAGATGGCAATGCAAAAAAAAGACATTTAGGAGCGATAAGAGACAATCTTGTCCAGATGTGGCCTACCGACCCTCGACACAGTTGGTGGAAAAGAAGCAGATGTTTCGGGTCTCTAGAGGATTCTCGTGTGTGAACTCCGGGGAGCGGGTCTGTGGTTCGGATTCTCCCGTCAGAGAGGAGTTGTCCACCTTTACAGGAACACAGAGAGAGAAAAAGAAATGTGGTGTTAGCAGGTGAGTGTGAGGGTGAGGCACAGGGGGGAACTGATGGAGGAAGAACAGCTTTTTTATTTATATGTGAACAGATGTAACACTTCTTCAGTCAAAAGTGTCTTGACCATTTTCTCTACTCGTGAAGAAATCCATACACCTGAGCATCACAGTCTTCAAATTCCAGTCGGACAAACTCAAAAATTCATTCTGTTTGAGTTTAAAGGCTGACATTTTGCTGGAACGTTCACCCTGAAGCAACAGAGACTTTACAGAGAGAAAAATCAGATTGACTTCAGACCTAAATATTGACTTCTTAGCACTTGGTTCAGACAGCTTCACAAACACCACACAGACTGCTTTAACAGTTTGTCCAGATAATCACAACGCTGTGCAGATAAAGCCTTTACTCCTGTTTCAAGTTTTGGTTGAGCTAAAATCTGTATTATTTTCAAAAATGTAAGGATGTTGTCATGCCACAATCGTTCAGAAGAGTCATTCCAATACAAGTGGGCATTCCCCGTTCATTAAAATAAACATGAACGCAGCAATGGACCCTGTTTCAGTACAACCTCTCGAAGCTTCCCTAAAAGAGGTGGCCTCTGCTCGCTGCCCATTAACCCCTGGAGTGGGTCATTCACTGTTACAGACTTTGATCTTACTAATCTAATTAATCTTATTATTCTATTGTAACATTGTTTGGGCTAGCACATTTCCTACATACCTCCCAAAAATACTAAAGCTACAGAAACAGTTTGTTAGAGTCTCCAAATCTTTAGCATCAAGTGCACCTCTTTTTCTAAAACTCCAGTTGATAACTATTTTCAACATTTTCCAAACATGCATTTTTGTCTTTAAAGGCTTATATCAAAACTCATATTTAACGGTTTGGTACGAAAATATTTGGCCAGTAATTTAAAATGTCATAATCATTCACTTTGGCAAGCTAACAACCTTTAATTTTCCCTTATATAAAACATCTCTTTGACATTTTTCAAATAAATTTCAGGGAGTTATCTGGTGGAACAAAGACATTCATGTGAATGTTTCCTGTCGTTTACTGTATACAAATTTACAATTAAGAATTTTTTGATGACCTCAACATTAACAGGAGCAGTAACCACATCCCTATAAAAATGTAATTTATTTATCTTTCCTAAGCACCTTCCTTGTTCTTTTCTGTTACCTTTTTTTCTTTGTTTCTTTGTATGAAATTGTTGCACTCCATATTTCATGTTTGATATTTATTTTTGGTGGTTCAGTATTTACCTTCCATTGTCTCTTGGGTGTGCTTTATCTAAGCCATTTGCAGTCTTCTACCACTTCCCACACACATGCTTTTTTAAATATGTTTTATGTGCATTGTGTTTCTATAACTGTGTAATACAATAAATAAATAAATAAATAAACATTTTAAAAAATCTATGCAGTACAGCACTGAATATCAGGAGTGACATGTTTGACGTTTTGCCACTGAAAAGCCATGTAGGCCAACTTCACAGAAATCAGCAGGAATTGTTGAAGAATTGGATCAATAAGCAGAATCACTAATGGCAATAAATTCTTATCAGTTCCCATCCCTGTTCTTAAAGAAACACTCCAACATTTTTGTTGTTTTTGTGTCTTGCCTCACTCCTGAGTCCAAGCAGAAAGACCCCATTCTTTCAACTGTGTGTCCAGTAACAAGGGAGAGACGCTAGCCTGTCTCTGCCTACAGTCATCAGATAAACTCTTTAGCAACTCCTAACGGTCCTGTGTGCTTGTTGTGACTGATTTTTTTACTCCTTTATGTTACATAATCTTCTACTATTATCTTATTATCTTTTTCTACTCGTAAACAGAGGCTTTGTTTTGTTGACCAACTTCCATGGTGGTTTTTGCAAGAGATTTGATGTTCGTGAACGAGTCAAGTCTTTTGAACAGCTCTTTTAAGTGAATGATGAGAGCAGATTCACAGTTCTGAGTGAGCCGTTTGTTTCTTAAAATTTTCAGGTAATTTGCATTTAAGAATGGTTCGCAATCGAACAGCTCACTCACAACTGTGAATCTTTTCTCATCGTTCACTTAAAAGAGCTGTTCAAAAGACTTGACTCATTTGCAAACATCACATCTTTCGAGAAAACCACCACTGAAGTAGATCAACAAAACAAAGCCTCTGTTTAGGAGTAGAAGAAGATAATACGATGATAGTAGAGGATAACTTAACATAAAGGGGTAGAAGATGAGTCACAACAAGCACACAGGACTGTTTAGAGTTGCTGAAGCATTTATCTGAAGATTGTAGGCAGAGGCAGGCTAACACTACCCACTGACTCCCAGTGTTTGAGCTAAGCTAAAGCTCTGCCCATCTCTTCATTGTGACTGCACGCACAGTCAAAAGAATGGAGTCTATGTGCTTGTCATGGACTCTGGAGTGAGGCAAGACACGAAAACAACAAAAAAAGTTGGAGTGTTCCTTTAATACAGGATGTCATCCTGCTCATAATATCACAAGATACTGTGATATACAGTTGAGTAAAAACGTTTTGGACACCCTTAAAATTTTAGACAAACATCATCGCAAACATCATCAAAAAATATTCACAGAAAATTATTTTTTGTGTTCCAAAAAGTGTGGCTGCATCAGAACTTGCACTATGCAAACAAGGCAGACTTTAGGGGGGAAACATGCTTCATAATGTGAGTGCACTATAAACAAAATTGTGTGGGTCCCCAAAAGGGACCAGTGGGGCGTAAGTGATGAGTTGAGGCCTCCTGATAACAATCCAAGCCACCTCAGCTGTAATTTTCTGGTCAAATTTAATAACGTTAATGGGTAATAACATAAAGTGTTAAAAAAAACAAAACAGATTCAGGTCGAGCTACATTAATCCCACTGACACCCTTTGACTCCCCAGGGTGCACCTTGCCCTCCCCTACCTTGCATCCGCTGGCGGAGATCACTCGAAGGTCAGCTGGGATGCGGTCTCCCCCTTTGATCTCCACCAGATCTCCCTGCACCACAAGCTCAGCATTGAGCTGCATCTTCTCCCCCTCCCGGATCACCAGCGCTTGCTGGCATGGAGAAAAAGGATGGGAGAGGAGAGGAAGAGGGAGAGGCAGTTTGGGAACAGAGAGCGGATTTAGTCAGAAGGAGCGGGAGAAGAGATAAAAAAAAAAACAGTGAGCCAGCGGGTGCAGAGGTATGGGAAAGGAGGAGAGAGAGAGTGAAAAGACAGGTATGGATAAAGAAGACAAGGAGCGAATGAAAACAGCCTAAATAGATTAAAGAATTAGGCAATCGAAGTGCCAGAGGTGGATAACGCGAGCGGAGTTTTTATGCAAACACACTCACAATCCAAAGTTGGCTCAAACATTCGTTCTCTCTTTGTGCAAGCTTATTAGGTTTCCACTCAAGTGGGAGTGTAAGCCCTACTTGAGGGACGGCTTATTGATTCACAAAGCTGAGAGAGTACACCAAACACAGAGTGCATCAACTTACCTGTGGCACCATTTTCTTGAAGGAGTCCATGATTCGGGAGCTCTTGGCCTCTTGGAAGTAGGAGAAACAACCAGTGATGATGACCACAGCAGCTAGGACAACGCCGAGGTACAACTAAAAAAACAAACCCAGAGCAAAGAAGACACATGTGATGTTCTGCTCAGTTTAGCTCGTGTTTGAGTGAAGAATAAGGCGTGAGATATAGCTGCTATTTGTCTCTATGTCATTAGCATTCTTGTTTATACACTGGACTTTATGCTACATGTATTACTGGAGAATACCAGTAGGGGGCACAAAAAACTTTAGGCTTTATGTAACTACATGTTGTGTTGGATATAAACTTGAAACATGGCTACAATTATGGTAATTCTGAGAGTGAACAACCAACATAAACACCAATAATGAATGTAATCATGTGTTGGCAACTGATGACCAGTGCTTGGACCTCATGATCAGCATCGTCTGAACCCCATTTCTACGCCAACTTTTATTTTGTTTTCGTGTCTTGCCTTACTCCAGAGTCCATGACAAGCAGATAGACACCATTGTTCAGACTGTACGTGCAGTAACAAGAAAGCTCGCCCACCGCTAATTAACTTAGCTCAAACACTGGGAGTCAGTGGGTAGTGTTAGCCTGCCTCTGCCTACAGTCATCAGATAAACTCTTCAGCAAATCTAAACGGTCCTGTGTGCTTGTTGTGACTCGTTTTTTACCGTGTTATGTTACATTATCTTCTGCTATCATCGTATTATCTTTTTCTACTCGTAAACAGAGGCTTTGTTTTGTTGACCTACTTCCTCAGTGGATTGCACTAGAGCTGTGACATTTGCAATGAGTCAGCTTTGCCCGTCTCTTCCTTGTTACTGCACGCACAGTCGAAAGAATGGTGTCCATCTGCTTGTTATGGACTCAGGAGTGATGCAATACATGAAAAGAAAAAAAAGTTGGCGTATCCCTTTAACTGATGACTTTTAGCTGACTTTGCTGACAGATGTTGTGACTAAAGCACCAGCAAAACCAGAAGGAGTACTGTCCACGGTGTCATGGTGATATGGGAGGAATATGAAATATGAAAAAATCTTTCTTTGAGTAGGTTGATCCAAAGTTGGGTTATGATATGGCTCCGTCGACAGATTGGCTTCAACAATGCATGGCTTCATCCAATTCTTTCTACAGCAGTGTTAATTTTGACAGCACTTTTTAATTTAGTTTCAGTTACAGTCTTTGCCTAAAATATCTTTCATTTTGAGTCTTAATTTACCCATCTACATTGTTTTAATATTAGTCTGGTTTTAGTTGACGAAATTTCACAACATTGAACTTTTGTGTGAAATGCAGTCACCTTTATTTAGGCTACCTGGCAGAGCATCTCAGTTACAATACCAGAACTGACAACAAACAGTGAACCTGCTCTACATGAATATATCAATTCATAAAGAGAGGAGCTCTGATTTATCCCACACAACTTATCCCACCACCATGAAGCTAAGGCAGTTGTGATTGGATGTCCCTCTTAACTCATCCAACCTTTCCATACAACCAAAGTAGCTGTGATTGGATATATTCCTAACTTGTCCCTACTTTCTACATGACCATATTAGGTCTGATTGGATTAAGACTCTCAAACACTTTAGTCTAGTTTTTATTGTTGATGAAAATGTCAGTTAATTTAGTTTTTGTTTTTGTCCATGTGCACTTGTTTTTATTAGTTACTGTCAGGGGAGAAAGGTTGTTGATGAAAACTATGACAAAAATTATTAGTCAACAATATTAACATTGTTCTACTGTCTATGTTCAGAACTCAAAAACAGTTTATTAGTCTACATTGTCAAATAATTCAGGATTTTAAGTATTAACTACAAAAAAATGTTCTAAATATTCTGACATGTCAAGAAAAGCATCAGCAACCTAAAAAAATAGATGATTTTACTCAAAGCCCACCTCGAACAAGGCAAAGAGCCAATCATATATTAAGTAGGATCTTTTTGGGTGGCAAGTTAGGAGGCCAGCAAGACTTCAATGGGGGGCAGTGCCTCCCCTGGCCCCCCTCTGGACATACCCCTGCTGACAGGCCTAGTTAGAGTAAAAAACCCTTTTAAGGCTCTCAGTCCAAGCTGAAGATTTAAAAGCAAAGCCGTCACAGAGCTGAGTTCTTGTGTACTATTCCTGTCATCTTGGACGCTTCGCTCAAAGTGAACATCTGTCTCCCAAACCCAGAAAACTAAGAACTGACGCTCTGATCTGTGGGGCCACCACGAGCCGCTGTCTGAACCACAGCCAGGCTTTACAGAAACACAGAACATTCATTCTGATGTAACTTATTTTTGAATATTTTCACAAGTGGAAAAAAAGTGCTAACATGTCGGGCTCTTGTTGATGCAAACAAGACAGCCCGGCACTTTGGATGAAAGCGTCTGCCAGCTGGTGTGCTGCGTGTCCTGTTCTCCAGGAAAGCTTCATTCCTAAAGCCTGAAAAGTTTTGGAAGATGCTGCTTTCGTTTGACAGCAACAACACAATGTTTTGCTCTTTTACGCTTGGATGTCTTTTTTTTTCCTACAGTTGCAGTGGAAAATCTTCTGAACCAGGAAATACACTGTATCCTCTGAAAGTATCTTGTCAGTGTGAGAAACGTTTTCCTCCAATTCAGGGTTCAGTTTGCAGCTCCTGGTTTTGTCTGCGTGCGGCTTTGTGTAAATTTAAGCTCAGCATTTGGCGCCTCTGGTTTTGGGACACATTTGTTCTTGTTCTCTGGCAGCATAAAATTGAGTGAGCAATACCTCTGTGAAAAGAGGACACATTCCTCCTAGGGCTGGGCGATACAGACCAAATGAACACATGGGCACAGGAGATATGACCGTAAAATATATGTGTTTTTGGCTCTTTAAACCTCTTTACATTATTTAAAGACTAAAAACAGGAATGCAGGGTTTAAAGGTTGATGACCAATATCTCTAGTTAGCTCCACAATATGATATTGAACTTAAAATTTATTTATGTCTAACTCTCAGGCATAAACATTGTCTGCTAGCTATCTTTTTAGTCTGGCTTTTATGTAGTGTCTTACTATTATAAACTTGTGTTTTATACTTATTTTTTTATCTTTATTTACTTAGCTTTTTTATAAACATATTTTGTTGATTCACTGTTTAAGTAGCTAAAAATACATTTTGCCATTTATTTTTTGTCATCATTGTTTTTTATTCTTTTTATATTTTATTCCTTAACTTGATTATTTTATCATTTTATTTTATGGCTAAGTGTGCATTAGTTACCAAGTACATTTAAAATAAAATAAAATTCCTGTGTTTGATTTTTGCTCACTAAAAAGGTAGAAGGAAGGTAAATAATTTTCCAGGACAATTCAAGCTTTTCCAGGACATTTTACTTTTTTCCTTATTTTCCATATGTTTTCCATGACTGGAAAATTGGTCAATCATTTTCCAGGTTTCCCAGGTTTTCCAGTGATGGTTATATATGGTGACAATGGAGAATCCTCCCCTTACACCACCAACAGGAGAAAAATCTACAAACCTCAATTCCAATGAAGTTAGGAAGTTGTGTAAAATGTAGATTACAATAGAATACGTCCTTTGAAGACCTTTTTCCACAAATATTAAATTGAAAACACTACAAAGACAAGTTAGTCAATGTTCAAACTGATAAGATTCATTGTTTTTTTTTTTTGCAAAATTTCACTCATTTTCAATTTGATGCCGGCAACAAGTTCCAGAAAAGCTAGGACAGGGGCAAGGAGACTGGGAAAGTGGAGTAATGCTCAGAAAGCATCTGTTAGGAACATTCCACAGGTGAGCAGGTTTATTGGAAACAGGTGAGTGTCATGATTGGGTATAAAGTTAGTGCCCATGGCATGGGTAACCTGCACATCTGTGAAGGCTCCATTAATGCTGAAGGTACAGACAGGTTTTGGAGCAACATGCTGCCATCAGGGACGTCCCTGCTTATTTCAGAGACAATGAAGACACATTCTGCTCGTGTTACAGCAGTGTAGTTTCAGAGTGAAAGAGTGCAGGTACGAGACTGACTGTCTGCAGTACAGATCTGTCTCCATTGAAAATGTTTGGAGCATTATGCAGCCAAAATACAACAACAGAGATCCCACCCTGTTGGGCAACTAAATATGTACATAAAGCAAAAATGTGAAAGAATTCCACCTACAAGCTTCAACTATTAGTGTCCTCAGATCACAAACACTTATAAAGTGTTGTTACAAGAAAATGTGGTATAACACAGTGGTAAACATGCCCCTGTCCCAGCTTTTTTGGAACATGTTGCAGGAATCAAACTCAAAATGAGTGAATATTTGCAGAAACATTTAAGTTTATCAGTTTGAATATCAAAGTCTTTGTAGTGTGTTCAGTTGATTATAAGCTGTTTTTATTTATTTACCCAATGTCCCAACTTTATTTGAATTGAGGTTTGTGCAAAATCATTCAAATGCTGCTTCACCACCATAGCGCCATCTTCATTCTCATAACATTTGGCAGTCAATTGCACAAACAAAGAATCAGATCGAGAAGCCTGGAGTTAACATTCCCGGAGACAGGAGATGACTATTAGACCCCGCAGCTCAACAACTCCATCAGAGTGACGAAAATTAAGTTTTAATCTGACAGCAGGAACATGTAAAGTTCTGTTAAGGTGGATTTTCCTCCTAAATACCTGCATGTACATTAATAAAAAAGCCCAAAGAGCCAAAAGCTGCTGGCAGTCGGGGCTTTGAAATGGCTCATCGGAGCATCCAGCTGTACACACTCGGAGCTGAATGCAGAGATTAAATAGCAGGGAGATTAAAATTATCACGTGTGTGCATGTGCGTGTGGCGGTCTACTGTATCTAACTGTATATTATGCAAGGCTTCAAAGCTGTCTGGGGTTTGGATGACTGCTGAGAGATGATTGCATAATGATTTGGAGCCGTAAAGTGCAGTATGGATGGCTTCATTTGATCAGCGGTTGGTCTGAGCATTTATCTGTGTTAATGCCAGAAACGACGCCAGAGTCAGCGAGTTGTTTTCACGTCACACACACACAGAGGGGGGGCTTAGTGTCAGTGTGAATGCCCACATTTATACATGTATGCACCCAGCTCATCTGTGTTTACAGGATTTTGCTTCTTCTGTTTTATGCATTCTCCCAACTGAATCTCTTGACTCTGATTTTCTTGCAACAAATGTTGGCTGTGTTTTGGTCATGTGACTTTGTCGCTATGCCATTTTGGCCATCACTCTGGAAAAGGAGATTTATATGTCAAGAGGCCAAGGCGGTTAAGTAGAGGTCATATAGATGGCCCAAAAATAGACTGAAGTGAGTGTTGTTGCCAGGGGATTAGATTTAGGATTTGGTTAAAATCTGAGACACAAATGTACAGCAGGGTTGGCAGAATAATCACATCACAACACCAACAAATAAAGCATCAAAAATGTAACAGGATGCCCTCCATACAGAGAACAAGTGCTGGTAACACTTTCTATGAAACCCCTCTTTATACTAAATTATAAACACATCATGCACATGTTTCTAATAAAGTTAAATATGTAGGGACGCACAATATTTGATTTTTACCCATATCTGATATGCTAATATTTTTTCATTTAGTATCACTGATTCCAATACCAATTCTGACATTTCTGGTCAACGGCAAAACCTCTGGACTTGTTTTTGCGGGGAACAGATGTAAAACAAGAAGAAAAACATTCAACTTGCAAAAATTAAACCTTTGATTTTTAAAAGTACTCATGCAGTGATGAGAAGGTGCATCAATATTCTACATTTGTGTTATTTGCTGATATTTCAGCCAATATGTGTGGTTGATATATCGGCTGTAAATATCTACAGAAATTTCCATATCGGCCAATACGATACTTAACTTTTTAGGCTGATATCAGCCGACACCGATATCAAACCAATAATATCGTGCCTCCCTAAAAATATGTTATACTCATGCAATGCTGTATGACCATAGTTTTAAGCACTAGAGAACATGTACAATACTTTATGTCAGTAATCACTCTTGTAAATGACATTTTTTTATCTCAATTGTTTTTTCCTGGTTAAACAAAGTTTAATAAATAAATTAAGTAAGTAAAATGTCCAAATGACAGTGAAAATGAAAATGATTTGATAAAAAATATATCAAAAATGAAATCTCATATTTTCAAATTCTGATTAAAATAATACCTTACACATTCAAACATTAATTTCTTAAATAAACTCTTATTTTTCAAATCAACAACAAAAAAGTGATTTGGATTGTTTTTCTAATACGACAAATTATGACTCAAACCACTCTTACCATTCCCCTCTGACCTCTGCTATCAACAAGGCATTTTCCCACAAAGAACTGGATATTTTCTCTTTTTCAAACCATTCCAGCAGACCCAAAGCACCCCCTTTGGTCTGAATATGAACTCCTAAACTCGGCATAGGTACAAGTTTCCCAGAATGATAACTTAAAGAAGCATCACATCCTTTACTCCACGGAGCATCAAGCTGCTAAAAATAAACTCTGATCTCACTTTTAAGACCACTTGATGATGTTTATTTACTAACTAATTTATTAGTTCACAGAGACAACTGTGATGAGGACAGATTTATGATCTGGGCGTCCATAAGTTTGTCACTTTCATAAATTCTTGTCTTAGTCCCTTTGTCTCTGCCTGGATGGAAACATCTCTGGATGTATGTATATGTATGTATATATGTGTATCTATAATATAAAGAAATCGTCTTCAACCTGCTCTGTTGTAAAGTGTCTTGAGATTGATTGATTGACTGATTTAAAGTCACTCGAATCACGTCTGTCTGACCTTCAGCAGATTGTCTTGACCGTGTCTACATGCCTAAATGCACAGAGTTTCTGCTGTGTGATTGGCTATTTAGCTATTTCCACTAGTAAGCAGTTTATAAAGTGTCCAGCGAGAGTTTGTCCCAGAGTCATTTTCTTGTTTTATCCTCTGTTTTTATATCACAACTGTGACTGCATACCTTCATCTGACCCGTGTGATTACCATGTATGATGTGTGTGCGTGTTCACACTCATGCATGTTTTCTCACGTTGTCATTGGGCGCCTCGTCCTCCGTGGCCACCTGGATGCTGTAGGCCAGGAAACAGAGAATGGCACCGATCCAGAGCAGAATGGAGAAGCCGCCGAACAGCTGACGGCAGAACTTGACCCACTCGGGGGTGGTGGGCGGAGGCGTCAGGGCGTTTGGACCGTCCCGGGCCAGAACCTCCGCAGCTCTGGCGTTAGTTAGTCCCTGAGGGAGAGACATATTTAGGTGAGGATGACTTTTTAAAAAACATTTTTGTACGTGCTGACATTTTTATTCCAACACCACAGCCCCATTTTCACCAAAGCTCTAAAAGCAGTTTTAGTGCTTTAGTTGCAGAACATCAAGTACCTCTGCCTGACCTATTTAACACCACGAGTATAATAAAGTCTCAGCGACTGTCCTCATCTGAGGGTTTGTCGTTACACCTTTGGATATAAAATTAAATGATATTTCATCTGGATTCAATGCCTGAAAGCTTCAAGGTCTAATTTGGTGAAAATATTCGAAAACACTTCAAGCATTTTTGAAGGGAAACAGAAAAACTCAAATAACCGTTATAATTCAAACTTCAGTGACAGTTTTAGAGCTTGTGATAGTTTTCAAGCACTGGAGTGAGGCTGGGCAACATTACAAGTCTTAAAGATATATCAATAAGTTCTCAAGCAACAGTAAAAAGATTGTTAGCAGTTACCAGTAATAGTAATAGAGCGGTGCAGGAATGAGTCCAGAAACACAGAAGTCAGTTAGCAACCTCCTGGTTCAGAGCCCGAAAGGAAACAGGAGAAAAAAAGTGGTTTGAGATAAATGCCCGGGAGCCCGAATGTCTGAGATAAACACACGATGACAAGATTTTAAAGCTATTTGACTCAGAAGACAACGCAAACCAAAGCTACGAGAAAATGCGATGAAGCTACTACCAAGTAGAATCCCTAATAAACACAACAAAAGCTAAAGCAACACAACAAAAGCCTAACAACACAACAGAAGCCGAAGCAACAGCACAAAGGCCAAAGAAAAACTGAGGTAGACCAACCAACAAAAATTACAGTAACGCAATTGAAGCCAAAGCAAAACAACAAAAGCACAAAAGCTTAAGTAAAACATAACAGCCAAAGAAAAACAACTAAAGCTGGGCAAATTTATCAAAAGCTAAACCAGTATAAGCTGAGAAAAACACTCAAAAGCTAAAGCAAAATCATGAAAGTGAAGGCAAAACAACTAAAGCCAAACAACACAACAGAAGCCAGAGCAAAATCACAAAGCCAAAGTATAACCTAAAGCAAAACAACAAATGCAGATGTAACATAGAAAACTAAAGCAAACACACAAAAGATGAAGCAAAAGCAAGAAAACAAACAACTCACTGAAAGCTAAACTAACATAACATAAGCCAAAGCAAACACACAAAAGCTGAAGCAAAACAACAAAAGATGAAGCAAAAGCAAGAAAACAAACAACTCACTGAAAGCTAAACTAACATAACATAAGCCAAAGCAAACACACAAAAGCTGAAGCAAAAGCACAAAAGCTTCAGTTAAACACAACAGCTGAAGGAAAAGTATGAAAGCTGAAGCAAACACACTAAACAAACTAAACAACACAAACTGGAAGAGGCTTTTGCTGCTTTACGTTTGTCGACCTGTTTGACATTTTAGTGCCGCCGTATAATTTTACTGCGAGCTTTGTTGGGGTGCTGCCCTTTGAAAAAGTGCTTGTGTAACTTATTTAAAAAGCACTTTGCACATTTCTGGTTGTTACGGACTTCTATTTGTGTTAACTTTGTGCCAAACAGTAAATATAATTGTTAAATTTTTTTTGTTAGATTCTACTAGCCTTAGATTATGTTAGCGTTGTAAATATTATTGTTATTTTCATTGAGACTCTACTTTCAGGTTAATACTGTAAATATTATCCTCATTATTTTTGTTAGATTTACTAGCCTTAGATTATGGTAGTGTTTTAAATATCCTTATTCTGTATTTTTACAGCCTATTTATTTCTTTTATATTTCTTTATGGCTAATACCGGGATCTCAGTAACTAGTTTCGTTTATTTTCTCATGTGAGTGTAGACTGGAATGACAGATAAAACTCCTTTGAATCCTTTGAAACAGGCATCAATATTATTTTATTTCTACCTAAATCATATTTTAAACGTTTTAAAATTCTGCTATTCCGACAGACATATTTGCCACTCAGCTCTGGAATATCAAGATCTGATTTTTGATCCATATCGCCCAGCCCTACGCAAAAGCTTGTTTCCATAAATGATACATAAAAAGCTAAAATTATCGTCTCTGCTGCTGCAATGTCAAACTCCAGGTGCAGCGAACAGGCCCACAGCTTAAGGGCCTCAGTAATGTGTTTGTATCTGCCTGTTGATGGGATCGTAGAAGCTGTTGCATCAAACTCTGTGTTTGAGTGATTGAGGGATTAAATATGAATGTGGCTCAAGGTGAGCTGGGGATGCCGCAGTGGATCTACCTCCACCCACATAGTGCCTGGTCTCACTGTGAAGGCAGCACATGATATTACATCCATTATTTGAGGTGCAGCACCTCGTTGTTGTTGCGTGTCTTACCCGTGTGAGGTCCACTCCATAGCGTTTTCCCAGATCATCCAGAGATACTTTGTGGTCGTCCTGAAAGCATAAAAGGTTGAGTTTAATATTTCTGCCTCAGTGGAAACGAAACAGAATCAGTGATTTTAATTGGCCGGGTAATCATTTCAGAGGGGTTTGTCTTTGAAGTCTCCTGAAAGGAGAACTACATATTTTTTTACTGCTTTACATTAAAACACTCTGCTGTGAGAATTAAAGCAGTGTGGCTGCAGCTGTAAAAGGGATTTTAATAACTGACCCGAGTGGTGGTAAAACAGAGCGTAAGGGTGAAACTCTGCTGCATTACAAACCTCCAAAGTGAGGGGAAATATATTCTCAGGTTTTAGCATGGATCCTGAGGCTTTGTTCATCCCTCAGATATGGATCAGAAAGGTCAGAGAGTGACATCCAATTGTTCTGCATCTCCAAGAAGTGTTGAAATAAGGAGGGCAAACTGTCTGCAAATAAGATGGTAAAAATAAAACCAGCAGAGGAATGAAGGTTTGTCATAAACAAAACGGAGATCTTTAAATCTTCAAACCCAAATTACAGTGATGTTTTGTGATTTACAATGATGTGCAAATCCCTTTTTAACTTATATTCAATTGAATCCACTAAAGAGACAAGATATTCAATGTTCAGACTGATAAACTTCATTGTTTTCTTCGCAAATATTCACTTATTTTGAATTTCGTGTCTGCAACGAGTTCCATAAAAGCTGGGACAGGGGCAACAAAAGACTGGAAAAGTTGAGGAACGCTCCAGAAAAAACCTATTTTGAATATTCATCAGGCGAACAGGTTAATTAAAACCAGGTGTGTGTCATGACTGGATACGAAGAAGCGACCCTGAAAGGCTCAGTTGTTCACAAGTCAGGATGGAGTAAGTTTCAAGACTTCGTGAACAGCTGCATGGGCAAATCGTCCAAGAGTTAAACATTTCCCAACATACAATTGCAAGGAATTTAGGGATTTCTTCATCTATAGCCCATAATGACAACAAAAGAGTGAGAGAATCCAGAAAAATCTCTGCACATAAGCAGTAAGGCCAAAAACCAACCCTGAATGCCTGTGACCTTCCATCCCTCAGGCAGCACTGTATAATAAACCAGCATCACCCTGTTAAGGACACCACCACGTGGGCTCAGGAACACTTCAGAAAACCATTGTCAGTTAACACAGTTCATCTCTACATCTACAAGGTCAAGGTCAAACTCTACCATGTAAAGACAAAGACAAATATCAACAACACCCAGAAACACCGCTGGCCTCTCTTAGTCTGAGCACATCTGAGATGGACTGAGGCAAAGTGGAAAAGTCTGCTGTGGTCTGAGTCCACATTTCAGACTGTTTTTGGACATCATGGGCGTGGTGTCCTCCAGGCTAAAGAGGAAAAGGACCATCCAGACTGTTATCAGAGCAAAGGTCAAACACAGCATCTGTGATTGTATGGAGGGGTGTTAGTGCCCATGGCATGGGTAACCTGCACATCTGTGAATGCTCCATTAATGCTGAAAGGTACAAACAGGTTTTGGAGCAACATGCTGCCATCCATCTTTTTCAGGCACATCCCTGCTTATTTCAGAGACAATGAAGACACATTCTGCTCGTGTTACAACAGCGTGGCTTCAGAGTAAAAGACTGAAAGGTACTAAACTGACCTGCCTGTGCAGTGTACGGAGGCTCCAGACTGTTGAGCAATGCCCTGCAAATGCCCTACAAGGCTTCAACAGTCAGTGTCCTCAGCTCCCAAATGATTATTGAATGTTGTTAAAAGGAAAAGTGATGTAACACAGTGGTGAACATCCCCCTGTACCAGCTTTTTAAAACATGTTGTGGGCATCAAATTCAAAATCTGTTATTTTTTTGCAAAAAAGGTTTTAGTTTCAACATCAAATATCTTGTCTGTGTAGGGCATTTAGTTGAATATAGGTGGGAAAGGGTTTGAGAATCATTGTTGTTTTTTATATACAGTATGTACACAATGTACAAACTTCATTGGAACTGGGGGTTTTACTTAATAACTATCTGGGACACTTTTTCAGAATAAAAGCCACATGCAGCCCTAGCATGGCATAAAGATGGTTGAGCCATTATTCTGAAAACATGAGAGGTGCTGCAGCATAAATATTCCAGGGCTGGAGAAGTATCAGAGACCTAGCAGGAGCCAATCAGCAGCTTACAGGATGCTGTCACACGCGGTCAATACATCTGAAACAAACCTCCAGTAATGATGCCACATGGGCACAAACAGCATCACATTCTGACATGTGTTACCACTGACCAAGTATCCAAACAGACACCATGGATCTGAGGACAGGCTGATGATGGTTGCTTATAAGATTTCTGGGTCAAAACTGTAAGATATAATTCACTAAAGTACGTGAAGCAGATGGTGAGACTTAAACACAAGCACTTAATCACAAAACTTGTCCTGCGGCGCTGACAGCATCGAGGGAATTCTTTCCTTTAATCAGTCACAGGCCAACTTGATAAGTGACAAGCGTGGCTTTATCACAGATACGACTGCGTGCAGCCAAACTTACCCCAGTTTTCTTGGGCATCGCTCGGCTGCGTCTTGACAGCACCTCAAAGAGCTACAGCTCCGCACTAGACAAAAACTCTGCACTACGCTGCTGGTGGCCCACAAATTATTCAGTATCTCTGTGAGCACAAAGAGGAGCAGCCACAGGGAGGTGGAGGAGATAGGAGGGGACGGGCTGGTTTAGTGCTCAGACAGCTGACTACACTAAGCAGGCTGGTTCGCCATTTTTTGTTTACGGGCTGCTGTTTTCATTTATAGATGTGTTAAATAACCCGGTGTCGATGGCGTTACGCTGTTTGGGGATCATTTGGGAGAGGCGGCTATGGAATCAATCACAGAGCAGAGCGAGTGTGAGTGGGTGATCTGACAGCTTGTTTTTCTTACCAAGGCCACTTCCTTCTTCAGCTCGTCCAAATCTTTGTCCTTCTTCTTCCTCTTCCCTCCATTTTCAGCGCCGTACTAAAGGAAAAAGAGAGGTGTTAAATCAAAAGTGGGAAATGGCGAAGAACAAAAACAGTCACTGTGAACAAATTATAAGGGGGAGGTAATTATCATTAACAAAGACAACTAGAAAACACTCAGAGAGCACAAACCTCCACCAAGGTAGCTCACATATTGCTGTTAAATATATAAGCAATAGTTCTGTGATAAAGTTACCATCATAATATGATTCCATGACACTGAAAACCTACACCTAGCACTCAGAATCATGTTGATATCATTAGTAGTTAGACAGTTATTGAGCAAAAATGATTGTTTGCTAAGGTGGTTATCTGGATCACCACTAAAATCTAATCATTTTTATGTTGGGCCATTACCAACATCTCCTGAAAAATTCAGCAAAATCAGTCCAGCAGTTTTTTTGTAATCTTGCTGACAAACAAACGCTGGCAAAAACATAACGTCCTTGGCGGAGGTAATAAGAACCATTTGCCTCAGTCCATCCCAGATGAGCTCAGAGTAAGAGAGGCCAGCGGTGTTTCTGGGTGTTGTTGATATTTGGCTTTGTCTTTGCATGGTAGAGTTTGACCTTGACCTTGTTAAAGTAGAGATGAACTGTGTTAACTGACAATGGTTTACTAAAGTATTCCTGAACCCATATAGTGACATCCTTTACAGAAAGATGTTGGTTTTTAATGCGGTGTTGCCTGAGGGATAGAAGGTCACAGGCATCCAATGTTTGTTTTCAGCTTTATGTGCAGAGATTCTTCCTGGTTGTCTAAACTTTTCGATGATGTTATGGGCTGTAGATGAGTAACTTCTTGAAACTGTATGTTGAGAAGTGTTGTTCTTAAAGACACGAAAGAGTGTATAAAACAAAAAAAATTGAGCTTTTATCTGATGATACCAATAAAATGCCAGTAACATCATACACCCCTACTTGCTTCATCAGAATCAGGCCTCTAACTCCTGCTGTGAATCAGCACGCAGTCGTGATTGGGACATTCCTGCATCGGCTTTTGTACAGTAAGAGCAGACGGCGCTGACATGCATCATGGAAAAATACTGTCTGCAGGGCCTGATTTCTCTAAACAGCACAATGCTCCTTGTTTTTTTTTTTCTGAGACAGAAACATTTTAGGATGATGGCTTTTCCCCTCAATAAGTTTTGTTCCTGGCTTGCTGTTTACTTGCGTAATTACGTAATTTAGTTTTTATTCTCTCCATCAGGCCCATTCCATTTAGCTTTATGGGAGGACGGGCTGGTAATCTTCCTCACACACAGTGGGAAAGAAATTGCTATGCCAGACACATTTCAGGCTCTCCACCGGCTCTGTGCTCCCTCTTTGGCTCTTTTTGATTACTTTTTTCACTGTGTCACTCGCTCACGCTCTCCCCCTCATTCTCTCGCTTGTATCCCCTCCCTCCCTGACATGCACACGTGCTGCTAAGGGGAGACTGACAGCGGCAGATGATTTCCATGATGCACCATTCTTCCAACTGTTCATGACACACACACACACTTCCTGGCACAAATGAGGAACTCACGTCGATGAGGGGGAAATATTTTCTCCTCCATATTCAGCGAAAGGTTTGCCAATAGTGCCCGGAGATTGAAATGAACCAGTGTACACAAAGTCCATTGTGCTCACACTGATGTGGTAATACATGGCTATGAATGTAAATGTCTGCTCACAATGCAGCTACAAGCATGTGGCTCCTTCCCTCAAACTCCCTGTGGAGGGTTTGGGATGATTGCCTCTGAGCATGATGTGGCAAAACATGTTTTTACTCAAGCGTAATTACTAATACATGAGTTAAGGACTCTGGGTAAGATGGAAATACAAACCTACAAACCAATGAAGTTGGTACACTGTGCAAAACTAAATACAATAATTTGAAAATTCTTATAACTTAAAGTATATTCAGTTAAATACACTACAAAGGCAAATTAATTCATGTTCAAAGTGATTAACCCTTTGACCGGCATTGTAACCGTTCGGTTGACTTTTTGCCACCACTGCATTTAAAACTCCTTTCTTTGTCTGTTTTTCCTTATTCATGTCTCTGCACAGTGTTTCTATCACCAATATATATCCAATGGGTGGCACTACTGTACATGAATAGAATAAAAACTAGAAAAAATCAGAATTGAATTGTTGCTGCATAACTCCTGAGAAATCTAACAGCAAGAGCATAAAATGAAGTAAGAAAAATCTTTTCACATATTTCCAGATCCTCTAACAACCATAATTTAGTTGAAGGAAATAAACTTGATGATAAAAAAGTTATCTATGATTCCTCAGAAAACAGAGTCAACAGCTAAAACTCTAAATGTTGCTCTCTGTGATGTGAAAATAAAAAAACCAAAAATTTTATTGTAGAAATTAAATAAATCCATTCATGCCCAGGATAACCCTTAACAGGTGAGCCAACCAGCAGGTTGACCTGCATATCTGCTTCCCAATTGGGTAATCTGAAAAATAAAGCCTAAAATGTTGTTAAATGAAGAAGAAAGAACACAATTTTACCAACGAATAATTTGTTGCAAATGCATTTCTTAGTTTGGGAGTCAAAGGGTTAACAGAGCACTTCTATCCACAAGACAAACAGTTTCCGCCTGATTCAATGTCTGTGATCAGGCAGATCCATCATGCCAAGCTCCAATCTACAACAACTGTGTTTGGCCCAAAGGAACACGGCCCAATCAGATCCTTTAGAGCAGGAAAAGGTGGGAGATACAAGAGAGACAACAGTGGGAAATCACAGAGATTAGCATAGATGCTAACAGCTTCTGTAGCAGTTTTATCAGATATGGACCAAATGTTTGTAAATGAAAAACAAAAAACAGCACTGAAAGAATTCCTCAATAGAAAAGATATTTTTGCTCCATTTCCAGATGTTTTGGTGAGAATTTGTGGCTCTTGTTCTGTAAACTGGCCCAGCTGATCAACCGTTCACCATATTTCACTTTTCATCTGTGAAAGAGCCCATAGAAAGTCTTTGGGGAGGGCAGACCCATTCAGAAGCATATCCAGCAGGTAATTGGACAATCCTTCCATCAGTCACATTCATTACAGGCCAATCAGTTAATGTACTGGCGGGCGCTACTGAACTACAGAACATGAGCCACTTTGTAAAACAAATGCTTGTCAAAACATGTCAGAAGTGAAGTGAACATATCCTTCTGATTGAGAGGTTTGTAGTGTCGATATTTGTTTTTCATTTAATGCAGAATTCCGGTGAAGACTTGATAAAACTGCTGTTGAAGGTGTTAGCATCTATGCTAATGTGGTCCGATGTTTAAGGAACCTACAGTCTCTGCTTGAGGCTCTGCTCATGCTCTCAGAGCAAAGTTACACATATCATATCAGAAACTGGGCGGGCATCTGAATAGGAACATTAGACTGTCAAAGCTAAGGGTCTGGATTGCTTTTAGGGTATGTTTGCTTGACTTGAGGTTGTGTGGAAGGTTATGCCAACTCTAACCAGAGTTTGATTCACCAAACAAGGACCAAACAAGGAAAGCAAATCAAAAAGTACTGCATTATGGCTTTAATTTTTCCCCATACAACAATAATAAGCAAGCTAACACAGCAACAGTATCAAGCAGAGTGTGGCTTGCGTTAGCATTGCTAACACTGCTGCACTCTGGAGTTAGCATAGCAAACATTGCAGGAACAGCTATAGCCCAAACTAGTGACCTTGTTGCATTATAGATTTTAATGATTTCAAAGTACTATAAAAATAATCTTTTTGCAGATTACTTAAGGTTACTTTCAATATACTGGCAAATACTTCTGATACTTCTCCTTACACAAAGGTCATATCCAGTGCAACATCCTTACTGTCAAACATTGTCATATTTGTACTTATATTGTTAAAGATACTGGTATATATTCTTTGGTCTTGTTCATAGCCTCACTTTTACTCATTTTATTTATTTTTTTCCTTCATTAAAGAAATTGTTTTGTCTTAAAGATTCTGCACATGGTAGTCATTGCTTATTTAAATTCTGTTACACTCTTATCTTATTTTAATGTCTTTATCTGGGTATTCCTCCTGCTATACTGTGTATAAGAGCAACTAAATTTCCCCTTGGTGATTAATATAGTATTTCTGTAGTATTTCAGTAAAACACAGCCAAACCCAGTGACTGTGAGAGAGAATTGGATGAAGCAATGTGGCATCAGCTGATTG